>VONZ01000186.1:0-600000 GCA_012976165.1 Labeo catla | reverse complement strand
CTTTTTTTTTTGTTGATCCCATTTGCTTTTTTCCATCTTGTAAATCCCTTCTGTCTCCTTTTGTTCTGCTCTTCCTTAAATGTTTCAGCTGTTTTGCATTCTTCTCTTTCTCACTCTTTTGTTTCTCTTTTCTCTGGATGGACAGACCATTCTTGAAGCATCAATCTGTCCATACAGAGAAAAGTAAAATATTATATTTGACTACATTACCATTCAAAAATGGTTTGACCAGACAAAAATGATTTGATCAATGTGGTAATAAGCATCCCTATTTCTTCAGGTTCTTATTGTTCCTAAGTGTGCGTATTTCTCTCTTTCTCTCTTCTTGTCTTTGAGCTGAACAGTATTTTGGATTATTGGATTAAATTCAGTGACCAGTCCTTCTAAACATGCCTCGACAAATAAATACGACTATGGCAGAAATCCAAACACAATGGAATTTATAAGGTCCGAAGTCAATGTTGTTGTTTTTTTTCAGGCAGAGTCAAATCAGGTGTGGCAGCCCACTGAGAAAGAAAACATTTCTTTCCTTCAACCTCCTGTACGCGGGGAGGATTCAGTTGCGGTCAAGCGTCTATTTTTCACACACAGCTAAGCCTCTGATTCATTACCTGGGATAATGAGAGCAATTCATGGCTCATCAGTCTTAGGCCGTGTGATGCGGTCTTAGCTTCAGCCTCTTGACTGTGTGCTAATAAACAAGCTAATGATTAATGATAATTGAAAAGTCCCCACCAAGGCAAAATAATTAAAAACAACTCTGTGTGCTTAACTCTGCAGGTCAGGGAAGTGATGTTTCGTTTGTTTGTGCGGTTTGATTAGAATGATGAGAAAGATGAGAAAGTGGACGAGTGCAATAGTGTGGCTTTTCCAAAGCCTCTTATCGCTACTATGTGGATTCCCCCTCAGAATGGCATTCATGAAATCATGACTTTAAATAGCTTCTGAGTGTGTATCCACCATCTAAGCTTTGACCTTTTGGGGAATACATTTTTGTGTCTGCCTTTAAGACTCTCCCACACACGCGAACCGCATACAATAGATCCGCCTCAGGCCCCAGTTTTATTCATGGTATTGTTTGTGGGGGCTGATTAGCACAGAATGGTGATTTTGAGCTTGTGGTTCAATGATTCAGTCTGGTCTTTAATTCACGTGCAACCAACCAACTGAATGAATGAGGAGAAGCTCAGGAAGAGAGATGAAGAGGTGGATATGATGTATGATGGAAAAACGGCATCATACGGTAGGCTCCGCTGTCAGTTTCTAAAGTGAAACAGCTGATTCTAAATGTGATAAAGTGAAGTACGCACAA
The DNA here is from genome assembly GCA_012976165.1 of Labeo catla. Classification (NCBI taxonomy): domain Eukaryota; kingdom Metazoa; phylum Chordata; class Actinopteri; order Cypriniformes; family Cyprinidae; genus Labeo; species Labeo catla. Next base: position 598,688 of record VONZ01000186.1, on the reverse strand, counting down.
AAGAAAACTATGGAAGACTATCGTTTGAATGACCAGATGATGTCATGTGAAGGTAATTAAAAAATAATACAGCTGGTGCTAATAGAGGTAAGCTGGAAATTAAAACTTAATCCAATATCATGGTTGATTAAAATGGCAGAGCAATAAAACTTATTCTACTTAAATGTTCCCTGATTACATTATAATTTAATTTTAGATGAATTACATTTTCTATACTTTTGCTATTTTTTCCCCAAAATGTTCAACAATATTTCTTTTCTCTTTTATAATTTGTAGTTGTTTTCCATACTAACTCTTAGCATTACACACATTACGTAAGTTTATTACCTCTATATGTTCTGTATAATGACTTTAAAAGGTGTGGCAAAATTGTGTCTCATTACACATAATCTCAAGCTGCAAAGCTTTACTGAAAATAACACACAAGGTGCTTAACACACCTTTCCCGAAAGTCTTCCATCTGGACATTACTTTTATTATATAATTTGAATGAGGTGCAACAGTATGCACCATGATTGCATTGTTTATAAGTTGTATTTGTATATATTGTAGTGATATGTGAGTGACGCACTTTAGATCGGTTCTCGTCAGCAGTGTCGCAAATTTTTTTCTTAAAGGTGTCATATGACGTTGCTATAAAGAACATTACTTTGTGTGTTTGGTTTAATGCAATGTGTTATGTGGTTTAAGGATCAAAAAAACATTTTCCACATACCGTATATTATTGTTGCTCCTCTCTGCCCCGCCTTTCTAAAACATGTCAATTTTTATAAAGCTCATCGTTCTAAAAAGCGTGGTGTGCTCTGATTGGCCAGCTATCCAGTGCATTGTGATTGGCCGAATACCTCAAGCGTGTGATGGAAATGTTACACCCCTTAATATATTTTAACGCAGTGTCCTGGCGCGATGAGACAAAGACAGCAAAACCCATTATAAACGAGGCATTTGTTGCATCCAGTGGGGACATAATTACTGATTATAATGATTTATACTGTCTTTTTATGCATTGCATCGCGCTGTGCCACTGGGACGATAATATGTAATCAAAACACCATTTCTCCATTTGTGATCATAGGAACAACAGACAACAAGCGCTACTCTACACTGCTCGAAACACGCGTTTGAATAGTACGTGGCAAATTCTTGTAATTATGAAAACATACTTACAGGCTGTGAGACAGAAGCACCAGACTGTCTTTACAAAGTTGGAGCAACAGCAAACTCTACCAGGTTCAGGTGACAGTCCTCCGTAAAATGTGCGGCACACACTTGAATATTTGGGTTGTACCCTTCTGGAATGGTGTTTAACCACCGATTTCTAGTTGTGTCCTCTTTTGGAAGCCCAAACTAAGTAGTTTAGCTTTCACAAGTTATAATACTACAGCAAGAATAAAAGTTACATCTTCTTTCTTTGCGTTTTAGGAAGGTGTGGCTGAGTCTTAACTGTTATAAAGAATACCTCTTTGGGTTTGATACTTTAATCTTTGCAATTTTACAGATCTTATATATGCACAAACAGCTTATAACACTCCAAAGACAAAGGAAGACATTAAATCACATCATATGACCCCTTTAAGATTTTAAGCCTTTATTTCGATAGGAAAGTAAGTGGACAGGAAGCGAAGTGATAGAGAGAGAGGGGGACAGGATAGGGAAAGGTCCACAAGCCGGTACTGGAACTTGGAGCATGGCAGTCAAGGCAGTCACAAGACAGTCTGCACCAACGTAATTTAAGACTTTAAGACTAACCGCACTGTTCTGTGTTCTCGTTCTTAACCTAATTCACAGGTTACTAATGGTCTTGTGTAATTATTAATTATGTGCTGTTAAGGTCATTAAGTTAAGGTCATTAGGAAAGAATTTCAAGTTTGTTGAGCACACCCCAAACATAGTCCAATCTCAGCAAAATTTGGCTTGTTTCCATTTCTCATGAAAAGGAGTTGACTGGGTGGTTGAAATGAGGGCCTAATGTGAATGTCTGTCTTGCAGGACGCTGGTCACCATCACATGGGTGGTCAGGACGGGCATGGATCCATTTTTGTGAACGAGGCAGCATTTACATCTCCCTCTCTGAACAACAGGCACATCCACCTTCAACATCATCCACACCGTCAGCATCAGACTGACCACATGCACTTAGGATCTATAGGATACTCAGATTCTCCCAGTGCTCAGAACAGTCTCAATTCACTCCTGGCACGATCCAACCACAGACAGAGCTCTGGAGTATCCGATGCTCCTGCAGGGCATGAGAGCTGGACTGGAGGAACAATGTACTCAAGCCCTCTGAGAAGTCTAACAGAGATCCCAAACAATGGTAATGTTTTTACTGCAGTCACTAGTTACTTAGTTGTGTTGACAGTAGAGGTGGGTAGAGGAGACTTATGTCACAGTGTTTTCAAGTTTTTCAATTTTATTTATTTATTTATTTATTGTGGCACATTCCTCACTCCCTAAAAGAGTATTACATTTTAAAATATAATTTATTCCTGTGATGGCAAAGCTAAATTTTCAGCATCATTATTCCAGTCTTCGGTGTCACATGACCCTTCAGAAATTGTTCTAATATGCTGATTTGCTGCTCAAGAAACATTTTCATGATATAGTATGACTCAAACCCAAAAGGTAAGATTATAACTGATGAAGTCTGGCTCAGTGTGAAAATAGCTTCACATTACATAACACTTAAGTTAAAAACAATACTCTAAAAAGTAATGCATAACTGTAAACAACCTACAGTTACATCATAACTTCACCAGACACATGGTGTGACACGTCCAAACAAATCGCTCTCATTATAATCAACCAAGCTCTTCACAGAAGAAACATTCATCTGCAACACGCTTTGAATTCCGTGCTATAGTTTTTTTGATTCCAAACCATGTCACGGATTTACCGCAATATAAAAGGTATTGCAGGTTCTCTAATGATTGGAATATTTCTGCTGTTATATAACTGCCCATAGTTAACCACATAGCAAGCTGGACCTGTTTTGTTTTGTATGTTTGGCTTTTAACTATGCCATAGAGCAAAAGAAAGATTTGATTTCATCACATCATTACTATAACTTGTGCCGCAGCAGTGAAGGTCGATTTGCTCTCTTTGTGTTGTTAATCTGTGTTTAATAACACAGATTCATCCTCACTCTATCACGCACAGGTACAAGCACACACAGATACACATCTGTCTCTGCGATCAATTACACCTCTGTCTATTGACTGTCGGGGTGACAGTGGCGTGTGAATCAAGGGCCTCCAGCTACGCGAGACTGATTGGAACATTGATCTAAAAAATCTTTACCAAACTCATTACAGAGTGACCTGTCATCTTACAAGGGAGAGGAGGGGAGAGGGATAGAAACTTATTCATCTGTTTTTTACACATGAGCTGTCTGTTTAACATTATGAATTGTCTCCCTCTCACACACAAACGCACACATACACTTCATCACTGTAATGTGTAAAGGTGCTTGTTGAACACAGAAGTGAAATGCAAGATTTTATAGGTGGATATTATAGTAAATAACACATCTTGTCATTTACTTGGTTTAAAGGTTGTATCCATTGTGTGTATTGATCGCCTCGTTAACCCTTTCTCATTATTGACAGAATGCGCACAAGCTTGCATGTTTAGCTGGATTAGGGTCCCACTTCGTAGCTTATCTTATGATCTGTTGGGTCTTATTTAACATAAATACCTGCAATGCACATTTACTACATTTGTTTACCTAGAATTCCCTGCTTTCTACAGAAAAACTCTGTAAGTTTTTGGGTTAGTTCACCTAAAAAAATTTAAATTCTGTCATTAAATACTCACCCTTATACGCACACTTTGTTCTTCTTGAAAACACAAATTAAGATATTTTTGATGAAATCCAAAAGCTTTCTGACCCTGTATAGACAGCAATGCAGCTGACACGTTCAAGGCCCAGAAAGGTAGTAGGGACATCATTAAAATAGTCCATGTGACATCAGTGGTTCAGCCATAATTTTATGAAGCTACGGAAATACTTTTTGTGCACAAAGAGAACAAAAATATCAACCTTATTCAAAAAAAATAATGTTTTTTAAACTAAGTGTGTAAAGATGAATGTTACTTGTCCTTCTAGACTAGTGAAAAGTAAAATTTATTTAAAATACATTTATTTAATGCTAAATAAACTACAAATACATTTACGTTTTATGTCCTTAATAAAACTACCCTGCAGTTGTACTTTTAGTGTACTAAACTGGTATATTTTGAAATCTGCTAAATTGGAAAAAGTAATTTTGTACTTAGTGCACTTTAATTGTGCTGAAGTAGTGCTGAAGTCCAACTGTATATTTAATTGCACTAAAGTGGAGCTATTGCAAGTATACTTTAGGTACAGTTTAAATATTTTGCATTTAAAGACCGATATTATTTAAGGATCATCAATCCTTATCAACAGTGACATTAAAACACATTTTAGGCTTTATATTAAAGGGTTACTCCACCCCAAAATGAAAATTTTGTCATTAATCACTTACCCCTATGTCTTTCAAAACCCGTAAAAGCTCTCTGGCCCTCCCATAGACAGGAATGTAATTAACACAATCAACATCCAGAAACACAACAAGGAGATCGGTAAAATAATCCATGTGACATCAGGGGTTCATCTGTAATTTTATGAAGCTACAAGAACTTTATTCAACAGTTTGTCTCCTCCATGTCACTTTAGCTGCATTTTGGAACGTATCCACTTACACAAACATCATATTCATTTTCATTCAAATCAAAGCATAAATGATGTAAACAACGACACAACTGACACAGAACAGCATTTGCTGTTTGCGTTAGTGGATGCACTCCAAAATGGCGCTGGGGTGATGCGGAGGAGACGAATTGTTGAATAAAGTCGTTATTTTTGTTTTCTTTGCGTACAAAAAGTATTCTCATAGCTTCGTAAAATTACAGTTGAACCCCTGATGTCACATGGATTATTTTACTGATCTCCTTGCTATGTTTCTGGACATTGATTGTGTTGAAAATATCTTACATTGCTTAAATATCTTACATATATTACATTGCTGCCGAAAATATCTTAAATTGTGTTCCGAAGACGAACAAAGCTTTTACGGGTTTGGAATGACATGGGGATAAGTGATTAATTAGTGATTAATAATTAGGCTACGGGGCAGCCGCTGCTCCGTGTGTTTGTGTGTGTGTGTGTGTTTGATCACTTCTCACTACTGCGTGTGTGCACTTGGATGGGTTAAATGCAGAGCACAAATTCCGAGTATGGGTCACCATACTTGGCCACATGTCACGTCCTTTCCTTTCCTTTCCTTTTCCTAACACACCTAACCCTGGGGCAGCTGTGGCCTAATGGTTAGGGAGTCGGGCTTGTAACCGAAAGGTTGCGGGTTTGAGTCCCAGGTCCGGCAGGGATTGAAGGTGGTGGGAGTGAATATCCAGCGCTCTCTCCACCCTTGAGCAAGGCACTGATCCCCCAGCTGCTACCCGGGCGCCGCAGCGATAGCAATATGGCTGCCCACTGCTCCGGGTGTGTGTTCATGGTGTGTGTGTGTGTGCGTGTTGGATCACTTCTCACTACTGTGTGTGTGCACTTGGATGGGTTAAATGCAGAGCACAAATTCCGAGTATGGGTCACCATACTTGGCCTCCTTTCCTTTCCTTTCCTTTCCTTTCCTAATTACAACATTTTCATTTTGGGGTGCAGTAACCCTTGCATGTGCACAAGCAGTAATCCAAATAAAGTTTAAAAGTTTAAGTTTTATTTTATTAAGTCTTGAGCAATATGTCAGTAATTATGTTAACAGACTTGAACTATACGTAGTATAAAATAAATGCTTTTTAAATCTATTACTTTTTTACTAGTATATACATCAGGGGTGGCGAATGTCAGTCCTGGAGAGCCGCAGCCCTGCAGAGTTTTGCTTTAAGCCTAATCAAACACACCTGAACAAACTAATCAAGGTCTGCACGATTACTAGAAAGCTACAGGCAGGTGAGTTTTAATTAGGGTTGGAGCTGAACTCTGCAGGGCTGTGGCTCTCCAGGACCGGAGTTCGCCACCCCTGGTATATATGAAGGCCTTGACTGAAGTGCTGCTTAAATCAACAAGCATATAACAGTGCTTTGTTAAACTATTTATTCAGAGGTCAAGACCACAGCCTCACAATAGTCACAGTTTGACCTAATGTTGCTCAGCTAACAACATTACCTCACATACACAAACATTTAGAATAGAGGTAATGAAATTGGGTCAGAGTCCCTGTTGAGAAGCAGATAATTAAACGAGAGTGATTCATCAGTTTCATTCACAGCATCACATGAATGTAAATGACGTGATAGATTGAGCTGGATTGTGTGGATTATATATATATATATTTCTTTTTGCATGAATGTAACATGAACATAATAGTTTGTTCAAAAAAAAAAAATATTGACCCCCATATTATTTTCTTTGGTCAACACAAAAGAAGCTTCTGCTGTACATACAATAAAAATAGATGGTCTCAAAACTTTCTGTTCCTCACACATATAGTAGGAAGATTATCAGTGAAGAATGACTTAAAGAAATAGTTCACCCCAAAATGAAAATTAAGATATTTTTGGTGAAATCTGAGAGCTACTAACACATTCAATGTGTTGTGGTACTCTCATGAACTGTGTGCCGAAGACTGACACAGAAGAGAAGAAATTGTTGAATGAAGTCATTATTTTTGTTTTCCTTGCACACAAAAAGTATTCTTGTAGCTTCATAAAATTACGGTTGAACCACTGATGTCACATCGACTATTTTAATGATGTCCTTACTACCTTTCTGGGCCTTGAATGTTTGTTGCATTGCTGTCTACACTCTTAAAAATAAAGGTGCTTTAAAAGGTTCTTCTCAGCAATGACACAGAAGAACAATTTTTGGTTTCACAAAGACCCATCTCTTGCCTTTTTATAATCTGAAGAACCTTCTTTCGCACAAAGAACCTTTTGTAAAACAGAAAGGTTGTTCAGATGTTAAAGGTTCTTTATTGAACCATTTAGACAAAGTTCTTCTATGGCATCATGAAGCACTTTTATTTTTAAGAGTGTATGCAGGGTCAGAAGTTTCTTCAAAAATATCTTAATTTGTGTTCTGAAGATGAATAAAAATCTTGCAGGTTTGGAACGACATGAAGGTGAGTAATTAATGACAGAATTTCCTTTTTTGGTTGAACTCTCCCTTTAAATTGCAATTTGGAATAAAGCAGACGAAGGCACTTCTGTTAAACTTTTTTTGTACTTTGTGAAGCTTTGTATTATAAAATACCATCCAGCATCCAAAATCCACAAACATTCTGCTTTAGATCTCCTTCTCTTATGGAAAATGAATCGAAAAGACGAAAGTTATGAATAATGTACCCATGGTGACTATTGTTGACGCAATGAATAATAACATCCGATCTTGTCTTCACAGATGTGGGTCAGCTCAGCCAGGTCCAAGAATCTTGGTCAGCCGGAGTAACAGGGGCAGGGCTTCATCAAACCGACGTCCTGCTCGTCAACCAGCCCTTTGTTACCATGGAGACAGAGAACAGAGATGCTGACGGAGAGGAGAATATTGTGTATCTCTGAAATGAACAAACAATCTTTGGTTGGTGTTGAAACAAAACATTTGGACTTGGATTTGCAATTTGAGATTTGGACCAGGATCTGATCCCCGTTCCTTATTTTGTGCTTTTTTGATTCTTTCTTTAATCTTAGCAAACTTTCGGCCTTCTGTGACATTCTCCAGACTTCACAGCACTTGCTTTGGTCCGTGTGTGAGATGGGGCTTGTCTGAGTGGCTGTATTTTGCTTTATAGCCTGGAGCCTGCAGTGACAGAATCAGGTTAGGCAGTTTCAGCACACGTTTAGTCACACACACAAAAGTCCCCCACCCACATTGCTGCACAATGTATTTTTCTCCAACTGTCCATGTCAGTTCAGATCAGGACACAAAAATACTGACCCTTTCTTTCAGTAGATGAATGATGACTTGGTTTATAAAAGCATTCACCGCCTACTAAATGAGTCAGGGTTATGTATGCATGTATGTGTGCGTGTTAGAGTAAGGAATCACATTGTCACCTTTCAGATTCAATCTCTCACATTTGAAAACTGGTTTCACATGTCCATATGGAGGAGAATGTGTAATATGTGTCATGCTTTACCCTTCTGAAACAGTTCAGATTCACTGGTGCTTATCAGCCACATGCAGCAAATGTCTAAAAAAAGTCTCATCAGCATTGAGATTACAAACTGGCATTCACATATATTTCTTGATATATTTCTTTGGGTCATTATGTTGCCTTATCAGCCTAAAGTCTTTGTTCATGCATTTTGCATGTTGTCGGTTACATTCGTTGTTTGTGCAGATCAACACTTTTTGGTCACACATAGGCTGTATTTTTGCAAATGGCATAAATTCAGGCCTACTCTCATTTCAGTCACACTAAAAAAGTCCCAATTCGAATTAAAGCCATAATTGTTAGAAAAGAAATGACTACAGACCAGTACTAGGTGTATATATGTACTTGAGTTAAAATGACAATAATTCAGTGTGTATTTGCTTTTTTAATGGCTTATCGTTCTACTGAAAAACAGATCACTGCGCATGAACACTTGCTATTCTTTGTGTTTTGTTTCTTCCAATGCATAGACCTTATTTATTGTTGATATTTGTAAGGAATCATTTTTATGTACATAGTACATGTTTTGTATAATTGTTGTATGTAGACAGGTGTATCAGGTGATATATGTAGTAAATGTTCATACATCAACTTTGTGTTTTTTTTTTTTTTTCTTGTTTTAAACAATTTCCATCCATTTTATTAGCATTATGATAATCTAATATTTACAATGATGTTTATGTACCTCCAGCTAGATATTTTAAATTCATTGTCGGTACATTTGCATCTATGAAGTTTTGAATGCAGATCTACTTATGGCAATTTTAATTTCTTGTTGATAATTAAATTGGAGATTTACTCTTATTCAAGTTACACTTTCACAGCTTATGTCATACAAATATATTGCCTGACAAGGCCTGATTCTCAGAATAGGGCTTTCTTGAGACTGAATATATCAGACTGTAATTGCAAATCCAAAAATTATTTACATTTTTTTTTTTTCCATTATTGCAACAAAAGCATTTAGCTGCACAAGTAATGTGAACAGTATGATCAGTTTGCCAATTTAAAACTTTAGAACCAATTGATTAATAATCCACACAGTACAGTCTTTCAGTAGTCAATAACACAGTTATCAGTACAAGGTAAGGCAAATGCTGCTTGTCAAAAAAACAATTCATATGTGTTTTTTTACCTTTGTTAAATTGAACGTTCTCACCTAAAAGCTTTTAAAACTTTTTAAAGTAGACACATTGTCTGTAGAAAATAGGGAAAAAGTCTCACTACAACTGCAGATAGTTATCAAAAAAAAAAAAAAAAAGTTCAAAACTGAAAATTTTGTTATTAATTAGTCACCCTCATGCCATTCCAAACCTGTAAGACCTTTCATAGCTTTGTAAAATTACTGTTAAACAACTAATGTCGCATGGACTATTTTAACAATGTCCTTACAATCTTTCTGGGCCTTGAACATGATGGTTGCATTGCTGTCTATGCAGGGTCAGAAAGCTTTCGGATTTCATCAAAAATATCTTAATTTGTTTTCTGGAAATGAAGCTCTTACAGGTTTCGAATGACATAAGGGTGAGTAATTAATGACAGAATATTTATTTTTTCTGGTGAACTATCGCTTTAAAGCACACTGTCAGATATTTTTAGAATCTCTGATTTGTTACATATTCAGAATGATTAGAGAAAAATCTTAATTTCTTTTTTTTTTTTTTTATTCTTTCCCTTTATTATTTAGGGACCTCTAAAGGTTATTTGCACTGACAAAGTCAATATATGCCGCTGCTGAGTAATGCATCTGTGGGTGGGAACAGTAGCCAACAGTACAAAACACCTCCCCATGGCACCGTAATGACTTTAGGAGGAGTTCCACTGTAAACCTGTCATTCCAGCAAATAAATAACAGCCATTAACTAGTATCCCACCTATGGCACTTTTAAAGAAAAAACACCTTTACTATGCATATTCTACATACTATTTTGGCAGGTGTGTTAATCCTGAGACACAAGGGGACACAAAAGTAATCAACATAAAAAATGGCTACCAAGCCATTTGAAGCAGAATGAAATGTTATAAGCTGGGGTGTTGTAATGGTGGGGTATACCAGGCATATGGGTCCTCTAGGACACTAAGGAGCCCCAAATCATTATCTTTAAATTGTTTATTTTGTATTTGATCTTATATACACAAACATGTTTTATCCATTAATAGTGCATTACAATAAAATTAAGATCTGTAAATGATAAAAAATGAGTGGTGAAATTGAACTTGTTCTCCTGTCATGTCAAAATACGGTGTGTTTTCTTTAAACCCCTTCAAGTTCTCAACCCCACATTCAGCTGCACTATTTTTTTGCACTAATTCTTTTCACTGCCCTGCTTGTTATTTCTTTTAAATTGGCCCTTGATTTTGATTGTGGTGTTCCAAGTGTTCGTATATAAGAGCACTGGGACTTTTCACTGTTTGTATCACTCCGCTTGTCCGTTTATTATGTGTCCTTCAAGTGGGGTTGGAAATATCGTAATTAGTGAACAAGCAAAGTTGTATTTTCAAGTGGGGAACTCTGAATTCTAGATGTTACATGAGTTGTGCCGTCACTTTGAAATGTGGCTGAAACACCAACCTATAAGTGAAGTGAAGTGACGAGGTATTGTCAAGTATGGTGACCCATGCTCAAAATTGGTCCTCTGTTAACCAAAATTGGTTAAACAGAACATTTATTTTGACAGGTTGCTGTGAAGACCTCTACAAAATATATTTATTTATAGATAATACACATTATATAAAAAAGTATAATAAATACATATACTTGTAAATATTTCTTAAATGTATACATCAACGTGTGTGTATTTATATATACTAATATATATAGTAATAAAATATATATACTAATATATATATATATAAACACACACATATATATACTATAATAATTACACACAGTACACACATATATAGAAGGCAAACTCAAACTTTTATTTTGTATGCGATTAATCACGATTAATCGTTTGACAGCCCTAGTTTGTATTTACAATATGACGATCTAGAGATTATGTTTATGTGTTCATGTACTCATATATTGAGGCTAAAAACAAAACCGTGGGTCTGTGCCGTGGGTCATTCACACATAGATATTACATGAGTTCATGGAGGATTCATGCAGAATTCATATTTAAATAGTATTTTTGCAGCTTAATATTCATAGACACTAGTGCATATCGCATTTTAAGAGTACTGACTTTTTGATTTATTCATCCAAAATTTGGCAAATTCCGTGACATTTTGCATTATGCAGCAAATTCCAATTTTATTACTGGATTCTGCAATTCCATCTGCATTTTCTGTATTGCAGAACTCACAGAACCCAATGAATATTCTTCATAATTTTGAATTCTGAATTTTTTGTTTGTTTGTTTGTTTGTTTTAATGGTTCAAATATAATTATTTTGGTTTGTTTAGGCTACTTGATTGTTATGCTACTTGAATGTAAAGCATGACATGCCCTGACTAGCTGGCAATAGTATGTGTCTAAAATAATGCAAGTTACTCAACTGTTGAACTGTTGTATAAAAGCAATATCACACTCGCAATTGTACAGGCATCATGATCGCAGGTGTGATATTGCTTTTATACAACAGAAATATCAATATGGCTGTGGATACCAGTATGCGGATATATAATCAAACAATATTGCTTGTGTAATATTGCTTAATTGAAAAAGAAAAAGATTTATAGTTTGTGGTTGTCTGTTTCAAATGCGTTTTTCTCATCAGATCTTTGTGTTGGGTTCAGAAAGGGTTGGAGAAATAGATATGTATAAATTTTTTCTTACGTAACATTTGGTAACCTGCGTAGGCATCAGTGAATCACACAACGACACACATATGCACACACCACTCCCCTCAGCTACAAAGGAAAGCCGCATCCCTGTTTACTAAACACACAGTAATTACATACGCACATTACTGAGCTTTGATGCCTCGCAGAGGCCCGCAGCCATCACGCACAATCAAGTGTTTAGTGCTCTCGCACTCTTTCATTTCTTACTAATCCCTTCATTTCTGCAGTCCCTCTTCCTCAGGGAGTGCCAATGCTGTCTTTCATCACCTGACAGAATAAGACAAGTACTTCCCAATTTGTCCTTTCTTAAGCCCTCACGAACACACACACACGCAAGCACATATGTTATCGCCTCATGAGCTCTGGTAATTAGAGCATTCAGGTTCGACAGAAGTCCAGTAACTTTAGTCTGCGTGTGGCTGATAGAGCAACATTTTGAAGTCTTTTGTCCCATGTGAACCATGAAAATTCTCGGTAATTCTGCTGCTGGTGTCAAAACCCGTCATTACATCTTTGTAGTGCTGTACAGTAATAAAGTGATGCTGTGAAAGGTGCTTAGGGAGTGCATTTTACCATGGGTCAGCAGAGCACTTACGCACACAGCAAGATTTTCATCTGAAGTACGGCGCGCTGAAGTAGATATTTCAAAAGAGTGTCACTCGCGTTAAATCCTTCAATCCCTAAAGCCTCTGAGTCAACAAGACACTTATTCACTGTATCAATTTGAAGGCCTGTATCCGTCAAAACTGTAACAGTGACGGTCCACAAATACACACGGCCTTCAGTCAAAGAGAAGCCTCTATTTTGGAGCTGTCAGCACAAATACACACACACACAAACTGTAATGCATGTACTTTTCTTCAAAAACATTCCACGTATTAATATCATTTTGAGGGGATGTCAGTCAAAGAAATACCGGGGAATGTCAAAAAGAGATTAGAGAGAGAGAAAGAAAGAGAAATGGGGCTGTGTACCTTTTAAATGAGTCTTTAGTGTTGAAGGGTGTATGCAGCACTTTGAAGTGTCTCTGAATTAGTCTTTCTGCAAGTTTAACAAAGGGATTCTCCCAAACTGTTGCTTTAATAGATCTACAGAACATTTACCACACAAATGGAAAACAAGTACAGAAACAATAAATCTAATTTAAAAACATAATCTAAGTAAGGAGGGTTTTATTAGACTCAGTCAGTAGGAAGGGATTACATTGTGGCTCAGTGTGTATGAGATGAATGGGATAATATACACTACAGTTCAAAAGTTTGGGGTTGGTACACTTTTTAAATGTCTCTGAAAAAAAGTCCTATGCTCACCGGGTCTGCATTTATCTGATCAAAAATACAGTAAAAACAAGACTATTGTGAAATATTATTACATTTTAATAAAATTGTTTATATATTTTATAATGACAGTTATTCCTTGTCAAAATCTTCTAAATCTTTTAATTTATTCCCTGTGATTTTGATTTTCAAGGGCACCAAACCCCCTCACGTATGAAGAAAGCCGTCGTGTTTACAACTGTGACCGCTTTGTATAGCACTTTTTAGGATCAGCTAAACTCTGAATATTCAAAAGTACACTGTAAAAAACAATTTGTTGAGTCAACTTAAAATAATTTGTAACCTGGCTGCCTTAAAATTTGAAGTTCAGTCAACTCAAAAAAAGTTTATTCAACTTGAAATGTTAAATTATACTAAATGACAACTTAGATATTTGAGTTGAATCAACTTAAAATTTTAAGGCAGCTGGGTTACTTACCCATCTGTTAAGTTTAGCAAACACAAATATCTAAGTTGTTACTTAGTACAACTTAACATTTTAAGCTGAATAAACTTATTTTAGTTGACTGAACTTAAAATTTTAAGGCAGCAGGGTAACAAATTATTTTATTCTCAACAAATTGTGTTTTTTATTTTTTACAGTGTATGTGAAAAATGTAAAGTTGTAGCATAGAATCTTTAAAATAAATGTTTAAAATACAGAGTTTTACACACTGGGATGCATTTCCCAAAAGCAACTATGGACGCAAGTTCCGAAAATCTTAAAACTGAATTTTCAGCAGTCGTTATTCCGTTATTCCAAAAAAGAATCATTTTTTTATTAATGTCAGTGTTGAGTTGTTTTGTTTAAAGTCCTTATAAAGTAATATATAAATATTCTGAGTTTGTCACATCACAGAAAAATGTTATTAACCACCCAGCCAAATTTGAATGATAAAAAAGGGTCAAGTAAATAAAGTTATCAAAATCTTGAAAAACAAGCAGTGTTTTCTGCTCTCAAATGATGTGGCCATATCCGTTCTCTGCAATAAACCACGGCCATTCGCGGAAACGCAGCCACCTCTTTCAGCTATCAAATACTGCTACAACCTGAACGGTTGACCATGCTGTTTTGTAAATTATTGCAACCAGGTAATATGCATTTACATGACGATATAGTTACAGTAATTCATGACTGAGTGGGCAAACCACTGATGCTAATGTACTCTAGTTATGTTTTAGGGGAGGAGCCATGCTCCAGTGCGTCATGAAGACATGATTTCAGGCCTGCACAAAAAAAATCCTGATCATAAAAATGGTAAAAATGGTCATCACGGTTGTAAGCACGACAGCTTTCTTCATTCGTGAGGGGGTTTGGCACCACAGTATTTTTGTTTCCAGGCGGAACATTAAAGAATGCGACACACACATCTCCCGGAAATCCTGTATAATCGAACCAATCCGATGACGACTTTGAAATGATTGTGGCTAGAGGAGATGTAGCTTTGACCGGAAACTAACAATGAAATTAATTGTTCTACCTATTAGATTGTGTTTTATTAACGTCTACACCTACCCCAACCCTAAACGTAGCCCTTACTATAATACAAAAACAGTATTATTGTTGTACAGTGTGACAAAAATAACTAGATTGATGTGCGCATTCCCAGTAGCCAGAGCTGTCTCTCTTCTAGCCTTAACCCTTCGAAACTCCTAAAGTGTTTCCAGCTAAGTGTGCCTTGTGCATCTGATGTTTAGCCAACATTAACTTAATAATCAAATTTCATTTTACAAACAGTCATATTTAACTTCAGTGTCTTATGGTGGGGTAAGTTTATAGTGCAGGCTCAACTTACCCCACAGCATTTGGCTCACTTCCTGGCATTTTGGAAAAAAACTAGCCAGTTTACCAGTTTACCAATATTTAGCTAAATAATTTGCATGGTTTTATATGTTGCTAAATCACCTATATGCATAATAAATTTTTTACACCTGGATAAATTTGTTTTGATGTAACAGCCATTACATCTGTTATGCTAAAAGTAAATGAGTGCCTTCCACTCCTCCCATGTGTTTCTCCTTTTCACAGTCTAGCAGAAATGGCATGTGATTCCAAAATATATGGCCACATGAGAGTAAAAGTGTACAGTTGCCAAGATATAGGGGTGGGTCAACTTATCACTGGCTCAATTTACCCCACTCTCCCCTATAGATGCTAACAGAACTGTTTTATATATAAAAATCACAATAAAACTGTTTTGGTAACTGTTTCAATTGCAAATGTTTTGGTATTGAAATGCTTATTGTTTTTGTTTGCACTGCAACAACACAAAAAAACAGAAGCAAAGTCAAACTTGATCACATTTCACACAGAACTCAAAAATGGACTGGACAAAATTACTGGCACCTTGTCAAAATTGTAAGAAATAATTGCTTTTCAAGCATGTGATGCTCCTGTAATTTGTATATAGACACACCTGTGGAAAGTAACAGGTGTGGGCAATATAGTAATCGTACTTGCAACCAGTTAAAATGGAGAAAAGTTGACTCAACCTTTGTGTTGTCACATGTGCATGGAGAAAAGAAAGAAGTGTAGAGTTGTCTGTGGATTTGGGAGAAAAAAATGTGGAAAAACATGGACAATCTCAAGGCTACAAGTCCATCTCCAGAGATCTTAATGTTCCCGTGTCCACTGTGTGCAATATCATCAAGAGGTTTACAGCCGATGGCACTGTAGCTAACCTCCCTAGACGTGGACGGAAGAGCAAAATTAATGAAAAATTACAACAAAGGATATCAAATGGTGGATAAAGAACCCTGATTAACTTCCAAACAAATTTAAGTTGATCTGCAGACACAGGGTACAACAGTGTCAGCTCGCACTATCCTTTGAAAAGGGATGTTATGGTAGGAGACCCAGGAGGACACAAAGATATAAAAAGAATGTGACAAAACCACAATCCTTCTAGGAAAATGTACTGTGGACAGATGAAACAAAAGTAGAGGATTTTGTAAAGGACATCATGGCACTGTTTACAGAAAAAGAAATGAGGCCTTCAAAGAAAATAACACAGTCCCTACAGTCAAACATGGTGGAGGTTCAAAGATGTTTTGGGGTTGCTTTGCTGCTTTTGGCACTGGATGCCTTGACTGTGTGAATGGTATCATGAAATCTGATGATTACCTAAGAATTTTGGGGTGCAACATAGTGGCCAGTGTCAGAAAGCTACGTCTCCACCAGAGTATATGGGTCTTCCAGCAGGACAATGACCTGAAACACTTCAAAAAGCACTCAGAAATGGTTACAAACAAAGCGCTGGATAGTTCTGAAATGGCCAGCAATCCCTGTGGAGAGATCTCAAAACAGCAGTTGGGAGAAGGAATCCTTCAAATCTGAATGACCTGAAGCAGTTTGCAAAAGAAGAGTGGTCCAAAATTCCAGTAGAGAGGTGTAAGAAACTTTTATGGTTACAGGAAGTAATTGATTTCAGTTACTGTTTCCAAAAGGGGTGTTACCAAATATTAAGTTAAGGATGCCAATAATTTTGTCCAGTGCATTTTTGGGGTTGTGTGTGGAAATGTATCAGATTTGACATTTCTTGTTGACATTTCTGTTTTTTTGTATTGTTCCAATGCAAACAAAAAAATAAACGTGAGTACCAAAATATTTGCAACTGCAACAGAAGGGTTGCATTTTCTGACAGAATGGCAAGGATGCCAATATTTTTGGCCATGACTATAGATGGATAGATAGATAGATAGTTTGTGAGGTTATACAGCAGCTGTGGTTCTGGTTGTGTTTGAATCTGAATCAAAACCTGCTACACACACAGTGTCTGTAATTGATATTATTTGGCCTTTGCAGCTTATGTGGGTGAATACTCTCACACATATTCAACCTTTCAACATGTCACCACTGTGGACAACAATAAACACACGCACACCTGTTGTCACTTTATGTGCGTGTGTGTCACTAATGACACTTTTCAGTGGCTCACTACAGCCAGACTCAGGTGTTCCCAGGGGAGATAAAAGCACAGAGAGATATTATTGACTCTGTATGATAGTGTGTGTGTGTGTATGTGTTAATCTACAGGAGCAGTGTGACCTCAGTAAGGCCTCAGTAAAGTGTGGAGTTGAGATTGTGTCTGTGTGGGTGGTGGGTTCTTCACAAAGTCAGGCTATGTCAGGGGTAAATGTGTTTATGTGTGTTAGAGAGAGCCTCGTTGAAAGGAAGTTTTAATAATGTCAGTGTGTGTGTGTGTGTGTGTGTGTGGAGCAGCAGGGCAGTATTATGAAGTCTGCATGATAGAAGATGAAGGTTCATTCTGCAGTTCAGCTGACTACTGTTATTACCATCCCAGTCGACCCACCTGCTCTCTCAGTGGTGAGCTTCTGGAGGCGGCTTTGTTCCCTGAAATTACCCCACTGTGTGTGCCTGCGTGTTGACACCCATCCTATATCACGCCTATTGTGAATGAGTGTCTCGAAAGAATGTGCATGTGACTTGTGCTTTGTCTTATAATGAAAGGTTCTTATTTTATTCAGGCAGTCACAAGGGCAGCAGCTAATAGCTGTCCCGATTGACCTGTCATCAGAGCCCATCCCGGCTTATTACAAAGTACACACCTCCATCTGTCTTCATTAGGACCAGCACCCCTCTCGGCCCTGTGTCCTCATAAAGATATCCTCATACATCCAAAGTAGTAACGATGCCACATTTCATACTTTACCACAGTGTCCTTGTTCTGCGGTGTGCGCACTCGTGTTCTTGTGGCTCAGCCTTGAAATGTTATTTCAGACACTTTTCTGAGAAAAACAATTAAATTTTTATATTCCCAAGTACGTCTGAATCTCTCTAGGATGCTTTTGGAGTGTATTAGAGTAGGAGTACTCTGTAAACATCCAACAGGATTTAGTTCTTCACAAATATATACTACCTTTCATGTATTTTTGATTAAACAGTGCAGATTGTGTGATTATATAGCATTTAGCTAAACCAACTCATCACTTTAGAAAATGTCTTTGTGGATACACACATTCTGTCATTATTGCCATGAATCAGAAGGACTAGCAGCTTTTAAACTAAGTGTCAGTCATTAACGCCCTGCTGTGTGTGACCTCCAAGCAAATGCTTAATATCTCTCATGAAGTCAGCGATCTACAAAGATTGCAGCTGTAATAAAACATTGCAGCTCCCCAGCTAACCCGCACGCCACATCACAGCAGTGTGTAATCCAGGAACTGCAGCTGGCTGTTAATAAATTCTCTGGATGATGAGAATGCATATCGATGACATGGTAATTGTTGCAGAAAGTAACATCTGAAATTTCATACATTTTACATACTAATACTAGATGATTAAATCATTAAAACGGATTCATCCTAATAATGATCAAATGTTCAGTACTCTTTGAAGTTAGTAACATAATCCATAATATTACAATAATTAGACTACTTTTAGATTACTTTTACACTGCTGGGTTAAATATTGTTTTGACCCAGCGGTTGGGTTACTACCCAGAAGGTTGGGTTAAACATTTAACCCAACTGCTGGGTCAAAACAACCCAGTCGCTCGGTATGTCCATATTTTACCCAGTGCTAGGTTGTTTTTAACCCAGCAGTTTTTAGAGTTTAAACACATTTATCACATTGATTTCAACAGGATAATCTTGTACCATATAGATATGAAAATACAAATAGAAAGACAATATATTGCCCCTCAAATTGCAGTTGAGGTCAAAAGTTTACATACACCTTGCAGAATCTGCAAAATGTTGATTATTTTACTCAAATAAGAGGGATCACACAAAATGCATGTTATTTCAAAAGTTTACATTGGTTCTTAATACTGTTACCTAAATGATCCACAGCTGTTTATTATTTATTTTTTTGTAACATTTTTTTTTGTTTAGTGATATTTGTTCATGAGTCTCTTGTTTGTCCTGAACAGTTAAACTGCCAGCTGTTCTTCAAAATTCTTCAGTTCCCACAAATTCTTTGTTTTTTCAGCATTTTTGTGTATTTAAACCCTTTCCAATAATGACTATGATTTTGGAGATCAATCGTTTCACTCTGAGGACCACTGAGGGACTCATATGCAACTATTACAGAAGGTTCGAACGCTCATTAATGCTTCAAGAGAAAATACAGTGCATTAAGAGCCAGGGCTGTAAATTTTTTAACAGAATGAAGATATGTACATTTTTCTTATTTATCCTAAATTTTTTATTTTTTTTTAAGTAGTACTGCCCTTCAGAAGCTACGGTAGATACCTACATGTTTCCCAGAAGACAAAATAATTTGTTTACCCCGATCCTCGAATTCACTTAATGCATTGTGTTTCCTTCTGGAGCATCAGTGAGCGTTTGAACCTTCTAATAGTTGCATTTGAGTCCCTCAGTTGTCCTCAGTGTGAAAAAATGGATCTCAAAAGCATTGTTGGAAATGGTTCAAATACACAAAAATGCTGAGGAAAAACAAGGGACTCATGAACAACTATCACAAAAAAAAAACAGTTTTGGATCATTCAGGTAACAACACAGTATTAAGAATCAAGTGTATGTACACTGTGAACAGAGTTATTTTTTATAAATTCAACTATTATTTGGACTATATGTAAACATCCTTTATGTGAAATATCTTATTCAGCTCAGTACTAAATAAAAAAAATAATATGCATTTTGTATGATCTCTCTTATTTTGGAAAAATAATAAACATTTTGCAGATTCTGCAAAGTGTACAGTATGTAAACTTTTGATCTCAACTGTAGGTCGGACTGAAAGGGCACTTTAGCATCTGCGATTTTAGCACCTTTAGCATTGGTGCATTTTAATGTGTAATGCTTAGGAAAATTAATAGATGAACAAGAAGAATTTAGTTAATTTATGGGTGTTGTGTAAATATTTTATCAAAGTAGTCTCACATTGACAAACCTTGAGACTGAAGGCAGAAGGTCTGGGAACCTTGGTTGCTTTCACTGCCCAAGGACCACCCAAGAGGCCATATGACATATTTCACACACTTTTGAAAATCCAGTGTTTATTTGATCGTGATAAGCACTCATTATCATTATCAAACACGATGGCTTTGGTCTTCCATGATGGACGTTTGGCATCACGGCATCTTTGTTTCCAGATGCGACACACACAACTCCCAGAAATTCTGTCTAATTCAACCAATCCGATTACGAGTTTCAAACTCCTGAAGTGTTTACAATTTTACAAATATTTTACAATGTGATTTAACCTAATTATAAGTACTTTTTACTTCTGGATTCTGATTACGCGATCCAGATTACATTTAATCAGTTACGTCACAGCGCTGTCTGTGCATTATTGGTAGGGATTTAATTCTAAGGCATTGATTTATTCAGGAATAATATAAGTATAATTGTCTTTATGATTTAGGTATTAATTCATTCACGCAGATGATTCATTCAAACCACTGATTCATTCACAAATGAAACAAATGATTGTCTGTAAGTAACTCACAAAAATATTGTATCTAAACAGTCTCTTGTATTGAACTTTTGCTTTATGCAGTAATCAACAGGCATGACAATGATGCTGTTGGTCTAAAAATCTTCTGATATTCAGAACGATGGCACTTTTGCTTTTGTGATATAGTTTAAATATTCATGTGTTTTAGATGTATGCTCAACTAGATGTGTTTTGATATGAAAAATATATAGCGTATATGTGTTGGTGCATAATTTTGGTGCGTAAACATTCTAAATACTCCGAAAGCAGTTTTTCACAATAAAACTATTCTCAATTGTCTTGGCATTTGTAAAATGAAAAAAGGCTAATCTTTTGCCTTTTTAAATCTTATGCATGTTTTTTTGTGAACATTCAACATTTTGTGAATAGGCATTCACTCTGCAAATTATGTGCAAAAAACAAATGCAGACCCTTTGTTCCTCCTTTGGCGGTTATGAGGGCGAAACAGAATCTGTTAAAATTGGACAAGTTCTTGCGTTTCACATGCCAACTCAAACACTATTCCAGTGCTTTAAATTCAAGCTTACTGTTGGTCAAAGCTGGTACAGTCCTGGACAAACTGCTACAAGGTGGTTTGGTGTACTTTAGATAACTAACTCAACATGATCAGATATGCAGGCCAGGCTTGTTTTAAGATCATGCTGAGCACAGCAGGTCTGGAGGCTTCTTAATGGAAAGTGGTAAATTAAGTCTCCTTGTGAGACAGTGAGCTCACACACAAGCACTGTGATCTAAGATAACATGCATACAAAACTATTTGCATGCTGAAACATCTACCTGAATGTTTTGCAAGTTTCTTCGCATAAATTTAAATTTTAAAAAGACAAATACATGTGCACACATATGCAGTCACAAACAGTTTGTATTGCATGATCTGTATTCTAAGGCTAACAGATTAATACCAAATCAATGCATGAAGGGCATGTAACATAATTCACATTAATTCACATCAAGCCTCGACTAATGATCAACCCATGAGGTGTCATTAATCAGCTATGCAGGTCAATATGTTATAATACATCCATTTCTCTTTCTCTTATTTTCACGTTTAGCATGAGTTATTGGCATGGCAAAAGATGGTACCTTTGTATTGCCAAGGCAGTAGCCGGTTCAGCAATCTGTACTGAACTCTGTCTTCTACTCTTCTATCTTTTTCTCCCACACACATAGGTAGGCGAGGAGAGTGCAAGCGAGAGATGCAGAATAGTAATCTCATTGATTTCTTTACAGCAACCCAAGGCCCAGTAGCATAGTTCAAACGGCAATGGATTTATCTTAATTTGCAGAAGGAGAATGCAGTACTTCTACATCATAACTCAAACAGAAGTTATACCCAAACACCGCCCTTTTTGTTCATAACTTGCAACAACATTGCTGCATCCATTTGCTTTATAGCCTATACCTGCATAATATATACTATCTATCAGGGGCGTTTCCTCTGAGGAGGCAAGGGAGGCAGTGGCTCCTCAAAGTACTGGATGAGAAAAAAATTCGTGGTACAAAAATAAAACGATGCCAATATTACAAAACACAACATTTAAAAGTATATAAATTACTTTTTTTTTCTAAAAAAAAAAAACCCTGTCCAACAGCGACACCAGCAGGTAAAGAATGAATAGACAAGTCACGTAAGAGGAGGCAACGCTTCCATCGCGATATACTTGGTATAATTGGATAAGACTAGTTATGGTCGGCTGTGATTGGTTCATGCGATAAACCCCGCCTCTTGTTTTTGTGCGCGTTCTACGCTCCCGAATCAGTCTAAAATGAACACAATGGCGTTAATGGGAAGACTAATTTAAAAATGTAAGTAAACAACTCACACACTTAGATATAACCACTTTGTTACATCAAATTAATATTTAAAATGGCCTGAAAACATGATCTGTGGGAGTCTTTAATGAGTAATCAGCTTAGTGAAGTTTAAAGTAAATCTCCGTGTCTATGAACAATATTTACCTAGCTTTGATGACTGATGATTCTAAAAAAATTTAGAAATACTGTAGTTAAGAGTTAACTATTAAAAAGAACTGCTGAACATCATACAGTAATGTAACATAAATGATACAACTGATTATATACAAAGTAGGCTATATTATGCATGCACACAACATGGAATATCTTAAGTAACATTATATATAAAGAACAAACAGAAGAGCGAGACATGTAGTAATTCTTTAAATGTTATACATGGTCCTTGCCATATCTCTCCCTACGTAATGTCTTAACGCAGTACAAAGAAAAAAGGCACTAAGAAATGTAGCCTCAGGCTTCCCCACTAGCTTTCTAAAGTTGAACATTTGGGTAAACTGCTGAGATAAGTGAGTTACTTCTAATACATCCCTGAGGAGTCACACAGAGTGATCACAAACAGCCCGAACGTACAATGCTGGAGGAATGATAGACGGAACTGGTGCAGCATCAACTGAAAATAAACACAGTGATCCAAATACAGCATCTGGTCAACGTTAGTATTGTAAGCTTTAAATACATGAAGGCCTGTCTTTGAATGTATAAATATCATCATTTAATGTCAACCTGCTTAAAGTGTGTTTAAATTAAAGTTACATAAACATCACAACACTCACAACTACTTTAATGCATTTACGTAAAAGCATGTTATATATGTTATATATAAGGATATTAACTCAGTCGCAGTGATTCAAATACAGTATCTGGTCAATGTTCGTACTGCAAACTTTAAACAAAGACCTGAAAGTTTGAAGTTACGTAACAAGCTTAACAGCGCACTATACTACAAGTCAAAAGTTTTTAGACAGTAAGATTTTTCATGTTTTTTAAAAAAGGAGTCTTTTCTGCTCACCAAGGCTGCCTTTATTTGATCCAAAGTACAGCAAGAACGGTAAAATTTTGAAATATTTTTTACTATTTAAAATAAATGTTTTCTATTTGAATTTAAAATGTAATTTATTGCTGTGATTTCAAAGCTGAATTTTAGCATCATTACTCCAGTTACAGGATCCTTCAGAAATCATTCAGCATATTAGAATGATTTCTGAAGGATCATGTGACACTTTGGATCAAATAAATGCAGACTTGGTGAGCAGAAGAGACTTCTTTGAAAAAGATTAAAAATCTACTGTTCAAACACTTTTGACTGGTGGTATAGTTATTAAAGGAATAGTAATATGGGAGCAAATGATTTAATGCTAAATTTCTCCAGTTATGTTTCGACGAAGCAACAAACTCATCTACATCTAGGATGGCCTGACGGTGAGTAAATTAAAATTTTTAGGTGAACTGTTCCTTTAAC
The DNA here is from genome assembly GCA_012976165.1 of Labeo catla. Classification (NCBI taxonomy): domain Eukaryota; kingdom Metazoa; phylum Chordata; class Actinopteri; order Cypriniformes; family Cyprinidae; genus Labeo; species Labeo catla. Next base: position 574,673 of record VONZ01000186.1, on the reverse strand, counting down.
TCAGTCTCAACCAAGCCAAACATTTATTGACTTGTCATGCAATGCAGTCATCGCTTTCACAGATGTTATTTTTTATTAGAAATATATATGTAGACTTTGATGGTGGGCACAGGACAGGACTTCTCAGACACGTCAGGAGCTGTGTCATGTCAGCAAATTCATGTCTGTAGGTATGCTGAGGGCCATTCTTAATATGGAAATATCACAGCGGTTTAAGAAACAAAATGAGGGAAGACTGAAAAATGAATTTGACGAGTTTCATTTTTCGAAAAGAAGAAAATTATTAACAACCCCCTTTAGAAGACAAAGCACAGGAAGAATTTGAAATGACAGCATGACACTTTGTTAACACTTGTCTGGTGCATTTATATTTTTTCATTCCTGCTCTTGTTGCTCATCCAGTTTTAACCGGTGATGCCGGGTGTCAAATTCTGAACCCTAATGTCAATGCTCAGAGTCTAGTGCAAGTATTAATTAAAGCAAGTGGCCACAAAACAGAAGTCTTTGTCAAGTGTCTGCCATCTGTCATGTATGTGCGTGTGTGTTTTACTGTGGAAAGAGCTCAGAGGTGTTGGAAGCTCAATAACATTTCTTTATTGCATGAGTCATTGCTTGTTAAACAAAAACACTTTAAGAGGGAAACGTTGGAAAACACTCACTCTACACACTTTTATCTGCTACATACCGACTTTTTATCCTTGGCTACAAGGGAGTTTTCCACCAGCGTGGTGCCGAATCGTTTGGCAATACGTCTGGTGTTACTGATCATTAAAATTCTAGTAGGAAATCCTGACAATGAACGCCGTTGATTTTACATCATGATAAGCCATGCGTAGCATTTACCTCAGGCGTTTCAATTGGTGTGTTTACTCAGAATCTGTTTGTAATTCAAATCAAATGCTAATGAGAAATGCTGCTTTAATCAATAATGTGTTTTTGGCTTGTTGGTCACTGACATGTTTAATTTTCAGATATGTATTAGTATTTGATTGACTTAAGAGGATAAATATGTGTACCTGAAGAGATGTGGAAGGAGAAGATGGACAGGGTTGAAAAGGACAACAAGTCAGGATTCAAACTCAGGTCGGCCGAGCCGCAACCACGCAATGTGCAATTTAAGGATTAAACTATTGCAATGCTCTAAAGTTGGGCCTTTCAACCATCTCGACTAAGCCTTTGCAGATGATCCAGAACGTGGCAGCACATCTGCTCTTCAATCAACCAAAGAAAACCCATGTCACGCCCTTATCTGGTCTCACTACACTGGCTCCCAGTTGTGGCAAGAATCAAATTTGAGGGTTTGACGTTGGTTTTAAGCACTGCCATTGAAAAAGTACCTCCCTACCCCAATTCACTCCTAAAAGTCCCACCAGCTCAAGTCTTGGAATAAATGACGCATCGTTGTTGTCATCAAAACCTTCACCCTCTATGTTCTTCTCTGGTAGAATGAGCAGCCAACCTCCACCTGAACTGCTGAGACATCACATCTCTCAAAAGTTGTTTTTGTTTTCCTTGTGCATAAAAAGTATTCTCGTAGCTTCATAACATTACAGTTGAACCACTGATGTCACATGGACTATTTTTGTCAATGTCCTTAATACCTTTCTGGGCCTTGAACGTGTCAGTTGTGTTGCTGTCTATGCAGGGTCAGAAAGCTTTTGGATTTCATTAAAAATGTCTTAATTTGTGTTCCGAAGATGAACAAAGGTCTTACAGGTTTGGAAAGACATGAAATTATTAATGAGTAATTAATGACAGAATTTTTATTTTTGGGTGAACTATCCCTTTAACCACCTCAAAACCAAAAAAAATAATGCATTTACACATAAACAGTCCCAAAAATATTAAATAAATAGAAAAATCTAGGGCTGTCACTGATTATTTTTGTAAACGAGTAATCTGTCGATTATTCTGATGATCAATCAGGTAATCAGATAATTACAATTATTTTTTGTAATAATAATAGACCTAAGTGAACGATAGCCTCTACAGTGACTTAAAATACATATATGCTAGCAATAAGGCAATAATAATTAGTTTAAAAAAGTATCAAAAGCAAGTGATCATATGGTTTTACTGAACATAACTGTTAAAATATATAATGTATTATAAACAATAGGGCTAATGTACATTACCCTTTATATCAAATGCCTGCTGAGGGCGCCAACGGTCTCACGATTGTTTTTACACTTTACTCTTTGACTTAGGTTTATAAATGATTTAACTTACAAATCTTATGACATGGTGCACGTCGTGTTCCCAGATGAACGTTATAATAAACCCAAACTGACAACAACATGCAGAGATGGAGTTTGAGACGCTCCACACATGTAAATGATAACAGTTTGTGTAGCAGCATTTACTGTGAACGGAGCTGCTCTGAGATGGATATAGGTAACCTACACACGTAAATAATTAATACATTACACCCGCACCGCATACATTTGTTTAATTGAATAGTATCGTTTGTGAATTCTTAATAGCATTATGCTTTATTATGATTTTTAAATGGGTTAAATATGTGCCACTTCTGGTATTTTGCCGATTACTCACACTGGAAAAATGCAATGGAGGATTTTTTTAAATTGAATACTCGAATAGAATCGAGGAATCGTTGCAGCACTAGAACAGTCCTCTCTGCGTATCTCTTCTGTAGCTTCTTTCCAAATCTAGTAATGTTAGTCCAATAAACATGACATTTTGTATACCAAATAGTGTTGGCTCTTTGACTAATCGCTCTGTTCCTCTTTTGTAATTCTCTTTGGATAAAAGCATCTGCTAAATGTATAAATGTAAATGTATCGGAGTGCTGCTCACAAGGCTATCAGCTCCAAAAAAAATTATAGAAAACAGTGTGGCATAATCTTTCATTTTTAATTTCTGAATAAATAAATTTTAACAAAACTGCTTCACCACTGCTTATGCCATGTAACGTGACTCTTCAAAAACAAAACTGTTGTGAATTATTACTTTATAATAGTTGTTAAATAACTCTTACCTTTCAAAAATTATTTGGTACACTCATATGTGTTCAAGAAAACATTTGTTACAGTGTAAAATACATTTACTAAGTACTAAGTAATACTAATACATACCATATGGTTATTAGAATTAGGGTTTGGCTTAGGGTTACTTTTATGTAATTTATTAATTAATGTAACGTATAACAAGGACGCCTTAAAATATAATATTACCACATTTTCCTTTTTTTTTATTAGAGACTTTATTATTTGTCAATGACCCGTAAACTATCAAAGGTGTAATTCCATGGGTGAGTGAATGTGAAAACAATTTGACTAAGCGGTGACAGCCAAAACCTAGTGTAGCATTATGAAAATGAATACTCTCTGTCTCTTGTGGTTCCTTTGTTTTTCATGTGTTTCATCATTATGGCTCATGGGTGAAAAGAGCATGACGGCTTTGCGTGATCACCTCTCCACTCTTGCTATAACGATGTTCCTTCGTCCATCAATCACCATGCAGCATCACACCTGTCAATTTGGCCCTCATGAAGAAAAAAAAAAAAACAGAGGGAAGGAGAAAGTGTCCTGTGCAATTATTGGGGCCCGTGGCGGCCTGACGGTCACCTACACCACTGCACACACTCACACACAACAGCACTAATGAAGGAGCACTCGTGTTGTTTTTCCGAGGGCATTTTGAGTTCAGTACTCTGTCAGCTTGATGTGTCATATGCACTTGAAAGTCAACTATAAATTTGAGCACTGACTTGCTCCTTTTTAAGGTTTCCCTAACTTCCTTTCTAGAACTTCTTGTCATTGACATCACCCATTTCTCTTTCTGTCTCCTCCATTTTTCTCCTCAGGTAGCGGGGGGAGTTGAGGGTCCTTTTATGACTCTATAAATCTCCAGGCGCCATGGGCCAGGGCAGCCCAGAGCAGTAGATCACCGCCAGCCTGTCACACACGCGTGCTTAATGAGCGAATCTCGGCCCGCGGGGAGCACAGGGTGGCACAGGGCCGTTTAGTCAGAGGACTGTCAATCACACACACACATACGCACACAAACGGGACGAGGACAATTATGAGTCCCAGCACAAAGTATGGACACTGAAGGTTGGATTTAGGTGGGCACATTGACTGTGACTGGTAATGGATGGTGTGTGTCGACTACAACGGTAATGTACACCTGAGATTAGAACGCAATATTTGACCTGAGTGTTTGGCAGCTTTCTATGCTGTGGCTTATTTCAGCAGCAAGAAAAATAACTACATTAGTGCTGACAATTCATGCTGTTATGAAATATTTTTGCATGGACTAACTGGTGGGTTTGTGGAGAATAGGTAATTATATGATAAACACACACACACACAAACCTGTTGTTGACATCCTTCCAAAACTTAAGAAAAAAAAAGAGCTGCATTATGAGTTGTTTTTAATGTGTAATTTTATTTTACTTCTCTTAGGTCAAAGATCACTGACCTATTCAATACAGACTCCGTAGGTGTCTGAGGTGATTAAACTTGTCAGGAGTTTTCAGTTTCAGCTTAATGTTATTAATCAGTAATTAAATTCAAAGTGGTTGTAAAACCGCAATGAACTTTCACTGCAGGATGTTACTTTGATTTTGCTTGAAAATTTAAGGCAGCAATTAAAATTAAGTTTTCAATTTCAGTGGGTTGACATTTTTATAGCGCAAAGAGGTTCATAAAAAGTGATATGCTGGCTCAGAAACTACCAGAAATACAGGATTTAGGATTCGTCTTTCCTCATGACTTTTTGAACATGAGCTGATAAAGACCTGACTAATCTCTTTGAAGCTGAACAGAAATGACATCAGTCTTAAAGCCTTCACTAGCAAATCATGACACATTATTTCTGGAATCTTTGATGAAAGTTCAAAGTTCAACGGAAAAAAACACTTATTTAGAAAAGAAATGTTATGTAACTTTAAAAATGTCTTTTTGTTCAGTCTAATGTGTTCTTGGTGGATAAAGGTGTTTATTTATTTAAAAGATCATTTATAGTTAAAAATAAATACAGTGAGGTCCAAAACTTTATTCAGATTTTTGTCTGGGGTGTGGGGTAGGATTAAGGGATCTAAAATATGGTCATGGATGGAAAATATGACATAAGGCATTAATAAGTGCTTTATATATATACACTAATAAACAGCCAAAATGCTAGTAATATGCATGGTACCTATTTTTTTCTCATAAATTATAACATTTTTAGATTAAAATGTGATTTTGAAACCCTTCACTAGCAACTATCACAAAACTGTGATTTGAAACGTGACAGGCATCAGGCAGGGAAAATATGAATTAATATTTTATGTTCTTTGTAGTTGAATGAAATAGTGATATAGGCCTACTGTATGTTGGAAAAAAAAATACACAGCAAATTTTAAATGGCCGTCAATGGAGAAATACAATGGAGTTACACTTTAAAGTATAGGGACCTATTCTCACTATTAACTAGTTGCTTATTAGCTTACCCTATTATTACTACCTTATTTATTATTATTATTATTATTATTATTACCCTATTATTAACAAATTGGCTGTGTATTAGTACTCATAAAGCACATATTCGACATCCCTAATCTTACACAATACCTAAACTTATCAACTATCTTACTAACTATTAATAAGTAGCAAATTAAGAGTTTACTGAGGCAAAAGTCATAGTCAATAATTTGTAAAAGTAACAATAATTTAGTATAGGGAACAATTCTCACTATTAACTAGTTACTTATTACCATGTCTATTATTAACATATTGGCTGTTTATTAATTCTTATAAAGCACCTATTCTGCATGACTATATTCTGCACCCCTAATCCTACCCGATACCTGAATTAAACAACTACATTACTATATATTAATAAGCAGCAAATTAGGAGTTTATTGATGTAAAAGCCATAGTTAATGGTTTGTTAACAACGAGAACTGGACCTTAAAATACCGGCATGACCGGCATGGATTATGCAAAATCCACTTTTAGATGGTGTTTGGACATAAATGTGTGTTGGTAGTGTATGTGAACACAACCACCCTACAATTATAACTACCAAATCAGTCTCACTAGGCATTTCGTTTCTCACTAGGCATTTTCGTTCGGTAACACTAGCAAATGACACAATGACAGGTCAGCGTGGCACAAGCTCTGTAACGTTGCGGTTTTTCGTCCCACTTTCGGTGTGTTTGGCCTCCCTTATGTATGGCTGAAAATGGGTTTTCTCGCTCTGAGTCATGTTACTTCTACCGAATGTTTATTGCTGTACGTATGCAAAGCAGAGATGTATACGCTATGCCCTCTTCTGAAGATGGAGCAGCAATATGCAGCTCATTTGCATTCAAAGTAATACTCACCAAAACAGCTCATTTTTAGACACACCCTAAAAATGACATTTTCCAGATGTTCTAATAAATGATCTGTGGGGAATTTTGAACTGAAACTTCATAGACACATTCTTGGGGACACCCAAGACTAAAATTACATCTTGTACAAAGAGGCATAATAGGTGCCCTTTAATAGCAAAAATTGGATCTTAAAATCAAGTGTGACCACTTGATTCCAACAGGCCGATCAGTTGTTCTTATATATTTGTTTCACATGGCAAAGAAAAAGACGTATCTCGAAAGATATACCTGTTTATGACCCTGTGAAACATCATGTGCTAACACACACTCCCACACACACGAGATATCCTCAGTCCACTTTTATTCTCTCTGTCTTTTTCTCGCTCACGGAAAAACCTGACCTTTTCTTATTTTAAACATCAGTCCGTCTCCTCCCCTACTCGTGTATTTTCATGACCATCTCCAGTTCATGAGTTCATTCTCAGGTTGTGTTTTGTTGTGGCAGGATAATTCTATCAGTCTTATACAATATGCGCTCTGCCTTTACCTTCATGCTCCACTGACTGTTCCATTAGTCAGGGAGGGTGTTGTCTCTCTCTCTTCCTCCGAGGTTTCCTTACCTCCTCTTTGTGTTTGAGCTTATTTCAAACAGCGTTCTCATCCGCATCACACAAAGCTGCATATTTGGGTTTTTGTTTGATGATTCTCAATGGAAGTTTCGCCTGCAGTCAAATGTGAGGAGAATACAAAAAGCAGTCGGACTGTCTTTATGTTTTTACCAATTGGCCAGCAAATCTGCCTGATTGCTCATGATGCATCGACATTCATTAAAAGTACACTGTAAAACCCGATAAGTTCAGAGTACTCAAAACTTTTGTGGAAACTGATTACCTAAGAATTTTTAAGTAAACATAATTAAAAGTTACAATTACACTGAACTTAAATATTTTTCTTTCCTTTTTTTTATTTTAAGTACAGTGTACTTAAAATTAAAGGGTTTTTATTTACTATTAAATTCTTTGTCTATTTTGTATGACTGTTTATGTAAATCTCTGTAAACATGTAACAAATTAAATTAGAAACTGCTAAAACATTGATTGCAATTTTTTAGACCCATGGCCATCATTTTGCAACATGGCAAATCAAAATAAATAAAATCAATAAAATAAATAAAGCTCCTCCAAAAAGAAATGTTAAAAATTATAAATTATAGGAAATAAAAACAATAAATGAATAAGTCAAAACACAAAAAATAATACATACCTGATTTCAAAACCAAGTATTTGTTGCATTAAATATGCAACAGAGATAGATTGTACAAAATGTAAATGTAAACATTTAAATGCTTTAAACTACATGTTCCATTGTGTAAAGTGAGGTAGATCTAACAACTTACCAAATGTTTAAACTACATGTTAAACAATATACACTTGTAAACAACCTTAAAATAAACAAAATCTGAATACAAAAATCAAGTTTCTGTTGTTAGAGTGCAACTGGGGTAGATTTGGTGCAGAAGACAACATACCAAATGTAAAAATGCTTTAAACTACATTTTCTACAACATACCCTTACAAAACTACTTAGAAGGAACTAACAAACCCAGAGTGCAATCAAGATAGATTTGGTGGCCAGGACACAACCTACCCAATGAAAACATCCAAGCATTTAAAACAGCACTTGTAGACAAGATGGAATTTGCCTACAATGTAAGTAATAGTTCATTTTTGAGATTGAGTAAGCAGGGTTTCAGAGGTTTACCATCATCAAGCCCCATCAGCATTTTTTGGATGAATGTGAAGGTGTGAATCAATTTTCTTGAATAATCCAAATGCAATGCATACATTAACCCAAAGAGTAACACAAAGGCCTCAGGAAACGTGGGGATGTCGCTCAGCAAAAACTCATCTTCCACCACAACAGCGGTCCTTGCCGGATTGAAACAGACAGGACCAGTGTTCTCAGTGACTTCCATCACAAGGGCAAGAGGGGTACCAGTGATGTCTGGCTCATCCGACTCCTCCACCTGGAATGCACAAAGAGGGTCCAACTGTAAACATGTCTAGTAATGAATTACATCATAAGCTATATCATCAGAATTTTTTGGTTAACTATCACTATAATATAGTATCATACTTAACCAGGCAGGCCTTTTCAGTTTACACTGAATTGGCCCAAATTTAAAAACTAGACAAGAACATACACAGAGAATTTGCAAAAGTAGAGTGAAATAAAGTTGAATATATATTGTTATGGTAATTCGTTAATGAAGCAAAGACTAAAAAAACCCTGATAAGCACAAAAACTGATCCTGTTTGGTGAGTGCACTGAATACTTACATTCCATGTCTTAAAAACCCATGGGTCATCTTCACGTAAGTATACTGCTAGGGCACGAAGAACTACAGTGCGCTTTATGTTGATATCATGCATATCCTTGAAAGACAAGCAAAAATAACAATGAACAAGCAAGCAAAGGTATTCTGGGTTCGATACTAGAGTTGTCCAGTCTTTCTCTTTAACTCACCTCACGATCATAAATCCTGAGGATGTCACGTTCACCAAGTTCACAGCCTCTGCATCCACTTTAGCCTACAAGGCAAAAAATATGTAAATGTTAATACGAGCTTGCTGGTGTCTCTACCATCCCTAGTTTTCACAACTCTTATTATTAACTATTTTTCCAATATATTGCTAACTTTGTGTCATTAGCCTTAACGTAATGGATAAAAGTTACAGCTAGCCGCAAGTACATTAACAGCTGAAGGTAAGCATAAATTCGCATTTTCCAGAACAGATCGCTTAACAAAAACAGAATAAAAAAATATGACTTCCCAGACAGCAAGCAGCGTTGGCCCAGATCCGGCTCACATTTGGCCCGCATGGATTTCACTCAGACCAGATATGGACCGGATCTGGGCCAAAACTATGTTGCTGACTGGGTTCCGCCGACTAACTGATTACAATATTAACGTTACATATAAATTAAATATGGCAGTGGGGTTAATGGTTAAAAAAGGCGCGCCAAGCAGAGCACTGCAGAGACGCTTGCCGAGCTTTCTACATTAACGTTACCGGTAAAAAGACAGCAAAATTAAAATTAAGTCATTTGTTCAAAAAATGCTATAGTTTTAAGTTCAATAAACTATGTAACCGATTTTAATTATGGTGTTCTCATTTTTTATAAGTTAGTAGTACTGTTCGGGTTTACAGTGTATTATTTTGAAGAGCCTACATGTTTCTAGCAATGAACTTGTTAACCTACAGAATGAAAAATTCCTAATAATTTACTCATCGCCGTGTTATCAAAGATGTTCATGTCTTTCTTTCTTCAATCGGAAAAACAATTAAGGTTTTTGAGGAAATATTCCAGGATTTTTTCTCCATATAGTGGACTTCAACGGGACCCAACGGGTTGAAGGTCCAAATGATAGTTTCAGTTCAGCTTTAAAAGGCTCTACATGATCCCAGCTGAGAAATAAGGGTCTTATCTAGCAAAACAATTGGTTATTTAAAAATATAAAAAAATGTATATACTTTCTAACCACAAATGCTCATCTTGCACTAGCTCTGCGATGCGCTTGTGCAACTGGACGCATTGTGAATTACATTGGAAAGGTCACCCGTGGTTAGTTCTTCGTCTGTGTACTCCAGTTCAAAAAGGTAGGGTAGGGTGGAAAACTCAATCAAATTTTCTCCTCCAATGTCAAAATCTTCTGACATCGTTGTTTTACCTTTTTTTGTAAAGGCTGTTTGACTTCCTTTGCACGTTCGCTTTGTAAACACTGGGTCGGTACTTTCACCTATGTCACGTGTGACCTTTCCAACATCGTTACGTAATGCGTGAAGTCAAGTTAGTGCAAGTATATACATTTTTATGTTTTTTAGAAAATGACCAATCGTTTTACTAGATAAGATGTTTATTCCTCAGCAGGGATTGTGTAGAGCCCTTTGAAATTGTACTGAAACTGCGATTTGGACCTTCAACCCATTTGTCCCCACTGAAGTCCACTATATGGAGAAAAATCCTGGAATGTTTCCTCAAAAACCTTTAGTATTTTAATGTTTTATAAGATGAGCAGTAAGTTTTTACATTAGATACGGTTTTAGCTTAAAATGTTGTTTTGGTTTGTTTGTTTCTGATCCATTCATTTTCCTTGGACAAAACTGCATGTCTTTAGGCATGTGGAATAATAAATATAATTGGGTCTAACAACAGCAATGGTTACTCTTACTTCATTAAATATATATGCACATTATGATCCAAAAGTTTGTGGTTGATAAGATGTTTTTGATTTATTTTGCATTTCCTCATTAGTTATAATTCTTATTATAACTTATATTACCAGCATTACAGTTTGAGAGAAATTTTTTTAAGTGTATTTTTAATCTTTCTTCTCTATTTTACATCAACTTTTAAAAAAAATTAAAACCAGATTTTGAAACGGAATCCTTTTATTTTCAGTCTTTTTGACCCCAATGTATATCAAGTCAATCTACCCAAGATACTGTGAGCTCACCTCTTTAGCCCTGTCTGGTCAGAGAGATAAAATCATAAATTTACTCTTTATGAGATCGCATTGCCACAGCTGCTCTCCATCTCACACCTTTAGGTACAATATATCACTGTCCTGTTGTCTACACACGAAACCTTAGCTGTCCTGTTTGCAAAGAATAATCTTTTTTACACGTCTGCATTGGAGGACATTTAGTATTCTTCGTGAGTATATGAGTGTGACTGTGTGTGTGTTTGTGTGAGGACTTGAGTGATGTGAGACAGAGAAACATTTTCAGAGGATGAGTCAGCTGGGATATATGAGCCTCTGATTTCAAGATAAATCTGTTTTATTTGCCAGGTCTGGCTCTGCTTTTCATTTAAACTTTATCGCACCTCTCCACTCACCCTCGTTTACAAACATTTCAGAAGAACCATATCAAAAAACAAGACACATCAGCATAAAATCAGATAGCTTTCTGTCTCTCTGTCCTTAGTCAACCTTGACTTTTAGCAGCTACATATGTATGCGTGTCTTAGTGTGAACCTTATCGCCGTTTTTGTTTTGTCCTATTTTAAGATCTTGCCATTCTGTTAAGTGAATGCTTGTGCCACTTTTCTTTTGTTTGTATGATTATATAGCTATTATCCAGCTTTGCTATGTCCTTTGTTTTTATAAGCTGTTATCACTGCAGTGCATTACAAACTCCAGCGAAAGGTCACACGAAAGCAAATATGACTCCTTCCGTAATAAACACCTTCTGATGAAATCAGTGAGAGACAAATCTGATAAGTAAAGCCTATTTCCCTTTCTAGAACAGTCAAAAAAAAACCCATGTTTACAGAAACTACTCACTTCCTCTCAACACTGAACATTCTTTATATTCACCCAAACCAAAATCATGTCTACGGTCAATGATATTTTTTCCCTCTTCAGACTACCCAGCGCTGGGTAAAATATGGACAAACTTACCGGCTGGGTTGTTTTGTTTAACCCAACCATCTGGGTAGTTTTATGTAACTTATTTAACTCAACTATTGTTTAAAAATGACTGTATGGCTGGCTTAAAATGAACCCATAATAGGTTGTAAATGAAAAATCAGACACATAATTACTAGAGGCATCAGCAAAAGGTGAACATTTATTAATAAGCCATTTAGAAATGTTTATTATTTAATTATTATTTATTCAACTTGTTCATAAATGTTCAATTATTGAACCTATTAATACATTTTAATTTCCAACCTATTTAGGGTTAATTTTAAGCAAGAAATATACTACTTTTTAAGCAATAGTTAAGTTAAATAAAACTACCCAGAAGGTTGGGTTAAATATTTCACAACCCAATTGCTGGGTTTGTCCATATTGCACCCAGAGTTTTTTAGTGTGCTGTGAGCTTAATGCACACAACTACACAAATGAATAAACACTGAGTATTTTATATGATTCCAATCTGTTTCAAGATCTAAACGTTACACGGTTTGAGGTCAATCACTGCCCTGGCCTTTATTAAAGCACCTGCAAACGCACTGCTTACCGCAGAGACCATTCTGTCAGCACATTTTCTATTATTAATAATAAGACTGACAGGCCCAACACTACCTTACAGATATCTGTCATTGCTGATATTATTACAGGAGTAACAGCCACAAATTAAAATGTCAAGTCACCTCAGTATATATATATATATATATATATATATATGTGTGTGTGTTGATACTGCAACAACAAATTATAGTCTGTTTTTACATAAAAATTGTGTTTTCTGTAACACCTTTTCCTGTTTGCATCAAATAATGTTTTAAATGATATATAAATTACTTAAGTTATTCTAAAATATTTTAAGAATAAACTGGAATATTTTCACCTCATTAGCCATCAGCTAAGGATACATATAAAGATGAATTAATTTTTTTTTTCTTTTAAGTGCTCCTATTATGCCTTTTCAGATATGACCTTTCATGTACTGTGTCATGTAACTGTATGTGAACATAAACTATCTGCAAAGTTGTGAAGTCAACAGTGCACGATAAATAGTTACTGTCTATTAAAAAAAAAAAAAGTCGGCTCACAATCTCCTGAACAAGTTGTCAGGAATTCAAATCTTTTTCAGTTATGGCTATACATCACAAAGTAATACATTTGCATAATGTCCGCCCACCTTCTACATCGCGAGCAACTTGCCCGCCCACAAACACAGTAAAATTTCCATGTGGTTTACGTCATGTCAAGAGGATCCTGTATCCTACGCGGTGAGAATAAATTTGTTTTATATTCACTTCCAAAAGACGAATCTACAAAGATTGTTTTTTCTAGCGATCGTTCAAAATACATAGTTGTGTATGTTATGTTGTGTAACAACCCTGCACATGTCTTGCTAACTGGCTAACTCACGCTTCTCTAGTTCTGTTGTTCAGCTGTGGGCTCACTGTAGTCTAAAAATGTGTTGATGCAGCTTGACTATCTGTCTCATTAGTTAAAGTAATGATAAAGTATGGCGCTCAAAGCGGCTTTCACACAGAATGCAGGAAGTGCTACGCTATGAAGCCCATTCATTTCAATTGCTTGTGCCGCGTGAGGACGGCTTGTTACTGCGTCGTCCAAAGCGCATGCGCAGCCGAGCGCACCACTGACGTGCAAGGCACGCACGCCGTGCTCAAAGTTCTAATGAGTTGAACTTTTGCCGCTGCGCTTTCCGCATTCGGTGTGATAGCTGCCTTAATGCATTATACAGTGTTGAAGTTTACAACATGGCGGTGTGCCTGGTTCGCTTACTGTCATTCAGTTATTGTTTTTGTTACAGTCATTTTGTCTTCTGACACACGCTGTATGCGGTAGACCAATCATAAAGGACTGCACCATCTGACCAATCACAGCGGTGAGGGCTCACCGAAAGGAGGGGTTTAGAGATACTTGATTCTTCGAACTTCTTCACACGAGTCGTTACGAATCATTTAGAAATTAGATAAAATTAAATCTACTAAAGTGTTTTTTGACCTTGCATACATGTAAACCTGTTTTAAGAGTTTTACAAAACAATATTAGCAACCTTTAAAATGGAATAATAGGAGCACTTTTACATGAGCATGTTTAAAGGAGGCCCCTTTTTACAATATGTAATATAAGTCTCAGGTGTCCCCAGAATGTGTCTGTGAAGTTTCAGCTCAAAATACCCCACAGATCATTATCATTTTGAAAATGCCTCTTTTGAGTAAAAGCAGAAACACACTGTTTTCATGCATGTCTCTTTAAATGCAAATGAGCTGCTGCTCCCCGCCCCCTTTTCCAGAACATTAGAGTGCCTTTACAGCTTGTATCTCCGATACTATGCCAAAAAACGAATGTTTGGTTTTGACTATTATGTCTATTGTGCTAAAATCATGTTTTAAAGCCATATCGTTTTAAATTTCTGATACAGGGTTTTCTGAGCGCACACATCCAATGCACATGCACAGAAAGCGGCTGTCACACAGCATGTGAGTACTCTTTCATGTCTTATTGCGTTTAAACTGTCAAATACATACATTTATGTTAAACAGTGAGTTATATAAGTTACAAAAATAGTTATGTCTGTGAAGATAAACAGCTGGAAAATAAATTGTATGTTTATATTGGATCTGTGTGGCAGCAGCGTAATATACAGTAAATAAATCAATAAATTCACTGCTCTCTTGTCTCAGAGGCTGGGACTCTAAATAGTGTTCTGTGTTCATCTGTGCCGCCAACAACAGAAAAGTTAGCATGCTTTGCTTGAACATTCGCCATGGTGTTAGAAATGGTACATCGTTGTCGCTTGCAAAAACAAAATGAGGACACTGTGGGTGGAAACATGCAGATTAAGGGGTGGTAATATTATAATAATATCCCCTTTCTACATCACGGAGTGTATTGTTTTTACACAAGCTTGCAGAGAAAGGCTTACCAAAACAAAGTTACTATGTTGTCCTTTTTCACATTTTCTGGGCTGGTAGATGGACCTGATTATACAAATCTCAGTAGCATAAGAATTCTTTGTTTAGCACAAAACAATGTAAACTCTAAGCTACACACACACACACACACACACACATTCCTGGGGCAGGATGTGGGTCTTCTCATTAGTGTGTTGTGTGTTTTAATCTGTGTTTTTGCACAAAGCCTAATTAACAGGCACACTGAGCAAGAAGAGGTTGAAGGTCAAGATAATACCATGCACTGGCTAACAAACACATTCTGTCTGCTCTTGATCTCCACCCTTTTCAACAGCTCCAACAGACACACACTCAGGTTTGATATGTACGCCTGGTTTTAGTCAATAAAAGGAAAGGTGAGAAGCCAAGTTAGCAGTAAATGTCAAGAAACAAGTATGTCTATGTGTGTGTGCATGCTGATAGCCAGATTATTAGCAAATGTTTCAGTGAGTTAGCTCTAATTCAAGACGTTAGCATGTTTAAAGAGTTCAGGGGAGTGTTCGGCATTCATGCATACTGACAACGCCACAGTTTACACAGTAACATATTAGTGTTTAAGGGAAAGACCTTGTTCTCATGGGAAGAAACACAAGACCAAGGCTCTAATAAGATCCAAAACGGCCTCATAAAACACAGACACACACACACTCGCACACACTCTAATCCCAGCAACTTTAATGTCTTTGGGCCCTTCTACGGTGCCCTTGTGGTATAGTAAAAACATTCTAGAGTTTCCTAAATGTAATGACCTGCTCTGAATCAGGAGCTTTATACTGATCTACCGGCCAGCTCTGAAGTTTAGAAGCCAGAGGTGCTGAAAATGTCTGCTAGGCACTTCATAGCTCCTTTTTTTTCTTGTTTTTCTTTTTCACCTAAAAGAGACTGCAATGAGACAATATAGAGGTTTTGTGGAATTGTGTGTAGGCTTATGTCTTTCATTGAAATCACAAACATAAAGCACTGAGCACAAAAGAAAGCACATTATCACTCTTCAGGTTCAGTCCCAGTCAAATGTCCTTGTATTACCTGCTGGTGCTAGCATGCTGAAAGTTAGCTAACAGATAAAGTATGCACCCTTTAGGCTATCAGGACCAGAATGCACTAGCAAGCTGTAACTAAATCATTCAAAGTGTCATCCTTGTTTGTGACATTAAAAATATGCACACTATGAAGCTGTTAACAGACCCGTATTAGATAAAAGGAAACCTGACTTTAAAGAATGCTAAGCATTATGCAGGATGCTATTTGCTCTATTTTAGTTTTGACAGCTCTGATAATGATAATTTATACAATCGTTTACCGACAGAACAAGAAGACCCATCACCACGCTTGAAAGAAACTGTGCTTTTTTTTATCTGAGATCAGCACTAACTGACATTAACTGATTTTCTTTGCTGCCATATCTTTCACTTGCATCATGGGAACAAGAAACCATGTTGAAAGTTCCTTATTCCTGTTAACTGGGAAATGTTTATCTCAAACCTTAGATTCACTTTCAAGTCAGATTTGACAAGGAAGTACCAAAAAGTATTTTTTGGTAATACTTTACAATAAGGTTCAGTTTGTTAACATAACTTCAAGCATTACACAATGCATTTGTAGCATTTATCTAGTTACTGATGATTTATAGTACATATATACTAATATTCTTTTTTTTTTAATCTATTCTGATCATTTTAATTATTTGAATGCCAATTTATAATTCATTGAAGGTGCATTTAGAAGCTTGGTGCTAATTTTAAAAGTTTGAAACACTAAGAAAAAATATGTGTTTTCGTGAAGAGGCATCTGAATAGTGAAGAGTCACCTTTATTTGTATAGCGCTTTTAACAATACAGATTGTGACAAAGCGGCTGTACAGTATTAAATAGGAAATAGTGCATCAATAATGCAAAAGGGCAACAGTGAACACTCAATTTTCAGTTAAGCATTGAATTCAATGATGTCATCATCCAGCTCAGTTCAGTTCAAATAGTATATGATATCGCTTGAAAATTAAGTGTCCCCAACTAAGCAAGCCAGAGGCGACAGCGGCAAGGAACCAAAACTCCATCGGTGACAGAATGGAGAAAAAAACCTTGGGAGAGACCAGTCTCATTCGGGGGGCCAGTTCTCTTCTGGCCAGATCCAGAGGACTCATCTGGTTTCCGTGGTCTTGTGCCGATGGCCAGACGGCGATGAGGTGACGAGGTCTTCACTGTGGATCCGTCTCTGGGGCTCATCTAGTTGACGTGGTCTCCGCTGACATTCAGGGCTGTAGAGGTCCTCTCTAAATGCTGATCCACCATCTGGGCTGGGTACAGACTGGATCAGGGGGACTGCAGTGACCATCTGATCTGGATACGGACTGGATCTGGTGGCGACGGTGACCTCGGAATAAGAAAGAAACAGACTAATATTAGCTTAGATGCCATTCTTTTTACGATGCAATGAGTACATCGGGTGTTATGGGAAGTTTTCCCGGTTCTGGTTGACCTAATTACTGCAGCCTAACAATCCTTTAACGGATTTGAATTATAGAAATGTATTAATGTGTTATGTGTAAGCCAGGTTAAAGAGATGGGTCTATAATCTAGATTTAAACCGACAGAGTGTGTCTGCATCCTGAACAGTGTTAGGTTAGGTTAGGTAGATTGTTCCAGAGTTTGGGCGCTAAATAAAAAAAGACTATTCAGCTTATTTAGATTATTTATAAAGGTAGATTGTTCCAGAGTTTGGGTGCTAAATAAAAAAGACAGAACAGTTTCCTAAAAAAAAAAAAAAAAGTGCTGCAGTTATTTTTTGTGCAGGTCACTCATCTCTTTTCAGAGAATCCTCACATGTAATTTGTTGGTACTAAGAGTGAAAACTAGTCAGTGAAACATTATCATTACACAACATTAGTTACAAAAGCTATTCAAGAGCAGTGAGTGATTTCCTTGTTGCTGTATGATTAATGTTACGAAAGTTTACTTTAAGAGAATGCAATGATTTGTCATAAGTTTTGTGTAAATCTGTCCATTCAAATACAATACTTCAGAGAGAGCTTAATATTTGTTCTAAGCATAGAAGCGCAGGTTTGCGCGCTTTGGGTAAGCTCACGCACAAATTTTCTCACTGCTCACGAGCTCGCGTCTTCTTGCTCTTAAAGTTTTAAACTGGCAAGGCTTAAATGAGTTTAGTTTAAACACAGATTCAGGTCTCACCTGCACACGCGCGCTATCAGCACCCGGGAGATGACGGAATTAATGACTGCTTCCAGCATATGGCATTCGCATTGAACAAGACTGAATAGTTTGTCTACTTTTTTTTTTCCATCGCTGTTGTTGTAATGTACTGGGAAGCCAGATTGCCCATCCATCAACAAAAACATACATTACGAACTCTGTTTGTTTTACGTGTTATTATATATAACAAACCATATAACATGCGTTGTTAGTTAAGTTAAAACGCGATCCTAGTGCGTGCCGAACCGTGTGTGGAGAACCGTAGGGTTCGATTTTTTTTTTACCGAGAACCGTTCCACCCCTACCCTGAAGGTAGTAAGAACATCAATAAAATAGTCCAAGTGACAGTGGTTCAACCGTAACGTTATGAAGCTTCGAGAATACTTTTTTTGCGTCAGTCTTTGACATGCGTTCACGAGAATACTACCACAATATTCTGACGTAGAACGTCCATCTCTCCTAGTTCATCGTCTGTATATTCTGGTTCAAATAAGTAACCCTGGGCAAAAAAATTGTAAGTCATCTCATCAGTTGAAATCTTCAGACATTTTTACAAAGAGTTTTATGTACAGCGTGCTTGTCTTCTGCTTGTGAACAAGGCACAGCGCATCTGGGTTCTATGTCAGAACAGGCATGTGTTGTGGTACTGTCGTGAACACACGATGAAGACTGACAGAGTAGAGAAGAAATAGTTGAATGAAGTTATTTGTGTTTTCTTTGCACAAAAAAGTATTCTTGTAGCTTCATAACATTACAGGTGAATGACCGAAGTCACATGGATTATTTTATCAATGTCATTACTATCTTTCTGGGCCTTGAACATGGTTGTGGTGTTGCTGTCTATGCAGGGTCAGGAGGCTCTTGGATTTCATCAAAAATATCTTAATTTGTGTTCTGAAGATAAACGAAGGTCTTACGTATGTTTGAAACGACATGAGGGTGAGTAATGAATAACAGAATTAAAATTTTTGGGTAAAATATCCCTTTAGTTACTAGTGGTCTTAACCACTTTTTAAAACTCACTAGTATCAGTGTAATCTGCATAAAAAGTAAAGTGTTACTATTTGTTTTTCCTCACACTTATTTGACCACTTAACCAAATGGCTTTTGTGTATTTGAATTTAGTAGAATCCCTTCATTAATGGCGTTTTGTAAAACACACGGGTCAAATTGCATCCAGCTGCTGTTGCCATGGTTTCATATCTTCGGTCTCCGGTTTATACTGTTTGTCTCTAATACCCATGCTGCTGAATGTTAAAGAGACAAAGGGGTCCCACTCAATGAGCACAGGCGCTGCTGTATATTCAAATGAGACAGGCCTTATATCAAACCACCCACACACAAGTGCACTGTTTTAAACAAAGTTAGAACAATACGATGCATGTGTGGGAGTTGAGCTCAGGGAAACGAGACGCGGAATGTGTGATGTATTATACCACAAAGAACTACATGCGCTTGGCCTCCATATGAAATATTAATGATCTTGCGTATATAGAGTTTGGGTTTTTATATATATACAGGATTTCATTTTTTCTTTCCTCCCAAAATTACTAACGCAATGGTTAACAGATCATGTGTGCCTGCTTTGATAACGGGCCTTTGAAACACTTCTTTTACTAATTTGTATAAGACTTTGTATTTGAAAACCACACCAGCACGAACGATGCTCTTTTATTCAGCACGGCATGTGCGATGATATGATTTCATACTTAGGCTGGCATTCTCATCATCTCTGTGCTCAGTTTATCTCCGCTTACATTAAGCACATATTACCTTAGTGTGATTTCAGGCACATTTTGTCATCTGCTGTTCAATGTCAAACGCTTCATGAGCGGAGCAATTTTGTGTTGCCAGGTTTCAAGTTGCTATAGCAACACATGACAGGAAACACATGATACCTGAAATAGAAAAGCTCCTCTTCACAGGGATTCAGACATTCCTCTTTATTGAAAGGACGGAGATGAGCCTGACTGTTGGTGTGTGTTTGTTTAATTTGATTTCCCACCAAGAGTCATAAAAATGACCAGCACAGCACAAGGCTTCAGACTGTAATGGGTTTTGGGAAATAGCACTGTAACTTTGATCACTGCTGAATACTGCATTCAAGAGGAGAGAATGCAGACAATACAGAGCCACATCCATTATGTTTGTCTCGTTATATTAAGATGGCACACTAAGTGTACTGTGTAAGCAGTATGTAAGCAAAGCAGCGTATAATGGCAACAGCAGGCTTGTGTGCTGCTTTCACACCTACAGCATTTCTACCGTGTCTTAAATCCGACACGGCATCTTAAATCCGAGTGTGAGACACCGTGCAACAGTCAAAGACTTTCTTTTACTTTTTTGTTAAGCTTTTCTATGCATAACATAACAATGACTGTGCAGACTATTCATTTTTTATGCATTCTGGATTAACCTCCAGGAGACAGATATAATGATTGTTTGATGGCATATTGAAAACACCCTCCTTTCACACTGAGCCAGAACGCAACAAATAACATGACATGACAGCAGCACAGAGGATTAGTTCAATTCATAATTCCTAGTCCACAGGTAAAGAGGATTCCACTGAGAGCAACACCTTTCTTTCATACATGAGCTGTCAGCTGTCTTGTAAATCTTTTATGTCTAGCTTGATCTTCGACATTTTGTTTGGTTTAAAGCCAGTCAAAACAAGCTGATGACAGTTTCGTTTAATATAAAGCACATTTGCTGAAGTCAGTCTTTTATTATTACAGCCTGTCATGGATTTGTTAGTCACTGTCAGAATTCTGCTTTTAAAAAATGAAACAGATGCCGCTGAAGTATGGTGTACTCCACACACACACACACACCCTTAACAGAAAGACTGTCACAGTTGTTGTGATTGTATGCCAGATATTGTCAATAACAATAACTGACCTGTGGCTCAACTGATTTTAGCTGAACATCAATACTACAAGACCTGGCAGACGGGGCCATGAAAATTTCAAGAAAGGAGTTCAAGAAGTGTCATTTTGACTCAAGTATTTTTTTAAAAGTGATTTCAGGCAAGTCACAAAGGTCATCTATGTTTTGGCCTAGTTGTCAAGGAAACATGACATCGTAGACAAGAGAGAGAGATATTGAGTGTTACTCCTGAGGTCTTTCCCTGTGTTTCAGTGTGGTCAGTCTACATCTTTCAATTAAATTTATATTTATAATTAGTGTTTTATTATTATTATTTGGGGCCATACAGGATTCAAACGAAATGACTTGAATAAAAAAGGTGCTATGTGGAAATATTACCAAAGAATGAATTTATTTATTATTTATGTCTCAAAATCACACCAGACGTGCTCAGAGTAGCAAGCAGGTGCTGTAAGTGTCAACTACTGTATTGGAAACAAACATAACAATATGTGCAGCAATATTGCAGCTAAATGTAAACCGCCAACAGCTATGAACACCCTTCTAAAACTCTTTCACATGCTTCTCCTAGTGAGTAATCCAATCAAACTCTAATTTGAAACCAATTTTGTAATTGCAAAAAAAACTTGCCAGGTTGGTATCACTATATTTAAATTTGTTAGGAATTCATTACAAAATTACAACGAACAACACTATCATTCAGAAGTTAGGTTAGGTATTATTATTATTATTTTAAAGAAATCATTATTTTAAAATTATTCAGCAAGGATGCTTTCAGTTCATTGAAAGAGAAAAAAAAGGTTATTGTGACTTCTTATCTCACAATTCTGACTTTTTTAGTGAGATATAAACTCGCAAAGTTACAAAGTCAGAATTGCGAGACAAAAACAAAAGCAAGTTGACTTGTAATTCTGACTTTTTTTCTCCAAATTGTGAGATATGAACTCATAGTTCTGAGAAATGAAGTCAGAATTGTGTGATATAAATTTGCAATTCTGAAAAATAAAGCTGCAATTCTGAGAAATAAAGTCACAATTATGACTTTTTTTTCATGCAATTGCGAGTCAAGTCAGAATTGTGAGATTTAAACTCACAATTTTGAGTTATAAAGTCCCATTTTGAGGGGAAAAAAGACCTATGTTGTCAGAACTGCACGTTTGCATGGAAAAAAAAGTCAGAATTGTGACTTTATTTCTCAGAATTGCAACTTTATTTCTCAGAATTGCTAATTTATATCACACAATTCTGACTTCGTTTCTCAGAACTGAGTTCATATCTCACAATTTGGAGAAAAAAAGTCAGAATTGCAAGTTTGTATCACACAATTTTAAGAAAAAAAGGCAGCATTGTGAGATGTAAACTCACAACTGTGAGAAGAAAAGTCAGAATTGTGAGATTTTATTTCTTATTATAGATTAAATTTCTTATACAATGGTGGAAACAAGCTTCCATAGTAAAACCTTTTCACCAAAAAAAAAATAAAAAGAAAATAAAAAAAAAATAAAAAGAAAAAATAATAATAATAATAATAAAACTGAAAGGAGACCGTGCCTTTTCTGTGGCTGCTCCACAGCTTTGGAACAGTCTGACGCCCCATATAAAAACTGCGCCAATATACGCTGATTTGAAGTCTCTTCTTAAAACTTATTTACTTATTGTCACATATGGTCATAAGTAGGTGCAGTGGTATAATGTGGTGTTTTGTTTGTTGATGTATTCTATGTTTACTTTTGTAATTTTGGTATTCGCTTAAACTTTGTACAGCACTTTGACCAACAGCTGTTGTTTTTAAATATGCTTTATGAATAAATATGACTGACTGACTGAATAATATTAATAAATCAATTTTAAGTATTTCTTTCTGTTCTTTTGAACTTTCTATTCATCAACAAATCTTGTAAAAATAATCATAATTTCCAGCACAACTGCTTAAAAAAAAATCAATAATAATAAGAAACGTTTCTCTAGCATCAAATCAGCATAATGAAATGATTTCTGAAAGATCATGTCAAACTGAAGACTGGAGTAATGATGCTGAAAATTCAGCTTTGCATCACAGGAATAAATTACGAACAGAAAACCGTTATTTAAAACTGTAATAATTTCATAATATTACAGTTTGTACTGTATTTTAAAATGAATGCTACTAATGTAAATTCATAACATGAAATGCTAAAAAAAAAAAAAAAGTAAGATATGTAGAAATTAATTTAAGATTAATAAATGCTGTAAAGTATATTGTTCATTGTTAATGTTCGAATTAGCTAAAATGATGTATAGAACCTTGCTGAAAAGTGTTACCTGTGTTAATCAGTCATAAATGTTTAATGCTGTATTTTGTTTTATTTCTGTTAAGTGATTTGTGGCAGTTTATTGGCTCTATGCTCTTTTCTGTTGTTTCTGGGTTTGACAGAAGCTTTTTGTTTCCACTGGAATGTCAAAACTGAATTTGTAATAACAGTTGAATGTAATCAAAGCTAATTAAATATTCATCAATCATAGTCATAACTCTGCAATCTAGACTAATTAACATTCCCCACTGAGCTTTGGTGCGTTTCCTCTCTCACTACTTCTTTCTCTCTCTGGGATTTCAAACTGGAAACCTATCGACATTTCCAGCAGTGTTAAACATCCACAGTAAATGAGCTCTAACTGGGGTCTTCATAACAACTTCAACAACACCCCGATGTTGTTTTCGTGAGCACTCATTAATTAAAATCCCCCCTGACTTCACTCTCTTCAACCAATCACCTCAAGCAATCATGAAGTCCTGCAGGTGGCATGTTTATTTTAAATATAATTTATTTCAACTTGGTCCCATTTTAATCAAGGCCACACAGGGTGAGATGGGGTTACCAGAGCCTTCATGAGTGTGTGTGTTTCAGACCCCTCACAGATGATGGATTACGCTTGGCCAGGTGACAGAGCTCAAGGAAATAAAGGAGTGCCATCTCTCTTTTTCTCTCTCTTTCAATCTGTTCCTCCCTCAGAGATGCTGGACCGGAATAGTAATGTGTGTTTTTAAGAAAACCTGAACATAAAGAAAAACTCACACTGAATGTAAAGAGAATCTTTCACATTATATGCAAAACTGCACTTCATGAGTTCGCCTGCCCATCCAGTCCTGATGGGCAATGGTAAACAAACTTGGCTTGCTGTCCTTAATGGAGGCTCGAACTTGAGGCTCGGCTTGAGCGCAGAGTTCAACCCTCCCATTGCGATATTACCTAAAGGGAGAATAACAGAAACAGAGGAACTGAGGCTGGGACGGTGCAATGAGAGCTGCTTATATAGGCTCGTAATGATGATTGACAGGACTGAATGATTAGGCTCCTCCCGAACCTATGTTTGAAACTTCATGCATTATGAGAAGTTATTTAGACTTACACTTAAGGGAGTGTTCACCCAAAAATGAAAATTCTGTCATTAATTACTCAGAAAGCTTTCGGATTTCAGATTTGTGTTCTGAAGATGAACAAAGGTCTTACGGGTTTGGAAGGACATGAGGGTGGACATTTGGTTGAACTATCCCTATAAAGGGGTTCTATTATGCTCATTTTCAAAGTCTTGATTTTGTTTTGGGGGTGTACTAAAAAATGCTCTCATGCTTGGTGGTTCGAAAAACACATTATTTTTCACATAATTTACATTATTACAATACCTTTCTCCCCAGCCTGGCACAAATAGCTCGATTAGGTCCGGGTTTAATGAAGGCTAACCTTCCCGAAAAAAGGAAATGGTTATCATTGGTTAACTATCCTCACCTGGAGGGTGAGTAAATAATACGCTACAGTAGTGTTCAGTCCAATCCTCTGCCTGCGAGATCGCCGATACATGAAATTATCGTGCTAATTTATTTAATTACTTTACATACTTACTATAAGTATGTAAAATAAACTTCACTGCCCGAAACCAGCTCCAGCATAAGGCTAAAAGCAGCCAAACATTAACGAAAAACATTATAAGTGAAGCTATCTACACTGTATGATGAATAAACCACACACTGCACACGTCTGCGGTGCGGCTCCAACGCGGCAACCGGAGTGGATCGTGGCTTCAGCATGTGTTTCGACCCCCTGTACTGCACACGCCTGCGGCGCGTTACTGCTCTGAAGTGGCCACTCTAGTCAATGCTTGTGTTTATACCCTCCACACTGCGGCTTGTTGAAGCGGCTCTCTGTGCTGCATCGCTAAAGTTTGACTAATCCGCCACCTCAACCCTACCCACCCCCCAACAATTCGGATTTCTGTAGGCGGGATTTAATGATATTCTAATGGACCGCGTTGTGACATCATTGCATGCGGAAAACAAACGCTGTAGTCCAAAGGAGCCGTTCGTTGTAGTTCTTGGAGAGATTTTTTTAAAAACGAAAAATCTCCCTTTAGAGTGGACTTTGAGATTTGTAACTTTGTAGATCTTTTTTATGCCCAAAGATAAACACAACACACTGACTAAAATCCAAAATTGAAAAAGCATAATAGCACCCCTTTAAGTACTGTAAGTCCTCATTCACACAGCTAAGTGTGTGTGTACATGTGCTCCCATAGGTCAATGTGTGTGACTAGACTGATTAACTTTGAAGCTGTTTTTCACCTCATTAACACACATGGTAAATGCATATGCACACACACACACTGCATATGCCCTTGTGGGATATCTGTTATGGGTGAATGTATAGTATTAACTATGAGCTGCCCTTTTGAAACAAATGCCTTTTTTTGCACTGTTCAACAATAGTTTAACATATTTAGTCAAGACTAACTTTGTGGCCTTAAGCAGCAAACTGGTCTGTTTAAACAGTAATCGGTTTCACACACACCTTTACAAAGAAGTCCATTCATAACAGTCATCCTCTTCTTAATGTGTGTGAGTGTGTGTTCATGTGCTCTGCTCTACAGTACCTGTGTGCAGGACTGTTGTCAGTGGGAAAGTTGTCCCGGAACCTGAGCGGGGCCCACTAAGCTCCTATATACCCTATATAAGTTTATATGATATAACATACTCATTGGCCTCTAGGGAGGGAAGGCCCACCCATAAACATTTTGTCCCAGGCTCTGTAAATCTGGGTCAAGTATCTCACATATTCTTTATAAAAGATTGTAAACTTTATGTTAGTAAATGTCACATTTAAGCATCACATTGGCAGGAGATAATAGAATTAATGCATAATATTTTTGGTGATGGAATTGACTGCTCTTTTTCTCATTTAATAGTGAAAGATAAATATCAGTCATTAAGTAAGGAATGACTGGATGAATATTGTGACCAGTGTTCAAAACACTGAGAGACTGACTTTCATTAAATCTGCAGAGAGATAAATATTTGCAATACTGGGAAAAATGGATTTTGTTGACATGGATCATGACATGTTTATTGACCACTGTATGATCTGACAAATATTTTCATCATATTTATGTATACACTTTAAAAAATGCTGGGTGAAATATGGACAAACACAGTGACTGGGATGTTTTGACCCAGTGGTTGGGTTAAACTACCCTTCTGGGTAGTTTTACTGAACTCATATTGTTTAAAAACTACTATATGACAGGCTTAAAATAAGTTAAATTAAATGAGACACAATTGCTAGAAGCATCAGCAATAATCAAAAGGTGAACATTTAGTAATAAGCAATTTTAAAAATGTTTATTATTTAATTATCATTTATTCAACTTATTAATAAATGTTCATTTATTGAACATATTAAGCTCTAAAAAAGGTTGCTGGGGTGAAATATGGACAAACCCAGAGATTGGGTTGTTCTGACCAGGCGGTTGGGTCAAATGTTTAACCAAGCCTTCAGGGTAGTTTTATCTAATTCAACTATTAAAATGAACCCAAAATAGGTTGAAAATGAACATTTATTAATGTTTAATAAATGAACCTTTATTAATAAGTTGAATAAATAATAATTAAATCATATTTATTTTAGTTACTTATTAATAAATGTTCACCTTTTGATTATTGTTGATGTATGTGTCTGATTTTTAATTTACAACCTATTTTGTGTTCATTTTAAGCCAGCCATATAGTAATTTTTAAACAATAGCTGAGTTAAATAAAACTACCCAGAAGGCTGGGTTAAACATTTAACCTAACCGCTTAGCCAAAACAACCCAATTGCTGGGTTTGCCCATATTTCACCCAGCGCTGTGTTGATTTTAACCTAGCATTTTTTAGAGTGTAATAAATGTTAATTTCCAAGCTATTTTGGGTTATTTTAATTAAGAAATATAGTAATTTTTAAACAAAACATTTAACCCAATCCACTGGGTTGTTTTAACCCAGCATTTTTTCGAGTGCAGATGCATAGGTGACCAAACAATTGTTATATCGAGTCATGCTGCTTTTGCGTTTTCCCCTCCCCACAACATACAAAAATAAAATAAAAATGACATACTAGTACATATGTGCACAAAAGTTTGTGTATGTGGCTGTGCATTTCAGTCATTTTCCTGTGAGCTTGTTCTTTCCAAGAACGCAAACATAATTTGAGTGTGCGAGCTGTTTTTCATTGGCTCTTTAAATCATGAAAGGGTGTTAAATCTATCCATTAAAATAATCCACCCACTTTTATACACTCTCATTTGTTTAAACCTAAAAATGTCTCCAGCAACCAACCAAAACATGTGAGTAAACACGCTTTCAAACACACACACACACACACACTCGCTTGAGGCGCTGATATTGATCGTAAGCTGCACATCTGGATACTCTTTCCATAAAGTTTTAAACACTGGGGTTGCGAAGAGGTGACTCAGTAGCGCAGATAATAGCTGCGGAGGATGCAGTAGCTGCGAAAGACATTTACATGCTCCACCAGCTTTAATAATGGATTCCTGTTCTGGTAGATATGGGAACTAATTTCCAGAATTTGTTGCTGCTACATGTGTTTTCACAGTATCTGAAATATCAATATACAACAAATGTTCTTACACTCCTTACAATATGTTTGCCTTGCTGGCACAGAAACACAAACGTAGCTTCAGGGCTCTGATTTTTGGAAGAGGCCTGACAGAAACACTCATCGACACACACTTCTCACATGCCCACCATATTTTCCAGACTAAATCTGGCTAGAATAAAAATGAATCTGCACTGAGACTTTGAATTTCACATGTCCGATTGAAAGTGTGGCAGGGTTTGTTCACCAATAATTGACTAACTACAATTTTTCATGCTCATGTCAATCCCAAACTGGATGGCTTTCGTTCTTCTGAAGAAAGCAAGAGATAATTTGAAAAATGTCTGTTTTTTTGTTGTTGTTTTTTTATCTTAAGTCAAATAGGTCCATATAGGACTTTCATTGTATGGATAAAAACAGTTCTTCCAGTTTAATTCTTACAGCTGTCATTTTTGTGTGAAATCTCTCTCTAATAAAAGATAATACATATGTTTGTTTGTATTTACTCTCAGGCCCACATGTGTAATGACACACATTCATGTTTTTGATGACAGGCCGCTTCACGCCATGCAGCCTCTATCATTATACAAACGTCAGAAACACAAATCTCCAACGAACAGCTACGCTGTTTTCCTCCCCAGTAAAAACCAGGGCGTATTCCTATGACTAAATTAACCCTATCATGCTGGTCCTGTGGATCAGTGATATATCGCTACAGTCAGAGCAGAATGCACCACTTGGGCTTTTGTTTGAACTGTCACTATGGCTACAGCATGGTTATTTGGGGCCATGTGTTACATATCCTTCTCTGACCACAGCCTGTGCACAATAACAGGCCAGAACATAATGGCATTAATCCCTCATTACCTTTCAAATGACAGATGTGCTAAATACTGAACCACTAGTGAAGATATGTATTTATAACCTCAGAAAGTGATCAGAAACACTGCTTCCACTGGGCTTTGTGAACATATGCTACATACATCATACATATCAGCAAGGAGTACAACTCGAACGCCCTCGACATCTGCTTTTTTGTTGCCTCAGCAAGAAAAACCTTGATGTTATCGAGCAGCACACAGAAAGCTTTAAAGCATCCGTGTGTTTGTGTTACTCGCCATGGAGATTACGTTTTTATGAGCCAATCTGCTGCTCGGTAATACGATTCTTCCTTGCCGTCTCTGGAGAGGGTAATTTACGGTTTACGGTGCCCTCAGAGGGAAAACATAACATAATAAATAACATTATGTAGCTTAAATAACATTATGTTGCTTAAAGGCAATTCGGTGACATTGAAAGCTAGTGCAATTAAACAAC
Source organism: Labeo catla (assembly GCA_012976165.1). Classification (NCBI taxonomy): domain Eukaryota; kingdom Metazoa; phylum Chordata; class Actinopteri; order Cypriniformes; family Cyprinidae; genus Labeo; species Labeo catla. The sequence continues at coordinate 545,586 of VONZ01000186.1, read as the reverse complement.
AACTTGGCTAATAACACAACACTGCAGAAGAATTGCTCTGTGTAGGTGACTGGTTGCCAGTTTGAGTTTGCAGTTTTGTACTGTTTTTGCTGAATTGCTCTACCTTTCAGTGTAGAGTTACAAATCTAATACGATCTGAAAACAGCCACAATAAAAAGAACTGCCTTAATCCTGATAAGATTAAAGGGATAATTCTTTCAAAAATGCATATTCTGTCATTATCCACCTTTCGCATTCTTCAATACAAAAGTAGGCCTGTGGGTAAGACTTCCTGTTCATTAGCCGCCGTAGGGAAATAACAAAACTAACTTGCGGTAAACAGTAAAACTGTTTGCACTACAAACCAGCGTGCTCATAATTAAGATAATATATTAAAATAATATGGTAAGACACAACAATTGCAATATCAAGCAGCAAAAGGAGCTGTTTTGTACAGCTAAAAATAGCTGGACGCAGATGGGACCAGAAACCAGACCCATTAAAATTTACAAATGACTGCACCCACTCTTATACAGGAAAAATAAGGTAGATATACTCACTCTAATGTTGATCTAGATGTTTCATTCTTATGTGGAATACAAAACATCCTGAAAAATATTTTCTCAATATGATAGTAAGCCTATGGGTGAGACAATATTTCCTCAACACGAAAGTAATATGGGTGAGACTTCTGGTTCATTATCCGCTATAGGGAAATAACAAGAAGAATAACAACATGCAGTTTTTGCTCATAATTAGTGTTCGAATTGTGTCAAAGCTCTTGGGGGGTCCCCCTAACCAGACCGCAACAAGTTTAAAAAGATTTTTACCTTTTATGGGCATTTTTTACCTTTATAAAGTCATTCTTTTTTCTAAAAGTATGCATTATCTTTTGCGTCAATTTTTTATATTTAATATAATAAGGTAAATTCAAATATTAAGACATTTTAGACTGTTGCCAAACAAAAAAAAAATCATTATCAACAAAATGTATCTTTTTAATGCAGAGAAAGCACAGACAGATGTATTACCCACTGTTTAATGCAGGACATGAATGCATTAAATGCATAAATAATATTTTGATATTTTAATCCTAAACCGTTGAATGCTGATACCTGAAATTATTTTTTTTAAAATGATAAGGGACTTTACATTCGAAATTAAAACCGCCAGTAGGTGGCAGTAAGGCCTCGTTCAGACTGTCAGCCCAAATCCGTTTTTGTCCATATCTAGATGGAATCGGATTTGAATAACTGACCGTCCACACAGTCATATCGCAACTGTTCAAATCCGATTTGTGTGTCCATAAGCGCTCTTTCGTTTTACGGAATGTGCGTTGGTTTCTATGGCAATGCCGTTGCGTTGTTATGCTGTCGCTTGCGCTGTCTTGCGATATGACAACGTTGCCGTCGCGTTTGATTATATTTCGTCTTCTAAAGCAGCGGCAGAAACGCAGCAAGCTGGAATGTGCGACTTTATTCTGTGCTGCCGTCTCCGCTGGTTTCAAAACTCAAAGAGGTGCGTATACTAGCTATATATTGTCTTTTCCCACTTGATTTGCAGTTCGCAACAACACAAGCTTGTTTCTGCAAAGACGTTTGTTATCTTTTCCACAAAAACGTCTGACGTGTTTACCTTTTACGAGGCATGAATCCGATTTGAATAGGATTCCAAACCGCATATGAATGTAGCTCGAAACGGATTTGACCAAATCAGATTTCATATAGTTCGTTGCTGTTCAGACTACCTAAATATGATCGGATTTCAATCGGATTTGCATACAAATCGGATTTGGGCTGACAGTCTGAACGAGGCTTAAGTCACTATTAATAAGTAAGTAATTGCGATTAAACCGAGTCATTCAAACGGTCGATTCATTCACGAAAGAAAAAAAACATCATGTTGTTCAGAGACGTAAAACAGTGCTGTTGCTGTGATTGGAACCATTTTTGTTGGCGAAATACAGCAAAAATAGGCAACATGTCTAAAACGTAACGTTAATATTAACTTATGGTTTATTGAACTGTTGTATAAAATCAATATCACATTAGTGATTTTTGCGGAAAAAAATGGCACTCTTCGTGTGATAATGATATGAATATACATTTTCTGCCGCATACCGAATTTCGGGAACATTCTGCATTTTATTAGACTGAATCACGAGTGAAAGAACGCGCTCTTAAATGAGCACAGTCAGTCTAGCTATTGTTTAAACACTCATAACTCCTCTTATAATAAATGAAGCTGTCCATACACTGTATGATAAATGAATCTCTTACATCGTACGTACATCTGCACTTTGAGAGAATTCGCAGATTCAGTCTGAACAAGACTCGGGGTTTCAGCTGACTGATTGGCCACTGCATTCTAAACTCAGCAGAGTCGTGTGTGATTGGTTGTAATGAGCAACGCTGTAAAAACGCGCAAAAATAAAATATGATGTGACGTGAGCAGGTCTAAATTTAATTCAGCAATCGAATATTTTCATTTCATTTTCACTAGTTTCATGTTTTAAGAGATATAATTTTATTGAAAAACCAGGGGACCCCCCCAACTCTACTTTCATCCTTGCTTGCTTAGGCTTTATATATATATATATATATATATATATATATATCAAACAAAAACAATGTTATCAGTATTTGTAAGGTTTTCACAGCCATCAAGGATCACTAGTGGTGAGTAAGCATTTTGTGATAAATTGCAGAATCTTTTAATTATCAATAAATAATTTAACACGTTTCAAGAAAAGCATGCAGCAGTTTATCGTTTTAACCGCTGCAAAGGAGACAGTTTCAAGACGGTGCACATAAACAACCTCAATCAAACCAGAAATGAAGAGCACCATTAAACCATTAAATAGATAGGTCACACAAAAATGGAAACTGTGTCATCATTTACTCACCCTCATGTTCCAAACCTGTATGAGTTTGCACAGAAGATCGTTTTGAAGAATGTTGGTTTTGGTTATTCTCTTTTATTTTTTGTGTTTCCACAGAACAAAGAAAACCATACAGATTTGTAACAAAACCAGGGTGAGTAAATGATGACACCACTTTCATTTTCATTTCAGTATGTGATCTCCTATTCTCTTCTGACCTCTGTTTTTTACTCATGTTCTCACTATAATTCATTGTCAATCCCTTTTCTCTGTTTGTTCTGACACCCAGCTTTTGGTGGGTGGTTCTGAACATCTGTGTGCTGGAACAAAACAAGAGGCAATTTCTGGGTGGATGGTATTTTCCACAGTCATTTTTTGTGAGGTCATCCTGCAGTAAGACTTCTCGCACCATTAGGTTATCTGGAAGAACACATGTAATATCTACCCACACACACGCTAACGCAATGCTAGAAATATGGCAATAAATCAAATGACAGTGTAAAGAATTATTAAGTTGTTAATTATGTGACTACAGTTATATCAATATTCATAAGCATTAACATAATAAAAAATAGATTTTTGTATTTTAATTATACAACATAAAAAATATCTACATGCACATCTTAACTGATACAGGTCATTGCACTGTATAATGATTGTACATATTGTGGCAGCACATTTTAAGGAAATGGATTTAATGAGGGAATTATGCTAGTTTGAGCCATGGCATCATACAATAAATATACTGTTAATTTATTTCAGTTAAAAAAAAAAAAAGGCGCTAGGTTCAAAATTTGACAGGCTGAATTGACTCACAGTTCAAATACAGTTCATTGCAAACATATGTAAATGCTTTCGTTAATTTTCTAATGCTTGCGTGAGCAGTTATCACAAACAAAACTCGAGGGACATGTGCTGTATCTGAACTTAATTAGCAAGGCGAAATGCTCAACCACCAAAGAAAATTAAACCGGTGACTGTTGATATAACATCGTTTGTGTATATGACAAAACTGAAGATCATCTGGACAGAGACAAAAGAAATGATTTCTCTAAATATCTTTGGCAGCATCTAGAAGTCTATCCATCTATTTCAAGACATCTGAACCCAAACATTTACAGAAAAACTGATCAAGAGAAAATGGAAGCTGGAAATGAGACCTTAGCAGGTCCTTTTGTCTCACATATAAAGAAGTCAGTTGATTCAGGAGAGGTTTCATCAGCAGAGCAGTTAGTTCAGTTTAATGCATGTGTTTGCTTGAAAGCCCTTTGAAGTCCTCCCTAATGTGCTTTTGATATGTCAGGCATTATGGGTAATTACAGTATACTTCGAGAGAGAGAGAAAGAGGGAGGGATACAGAGAGAAAAAGAAAAAGAGAAAGAAATTCCCCAAAGGTGTATTATCCTGCTTTCATCGACTAATTTCTGCAAAACAGCACACGCTTTTGTATCATTTGTTAGAACAAAGGAAACAGAGAGAGACAGAGCAATGGAGAGAGGAAGAGAATATTAAAATTTTATTAAAATGAATAAGGGTCTTGATGGCCCAAAGCTCATAAGATATTGGAACAATATTATTATGCATTATTAAACTTGCCGCAGCCGGCATATGCAGCAAGAGCTACAAGAGTTTAAGACCATTATCTTGTGGACTCCCAGAATTACATTTTTTAATATTCATAAATCCAGTGAAGGAGTATCATTCAGATGCATGCAGAGTTACTGAGAATCCAGCATGTAGCATTTTCCCTTAAACTTTGCTCCAAAAAAACATAATTAAAGGTTTCAGTCAGAGTTATTGAATTATTCTGAATTGTTAACAAATGTAGAGGTTGAAATAAGTCATAATAAAAGTGCTATCTGTGACTGTTTTTTTCCATTTGCAGAGGCTCTAGGGCTGTGTGGGGGATTCCAGTCTCTGTGAGGCTGAACATGTTTAATCGGTAAGATACAGTTCTCTCTTACTCCTGCACTGCTGGGGGATTTCTTCAGAAGCTTCTTTTGCAAGCACACATTTTCCAGGAAGAAGAAATGACAGCATAGATACTGCAGATACTTTCCTTCCAGAGGATTCTTTCCTAATTTGTTCAGAGATGTTCTGCATCAGCATGACATGAAAACTAAACTGTGCTCTAATGACAGCTCTGTTCTTTAAAATGATGTGCCATTTTCAGTCAAAATGGACAATGACCAAACGCATCAGAATCCAGCAAAGGATTCAACAGAATCTTTATGTCCACTTACTTCCATTTGCACTTTGAATGTTTAGTGAATGTTTAGTGGTTTTAGTAAACTGTAATTTGTAAAGATAAAAATCAGGGCTGTTCGTTTAACACCTTAACTTAAGTAATTAGTTATGAAAAAATACTGCGACTAAAATATTTTAATGCACTTAATGTGCTGGCCCTACCCCCAGACCTGTATATCATCTTATATTTCATACAGTTGACTCTTGACAAATATGATGCAGGGCAACAACTCCATAAATGCAGTTATGCCCTAAATTCAAGATATTGGAGCAAAAATGCTCCTGTATGAGTTTATATATATATATCACATATCACACAATATCACATGGGCAGCAAGAGCAATATGACACCAGTGCTGATTTTGTTCCAATCTATCACAAGCTTAAATATGATTTTATACAACAGTTTAGTAAATTTTTACTTAATTTTGCAGAGAACATTACTACTTCTTATCTTTGAAGCCATAGTGGAATTGTTGCGCATCTCTGAGCAACACAGCGGTGTTTGTTTCTGAATGAATCCGCGTTTTGAACGAATCCTTTGAACCAATGATTCAAAGGCTCGTTCATTAAGAGAGTCATTTACTTAATTCCTGAATGAATCAGCCGTTTGAACGAATCGAATGAATAACTCACATAGACATTTACCGCCACATGCTGGCAGATATAGTTTCTTATTTAGAGTATCATTTCATTAAAAATAATAATAAAAAATGAAAACATTAAAGGGGTAGTTCACTCAAAAAAATAAAAAAATTCTGTCATCATTTACTTACCCTCATGTTGTTTTAAACCTTTCTTTTGTGGAACATAAAATAAGGTATGTTGAAGACTGTTGGTAACAAAGCTGTTTTGGTTACCATGACTTTCACTGTATGAACAAAAAATACTGAGATGTTTCTCAAATGATCTTCTTTTATGTTCCATAGTTTACTTTAGGCCGTTCCAGCCTAAATGTTTATGTGTAGTAAATTTTATGCTGAATCAAACAAACTATTTCTTTCTAAAGCTACAATTTTGATACTTTCTCATTTAATACAAAAATAGCTTTAAATATTTTGTATTTTTATAATACCTTTTGTGGGTATTTTCAGTCAAATGTATTTTGTGATTAATTAGATGAATTAATCGACACATCATTAATGAGAAATTAATGAGAAAAAAATTTTAATCGACTGACAGCCCTAATAAAAATGTAATGGATGTGTACAATAGTACATATCATGTATGTATATATTTTAAAGGGATAGTTCACCCAAAAATGAAAATTCTGTTATTAATTACTCACTCTCACGTCGTTCCAAACTGAGGCTAATTGTTACACATTTGCTCTACTGTGAATATTTCTCAGGGAAGGTATATTGAATAGGCACAAACATTAAAGTCTTTACTACAGAAAAATCAATTGAACATTTCCACCATTATTTCTCAGGAGAAAAGATTCAGTTCATTAAACTCTGACCTTTCGGCGAGACATGTTGTCACACCATGTGGGTTAAGTCATCACAATGGGCATGTGCAATTAAATATATTTATTATTTAATAGCGTTTCAGCCAATTTTAAACAATTATGAAACAAAAAGATTCATACAACAAATTAAAGAATGTCCGATGTAGAGGCATTTTACGATTATTCAGCAGCTGCAGATTGAAAAACAATTTCAAGTACTACAATGTTACAGTGCTTCCAAGAAAGCTTATAAAATGATTTCTATGAAAATTTAATACTAAAATAATAGTCCATAAAGCTATAATCTCACACAATTTAAAAGGAAGATTTGCAAACAGCAGAACTCTTGGCTGCACTTGTTTTCCTTTGGTCTTTTGTTAAAGATTTCAGCAGCCCTCATCATACAGAATGAGAGAGGAAAACCCCAGAACCTTCTGAGGATTCCTTGCCTCCCTTTGTTCTTCTTTTGGATACAAAAGCAAGAAGAAAGTGAGGATGTAATCCCTGAAACACACTGGTGCTTGACATCAACAAACACACTGTCAGGTTTCTCAAAGCCGGGTGTGTGTACTCATGATTTGCCATGCATAGAGATGAGAGATAAGAGTGGAAATGTGGTGGATACGCAACGGAGCACAAGCCAAACACACCAACAAACACACGCATTTTGACAATGACACTCTTTTTTACTTGTAGTCAGGGCCTAGACATGTGCTCATACACCAGTGAATGTCAGTCTGCTTCAGTTGTACACAATCACATATTTGAGAAATGCAGCCTGCATAACATCAACAGTCTAGATGTAGATCTCGTCATGTCACTGCCTGCAACATCAGGTGCATTCCTCAGTCATAACGTTGCCAGAGTGCACATGAAAACACAATCAAACCACCCACGATAAGAAGTATGCTCACAAAAATTCCCAGAAGGAACGTTTAACTGCTATACTGACTTTTGTGTGTGTATATGTAATTGTGACCATACATACCAAATGGAAAAAAATTCTCTATTCTCCTTTTCTGTATGGACCATAGTAAAAGTAATAAAAATCTGTCGATATAAAAATTTTAATTAAACTTTATTTGGAGTGTTACTTGTGCACAATGCACATTTCTTAATATTAAGCCTAAAATGTATTGTAATGTCACTATTGATGCGGATTGTATGATCTTTGAATAATATCACAAGATATTTAAAGTTCCCCTTTTGTGTCATTTCGAATATTGCCTTTCAAGCAGTGTGTAATGTAGCTGTATGTAAATGTAAACGATCTGCAAAGCATGTATGTAAACCTATTGTGGGAGACTCCTAAAACAATATTGGGAACCTTAAAACTGGCATAATACCTTAAGTATACTTGCAATAGTTCCACTTTCAGCCTTTAGTTCCAGATTTCAGCACTACTTCCACACAATTAAAGTGCATTAAGTACAAAATTAGTTGTTCCAATTTAGAAGACTTAAAGTATACCAGTTTAGTAGACTAACCCCTGGTTTCACAGACAAGGCTTCAGCCTAGTCCCACACTAAAATGTAAGTCTGAGATGTTTCAAATGAAAGAAACTTGCACTGACTGACCTTACTGACCTTAAAAATGTCCTAACTGAACTACGGCCTAATCCTGGCTTAGTTTAAGTGCTGTCTGTGAAACCAGGCATGAAAGTATAATTGCAGGGTATTTTTTATTAAGTACATAAATATGTAAATGTATTTGGAGTACACTTAGCATGAAATAAATGTATTTCAAAAACATTTGAACATTACAACAAACACACAGTTTTAAAAACTTGACAATAACAAAAAAATATATATTGTGGTTAGTTAATATACAAATACTCCAAGTTTACGTTAATAAAAATATGTTTGAAAATAAGCAGATTTGGACTCTACATGTCAGCCATCTTTAGAATTTTGTCTTTAAACTTCTGTTTTTTGCGGTAGCTCTATGGCAGAGGTCCCCAAACTTGGTCCTGGAGGACCAGTGTACTGCAGAGTTTAGCTCCAACCCTAATTAAACACACAGACCAGCTAATCAAGGTCATACTAGGCATGCTAGAAACTCCCAGGCAGGTGTGTTGGGGCAAGTTGGAGCTAAACTCTGCAGGACACCGGCCCTCCAGGACCGAGTTTGACACCCCTGCTCTATAGCATCATTGTTGAAGATTAATTAGCTGGTGAAGTGAATTGACTTACTGTAGAGTTAACGAAAGTTATCATGTTCACTTTAATGTTCGAAGCAGATGTCATAACAAATGTCAGTAGACCGGGAAAGTTTCTACCTGATCTCACGACGAAAACGTAAATGTGGGAACTTTTTTTTTACCAATGAGTACATATCACTGCAGTTTCCAACAAAAATGAACACTAGAAGCAGTAAAACAGTGAGCGCTTGTAACCGTTTTCATGCACAATCATGATTACAGCTCCATATGTTTCGTTTTCCGGACACGACAAGCTTCCTCAGTAGCTCAGCCAGCATGGAATTAAGACTTAGGATGTGGCATCCTTGGGTACGAATCCTGTGAAAAATGTGACTCACGATGAAAGAGTGTAAAGATGAGAGATCGAAAAACAAGCTAAAATGGCATGCTTGCGATTGCGTTTTTACATCACATTTGCTTTTGTTCATACTATTGGGTAGGTTTAGGTGTAGTACAGATGATACGTTACTTAAAAAAAACAAAAAAAAAAATCACAGAGCATTAGAGTTAGAGTTAGAGTTAGCAAAACGTCACATAAAATGTATCATATGTCTGATAATCTGTTCCGGGGGAAAAAAAGAACACTCTTTTAGCGACATTCTTTTTGGACATTTCAAATTGAATATGTCACGAAACGTACATGGTGGCCAGTAGGTAATTTGCGTCTCACAAAAAAGTTCCCTCAGGCACGTTTTTGTCATTAGATCAGGTTTTGCTTCCTTCATTAATTTGTACAACCTTACCTTCACACTGTGGAAACAGAATGCTGAAAATATCTTAGCCTACACTCCTAAAAATAAAGGTTCCAAAGGTAAACTTTTCAGTTCTTACAAGATCTTACATTTTTTTCGTACCAAAGAGCAATTTAATAACCTGAAAACCTTTATCCACTAAAGAACCTTACAATAAACAATAGGGGGTCACTAAGGTTGAGAAATACTGGTTTGGATGGTTATCAGCTGGTCTAAACTGGACCCTAACTCAGGTAAGTCTAGTTTAGCATTGATTAAGCTGATGGTGACCTGCTGGTTAACTATGTTAATTACGCTGACCATCCTGTGACCTCATAGTCAAGGATCACACAGTATGACTTCACTGCTGACTAAACAGCTCATAGTTTGCATCCTTCCTCTTTATTAGCAAGCTATCATGCTAACAGACTCACCCAGGCTTAAAAGCAACCACTTAACGTAAGTGTTCAGCTAACTTTAGCAAAACATGCCACTACTTAAACCTTTGCCAGAAGCTCATTTTCACAGCATGACTTCACCTCCACTCGACAGAATGTTAAAACCTTCAAAGCAGCTGATGGAGGAACATTAATCAACCCACATTCAATATGACAGTCATTGCAAAGGGCCTCAAGGTACAAACACATTAGAGAGGGGCAACAGCTCATTCAGTGGATGCAAATGAACACGCGATCCTCAGCGGACAGAGGCGCTTCTGTGGGACAGTATAATAGTTTGTCATAAAAATCCATCATCGGATTGTGGCAAGGCAGCGTGCATTTTGTCACACGTGGAGGTGTGCGGGTGCATTTAGACTTGATTTATTCTGCGCATGGCATGAAGAACGAACCACTGCAGATGTTCATTTGAGGGTCGTAAATTAATCTTCTTATCAGCTCAGTTTTACTGCGCTATCTCTCCGCAGCTGCTGAGGCCTTCGCAGAAATGCTTTAACTAGCTTTCATGGCTTGTTACCTTCCCTCAGCTTGCTTGTTAACCGACTCAACCCTGTCGCACATCCAATTTATTCAGAAGTCGAGGTCAGAAGTATTGTTCGTGGACCGCAGACGGTTTTCACTCGCACGAATAAAGCCGTTATTTAAAAGTAACACTTCTTTTCTGATTAAAGTGTATTCATTTAGATTTTCAGACTAGCGCTTGATAGATTGCTTGAACTAGATGTCTCGGTCAAAGGTGGGAAATGGTCACAGCGTACGTATTTTCTGTCACGTTTTCCATTGCATGAGTCATCCAGAGTCTCATAAATATTTAGACAGCATGGAGACGTTCACAGGGTCACAGGAAATGGATATTCGCATGCAAGCTCACCTTTGACAAGTGCTTGAAATCACAAAGCTGTTGGCTCTTATAACTAGAAGGAAAAACGCATTTGTTAAGATATATATGAGACATTAGCATTAAAAAGAAGAGCTGAAAACGAACAGCAATATGGATGTGTGCATCTTTGTTTGCGAGTTCTTTAATATTCACCGAGCATTTTGTGACACTCTGTAAGAAACTCTTTGTGTTCGTGCAGGTGTCTGCATTTGTGTGTGAATCAATTTGTGTTTACCACGTGATCTCATGTGTGCCCACTTTATGTATGCATGAATGTATGCGTGTGCATGTATGTGAATGTAGCCCATCAGTCTTCACCAGGGCCCTTAAACACTGCTCTTATGTCCTTGCTCTGAATAGGTCATTTCTCCAAGATCCTGACAGCTGCTCTGGAGGGGAGGAGCAGGAACAAGAGGCCCACCCTGAACTCACCCTGCTTGGGCAGACAGCTGGGCGAGACCCTGGCCCTGGCCTACAACACAAGAGCCTTGTGTGCTGCTTAACAACTTTCTCTAAGCAGCTTTCAAGGCTAGTTCACCCAAAAATGAAAGTTCTGTCATTGATTACCCACCCTCATGTCGTTCCAAACCGTAAGACCTTCGTTCATCTTTGGAACACAAATTAAGATATTTTTGATGAAATCCAAGAGCTTTCTAACACTGCACAGACAGCAATGCAACTGACACGTATCACTAAGATGAGACGACACTGACAACACTAAATTCGACTACTTTATATCCACATTATAACTATTGTTGGCAAATAAATACTAAAAATAAGACTAAAATGTAGTTTACAGAATAAAACCCCTATATATCCAAAATAGCCATATATGTTCTTTATCAAAAACAAAACATTTAATTATTTATTTTTTTTATAAATATAGACATTTACAAGTTTTCATGTTTGGGTTTGTTCCAGACGTCAAGAGAAATGTTCCTGTCAGAGCTTTTCTCTTAAAAGAACACTTTATTTATTTATTTATTTATTTTTGTCAAGTGTTTTACTCTGTCTCAATGAAACGTCTCAAATCACATCAATCATAATTAATAATCACAATTATAAATTTGAGCAAAATAATTGTGATTATCAGTTTAACCATTATGCAGTATGACTAATAGTAGTTTTTTTTTGTTTTTTTGTTTTTTTAGACAAAAATGGCCAAACTTTTGGTCAACTAAAACTTGACTTAAAGGGGTCATCGGATGCAAAACTCACTTTTACATGTTTTTTGAACATAAATGTGTGTTGGTAGTGTGTTTACACAACCACCCTATAATGATAAAAATACACCCAGTGGTATTTTGTTAAACTTTATAAGTAATATCCTCTTTTTCAAATCGAGCCATTCTCATCTTCTTGTTGGTGTGATGTCACACCGACCAAGGCCACTCCCACAGTAGTTGTTCGACAAGGCTATCTTACCTTAGACCCGCACTGACTGAGTTGTAACAATCCGACCGCCATTGTGTCTACGCTGGTGCAGGAGAAGACAAGAATGTCTCCGATTGGGCGAATGAGGTGATTTGTTGTTGGATGTAATAATGAACATTGCAGTCATCATTTACTTCTGACATCTGAGCCACTGAAGACACAGAGGTTTCACATTGCTTTCATTTTAGAAGGAAACGTGCCCAGCGATCTACATAAATGCATCCATGTTCGCGCAAATCATTTGTGATCCAGCTTCACCTACAGCAGAAGTGAGTATAAGGGTTTGTTTATGCATCTTTGCAAATCGTCTTTCTTAATAATGTGCTAGTTAGCAAGTTCCGCGGCTAAATGCAGCTAAAGTTAACAGAAGGGCTCGTCACCCCACAGTAGAGAGGGGCGGGTGAGCAGAGCTCATTAGCATTTAAAGGCAAATGCAACAGAACGGCTCGGTCCAAAAAGGGCTAATTTTGACAAGGTAAAAAAGGTGTTTTTTACACTACCACGGAGAAATTTTAACCAAAGTATGTTATAGACTTTTCATTAAGACCCTAAAGAATCATTTAAACTTGTGGAAAATGGGCATCTGATGACCCCTTTAAGAAAAACCACGAGAGGTTAACTTAACTTAAAAGCAGGAGTGTTTATTCATAAGAAATGTTCTTTCTAGTTACCACTAAAGGTAAACATTTGTGGTTAAAAATTATATAAATTTTTATTCTAGAAAATGACAGATCGCTTCACTAGATAAGACCCTTATTCCTTGGCTGGGATCATGTAGAGCCCTTTGAAGCTGCATTGAAACTGAAATTTGGACCTTCAACCCGTTGGCCACCACTAAGAGTTCACTATATGTAGAAAAATCCTGGAATGTTTTCCTTAAAAACATTTTTATTTTTTTGACGTAATATCATTACAATTAAAAAAAAAGGACATTTTATACAGGACTAAGACTGAATTAAAAAAACACCTGACAAAATTAACATTTGTATACTGTAGCATGTTTTTTTTAATATTGTGTGAAACAACAAAAAAATCGATTTAAGTACAGAATGCAATTATGTTGGTAGTATATGAGTTCACTACGTGCATGTTTAGATAAGCAAGAAGCATCCATTTATGATTTTGGAAACTAATATCATTTTTCAAAATCCAATTTTGTGTGAAAATACAGCAGATTAACTTTGGATGGTCCAATAATGACTAACGAAGTTAATATTTAAAATTGCAGTTGATATTGCTTCCAGTTAATTGAAGGTCAAGTCATTATCCCATGCAATGAGGTCTGGTCGTATACGGAGTTCATCATGCACACAGGAAATGTGCATAATGGGTAATATGGCATTCTGAACATGTCTTGAGAGAGTTTCTGTCCTTCTGCCCATTTCTGTCTCACAGAAATTAAGTATGCATTAATTCTAACTCTTTCAGTGTGTTAATATTGCTTTGCAATTTTATTAGAAAATCAGGCAGCATAGTTCCAAGTCACACGTGTAAGTGTGTCAGTGAGTGAAAGGTTAAGTCACAGCAGGAAGTATGAATTTGTATTTCTATAACCCAGTACAGATTAGACTAGTCTGGTGTGAAATCCAGGATAAGTGCTAAAGAAAAGAAGAGGATATATTCACACAGACCAAAGCTCAGTCATTACCAAACGCTCATCCGTGCACTGGAACTGGAACAGTGCTCTCCAGGAGCCCGTCACAAAGACATTCATTCTCAGCAGCTGCCCTTTCAGAAATTCAGCTGCCTTGGAAAACTTTTTACTGCACACAGAAAGGCTGAACAAAAGGTTATATACTGGAAATAATGTTTCCATTAAAAGCAGTAATTGAATAAAGAAAAGCAGGAGTGTTTAATCAAAAGAAATGTTCTTAGTTACCACTACAGGTAAACATTTGTGGTTAAAAAGTATATAAATGTTTGTTGTTTTAAGATCTTTATTCCTCGGGCTGGGATCACGTAGAGCCCTTTGAAGCACCACTGAAACAGCATTTTAGACCTTCAACCCGTTGGCTCCCATTGATGTCCATTATATGGAGAAAAATGCTGGAATGTTTTCCTTAAAAACCCTCATTCCTTTTTGACTGAAGAAAGAAAGATGAACATCTTGGATCACATGGGGGTTAGTAAATTATCATCAAATTTATATTCTGGAAGTGAGCTTCTCCTTTAATTATAACAAGTGTGTAGTAGTGCATTGAGGTGAGGGAGCATCTTAGTGTGAGAGAAATGATACGCATCTGCACCTGCTTTAGTCAGATCTTAACAGAGTCCAACCTGCTCCAAATCATTACAACATCATTTCATCAGCCAAGGAATGCCCAGCAAACGCTGAACAGCTCCCAGAATTACCCTTTGCATGACATGTCTCACACATTTTCCATATGTTAGAGCTATTCAATTAGCATTAGCACAAAACACTTACCACCAGCACAATCAATGAGATTCAACATTATATGGTGGTTTAGCCTAATGGTTAAAGATTTGGACTGGTAACTGACAGGTTGTGTGTTCAAATCTAAGTCACAGGACAGCTCATAGTCTAAGAGACTTGATTTCACATAGAATGTGTAGTTCCTGTAGCTTTTTTGCCTGTAAGGTAGTTGTTAAATTCAGGTATTGGGTAGGATTAAGGATGTAGAATATGGTCATGTAGAAGAGGTGCTTTATAAGTAGGGTACAACGGGTCTAAAGGCGCCCCGGGGTAAACAAAACATCTGCTTTTCAACATACAAGTGCAAATTTGCCTGATCTTTGACGCGATCGCGGGCAGCAGTGCAAAGTCGATTCTGTGCTTGCTTGATCTAATATTTGGTGTTTTTAAAAATGGTGTGGATTTAAGTAGCAAATGAGAATCACTCAAATTTTTGAATACATCTTAACACAAAGGTCTTCTTAATGATTTTCAGTTTTTTTTTTTAGATAAAGCAGCAGTTTTTAAATAACAAAAGAATATTTAAACGTATGGTATTTGGGGTAAAAAAGCACAATAATTAACGAGAATTAACTTTTCCATTTGTTGACATGACATTGTTAGATTCAGATGGTAAATATCATATATTATGTTGGGTGTCCATCTTAGAGATAATCACCATGTTTAGAATGAAAACATTAATCATAACATATTAATCATATATTATAAATAATTTGCTGTTACAGCTGTAAATCTACTACGGGATCTCCATCAATGCTTTTAGAATCTTTACATTTTAAAATAATTTGTTTCTGTATTTTAAAATATGTTTTATATTACTATATTTTAATGACAGTATATTTATTGAGCAAAAAATTATTCTTTTTCAAAATAAGCAGAAAATAGTACAAACTTTGCTAAAGTGATTGTTTTGAACAAGTATTAACTGAGATATTATTTTAAAAAAACATTATTTTAGCCAAAGTATTTGTATCAATACTGTGTGCTTTTTACCCCTGATGAGCCTTTTACCCTGTGTGTGGGGTAAAATGCCCCCCTTGCCACCCTTATACATTTAGATACAGTAAGGTACATACATTAAGATTTTTAAACAAAATTAACGACTTATATAATTTATTTTCACACAAAATCTGTTGCTTCATAAATGTTCAATACAAACGTATTTATCTGCAATCATACACTTTGGGAGCAGTGAAAAGCACATTTTTTTCTTAGGGTGTGCCTTTAACCCTGTTGTACCCTACTAATAAACAGCCAATGTGTTAAAAATAGGCATGCTAATAAGTAACTTGTTAATAATGAGAATTGTTCCCTATACTAAAGTGCTACCAAAAATGGTTTCCTGTAGTGTGTTGTGGGACATTAGAATTGGTTTTAACATGCCACCAATAGGAGGAGACCAATTACCAGCAGAGACCAATAGGCACCATTGCAGTTTCCATTAAAACCAGTACAATATTATAACCAAGAAAACCATTACAAATTCTGTGATGGTTTCTATTTGTTTTTGTTTGTTTGTTTTTTAAGAAGGATTTGAGCACTGCAGTGAATCCAAAAGTCCTTTTTGGAGATTACAAACATATTGACACAAGTGACACAACTATGCCAGTCATGAAAAGAATGAGGAATTTGCATTTAAAAAAAAATAAAATAAAAAAATTCACCTTATTGCACAATGTGCTTGTCAATACTTCATTCCAACATAAATCTGAACTGTTTGTTGTATCCCACCGTCCTGAAAAGACCTCTGATTAGGGCTGGGCGATAATTCGATAACGATAATTATCGCGAAAAAATTTTCCTAAAAAAAAAAACGATATGAAGAGTTAGATAAATGTTCGATTATTATGTAAGTGCCAAAAGCGGAACAAAACAGCGCGACTCTTTTGAATCGCTCCACACGGACCGTTTATCCGCTCGGACAAATGCTCAAACTCACTAGAGAAGATGCACTTTTTATGCGGCGTGGACGCGCCTGGAAAAACCAAGCGCGTCGCACCGCATGCGCGTCGCTCACGCAGCTGCCGCGCGCCTACATTTGAAATGACCAATTTGAGCGCGCAAAACACGCGATATGTGAACGGCTCCATCACGCGAGCACTAAACAGCGCTGCGAGATCAAGTGTTAAGCACTTGAATTCAGCGATGAACACAGATTACCACTCACTGCACCATGGTTTTGTGGCAGCAATGTAGGATATTCACACTTAAGTTTATTACATAAGTAATGGTATATAATTATAGTATGTATGTATTAGTGATTAAGCTATAGCTTGTGTGCATTTATACTGAATGTTTTTTGACTACCGTTTTTCATACAAATAGGCTACCTATAAAACCATGTAGTTACATTTTTACCATGGTATTGAGGTGGTTTTAACTGTGTTTATCATGATTTAAAATGTATGCTTGCTACTATGGGAGACCAATTCTTAATAAAAAAATAAAAAAAACCTGGGTTAGAATAAATTTAACCATATAAAACTGAGGTTGCTATAATTTTTACAGATGTTACTGATTGATAATGAACAAAACTTTACCTCTGCTTCTTCAAGCTACTATCAAATGTGCATTTCTAAGAGACAAAAAAGTGATTTGTTAAGGAAAATTAATGTTCTGGTTTCTACAACTTTCACTTTGGAGCAAAAATCTGATTTTAAACTTGAAAGAAATGAAGATTTGACATTTATCATGATAATTATCGATATCGACTGATATGAAAAAAAAGTGTGATAATTTTTTTGCCCATATCGCCCAGCCCTATCTTTGATTATAATAATCGTAAGGAATCTGCACAAATACACACAGTTTATTTGCCTTAATTTGTTGGTAGTCTGTCTCTTTATGTTTTTTTGTGATCTCTGCATGTTTATGTATACTACTGTTCAAAAGTTTGGGTCAGTTAGATCTTTGAATCTAAGATCTAGAATTTAGATCCAAGAATTTAATATTTTTATTATTTTACATTTATTAGAAGTGACAGTAAAGACTTTTACATTGTCAAAACAATTTCAAATAAATGTCTTTAACATTTATAATTATAAGAAATGCTCCAAATCAACATATTAGAATGATTTCTGAAGAATCATGTGATACTTATAAAATTGGACGGCTGAAAAATCAGCTGTCATCACAGGAATAAATTACATTTAAAAATATATTACAATAGAAAAGAGCTATTTTAAATTGTATTAATATTTCACAATACTATTTTTAAGTATATTTTTGATCAAATGAAAGCAGCCTCAGTGAGCATAAGACACTTGGGGGAAAAAAATCATTTAAACAAAAATTCTTGGCAACCCCAACTATTTTGAACCACATACATATTTCAGTTCTTGCTCTAAATAACTTGAAAGACCCATCTGCCATACAAAACACACAATGGCTTTAACAAATGACAACTCAGGCATGCATATCTCTGCAGATAACTGCACATACCTCAGCATGCTTCTCCAGAAATAGTGTAGAAATGCACACAAACAACAACAATCATTCATGCCATTCCTCTCTGCAGCACACTTGCACAACACAAGCACATGATGAAGCTGAATGCATCCAAATATTGCAAAAGAACAATTTCAGTTACCCAGATGCCTTACAGAGATTTCTCTCTCTCTCACACACACACACACAAACATTCTTTATGTGCCACCCTGTGTTCCCCATTCCATTCCAGGGTGTAGTTCTGCTCCATCCAACAGTGCAGCATGTTATGGTTTTAAAAGGCACAACGCATTCATTTCCTTGACCGAGAAAACACTGATCTATTTTCATTTTTCTCGTGAAGCAGCTGGATGTCACACCTGTTAGTGAGGAATGCAAATTGAGGTTCAGTGTGTG
Organism: Labeo catla; assembly: GCA_012976165.1. Classification (NCBI taxonomy): domain Eukaryota; kingdom Metazoa; phylum Chordata; class Actinopteri; order Cypriniformes; family Cyprinidae; genus Labeo; species Labeo catla. The sequence goes on along the minus strand of VONZ01000186.1, from coordinate 527,049 downwards.
TCTGAGGGTGTGCAGGGACAAATGGAAAGTTTAAACACTTCCTTTTCTATTGCCTAGTATGCAAATCAAACTAAAATCACACATACGCATAAGCCAATGATTATCTCAATTTATTTGATGAAAAAGCATATGGGACTGTAAGAAAAACAAGGAGATAAGGGGATCAGTATCGTTGCTCAAAGCAATACAAGTAACAAGTTTCTAAATCTTAATACGGTGTTGTTACCTGAATGATACACAGCTTTTTAGTTTTTTTTTTAGTTGTTCATGATTCCCTTGTTTGTCCTGAACAGTTAAACCGCCTACTGTTTTTTAGAAAAGTCCTTCAGGTCCCATAAATTCTTGGGTTTTTTTTTTTTAGCACTTTTGTGTATTTGAACCCTTTCCAACAATGATTGTATGATTTTGAGATCCGTCTTTTCACACTGAGGACAACTGAGAGACTCATATGCAACTATTACAGAAGATTCAAACACTCACTGATGCTTCAGAAGGAAACACGATGCAAGAGTCAGGGGTGTAAACTTTTGAACAGAACGATATGTACATTTTGCCTAAATATCATATTTCTTTCATTTAGTACTGCCCTTCAGAAGCAACTTACATGTTACCCAGAAGACAAAATAAGTTAAATTTACTCTGATCTTCAAATTCAAAACGTTTTCACCCCCGCCTCGTGTTTCCTTCTGGAGCATCAGTGAGTGTTTGAACCTTCTGTAATAGGTTCTGTAATGTTGCATATGAGTCCCTCAGTTGTGCTCAGTGTGAAAAGATAGATCTCAAAATCATACAGTCATTGTTGGAAAGGGTTCAAATACACAAAATGCTGAAAAACCAAAGAATTTGTGGGACCTGAAGGATTTTTCTGAAGAACAGAGGGCGGTTTAACTGTTCAGGAGAAACAAGGGACTAATGAACAACTATCATCAAACAAAAAAAAAAAAATCACAGCTGTGGATCATTCAGGTAAAATCAAATTAATTATTTAATTAAAAGTCCAACAATTAAAACAACAAAAATCCAAAAATTAACATTTTAAAGATTAACACTATAATCGTATATAACAGATATTCAATAGTGGTAAAATAATTTGTAATTATTTACTTGATTTAATCACCAAAAATCTAAAATATTTAGCCATTTATTGTGAAGTGTTCTTATTGTGAAACTTTTTTTTTATTTTACCAACAAACCAGCTCATATAATGTGTAGTCTGACTTCCTCAACATTTTCTGAAGGTTAAACATTTGCTTTTACTCACCATTTATTAAAAAAAAAAAATTTTTTTCTTCCATCCTAAGATTTTTAGGCCCTATATTGTGTAACCCATTTGAGAAACAGGCCAAAATACCTGGAGCCTAAAGCCTTTTTTTTTTTCATTTTAATTTACTGACTTTACGTTTAACAGAAGGACAGACCAGATTCAAAGCAGCATCCCTGTGAGCATTACAGCTCTTATAAATCATGACCATGTACACAACCCACTGTGCCACCGGTCAGCCAAGGCCATTATTTCTGACACCTATGGGAAAATAAAGAGATAAAAGAAGAAAAAAGAACGAGAAGACTGTATGTTCATTATACAAACAATTAAAAACAAAGAAAAGCTGCAACACTGAACAACTGAGATGAGAAATGACCATCATACAGTGCTGCACGCAGCACATTTGAATGCGTGTGGGTGTGAGAAGAGAGACTTTGTCATGCCAGCCATCTAATTTAAATATCAACACTCTGTGCAAATACTCTCATGTGCACACAAATACACACTTATAAGCATCTGCTCACTGTTTGTTCATTTAAAGCAGGAGGATACAAATGAATTCTTCCTGTTGACCTACTTCCAGAGTAGGTCAGACAGAGCAAAAATGCTAACAAGTGAGTTTACACACCCATAAATGGAGACTGGATGAAATATGTATTAAAACCCTACCTGATATTTGTTTGCATTTTGAAAGTAATGAGCTAAAACCAGTACATCCTTGAAATTTCCCTGCATACTGTCAGTGATCTGTCACCCACAGTGTTTTTTCAGGGCTTAAAATGATAAAGTACACCTGCTGCTGGATTAAACATGTCACAGCCAGACGTGTGAATATGCCACTTGTAAAATGACTGATGCTCCCACTAGCTTCTCTCTCTCTTATATATGTCCAGAAAAAGGCATGAGAGTTGTATGGCTAACATTAATACGGCTTTTCTTTTCTATTTCTAAAAATGTCTTGTATTATCTGTACTACACATTGTAGTATTGTTTAGCTAGAAGATATTTCATTTTAAATGACTGATGTGCTGCCAGTGTGTAATACGATACAGCAATTTAGACGGCTTTAATCTTCGTCTAACCGCTTTATTTGATGTGCCAATATAGTTGATTTCCACTTTATCTAATATCTGAGGCCTGACAGGATGCCTTTTTGTCTTCTGGGGGTACACAGAGAGCACAGGAATGAAGTAGAAGAAAAGACGAATAAGGAGGGAGAGGTCTAGGGGTGCTCGCTCTGTTTCCTGTGGGGCAAAGTGGGGTAATATCACTCCCAAGCCCCCTGATACACAACAAGAGGTCTATTGTGTTGAGACAGAGAGAAAGAGAGAGAGAGTGTGTGTGAGAGAGAAAGAGTAAGGGCTGGGGTTACTCAGCTGTTAAAAGAATAATTCCCTCTCTTTAAAACTCAATTATATGAACCTGACTTTTGTCGGTGTCTCTTGCTCTTTCAAGCCACTGAAGACAGCACAAGCACATATTACATCATTAAATCCCAAATAATAGCTGTGGTTTTGCCAGTGCTGTCATTTTAAATGCATACAGTATGATTTTTTTTATAATAGCACAAATGGAGTATAATAAAAATGTCAAGGCTGTCAGATAAGTAAGACAGTAATTTATACTGTTTAGGGATAAGCAGTAGATCAGAACTACTTTGTCTGTACCCAAAAAAAATTATTATAGCAAGGTCTGAGACACAAAGGCACTGAGGTACAGTTAGATGAGGATGTGAAGGGTACACAAATATACACTAAATTATTTTGGTAACACTTTACAATAAGGTGACATTAGTTAACATTAGTTAACGTATTAACTAACATGAACGAACAATGAACAATACATTTATAACACTATCATCTCTGTTAATATTAGTTATATATTAATACAACCATTCATTGTTTATTCATGTTAGCTCACAGTGCATTAACTAATGTTAACAAACACAACTTGTGATAAATTAACATTAACTAAGATTAATAAATGCTGTAGAAGTATTGTTTATTCTTAGTTCATGTTAACTAACACCGACAGAGGTCGCTCCCACGATAGTTGATTGACATGAGCGTCTTACCTCAGACCTGCCCTAAATCAGCTGTAACACTAAATTAGGCAAGAATAACTCTGATTGAGCGATTGAGGTATTCTGTTGCTGGATGTAATAATGAACATAGTGTTCTGAAGATGCAGTGGATTACATTTGTTTGTGAAGGGAATGGGCCTCCCGATCTACATAAATGCGTCTGTTCGCACAAATCATTCATGATCCAGCTTCACCTACAGCAAAAGTGAGTATAAGGTTTTTTTTTTATGAATCTTTGCAATCACCTTTCCTCGTCACTCTACAGAGAGAAGAGAGGGGCGGGGCAAGCAGAGCTCATTTGCATTTAAAGGAGCAATCCATCAGAATGGGTTGATTTTTGCAGAGCTCATTTTGACAAGGTAAAAAGGGTGTTGTTTTACACTACCAATGAGAATTTTTAACCAAAATATATTATAGACTTTTCATTAAGACCCTGAAGAATCATATCAACTGGAAAATGGGCATCTGATGACCCCTTTAACTAATGAACCTTATTGTGAAGTGCTACCATTATTTTTAATGGAGGGTTACTGCTAAGTGTTCAATATTAAAATTCCATTTTACTATTTGTCTAAATAAAGTAAAACACACACAAAATATTTGAGTAAAATATCCAAGTGAACTTAGGCATCGCAAAAGTAAAAGCCTGAAAATTTTGAGATCGGCTAAAGATTACATTTAAAGGGGACATTGGATGCAAAATTCACTTTTAAATGGTGTTTGCATATAAATGTCTTAGTAGTTTGTGGACACAACCACCCTACAATTATAAAAAGCCATTCACTCCTTTGTTTTTAATCCCCAAAAAAGCCTAAACAGCCTCAATTATCAAGCCGTTTTGATTTTCAGAGCAGTATGATGTCATACTGCTCAAGCCCCGCCCACAACCGCTGACAGAATATCCCATATTAGCATATGGTCAATCATTTGTACGTTGTCCGCCCTTTTCTCGGCGCTCGAGCAGCGACAATAATGTCTCATAAGCAATGCAGGTGTTTTGTAGTTTGTAGTAGGATGTAAATTTTCATTTTCTTTCAACATCAGAGCCACTGAGGATGCAGTGGATTAGTTTTGTTTTTGATGGTAATGCGCCACTGAATACACCTAAATTTGTTTATGTCTGCGCAAATCATTTTACTCCAGACTGCGTTCCGAACAAGGTACAATTCAAGACAGGTTTTGCTAAAGTTTGCTAAAAACTCAAGGATGGATGATCCAGCTGCACCTTCAGAAGAAGCAAGCGTCACACTTTATATTTTTATGATTATTTGCAAATCACTCGCAATTTGCACAACCACTGAGGAATTTTTAACCAAAGTATGTTACAGACATTTCATGAAAACCCTAAAGAATCATACCAACTTGTGGAAAATGGGCATCCGATGTCTCCTTTAACAGTGTTAAAGTAAATTACTATATAATATTGGCCTTTAACAGATATACTAATGATATACCATGCAAGGTTTGAATTCCTGAGTTGCTTCTGTTGCCCTAATGCCAAAACAGAGGAATAATTCCCAAGCATAATTTTGTCCTGGATTGTTAATCATAGAAATACCCCAGGGAAATCTTTTTCCATTCTTAGAACTATGTTATGTCTGCATTTGTATGTGTGTGTATGTGTTCAATTAGTTTGAAACATGGAACTGTGAAATTGAGAATGTGTTGATGTGTATGAAAAAAAGAAAGCATACAGGTGAATACAGACAGAATTTGTGCAAAGAATATATGTGTGAGTATAAGTATGTGATGGCAGGGGCCGCAGGGTGGGGGGATTTGACAGGTGGCTGGATAACCAAAAGCTGCTGAGAGAACTACTTGTTTGAGATTAATAGTTTTGATAAAGTGGTAATGAGAGAACTGAGGGAGAATGAGAAGAGAAGGGAGAGGGATGGGGAATTGAGGCATGGAGAACGTGAACGTGAAGGTAAAAGTCATTTTGAACTACACACCAATCACTGCCTTTAACACATTTAACAGTTGACTGTACAACTGTACTCATATTCTTTATTTTAATTTGATTTGTTTAAAATTAACTATTGTTTTTTTTTTTTTGTCACTGCTTTTGTAGTGCGTATTGATGTGTGTTTTACAATCATAACAATAAAGTACTGAAACTAAAATTAAAACTGAAAAAGGGAAAATAAAAGTCAATAAAACTTGCTAATAAACCAGATCATCAACAATTTAAAATTGAAGAGAGAACCCAAACAAAAAAGGAGAAGAACAAAGGCAGAAAAAAAGAACAGATTAAAATACACAGCTGAGACAGTCAAAATATTTACATTAATTTGGTTAAGTTAAACTCTTGTAGCATGGAAAAAGATTTCCTGCATCCTCATAACTGTGGTCTAATCCGAGGCCAAGGCTGAGTTCTGTACTGGGTAAATATGACTCAAAACGGACACAAAAGCTCCGTTTGGTGTTGTAAGTGACTGATTCCAAATGAGACGTGAAACATCCTCCCTAGTAATAAACCTCCTGCTGCGAAACACACACACACACACACACTTTGATCTTCAAAGCTTTGTCTCATCCTGCAGAAAATGACGACAGGCGCATGAGCAGGGTTGCGTGGGTAATTGAATGTACTGCACTCAAAATACATTGACGGATACAATCCTGTTAACGAAATTCACTATTTTTTGTCTCTTTTTTTTCTTTCAACTGCTTCTTCAAAACCTTAAACAAAAACCAGTAAGAGCTTCTAGTTATGGCTGTTTCATCTAGTTTATATGGTACATTTTCACTCCTCAAATTCTACCTTAAACACAAAACGGTTTTCTGAAATTAAGTGTGCCGGAACTGACTTGTTCAGACTTCAGACTAGACATGCAGGAATCAGCCCTACTGCTAAATGTTGTAACTACACTATTATGCTGCCCAAATCCACTGAAATAACACACGATTAGCCTCAGATGAACACCCTTGTGAAAAAAAGTACACAAGCATTCTTAAAAAAAAAAAAAAGAGTACTTATTATGGAAATAATGTACTTTGAGTGTGAGATGAATATAATGTTTTTCTGACACTTATTTGCTTGTTAACTGCAATTTAATAAAATATGATTATTGTTTGCATATATATTAGATGTAATTTGTTGAGCTTAAGAATGCTTTTTGAACATAATAGGACAGATTTATAATTTCGTTATTAGTTCTGATGTGCTTGTTTGAAATATAGTTAAAGTGTACCACCCAATGCTGACATGCAGTTACTGTAACTAAAATATACTTACATGTTATTACAGTTTAAAATTGTATTAGTCATGAAATTTAGTCATGTCTTTTAAACTTTTAACTCCACACATCTATCTATCTATCAATAATCTGTTTTTTTTAAATATACTTTTAAGGTTTGAAATATACTATGATTGCACAAATTATACAATTAAGTGCATGTTTTTACATCTTTGTGAAAAAGAATTCAGAACTCTTTAGAACAAAGTGAACAATAGCCTTGAAAAATACTTTAAAACATACATAATAGCAATGAGGCAATAATAATTAGTTAAAATAAAGTATAAAAACCAAGTAATAATATGGTTTTATTGAACAAAACTTAAAATGCATAATGTATTATAAACAATAGAGCTAATTATGCGTTATAACAAATGCCTGCAGAGGGCGCAAACGGCCTGACGATTGTTTTTACACTTTACTGCGTGATCTAATCATTGTTTAATATTGACTCAACAACATTTAACTTAGATGTAAGTTTTTTAATACGTGGATATCAAAACATGTAAACTCAGAGTGAGGGTTTAAACTTTTATTTTGAAATCGCGATGAACAGTTAGCATATGATAAAGATAATGATGTATTCTCCTGTGTTTGTGAAAGTTTATAAATGATTTACCTTACAAATCTGATGAAATAACACAGGTGTGTTCCCAGATGAACGTTATAATAAACCCAAACTTACAGCAATATGCAGAGATGGAGTTTGAGACCCTGCACACATGTAAATGATAACAGTTTGTGTAGCAGATTTACTGTGAACGGAGCCGTAAATAATTAGAGCGCATATATTAAACCTGCATCACATATATTTATTTAATTGAAAAGTAGCGTTTGTGAATTCTTAAAATAATTCTGCTTTATTATGATTTTTAAATGGGTTTAATATGTGGAACGCCACTTCCGGTATTTTGCCAATTACTCCACATGGGCAAAATGCAATCGAGGATTTTTTTAAATCGAATACTTGAATAGAATCGAGGACTCATTGCAGCCCTACACATTAGCTTGACATAATCATGATACAGTGGTATGCCAAAGTTTGGGCACCCCTGTAAATTTTCATCATTTTCCTTTATAAATCATTGGTTGTCTGGATAAGAAATTTCAGTTAAATATATCATATAGGAGACAAACACAGTGATATTTGAGAAGTGAAATAAAGTTTATATGATTTATGGAAAGTATGCAAGAATTATTTAAACAAAATTAGGCATGTGCATAAATTTAGGCACCACAAAAGAAAAATTAACTCAATATTTTGTGCATCCTCCTTTTGCAGAAATAACAGCCTCTAAACACTTTCTATAGCTTCCAATTAGAGTCTGGATTCTGGCAGAAGGCATTTTGGACCATTCTTCTTTACAAAACATCTCCAGTTCAGTCAGGTTTGATGGTTTCCGAGCATGGACAGCCCGCTTTAAATCACACCACAAATTTTCAATAATATTCAGGTCTGGGGACTGAGATGGCCATTCCAGAACGTTGCACTTGTTCCTCTGCATGAATGCCTTAGTAGATTTTGAGCAGTGTTTAGGGTCGTTGTCTTGTTGAAAGATCCAGCCCAGGCGCAACTTCAACTTTGTCACTGATTCCTGGACATTGTTCTCCAGAATCTGCTGATATTGAGTGGAATCCATGCGACCCTCAACTTTAACAAGATTCCCAGTCCCTGCACTGGCCACACAGCCCCACAGCATGATGGAACCGCCACCAAATTTTACTGTAGGTAGCAAGTGTTTTTCTTGGAATGCTGTGTTGTTTTTCCACCATGCATAACGCCCCCTTGTTTTGCCCAAATAACTCTATTTTAGTTTCATCAGTCCACAGCACCTTATTCCAAAATGAAGCTGGCTTGTCCAAATGTGCTTTAGCATACCTCAAGCGACACCGTTTGTGGCGTGTGCAGAGAAAAGGCTTTTTCCGCATTACTCGTCCATACAGCATCTCCTTGTGTAAAGTGCGCTGAATAGTTGAACGATGCACAGTGACACCATCTGCAGCAAGATGATGTTGTAGGTCTTTGGAGCTGGTCTGTGGGTTGAATGTGACTGTTCCCACCATCCTGCGCCTCTGCTTATCTGAGATTTTTCTTGGTCTGCCACTTCGGGCCTTAACTAGAACTGTGCCTCTGGTCTTCCAATTCCTCACAATGTTCCTCACAGTTGAAACTGAGAGCTTAAATCTCTGAGACAGCTTTCTGTATCCTTCCCCTAAACCATGATGTTCAACAATCATTGTTTTCAGACAACCAATGATTTAGAAAGGAAAATGATGAAAATTTACAGGTGTGCCCAAACTTTGGCATACCACTGTACTTCCTTAACAAACAGTCATGCAAATAACTGGTCTTATTGAGAAAAACTAAAAAAAAACATAACCTTCCTATGTCAACATGTGAAGTCATGATTCTACACACCTCTTCTCCTTTGAAGAACACGATCTCCATCTCAATATCCTGACTGAGCCAAAGGTTAGAGCTTAGGGTCAGCTGTAATGCAGTGCATCAAGAGGTTAAACACATTACTACAGAGGTGGGCTGAGCTGGATAGTATCAGCTGACATGTGCACCACTGGAGATCAAACCACTGATCAGATCGGTGCTGGGCCATTTCTCTAACTGCCCGACTAATGCTGCATTAGCATGGAATGAGCCGGCCCATCTGCAGTCCTCTTACCCCAGGCTAACGGTTTTCCCTGTCATTACACTGTCAGGTCATTTGTGTCAATGGTGCTAGAAAAAAACAGCCACTCAGCCGTGATCTTAGCGTGATGTACTGTAAAATAACACACCAGAGGAGTGTGTGGATGCTGTGGATGTAGGGTTGCGTGCATAGATGTATTGTGTGCGATAAGTTTGGTTGGTTAAATTCAGTGTAAGGTATGTGTGTAATTCAGTTTTTCAGCCTGTTTGCTCATCAACCTATTAAGGCATTTTCACACCATGTCTAAATGTTTGGCACGAAAAACACGCATGACGAGATCCGAGAACTAAATAAGGCATCTCAGTGAACTCACTGACACTGAGACCAAAATATCAGATTGCAATGATCTGGATATAATTTTTTTTTTTTATTCTGAACCAATTACAGAGAATAACAGATATAGTGACTCTAAAAAGTATTGACACTTAAGTTAAACATTTTTAACCCATCTGTAGGTCATTATTTCGTGGATGTATGAAGTCAGTTCCACTCAGATTCACACAGGTGTCACGTGACCACCAGTATAGTTCATAATATTAAAGGGATAATATTAAAAATTCTGTCTTTAATTACTTATCCTTATGTTGTTCCAAACCACTAAGGCTTTCGATCATCCTCGGAACACAGTTGAAGATACTTTAAATGAAATCTTAGAGGTTTCTGTCCCTCCATTGACAACCTATAAGCAACTTTCACTTGGAAGGCCCAGAAAGGTAGTGAAAGCATCATGGAAGTATTCCTTGTTACTCCAGTGGTTTAACTTTAATTTTCTTTAATAGACCAGAGAAGAAAAAGAAGAAGCTCTTGTGAATGTGCACTTGAGATTGAACTGGAAATTAAGACAATGTTGAATATAGTCATTATTTATTTTAATTTCTCATAATTTGTTTTGCTTCAGAAAAATACAGTTGAACAAATAGAGTAACATACTTAGTTTTTCTGGTCCTTTGAAGAGAAAGTTGCTTAGGCTGTCAATGGAGAGACAGAAACCCCTTGGATTTGATTTAAAATATCTTAAATTTTGTTCAGAAAGATGAACTAAAGTCTTAGGGGACTGGAACAACATGAGGGTAAGTAACCGACATTTTCCGTTTTAGGTTATGACAACCATAACTTGTCCAATGACAGTTTACCTTCATTTGGAAACTTTGTGTCACATTTATAAACCCAACAAACTTCAATTTGTGAAATATTTTTATTAAAAAGGGTGTATGTGCTATATACTGTATCTTAAAAATAAATGCCACCTGTTTCAAATTTTGCAAAGAAAATAATACATTTTTAATATTTGTTACTCACAGTTGGTGTCCAAATACTTGCAGGGCCTCTTTGTATAGATAAATGCATGTATGTAGATTAATGCTGTAAATGAGATATGATGAGACATCCAAGAATAATATAATGTGTAGGGCCCTATGACTTCCACGATGCTGAAAATGCGGACAAAACCGCTGTATAATGCGGAATGCCATAGACTTGCCAAATTTTGGATGAATAAATCAAAAGTAGCTGAGAAACCTTACATCAAAGTGTGATACGGAGTAGTGTCTTTGAATATTAAGCTGCAAAAATATAATTTCAATATAAATGCTGCATGCTTTGCATGTCTCTGTGTGCATGAATGGCACAGACACACAGTTTCGTTTATTACACACATACTGAAGTGCGCTTGACCGTCAAAATAAAGGTTTGGTTTAACTTTAAGAAACGGTGACAGGAATTATCTTAACACTACAACTGCTGCTAATAAAATTATTATTAAAACCTTCTTTTTTAACAAATATTTACCAGAATTTATTTACCAGAAAAATGTAAATACACAGTATTTGTAAGAAGAAGAAAAATTCGATTTTTCTTTTTATAAAATAAAATAATTAGAGACGCTTTTGATTATTAAAATTTATTTAAACTATTAAAATGCAATTCAGAGAATTGATGAAAAACAGAATTTGGTAAAAATAAAACTGAATTTGAGAAAAAAAAATGAAAAGTATTTCATAGGGCCTTAAAATTTAAATGTTGTTAAACTTTTAATGAAGTTAATTAGACATGTTTTTTGATTAAGATTTTTTATTTAACCATAAAAACAAAGTCTAGAAAAATTTAAATGAGTAAAACAGAATTTGGAAGAAAATAAAACAGAATTTGAAAAAAAAAAAAAAAAAATGGATTTCATAAGGCCCTAAATGTGGCAGCAACAGTCCATATAAGCATACATAAACAGCTTAAAATAGCTTGCTTTAGTTACTGCTGTTTGAACCAAACATCAGAATGACAAAAAAATGTAAGTGACTTTGGCAGCAGAATGATCAATTGTGCCAGACGGGGTGGTCAGAATATCTTCGAGACGACTGATCTCTTGGGATTTTCATGCACAACAGTTTCTACAGAGAATGTGTGAAAAACAATAAACATTCAGAGAGCAATGTCTCTGTGTGCAAACGGCCTTGTTAATGAGAAAGGTCAGAGGAGAATAACCAGATCAGTTACATTGTGAGGAAGGTAACAGTAACTGACATACCCAGGTGTTAATGCTAAAAAGCAGCAGAAGACCAAAGTAGGTCCCTTCTGTCAGCCAGGAACAGGAAACAAAACAAAATCCATAGATCCATCCTAATTTGTGTGAACAGTTCAGGCTGCTGCTGGTGTAATGGTGCGGAAATATTATCTTCTCACACATTAAAGGCTCTTAATTCCAATTCAGCATCATTTAAATGTCACCGCCTACCTGATTATTGTTGCTGATCATGTGCATCCCTTTATGACCACATTCTGCTTATATTCTAATAGGGATATTTTATCATGGAAGCGAATTCCTTTTCTTGCTATCTCAACATGACAAGACCTCAAGATCTTGATAATCGCTTTTTTCTTTTTCTGAAGATAACAAAATCTGAAGCGCTAAAGAAGACATTTTGAAAATGTCTTATCTATACACTGAAGTCACTTGGGTGCAATGTTTGAACCTTTAAAAATATCTTCTTTTGTATTTCACTGAAGAAAGACAGTCATACAGCATTTTTAGTTTTGGCTGAACTCTCCCTTTAAAGTTGTTTTACATAGTGCTATTTTTTTTCAGTTACACAGCGGCAAAGCAAAATTCAGCTCTTTCAGTATAATATATTGTTTTCATTAACAATTAACCATACACCATATGTGTGTACTGCAGATGTTTTTCTCTGTAACTAACCCTCAGAGACCCTGATGTTTATTTTATCTGATGAGGTTAACCATCTTCCTGCTGTTCGTGGAACAAGAAACTGTGTAAACGGTATATTTGTACTAGGCATTGTGCATCAGTGAATGTGTGTTTGGACAGTCCATCACCGCTTTCTCTGCATTTTCTATTTGTACTGCCAACTTAGCCATTATAGAGGAAAAACGAGGGGCGAGAGCTCATCTTCTTTCTCTATTTATCTTTGCTCCCGCACTTCTTATCTCTCCGTGTCATTCGAGAGCAATGGGACTGTCTTTCCATGCCAGTTCCTCTGCTTTAATAAAGGTGTGCAGTGAATCTATTGACGTGAACTGGTGCTCAGGTGATTCAAGTATTGTTAGTAGCTGAGCAGGTTTTCCAGATCATGCAAATCACACTGAGGGTGTGTTGGTGTGAACCACAGGATAGTCATTAAAATTCATTCATTCTTTCATTCTGTCCTACGAACACATCTTTTTACCGCCACAAAAGCAACATATCCTTTTATCTTACTCACTTCCCCTGAAACTTATTCACACACATAAGTGAACAGGTGAGTCATTTACATTACACCTATAAAAGCATAAAAAGCTAATTGTTTTGCGGTAAGCTTCGGGCTGTTCTTTATCGTGGCTGTCAGACCAGTATGTAAAGAAAGAGTCCAGAGAAAAGGTCCACATACCAGAGCTTTTTACAGAGAAGTCTTCAGAATGGTAAAGCCTGCATACCGCACATAGCAGCTTGATGACATACAATCACATTCAGGTCAACTCAAGTGAACCCCTGTGAAATGGATCTATTAATTAGCTTTGGCATAATATCAGAGAAAGAGCCGAAATAGCTTCAAGCCTGGCGGAATGTCTTGTCGCTGTATGAAAATGCAGCAAGCATGCCTTGTTTTTACACTGATTGCACACCTTTTGCTCCTTTTCTTGGGAGTTTTATGATTATTACATTTTTATGTGATTCATTTATGTTGAATTACAATGGTGGGGGGTAGGAAGTGTTTGCGTTAGTAGTGGGCTGTGTTTGTATATGTGTGTGTGTCTGTGTGTTTAAGACTATGAATCACACAACAGCACAATTTCAACCGACACAACCAGGTCAAGAGGAACAGAGTTGCAGCATGCTATCCAGTGTCTTGGATGGATTTCAAAGCCATACCAGTCCTATATTTCATTATATTCATAGTTATAGTTTGCCTTCTATATTGTCTTCTGGATAGTCAGTTTGTATACAAAGGTTTTAAGAGGTCATGCGATTTTTTCGGTCTTGTTTTCTTGTGATCGCGACTTATATTTCTTCTGATCTTGACATATCAAAGGTTGACACAAAAACACCCTCACAATTTCTCTGGTCGGCATTCGAAATATTTAAAGGATTATTTGACTTCCAAAATAAAAATTTCCTAATAATTTTACTCACCCCCTTGTCATCCAAGATGTTCAAGTCTTTCTTTCTTTAGTCGAAAAGAAATAGTTTTTTGAGGAAAACATTCCAGGATTTTTCTCCATATAATGGATTTCAATGGGAGCAAAGGTCCAAATTGCAGTTTTAATGCAGCTTCAAAGGATTCTACACCAACCCAGCCAAGGAATAAGGGTCTTATGTAGCAAAAGATCAGTCATTTTCTAAAAAAAAAAATACTTTATACAAAGCCGCGGGAACTAGGGGTGCTGAGGGTGCTGCAGACCCCCCGCTGCAGTGCCAGGTCTAAGATCTTCCTTATGCTCCTTGATCATTCCCAAGATACTTCATTTTTGTGATAGTTTTGTGATTAATTATATATATTACTCTCCAGAAATATAGTGTGGTTGTATTTTTCTTGTGTGCCTCATAGCGTGCGTCCATATACATCTCCCCCTTACTGACAGAATTACGTGTGAGATATTTATGTGATATTACCAGAATTTCAGATTTCGACTTGTAAAAACCATTCACGTCCTTGTCCTTTTTATGAGCCGTTTTCCAAAGCTTTCTCACTTCTCAAGATGGCCACCGACAATCACATAAGCACAGAGATTTAACCGCTCTCTAGTAGTCAAACGTGCTCGTACTGTAGCCTATTGCAATCTATTACTACATACATCATAAAGCATTTGTGGTTAAAAAGTATATACATTTCTCTCTTTTTTTTTGGAAAATAACTGATTGTTTCACTACATAAGACCCTTCTTCCTTGGCTGGGATCATGTACACTATCAAAAATTACTTTAAAAAGTGAATGTAACAGTAAAAATGGAAAAAAAAAAAAACTGTTACTTTTTTTTTTTTTGATGTTTTTTGTTGGAATAACTGTTTCTTCTTAGTTTTTTTCTTAACAGTTTTGTACATTAGGGTTGTATGTCACATCTAATGTTGTTAAATTTATGTTTATTGCATCATTTCAATTTTATGTGTGTTACCATGATAGTGTTTACTGTTTGTGTGAATGACACTTTGCACCTTCTTTTTACGGTAAAATTCCAGCAACCACAGCTGCAAATTTTACGTTGTTTTTTTTTTTTTTTACAGTGAGCAGTTTGAAGCTGCATTGAAACATTCAACCTGTTGGCTCCCATTGACATCCACTATATGGAAAAAAAATCCTGGAATGTTTGAAAAACTTGAAATTATTTTTCGACTGAAGAAAGAAAGACATGAACATCTTGGATGACATGGGGGTAAGTAAATTATCTGGAATTTTTACTCTGGAAATGAACTAATGCTTTAAGTGGCCTCTTTCACATATTATTCTATAGTCATAAAAACGTTTTTGTGCTAAAAATAATGTTTTTGGAAAGGCTATTATGCTTATTGGTGCTGCATTTATATGATTAAAAATACTTTAAATATAATTTAAAATAATTGTTTTTTTATGATTATTACATATTTTCTTTTTTAATTTATTCTTTTTATTTTAATTTTATTATTTTTATTTTTGATTTATTCCTGTGCAAAGCTGAATTTTCAGCATCATCACTCCAGTATTCAGTGTCACATGCTCCTTCAGAAATCATTCTAATATATGCTGATTTGGTGCGCAAGAAACATTTTTTTCAGTATACTTTTGATAAACAGAAAGTTTAAGGAACAGCATTTATTTAAAAATAGACATTATTTGTAACATTGTAAATGTCTTTACTGTCACTTTTGAATATAAGTCTTAATTTCCTTATAAAAAAATCTTATTGTTCTCTGTTTTCATCTTTTTATTTTTCAACGGATGACGATAGCACACAAAAACATCAAAAACATAAACAGGTTGTTTTCAAAGATGTGACAGTGTAGCTAGTTGTTATTGGGCAGGAGCATTGTTTACTAAGAGACATAAGGCGGATTTAACTAATTACTGGTAATTAAACATCCTTAAAGGAAAAACAGCTGCGATGCACATCTAGATGCATCTCTTGTTATCATAATCCCATTCTTGCTTAATGTGCTCTGTGTCTGTCTGCCTTGCATCTTTTTCATTTTCCATGCTGCTGATTTCTGTCATACATGGTGGGTGTTTATTCTGGTTTGTGTTTGAATAATCAAAAAGTTTGAGCTGTGCAGCTTTGTTTTGTATATATTTGTTGTTTACACCTACAGCCTGGGAAGATTCAGTGGCTGTAATGAATCTCTCATGGGAGTTGTATTTTATAGGCAACAAACACACTAAATGTTCTGAGGACGAGTTGACAAAGACCCACACGAATCAACACACACACACACACACACAAATAGACACACACTGCAGATAAGAGTTTTATGCATCACACTGCCAAGGACTGCTCAAGATTGGGCCCATAAATCAAACGGACTCCCTTTACACACACATACGAACACACACACACACACACACACCTACACAGCCCCTGCCACTGCGTCCTTGACATTAAATGGATTTTTTCTCCACCCTTCCCGGCAGTTTCTTCATTACTGAAGTTATGGAGCTATGATTTATGTAGCTACGGCCATCACCGCTGCACAATTTTCAGCAAAACAACTGCACATCCCATAAAAAAAGAGAAGAGGAAGATGTCCCTTTTTTATCTTCCCTCTCCTTAATTCTCTTGCTCGCTCACTCTCCCTTCCTCCCTCCCTCCGGCACAAACCGCTATGCAGGGGGTAATATAAATTGACAATATGTGTGCCTCTCTATTTGGGGAGATGATTTCGCACACGGCTGCTGAATGTGGACCGTACATTTGAAAAGAAATGTGCTGAAAGCAATCTCTCATGGTAAACTTCAAGATAATAAATAATTCACATCCCAAAAGAAAAATATCAACAGACCTTGAGGAAGACATAATGCTTTGAGTGATTTATTATTTGGCAGCCTCTGCTCTAAAGGTACGGGATCCAGAAATCTGCTTGATCTCACACCTTGGCTTTTCTTCTGTTCTTAGACGGGTAACAATTTTACACACATACTTACGGAGAAACACAGCGAAACCTTAGCATAAAATTCACAGAAATGGCTCAGATGTCAACATTTTCTCAAATTTTACAAGTCGTCGCCTTAGAATTATAAGGTTCTATCTGGATTCTGAGCACTTTT
Organism: Labeo catla; assembly: GCA_012976165.1. Classification (NCBI taxonomy): domain Eukaryota; kingdom Metazoa; phylum Chordata; class Actinopteri; order Cypriniformes; family Cyprinidae; genus Labeo; species Labeo catla. The sequence continues at coordinate 510,037 of VONZ01000186.1, read as the reverse complement.
GAGATACTGAGCTTCAAAGTTTTTGCGTCCGTAGACTTCTGTAGATAGAACCATTTTTGTTTTCTAAAAAAAGGCCCAAAACGTAAATCACATAATGTAAATAAGTTGTTACCGAATAATAACTCAATTTTGACAAAAATGACAGATAGAACCTTATAATTCTAAGGCGACAAAGTGTTTATAGTCTTTATGAGAAATACACAGATAGCTAATACACTTATAGCTAAACTGAATTGCAAAATTGATGAACTTTAAAAAAAATTTACATTGTTGTTGAACTGAAATGATAGTGAACTAAATTGAGCTGAATAATGACACTATTGTCACCTGTATAGCTGATTTAAAGCTGATATTGAAGTTTTGTATTGTATAAAGAGCTATAAATGTTACTTGACTTGTGTTTTGACTGTCAGATGTGTTTGGATGATGATTAATTTTTAATTCATAGTTAATTCATTTAATTAATTCAACACAAACACTAAGACAAATGCAAATTTCAGTCTAATATAGGCTACAAAAATACAGAGCCATTTATCAACTAGATATTCATTTGGAGAAACCACTTTTATTTATATAAAAAAAAGGGTGCGTTTGGGGTTTGGGGTTCATTACAAGTATATTATAGGCATAACAAGTGAATAGTTCAGCATGTATTTGGTATTTTCTCAAATGACGGAAGCACTCAAGCTGAACTACAAAGTTTCTGAAAATACCCACACTAATAAGCCAATCTTTTTTATGTTATGGCTGATATTATACCAATACCAATATCTATGCTATTTTATCTAAATAGATAATAATAAAAATCAATTATAGAGTGAAGTCAGCTAAAACGGGCCACATTTAGGGAAATTACTTACAATACCGTCAAATAAGCATATGCTTGAGATCTAATGATATTTTTATAAATTAGCATGGGTCTCTTAAATATATCTATATTTTTTAAATATGAAAAAGTATAATTGTTTTAAAATTATGAGTTAGAGTATCAGCGGGTACCTTCTTGAGCCAGGTAAAATGGCCCAGCTGTTCAGTTAAAATGGGCCAATATAAAAAGAGAACAACACAGGTAATTTTGGCTTAAATAATTTTATTTTAAACAGTAAATTGACACTATTGTGTTTAGTATGTATTTCATGTATTTCATTAAATAAAAAGTTGAATGAATACTTCATTAAACAATGCAATTGAAAAGTAACTGATCATGTGCATTTATGTGTGTATGCTTTTTTTTGTTTGTTTGTTTTTAAAGGCTGTTAAGATTTTGTATACATACATATCTAGGCCTATTTTAACCCTCAATTTCTGTGTAAAAGTGTGTGTGTATGCAGCCTATTTTACTGTCTTCTTCCTTTCTTTCCCTTTCTCTTCTTTCTTCTTATCTCTCTGTTTCTTTTCTTTGGTTTGTCCTCCTGCCTGTTTTTTAAAGACTGCTAACACACACAGGTTTATAAACCTCCTTTCACCCTCAATGTCTGTGTAAAAATGTGTGTATGTGAGCTCGTTTGGTTTATATATCCTGGTGTGTGTGTGTGTGTGTGTATGTGTGTATAGACCATTTTAGATGAAAATTGTGGAAAATTGTATTCAGCTTAACTAGTCATTTCTACCTAAAATTGGCTTTTCATAAAAATCTGTTTCTTTTTTTTAATTAAACTTTTTTTATTTGAAAGAGCATGTCAAAACATTGTTTCTAAACCTTTGCTTTGTTGGTAAGCTTACTTATAATTGCCTTAGTACCATTATTAGTGCTGAATAAAATGTACTATGTCAAGCTCACTTACCATACAATTTCTCTGACAAGCTTCATTTAACATTCCACCCTGCCCACCTTAAACAACTCAAACCAGTCGAAATTATTGTTACATGTCAACAAGTGTTGAAGCACTTGTAAAGAGATATGATGGTACAACCTTATTGGGCCCCTTGCCTATTTTAGCTGACTTCACCCTAATTAAAATGCATTATTTTAAATACTGAAAATGCTACAAGTGAATTTAACCATCATAACATTATAATGTAGACTAATGTATAAAATTTAATATTCATTTTGAAATTTGTTAAGATCATAGTTAGCATGTGTTATAAAATTACTTTTACTTATTAACTTGGTTACAGTTATTAACTTTACATAAGTATTAGACTATAAAAACAATCTCAATTAAATTAAACTCAAGTCTTTTTTGTGATTTACTATTTTCTACATAAAATAATCCTTCATAAGGTAAAGTGCATTCTGTAGCCTTAATGAAAATGTAGCCTTAATATCTTTAATAATGAATAAGACCATGTCAAAGATTGAAATCATAAATTAATGTTTGAAATCAAACATTTTTATCTCATAATTAGATTCTGAGACTTTAGCCTGAATTTCACTTTAGCCTGGTCTCACATATCCAATATCAGCAGATACCGATATATTAAAAATATTTAATATGGGCTGAAACTGATATGCTGATATATCATGCATCCGACAGTTTACATTCTCAAGGTCACAAATATGCTTATTTGATTACTGATCTAGAAGAAAATATAGAACCTTAAATAACTGAAGAGTTTATTTGCAAAAACGGATATATCTGTTTTTTATTTATTGTGGGTTTTTTTATGTTATGATGTTTTTATTGTTTTATTGTGTTACTTAGCTGTATTTTTTTGTTATTTTTACTTAATCAAAAATAACCTAACTTTGAAAATGGTTAAAAACAGAGTTATCTGTTTTTGCAAATAAACTCTTCATTTCTTTTTTTTCCTTCATTATAACATTTTTACATTTTTTACATGTTTATTTCAACTAAATGTTGAAATTGTCAATGTGCTGTCTAACATTTGGACCCAACTCTATGTCCTTTACATAACTGATGTGTACACGTGCAAAAGAAAAAAGACATAACATTTAGACAGACATTGATGTGGAAAGCTAGAACACATCTGCCTTGATATAATGTGACAACAGGCCTGTGTGTGTTGAGATGAGTCAGTGTGAGTCAGTCTTTAGAGAGCCAGTCAGTCTATATACGTAAGAGTTCCTTCAAGTGTGTGTTTTCATCATGGATGAATTAAAAGACATTTGGTATGTGACATCGGATTAACTCCAACATCTCCACCCTGATTCTGCTACGGAAATTTCCTCCTCCTCTCTTCTTTCTGTCTCGCCATATATCTAAGGCTTAGCCATAGTGGAAAAAATACTTTTTGTTCTGTGTTTTCACAGAATTGTGAGATATTCATCTCTGCAGCTGCGATTAGATCCCATGTGTGTGTATGTGTGAGTGTGTGTGTGATGGGTGTAACACTATCTGACCCTGGGTGTATAGCACAGCCTACACATTTTTACTAGTTCTGTTCAGACTGTCGTCATCGTTCTGGCAATATGAGACAATAAAACAAAATTGAATGAAATGTTATTACTCATTATTAATTCATAATTCATTATTCACTAGCTCATATTCACATAATCTTTATCCAGATGAAGGTAAACTGATTTGGCTTGCTGTCCGTAATGTAGAGCATGACTTAGCTCATTAATATTATAAGTTAAATGTAATTGAAATGCTATTTTAATTGGAGTTTTTAAATTAAATTAATTTTCTTCAGCAAGGATGCATTAACCTTGTAAAGATATTTACAACGTTACAAAAGCTTTCTATTTTTGCTGAATGCTGTTCTTTTTAATCTAAGAAACCTGGGGGGAAAAAATAGGACCCAACAGTTTTCAAAACTGATAATAATAATAATAATAAATGTTTCTAGAACAGAAAATAAGCATGCTACAATAATTTCTGAAGGATCATGTGACTTTGCCATCACAGAAATGAACTTCATTTTATATATTAATTTTTTTTTTTCTTTTCTTTTTTTTAAATAGTTAAAATATTTCACAATATTACTGTTTTGCTGTATTTTGGATTAAATAAATGCAGCGTTGGTGAGCATAAGAAACTGAAACCTTTGAAACTGTACTTTTGTATATCTTTAATTATATTTATATTTTTATATAAAAATACCATTTTGAGGAGTAGCCATGTAATGGGTGTGATAAAATACAGTCAGCTGGTCATTAGCACAAAATAAAACCTTTTTCAGTGTTACAAATCCTGCAAATCACCCTGTCTGAAATTGTAAGTATGACTAACGGACTTTAAATTACATATGCGTCAGTGCATATGGATTCATTATGCATTATGCATTCAGAGTTATGCATTTCTAAACTTGTCCAGATCCTGAAATGAACTTCATATCCCAAGCCAATATTTCATCAGTGATCTATAGAAGTAATTACAGAATTAACAGATTAGATGGCTGTTCCTCTCCTTTGCCTCTCTTCTCATTCAGCTCGTCTCTGATCTCGCTCTTTCATTCTCATCTGCACATTTCATTCGCTCCTCTTGGCAATGTCTCATTACTGAGACTGAATGGATGAATAGCTAAATAATCCTCAAATCATCTTTCATTATTATTACAGAGCAAGTTTTTCTCTCACTCATAGTAGCCGTCTATGGCGCTTCTCCATTGTGGTTTCCATGGAGTCGCTGCAGATGTAGCTAAAGAATATGAAAAGGTGTAAAAATATGAATATGGAAATATGTGAGTCACACAAATGAAGGGCGATGTTAAATTCAGCCTCTTACATCTTATATTATTTATTATGTTTTTGACAAACTCAACCTTGGCGCTACATCATTAGCTGATGTGTTTTTACGTGTTCAGTTGCTGTTTAAAAGCACAAGTCTGTCACACACACGTCGTATTTCTCTCCCCCAAACACGCACAAATGTAACAAATCTTCTCATATATTTCCTCACTGTTTCTATAAAATAAAAAACAGCCTTAAGTCACAGCCCTGGCACATGCTAAAAAGTATTCATGCCTTTTTCTTCAGGTTATTCAATAAATCATTTCTCTCCTATGTGATGTGATGACAAAGCTGAGCTGATCTCAAATATGTTACACTCTGTAAGTTTGCACACACTTACAAACAGACAAAGCCTCAGGGCCAGTCATTCACCTGCCACACATACAAACTCTCTGTTCCGCTGCCAGAACTCAGCAGCATTTCAGGTGTTCAGGTTTTTACCGCAGTGTCTGTCCAGCGTATTGCATAAGCTCTGATATCATTCTCTATTCTGCTTTGGCTGGAGGTGTTATTGCATAAGTTTTGCAATATCTTCTCCTCGTTTCTGCTTGCATTGAGACACTGGGATGATATAGATCTACCTTTAGTGCCTTATATGTGCTTTACATATTTATACCGCAGTATGTCTATGTAAAACATATGTAAGTTTTAAACAAAGATAAGTCAGATTGTTTTAAAGAGGTTAATGCTTTTATTGAGCATGTACTCACCCTATTGTCATCCAAGATGTTCATGTCTTTCTTTCTTCAGTTGTAAAGAAATTATGTTTTTTGAGGAAAACATTTTAGGATTTCTCTCCATATAGTGGACTTCAATGGTGCCTGCAAGTTTGAAGTTCCAAAATGCAGTTTAAATGCATCTTTAAAGGGCACTAAACGATCCCAGCCAAAGAATAAGGGTCTTATCTAGCGAAACGATTGGTCATTTTTTTAAAAAAATTATATACATTTAAACCTCAAATGCTCATCTTCTCTAGCTCTGCCATACGCATGCATACTCCCATCTCATTTTCTCCCCCAACTTCAGAATCGTCCTACATTGTTGTTTTACCTTTTTTTGTAAATGGTGTTTGACCTTCTTTGCACGTTCACTTTGTAAACACTGGTTCGGTACTTCTGCAGCAATGTAGGATAATTTCGAAGTTGGAGGAGAAAATAAGATGGGTTTTTTTCCATCTGTCTGTCTTGAACGGGACTGCACGGAGTATGCATGCGCATGGCAGAGCTAGAGAAGATGAGCATTTGAGGTTTAAAAGTACATAATTCTTTTTAGGAAATGACCGATCGTTTCGCTAGATAAGACCCTTATTCTTTGGCTGGGATCATTTAATGCCCTTTAAAGCTGCATTTAAACTGCATTTTGGAAGTTCAAACTTGCCGGCACCATTGAAGTCCACTATGTGGAGATTATTCCTGAAATGTTTTCCTCAAAAAACATATTTTTTTTGCGACTGAAGAAAGAAATACATGAACATCTTGGATGACAACGGGGTAAGTACATTATCTGTAAATTTTTGTTCTGGAAGTGAACTTCTCCTTTAATACTTTTATTGAGCATGTTACAAAAGTAACAATAAAAACAATGTTACAATAGATTTTATACACTATTTTAAATATACACTGTTTTTAAATATTTCAATAAAAAGTCCTGAAAAGTATCATGGTTTTCACAAACAAAATAAGCAGCACAACTGTTGATAATAGAAGTTTCTTACCAAATCGGTATATTAGAATGATCTCTGAAGGATCATATCACATTGAAGACTGCAGTAATGGCTATTGAAAATTCAGCTTTGGCATTACAGGAACAAATTATATTTTAATACAGTATTAAAATAGAAAACAGTGATTTTAAAGTAATAATATTTCACAATATTTTTGTCTTTACTGATTTTATTGCCTTAATAAATGCAGTCTTTATAAGCATATGAGACTTCTTTCAAAAACGTAAAAAAATAATATTACCAAAAATTTACAAGGTAGTACAGGCTACATGTTTGTTAATGTGCAAAGTGTTTGTTTGTTATATTTGTGGAAACAAAATAGCCTTACAATTGTGGTAAAATCTTGCATTACTTCAATTATGGAGCCTTCTAATGATCCCTATTGAAAAGTTGCTACTTTATTAACATGTAAAAAAAAAAAATTCTACACGGTGTAGGTGTATGAATACAGTAAATAATTTAGTGCTGGGAGATAAATGGGTCATAATGTAAACCGGTTTGAATTACGCACACGTTTTTTTTTTTTTTCTTAAACAAGCATACTGGTACAAGTGGCTAAGCAACGTAGTGCTGTGAACTGAGAGGGGATCCCTGAATTGAATACATTTCTGACTAATGGTTATAGAACTATTAATAACACACAACTAATTCTTTTTCTGGGTAAATAAACCAACTGTAAACGGCCATTAACACAAGCCAGAGACACTGAAGACGAACACAAAGAGGAGAAAATACTGTAGCAGGCAGAGCAAACTCAGTGTGTGGGGGTTTTATATAAATGTATTTTTGAGGAGAACTGTCTTCAGAAAAGTTTAGATGGTATTGTCTTTTCATCTTACTTCTGTATCATTTATTAATGTAGTATTCAGGGTGGTACGCTTCCTTTTCTTTGTAAGAGCACTTGTAAAAAATTTAGGAGCACAGTCAAAATTCAGCACCTGCTAATCAATAATTTAAAAATCTGATCAAAAATTAGCCTTCCCATTATGAAGTGATATTTGACTCAAGTGATTTACTGGGGAATTTTGTTTTTACCTTTGTAATGGCATTTTTCTAACTTTATTAAAAGTATGTCATCTTTTATGTAATTTTTTTTTTTATTTTATTTTTTAAGCTTTTTAAAATTTGTAATTAAAACAACAGAATAAGGATAAGTAAAATAAAAATACCAATCAAATGAATCAGTATTAACACAATTAATTTGTATTACAGAGGTGGCACAGAAAAACACAAAAGTGTCTTTTGTAGGTGTATTTTCATGTTTAATGAGGCTCAGAGGTGGCATGAGTGCAGTCAAATTCATAAATTCACGTTGAGATTAATGTTTTAAAAATAACATTTTGAATACAGAAATATTAAACGATTTAAACAACTGTCACGTCACTGATTTAATTACATGATATCATTCATTTGATTCCTTTCGAACAGCTGATTCATTCAGGAATAAATCAAGTGACTATCTTTATGAATGGGAAATTGAATCATTGACTCACTAGATTTGTTTAAAATGCACGTTCATTCATACACGAAACACAGCTACATGTGTTTAAATGGAGATGCGCAACGGCTCAGTTGACTTGTTTCAGCCTATTTTTGACCACAAAATAGAGCAAAATCAGGCAATAGTGTTATAGTCAGACAACGTAAGTCACGTAATATTAACTTATTTATTTAACTGTTGTATTAAATCAAAATCTCATTTACAAACTCCCTTAAAATCATTAAAAGTTGTCACTTATCTTAGTTCATCACAATCTCACAAAATTCCATTACAATCAACGAAGCTCTCTACACTACACAATAAATCTTTTATTCACACTCTCTCTACACTTCGTTTATGTAAGGATCCGTGAGATATGTCTTTGATACATTACCCAATGTTGCAAAAACACGTAGAAAATTTTGAAATTCTATCATTTAATTTACATTAAAAAACGGCTCACACTACATGTAGCATGTTTGTTTAGTTCAAGATTAAAATGCAGTGTTTCCACAACAGTTTCATGCAATCTGATTCATATAATGGCACAGTAAGAGAAAAACCATGATAAACCAGCACTACATTTACTGACTTATAAAAGCAAACAATCAGTTTATACTAAAAAACAGTCCCCAGTGTGTGTTTTGGCTGCACAAACCACATGTTTAAAAGCAGGACTATTACAGCCTCTCTCAATGTCAGACTGATGTGAGGCCAGTTTACATCTGAGTGGCTGTCACACTCTGCTGGTATCCTCACTGACCCTGAGAAAGCCTTGTCTCTGGGATAGGATATGATGTAGTTTTCACAAGTTTCAAAAGGGGGTTTACACTACAATACGAGATAACTTCCAGACACAATCTTTTGATGACATGATTATTTCGTATTAAACAGAGGAAGTGCAGAGTCACATGTACACAAATAGACATATATCATAATGGCATCTTTATAAATACAGAGCACCACTAATGCATAAAGTAAGCTTTCAATTGATGTTTAGGTCAAAGCTATGAGCAATATTGTCATCCTAATTAAGTAAATGAGAATATCAACACTGGCTTTGCTGTCATTTCAAGAGATATGCATGCTTGCTAAAGTGATGCTGACAAAGGAAGCTGATCGCTGCTTGTGCACTCTTGTGCTGAGTACATTAGCGTCTGATAGATGACATTACACTGCTAAACCGTTTCCACAAATACACCGTGTCATTACACACATGCACACAAACATAAACCCATATACATGCTGATTTCAAATGCAATATGTTTGCAGAGGTACCTGCACTGCGAAAATAAAATAAATTTAATACTTAATACTGTTTCTTTTAGTTGTAAAAATATCTTTAAAATTTTTATATGATAAACCCCTTTTTCAGGCAGTGTACTTTATTTTTATTATTTTCATGAATATCTTGAGTTTGTTTATTTTTAATTAATTTATGTATTACCTTATCTGCATTTTTGTTTCATTAATATAGACTTAGAAAAATAACTTTTATAAGAACAATTATCCTTGCTGTGACGTTTAGACATTTTCATGGCAAATTAGACTGATTAAGAAATTTATTTTGTGCTGTGTGCAAACAGCATGTGCAAAAAATGGAAATGCCTTGATATTGCTATTGATGAAATGCTTGGGCAACATTGCTATATCTACCATAGAAAAGGGGCTTAGGTCCAGCAAACAATAAACAGAGCAGCTAATGCTTAAACATAAGCCAGAGAGGCAACCAAGGCTTACTAATGCTGCCTTTAGTATTTCACACTCACTGCTCCCTGACAAAAGGCTTAAGACTCCCTTCTCTTAATTCTCCTCTCTCTCTTTCCATTCCTGCTCCTATCATTATTTGTCATTTTCAAACCTTTCCTTTTGGCAGCCATTTGGCTTGTGCTTTCAAATGGGAGAGACTGTAGTTTCCAGCTGTCCTGAAGAGTCAACACACGCCTCTGAGGAATGCGACCTTGCCTTTTCCTTTTTTTTTTTCAGACATGCTACAGTGAATGTTCAAAACCAACTTACAACAGTGGTTTATTCTTACATTAAGCAGACGTGTGCAGGCCGTTGTTGAACATCAGTCTAGGCTGCTCTGCTTCTTGCTTTTTGCATACCGTCTTCTCACTTGATTAATCAATTCATAACAGAACAGGATCTTATGAAATGCTAAATGCTCTCAGGAGTTTTTTTTTTTTTCCTGAAGGCCCTATGTACATGTTGTCATCTGGAAAATGTCATATTTAGAATGTTTTCTTATCTGCAATACATCACTGAAGCAGTTTACTGTGAACTTGTAAATGCACTTATACTATACATTGCAACTTTATATCTCAAAACTGCAACTTTATATTTCACAGTGTTATTATATAACTATTATATAAACATAATTATTTAATAATACCTTTTATTTACCTTATTTTTATCATGTGAACACCAAGAATTAAACAAAATTACAGTTGAGGTCGAAAGTTTACATACACATTGCAGAATCTGCAAAATGTTAATTATTTTACCAAGATAAGAGGGGTCATACAAAATGCATGTTATTTTTTATTTAGTACTGACCCGATTAAGAAATTTTACATGAAAAACATTTACATATAGTCCACAAGAGTAAATAGTTGAATTTATAAAAATGACCCCGTTCAAAACTTTACATACACTTGATTCTTAATACCGTATTGTTACCTGAATGATCCACAGCTGTGTGTGTGTTTTTTTTTTTTTTTCAGTGATAGTTGTCCATGAGTCCCTTGTTTGTCCTGAACAGTTAAACTGCCTGCTGTTCTTCAGGAAAAATCCTTCAGATCCGACAAATTCTTTGGTTTTTCAGCATTTTTGTGTATTTGAACCCTTTCCAGCAATGACTGTATGATTTTGAGATACTTCTTTTTACACTGAAGACAACTGAGGGATTCAACTATTACAGAAGGTTCAAATACTCCAGAATGAAACACAATGCATTAAGAGCCGGGAGGTGAAAACTTTTTGAATGTGAAGATCAGGGTAAATTTAACTTATTTTGTCTTCTGGAAAACATGTAACCATATTCTGTAGCTTCTGAAGGGCAATAGTAAATGAAAAAATACAATATTTAGGCAAAATAAGAAAAATCTACACATCTTCATTCTGTGCAAAAGTTTTCACCCCCGGCTCTTAATGCATCATTTTTCCTTCTGAAGCATCAGTGAGCGTTTGAACCTTCTGTAATAGTTGCATATGAGTCTCTCAGTTGTCCTCAGTGTAAAAAAAATGGATCTCAAAATCATACAGTCATTGTTGGAAAGGGTTCAAATACACAAAAATGCTGAAAAACCAAACAATTTGTGGGATTTTTCTGAAGAACAGCAGGCAGTTTAACTGTTCAGGACAAACAAGGGACTCACAAACAACTATCGCTAAACAAAAACACAGCTGTGGATCATTCAGGTAACAACATAGTATTAAGAATCAAGCGTATGTAAACTTTTGAGCGGGGTCATAAACTATTATTTACTCTTGTGAACTATACGTCTTTTATATGAAATATCTTATTCAGGTCAGTACTAAATTAAAAATAAGATGCATTTTGTATGATCCCTCGTATTTTGGTAAAATAATGAACATTTTGCAGATTCTGCAAGGTGTATGAAAACTTTTGACCTCAACTGTATATGTGAACCTGGACCACAAAACCAGTCATAAGGGTCAATTATGCTGAATTAATAAGCTTTCCATTGATTTATGTTTTGTTAGGATAATAGGACAATATTTGGCCGAGATACAACTATTTGAAATTCTTCAATCTGAGGGTTCAAAAATATCAAAATATTGAGAAAATCACCTTTGAAGTTGTCCAGATGAAGTTCTTAGCAATGCACATTACTAATCACAATGTAAGTTTTCATATATTTATGGTAGGAAATTTACAAAATATCTTCATGGAACATGATCTTTACTTTATATCCTAATAATTTTTGGCATAAAAGAAAACTAAATAATTTTACTCCAATATCAATACTTTGGCTATTGCCACAAATATACCAGTGCCACTTATGACTGGTTTTTTGGTCCAGGGTCACATATTTGCAATGCATATTATATGGTCTGAACAAAAGAAAATTTGCTCTTATAGAAGGCTCAATGCAGCTAATCTTTAATTTAGATTAAACTACAAAGTAGAAAGCCAAATACTACACTCTAAAAAATGTTGGGTTAATAATTAGACATAATTACTAAGAGGCACCAGCAATAAGCTAAAGGTGAAAATTTATTAATAAGCAATTTAAAAAAAGTTTATTTAATTATGTATCTGATATGTGTAGACAATGCAGTGTTTTTACCAGTGTCCAAATTCATGGCTGCTAGATTCTTTTGCAAAGGTTATCAGAGGATTACTATAATTAAGCCATTAGTTGCTTACTCAACAAACAATTAATGATTTTAACGTACTCTAGTGTTTTTGCTTTTCATGCATTCCTCTCGTTCTCTATTCCTGTTTTTATTCCCCTCAAGCCTATCATTCTTTGTTATTGCTCTGTTTATTTTCCCTCTCACTTCTGCTTGGCTAACACAACTCTCATTGGGTCTGGACAAATGTGTTTTTGAAAGACCCTGAGAAATGTAATCTTATCATCTGTCAAAACAAGACCCCCAGCTTAGCAGGAACCCAATCCCATATCAGAACGGTAACATCGAGCCCGGCTCAGACTGGACCGGGTCATATGGGGTGAGTGTTTCTGACACATAAGCACTAAGCTTGGTAGACCCTGGTTGTATTCCACTGACCCCAATTTTGTAGTGATGTCAAGACGAAGGATAAGAAGGTAAACACGTAACTGTAAGAGAGATTAGAATTATTCTGGTTAATTAGTGTGACTGTTGAACCAGCTTAGGAGTGCTTAAGAGAAACGTGCTGAGTTATAGAGACTGTAGAGACCACCCACTACCGTTTGGTAGGTACCGTATCCCACGACACACTGACCTCAATGTTCATTCATCTCTCACACACTCATATTTATATACAAACACTCTTTCCCCTTAATTTATAGTGTAAATAATACTCCTCCACACTTGCATGTCACTGGGGCACACACTCACAAATTACGATCTGATCTATCATTTACACGTTACACGCAAATCTAGAGATTATTTGTGGGATGACGCTGTACCAGGCAGTGAAATTCTGCAGCATTTGATAAGGCTCATAAAAACTAAAAGAAGGCGCTAAAGTTGCTTTAACAAAAGTCAACAGCTGCTATGTGCTGCATTTGTCATCACTTCCTAAATCCTAAAAAGAGTGGTGTGAGAGAGGAGCCTGGAGGGAGAAAAGAGTGCTCATTACTTTAACTAAGGAAAACTATGTGTCCAGTGTCACAAAACGTGTATTAAGACACCCACGTATGGTTTGACTAGATGTACAGAAAGTTTTTCATCGTGTATATCACATCATATTTCCGTGTGAGTGTGCATATGTAAAGCTACATGGGTACACAAAACCTTGTTTATATATCCTTGTTGACACTGTGGGAACTTCCCTGTCACATATGTCAAATATGCTTTAATATGCTAATAAACTAACCAGAATTGATGCAACTCAACAAGGTTCCAGTGACAAGTAATTTGACTGTCCACATTAAATGCCAAAATGGAAGAGACACCTTTTATGTTATATTCAGTAATACACATTCAGCTAAGACATGAATTAAAGAGATAGTTGACCCAAAAATGAAAATTCTGTCATTAATTACTCACCCTCGTGTTGTTTCAAACCTGTAAGACCTTTGTTCATCTTTAGAACACAAATTAAGATATTTTTGATGAAATCTGAGACCTTTCTGATCCTGCATAGACAGCAACGTAACCACCACATTCAAGGCCCAGAAAGATAGTAAGAACATTGATAAAGAGTGATAGAGAGAGAAGAGAAGAAATAAAGAATAAAGTTGTTATTTTTGTTTTCTTTGTGCACAAAAGTATTCTTCATTAAATTACGGTTGAACCACTGTCACATGGACTATTTTAACAATGTCCTTACTATCTTTCTGGGCCTTAAATGTGGCAATCACAATTTTAATGTCAGAATGTATATACGAAGTATTTGAAGGATTTGAACCCAGGCTCCCAAGCACACTAATTAAAAACAGCACCAATAGACTAACACAACTTGCACTTACGTAAATAAATGTTAAGTGTTTTCTCATCATCTCGCCTAGGGCACTAAAAGAGCCAGGACCGCCACTGGTGCCTTCTTAAAAAACTTGATGCATGATGCCCCCAACCGTGTTCTACTTTATCTGGCTCATCTCTTAAGAAATGAATTAAGCAATTAGACAGGTCAGTCAGAGGCTCATACAAACACAGAGAGAGCGAGAGACGAGAGAGACATGAGTGACTCAGTCTGCATATTCAAATTTTCACTCTCTTGCTCTACTAAATGGGACATTTCCATCTAACACAAATCAGATGAACAGACACGCTAAGGACTGTGTAGTTCAAATGTCTCTGATAGCAACTGAGTGTCTAGACTAACTTATGTAAAGCACAAATAACAGAAAATGAAAGGTACACAAACAAATCAATGAGCGAAGTTATAATCCATAAAAAACGACTGAATCAAAAGAATGATCTTTCCAGAAATTGTCTATCATTTTTTGTGTAAAAGTACTGTTTTTACACAAATTATAAATGAATATTCCAACATTCAACTTTATTAAAATTCAAGTAATAAGATCCAATAAGTGGCAAAACAAAAGAAACAATCAAATTATTAGTCTCTTATTTATTTGTTCAAATCAAGGCAGAACATATTACAGCAATTACTGTTCTAACATGTTGCAATATTCAGTTAACTATAGAAGGCCGTTTCCGCCACTGGATAAAAAATAAAAAAGGTGATTGCAAGTTTTTATCTTACAATTCTGACCTTTTTTCCTCGCAATTGCAATTTTTTTTCCTCAGAATTGTGAGATATAAACACAATTGCAAGTTATAGTCAGAATTGTGAGATATAGGCCTAAACTAGCAACTGTGAGAAATAAAGTCAGAATTGAGAGATAAAAAAAAAAAAATTCTCAATTTTTTTTTTCCCCTCAGAATGGTGAGTTATAGTCAGACTTGTGAGATATACACTTGCAATTATGAGAAATAAAGTCAGAATGGAGAGATAAAAAATTGTTTTTTATCTCTAAAAGAAATGTTTTTGTGAGATATAAACTCGCAATTGCGAGTTGCAAAGTCCAGTTCTGAGGGGGAAAAAGACTGATTATGTTCTCAGAATTGCGAGTTTATATCTCACAATTCTGATTTAATAACTCGTAACTGCATCTTTTGAAGTCACAATTGCAAGATAATTCACAATTCTGAGAAAAAAAAGTCACAATTGTGAGATATAAACTCAGAAAGAGAAGTCAGAAATGTGAGTTTATATCTCAAAATTCTTTTTTATATCTCAGAATTGTGACTTTATTTCTTAATTCTGAGAAAAAAATGTTAAAGAACTGTTTATATCTCGCAATTCTGACTACATTTCTCAGAATTACCAGTTTATATCTTGCAATTGTGAGAAAAAAAGGCTGAATTGTGAGATATAAAGTTGCAGTTACCTTTTTTATTTTTTATTCAGTGGTGGAAATGGTCTTCCATAGTTAACCCAACAACTGTGGCTGAAAACTAATGATTGCAGTTGAACTGACTGATGCTGATGGTGCTGGTTTGTGCTTTAACTTGAATAGACTAAACAACAGACTGAATAGTAGGGAAAGGTTTTGGGTACTGTTAGTAAACAGCGTGCATCTGTTTGTTTCATGTGTGTGTGTCAGTATGAGAAAACGAGTCTCTCAGTTGGAGGCTAATGTGTAGATGACAGTGTGGATCATCCAGCGGCTCCATAGGATAAAAGAAATGGGGGTTAAATGTGCCCTCTGACCTTTCCTATTAGCAGCATAATAGCTCAGGAGGCTTGTCATTCATATCTACCTCTGCCTAAAAGG
Organism: Labeo catla; assembly: GCA_012976165.1. NCBI lineage: Eukaryota > Metazoa > Chordata > Actinopteri > Cypriniformes > Cyprinidae > Labeo > Labeo catla. Next base: position 494,234 of record VONZ01000186.1, on the reverse strand, counting down.
ATAACTTCCAACAGAGAGGCCTTCAGGCATGCACCCCACTGAATTTAAGAGTGAGAACCACCGCCCCCATTCCCGATCTGCCCAGCAATCCCCCCAAATCACTAACTGCCCCCTCTAGAGCTGAAGTGATCACTTCAAATCCCTAGGCAACCTTCGAAACATCAACTTAACCAACCCCAATCTCCAACAGTCCTCTGATACTTCACAGTTTATTAAAGTTTAGGTGGCCAGTCCACCAATAGCTCAACTCAAAAAATGCACCCAGAGGTGAATTTATTAAAAACCTCACAAATACACACTAGCTTCAGGTAGCTTCCAAACAGATTACAGCAAATGTAGGTTGGGTTTACATTAGTATTAAAGGGATAGTTCATCCAAAAATGTAAATTCTGTCATTAAATACTCACCCTCATGTCGTGCCAAACCCTTAAGACCTTTGTTCATTTTCACAACACAAATTAAGATATTTTTGATAAAACTCTGCTTTCTGACCCTGCATAGACAGCAACGGAACTGACACTTTTAAGGCCCAGAAAGGCAGTAAGGGCATCATTAAAATAGTCCATGTGACATCAATGGTTTAACCTTTATTTTGTGAAGCTACGAGAATACTTTTTGTGCACAAAGAAAACAAATGAACAACTTTTTTCAACTATTCTTCTCTTCCGTGTCAGTCTTTGATATGCTTTCACAAGAGTACCACGAAACGTGTGTTCTGACTTAGAACCTGGATGCGCTGCAGTTTGTTTACAAGCAGAAGACACACGCTGTACAGAAAACAGTCATCGTAAGCATGTCTTAAGATTTCGACAGATCTGGTTTGAATCAGAATATACAGACGATGAACTAAGAGAGATGGACATTCTGCGTCAGAACACATGCCAATGAAGTTGGTATTTTTGTTTTCTTTGCGCACAAAAAGTATTTTCAAAGCTTCAGAAAATTATATTTGAACCACTGATGTCACATGGACTATTTTAACGATGTCCTTACTACCTTTCTGGGCCTTGAACGTGCTAGTTGCATTGCTGTCTATGCAGGGTCAGAAATCTGTCAGATTTCATTAAAAATATCTTAATTTGTGTTCTGAAGATGAACGAAGGTCTTACAGTATTGGAACGTCATGAGGGTGAGTAATTAATTATAGAATTTAATTTTTTGGGTGATTAATACCTTTAAGATATGTCTCAGATGATCAAAAGAGGTCTGATGAGGCAGATCACCATTAACTGGCGGAAATTTGTGATCAAGTTGTGTCAAATGCTTGATCTTTCAGTTCTGTTTTTATATATTTTAAAATGCATTTTATTCCTGCAATATCAAAACTGAATTTTCAGCGGCCATTACTCCAGTCTTCAGTGTCACATGATCCTTCAGAAATCATTCTAATGTGCTGATTTGCTGCTCAAGAAACTTTGTTTTTTTTTTTTTCTTTTTGTAATGTTATAATTAGGGGTGCTCCGACCAGGATCTTTGAGGCCGATCCCCGATCGCCGATCACAGATACCGATCTTTTTAAAGCTTCCTATTAATCTTGTAGAATTATTTATAGATATACTCCTATCAGAATTTTTATACACTGATTCAGGGCCTGATGGGTTTTTTTAAAAAAACATATTTATCTCACATAAATGTTTGATCATGCAGTGCATTTTTGTTTTTAGAATTTTGCAATTATTACACAATGGCTTACACACAGCACAAATCTGATTTCCACAAACACATTTAACCATTCTTTCGATTTCGAAAATTGTTATTGAAAATACTTTTTCAGCATATTTACAGCAAACAATGCGCTGTCACTTTAATTCTGTGCGTGCAGCATAGACTTCGTGCGGAAACGATCTGCAGACTGCTGCAAACGCACCGTTCCTGGAAAACACTACTAGACCGCAACCGTGTGCAGCTTGAACGCTTTAATCCGTTAACATGAGCGCGGAAAAATACGCACTGCAAACGGAGGTATGTGAACGTTGCGTTATGTGTTTATGCTTCAAGAGTGCATGAGCACCCAGTCTCCAGGAGAGCGCGCGAGCGCTGAATAGTTAAACACGGGAAAGAATTAAAAAGAATTGCAGTTTACAAACTTTAGCGACGATGCGACACTGATTCTATTGTGCAAGTAACAATTCCTGTGTCAACTGTGCAGCACGCTTATAATCAGATGCGATGTGGTGATTGGAAGCCATACAGCGCATTTTTGAGAGTGAAAGAAAGAGTGCGTGCAGTCATTCACTCGTGCAATTTGTGAAATCACGGCTCAAATTACATTATAAGTTATTAAATGAAGAAATATGAATTGTACCTCCCCTTCACCATTATAATTGTTTTACCCGCGCCGAATAGCGCCCCAGACGGTGCCGCTGCATGTTGTACTAAACCTGTCATGGCAGGCACGTCATCAGCTTTAGATCGGTTTATTAAGGGCGTCCTTTTTAGAGACCGCCGATCAAACATCCCCAAGGGATTATCGGCCGATAATGATAGGTAGCCGATCAATCGGAGCACCCCTAGTCTTTACTGTCACTTTTGATCATCCTTGCTTAATACCATTATCAATTTTTTTTAAACTATGTACATGTATGCATGCTTTCAACCGTTCCAAACAAATAGTTAAACATTTCGTCAGCAAAGGTTAAAGCTTTGTTTTGGAGCAAAGAATGACTGACAGCTGAGTAGGCAGTCTTTTGCTGTTGCCTAGGATGCATCAAAACGGATTACTGTTTACACAACAAATGAAAGAGGTCAAATGCATTTTTGACTACCAGCAAATGTTTTGAATACCGTTTATGCCTTTATTTAGTCCTTCATGCTAAAATGAAAGATTATAAGGATTTTGAGTTGTGAGCAATTTTAGACAGGCAGTCAGTTGACTCACTGGTTCTGTTTGTGGTAGACTTATGGTCTGTCTGCTAATTCACAAAGGACCAGTTTCCTGGAGCTGACTTATACCCAGACCGATAACATGAGGCGATTGCTCACGAAAGCTCCCTGTTCCTGGATTAAGATGATGCTAAGCACATGAAGCCCCTGCAGAGTCTCAGACTGACCCAGCGTATGTATCATGATTCACAGAGTTCAAACGCAGTCTGGTCTGGAGGTCTTCGGGAACGTGAGGGTTTATGGAATCAGCTGTTGTCACATCAGAAGGATGCCGGGCTAAAGGTTTCCAGTCTGCGGTCGATGACTCTCTGAAGCTGGTTTGTCTGGGTGCCTTTAAAATGTCTGGCCTGGGGCCCTTTTCCAAAACACATGTTAGTGATTTAAAGAGGAAAAGGGGGGTGCTAACGAATGGGTGGGTAGATCTGCATGTTTGTGTGAACGTGAACACACTGGTTGTGCATTCAAAAAAGGTGCTTAGAAATGAGAGACAAGATTTTTCATAAATAAAATAGAAGATATATATTTAGATATAAGATACATTAATTCTCATTAACACAGTAATACTAATTTAATTAAAAGGTTATATTGACCTTTTAAGATTTTGCTTACGTCTAGATCGTAAACAAATTTTTTGCTATTTTACTAACATTTTTTCAGAGGTAAATTCATAAGAATTACATTTTTAACAATATTTCAAGTGTAATTTATGAGATTTGTTGTATTTTGAATCCAATTTTTCTTTGTAAATGGCAAAAAGTTGATCATACTGATTTCAAAGTTAAGGATTCATTAGTTTTAATATACATCCAAAAACTATCATAACATCAATAATTCAGTATACTTTATTTTTGACAAAACATCCCATGTTCCGGTAGTGACAGTAATGCTTTGGTAGCGACCACATCAAATTACAGAATTTTAACTCACATACTAAAACACTACTAAAACATACTACAATACAAAAAAAAAAAAAAGCATAACTGTACTAAACTTCTGTTTATTTCTGCCAAATGTGAGGATTACGTGTTCCCTTTTGTCACTACCGAAACGATGACGTTTTAGTAATGACTGTTTCAGCAGTGACAGTTTTAGATACTTTTAAACCTAGCTCAAAGATGCTAATCAGCACATGGCACTAGCACAGTTCTGAAAAGTGTTATACATATAAAGACTAAATGTTATGGAATAACTCCCCCAGAAAGTGTTTATTTGCAGAAAAAAGGTGTTCGGTAGTGACGTTCCTTAAAGTTACACACCTTAAAGATTACACACCTTAAAGGTTCCTTAAAGATTTTTCAGACCTTTGAATACATTTACCTCAAAATGGTGAGACCTATCTACTCACACCTTGTAGCTATGAGAGACTGGGACACAGAAACATTTCCTGATCATACATGTATGGGTTTAGTTCAAATCAGACTAGTCTCAGACTAAAACATACACAGTTTTGGTAGTGACATGAAAAATGCCAGCCACCTCCCAATTGAAAGTACCCAATAAATGATGATTTTATATATATTAAGCTTACTAATATTTAAAATGTTATTGTCGGTTTCAGTAGATAATGCTTTTTAAATGTGTTTTTTGGTTGTGGGATAGCAGTTTGCACCAATTCTGTAGAATAGCCCATATCTCACACATATATACACACTAGTTTGAATCAATGCAGTGTTCACATTCACATAATCATCATGTACATGCTCATTAACCCACCCACAACAGCAAATTAAGTACAATCAATTTATTGACTTCAAACATTTAATCAGAGACACAATTCATCTTCATAAACAATTTCTCAGTCCCTCATCACTACATCATCACACTCATCTATCAGCCAGATGGACCAGGCAAACATTAAAAAAAAAAAAAAAAAAAGGTAGAAAGGTAGAGAGAGCACCAGACAGATAAAAAGAAGGTATGAGTGGGAGAGATCTGGATGACATTCAAACCCTTAATACCCATCGGTCTCAAAAGAAGTTGATTCATTGTCTTTTAATAGCACATATAAACATATTTGAGGGGGAAGTGAATAACAATGGCTAATTTGTAATCGTCAGATCGATGGAAACACATTCCTACTACTGTTTCAGGTTAATAAATAATAAGTAACCCTGCTTTGTAAATATAATGCTAACGTTTCAACACATCTCCACTGAAAAAAAAAAAAAACAAGGAATCAAATGGTTACTCTTTATCTCAAAAATCTGAGAATCTGTTTTCGCTGGAATACAAAAATACAAACAAAACTAGGGCGTAATGAAATACAATCAGCAATCCAAAATCCATATGGTCTTATTGAAAGGCTATGGGAGGACACAGGATGGCAGTGCTGAGGCTATAAAGGCCCTTGTTTTAACCTCTGACTTTTGACCTCTGTACTGAGAGTACTACAACAGGACTGTTGTTGTAGAACAAGGACTGATACACACTAAAATTACAAGAGGCATGAGCGCCAACACACATGATCCTCCTGCAGCTACAGGAAATGTGAAGATGAAGTCCTGACCTTTGGATAACCTTCCTGATAATGGGCCGGAGAGACTAAACCTGAACTCCCAGAAACATCTAAGACGCAGAATTAGAGAGAGAGAAAGAGAGAGGAAGAGAGTGAGGTACACAAAAACAACAGAATGGGAGAAAGAACAAAGCAGGGACAGAATGAATAAAAGGAAGGATGGGAGACCTTCCAAGAGTATTTCAAACAAACAACTACAACAACAACAACAAAAAAGAATTTTTAACAACCATTGAAATACAAAACTAAAAAAAGACTAAACTCTTGTCCATTTAAATATAAACTACATCATGAGGATTATTTTTGTTGTTTATTTTGGTTTGAAAAAAAAAAAAAAAGAAAGAGTGGAAAATCAATTATGAAATTTAAGACACATGTTATGTATATTTATTTTCGGACTTGTCCTTTCCAAAAACAGTAATGAAAGAAGTGGCAAAATGGTGCATGAATTTGAGAGATGGTAAATAACAACAGATTATTAAAACCCAACAATGCAAGAATCGTGTTTACCTGGTACTTTAAATTATAAGGTTCTTCGCTAGTCTTAATGTTAAAACATAAACCAACAGGTGTACAATGAATTAGCTGATGTTTACACACAAATCATGCAAATGGACAAAAATGTAAGTTTTCCCCAGACCTTTACCAGTATATATAATAGACATTACAATACATATATATTTTTTTAACAAATTTAACAACTTTTTTTTCTAATAGTTATTTTAGAATCATACCATCCTGAAAATGGATTTTAGTTCCCACTTTAAATGAAGTGGCCTTAACTACTATGTACTTACATTTAAAGGTGTCATCGGATGCCAATTTTCCACAACTTGATATGATTCTTTAGGGTCTTAATGAAAAGTCTATAACAGTGGTTCTCAAACTTTTTATACCAAGTACCACCTCAGAAAATATTTGGCTTTCCAAGTACCACCATAATGACCAGCATTAAAATACAGTAGCGTACTAGGCCTAACTATTCAGCTACAGCTCTACACAGTTCAAAAATGTTTTATTCCTATTCCCTAATAAGAATATTTATTGTTGTCAGCCACTTCAACATTGTAAATACACAGTTTGAACATTAACACTGCACTGTCTGCATCCCACTTCAATAGCAGCAAAAGTGTTTTGCAATATAATATGAACACAATAAGTACATTGTACTTACTTTATGACATAAGTACATAGTAGTTAAGGCCACCTAATATAAAGTGGGATGACATTTTATTTACAGCATCATTAGGTTTCTTTATAGCATTTTCAAAGCATGGTTCTTCGTGGAACCTTACGAAAAAAGTAATATTTAACACCAAAAAGCTTCCGCTATTGTCATAAACCAAAGATCTAGAACCATTTTTCTTAGGAGTGTTTTGTAAATATTCTAAATACATTAGTGTGGTCATATCCAATTAAGATAATAAAAAGATTTGTGGACAGCAGGTATGTGACCTCCAGCATGAGAGAGGACTTGTTTTTCTGGTCAGAGACAAAAGCTCCATTTAGGTCCACTGCTCCAGCTGTGATTGGACCATTTGAAAGAGGAAATGGATTTAATTGGCTCTGTGACACAAGACATCACTTTCCGCTCTCGCTCTCTCTCCCTCTCCCCCTGTCTCGAGCATGCTTAATTTGCTCAGTTCAATGTCTGTTTTTCCACTCAGATTACTTTGGTTGTAAATGTCAAAAGCCATAAAATTAGCGTTCCAGAGACTGGATAAAGCAAGAATTACCATATAAAAATATCAGCACTGGAATATTAGATGTTCAAGCCATTGACCTTTGGTTATTGCTTCCTTCAGGGACACAGTTATGAAAGAAAAGTGAGTGAGAGAAAGAGAGAGAGATTCTATTTTGATCTTTTTGTCCCATTAATCTTTATAATGGAAGTATAATAAGAAGTAAAACACAGTATTGAAACTCACACACCGCTTTCTCTGGCTGACACAGCTTCCACCAGTGCACCGTTACCTGCTGTTTATGATAAGGCCTTTACACATTATAAAACACAATACTCTTTGATCAAACCTTTCGTAATTTTTGAGATTACTAGTACAAGGCAAAAGCTAGTGTCATTAAGACCAGTTAACAGATGCGGCTCATAACACAGAGTGCAGCTGATAACTGATAAGTTAATGTTTACTCCGTATTGTAGTATTGAAGTTTATGTGTGTAAGAGAGAATGAGAGGAAGCGAGGTGTAGGAGGACACACAGCGACACTCTCATCACTCAAACCACACAATAATGTAGAATCATCACAACGATGTCAGACTTGAGTCATTTGTGTGATAAATTCACATCAGTCTCAAAAGTAAACAAACATAATCAATTATATTACATCTGAGAAACTTCTCATTTATTATATCAATACTTGAAAATAAGAGTCTCGTACACACTGCAGTCTGACAAAGAGGAGTCCACTTGTAATTTAAAAAGAATTAGACTCAAAATGAGAGGCTTTTAGCAAAGGAATCTGAAGTGTGCTTTAGTGCAGAGCTTGAGGAAATACTCTCTAGTCACTTCTTCATATGATTAAGTATGATTCAATATGCAGACTTTAATCTCTCTTGAATATTTAATGCTCATATTAAACCATATTCTCATTTAATCAGATTTAATCATAAGATGAGAGTGAAGATTTTACCCATATGAAGAATATGGTCTCTTTTCATCCATATTAATTCATTCAAATACATTCATGTTCATAATAATGCACACAGTTAAAATTCCTGTTAAAAAGTCAGTTATTATTATTACAATTTTTTTTTTTTTAAAGAAATTAATGCTTCTGTTCAGCATGGGTACATTAAACTAAGCTATAGCAAAGACTTGATACAAAAAAAGTTTCAACAAAAATATGAAGCAGCACAATTATTTTTATCATTGATATTTTAAGAAATATTTGTTGAGCAGCAAATTAGCCCATTAGAATGATTTCTGAAGGATCATGTGACATTGAAGACTTTATGAATGACTGCTAAATATTCAGCTTTGCATCACATGAATGAATTACATTTTAAAATATATTACAACAGAAAACAGTTGTTAGTTTTAAATAAACAATCTTTTGAACGGTAGTGTATCAATGGACAGATTTCAGTTGTTCATTTGTATACTATAATAAAATAAGTCAGTTTTAAAGCTTCCCTTGTTTTCTTTTTATCATATGACATTATTGCTGCTACAATTGTGTGTATAATTATTAGAGGACACAAACTATATTAAACAATAATTATTTATTATAGATTAAACTTGTGAATACTACATAAAATAGTGAAGGAAGAAAATAGCGTAAGCACAAACGCACACATAAAATCGTTTTCTAATTCCTTTTTCCTAACTAACATCATGCTTTCTGTCAAATCTCGCTGTGACCAAACACTTTGTCCAAACACATTTCACACGTGCGTCAGAAGCGTTGACCTACATCAGGCTTCTTGCTAAGCTAATATCAGAACACAAAGGGATTAGCCTAAGATTAGAATAAAACCGTCTGGGCAGTAATTGTTTTCTGCCAATTACAATCTAACATAAACACAGTAACCTCAACAACTCAACCGTGCTGCATTTATAGGTCCTATCAATCATTCTAATCCATCTAACAAACACAAAATTTGTGAACCAAAAACATAACAGTGAAGATGGCTAACCATGTGCTAAGAAAGTGCATTTGGTTGGTTGTTAGTTTGTCCATAGTGCTGCACTTCAGTGTTTAAATGTTTTCCAAAAGCGTGGCCTGTTTACATGTCGGCTGACGGTCCAGACATAGTGTCAGATTGGAGCGCGTGCACTGTCTGTACACTTTGTTTTTTGTCTCACTCAAACGATGTGACTCATCCAGCAGACATTTGTTTGTGTAAACACACATCATCGTTAACCCTTGTTAAATAACCCAGGTGTTTACTAAACAAATAATCAGCAATGTCCATCCAGTGTCCTGTGAAGTGTTGTTCTTTTGCAGCTGTCCACCAATTTGTCAAGCCGTGTTAGTAAACTTTGAGATCTTCAAGTCCTTAAATGGACAGCATGGTCAGTGAGTCCACAGGTTCCACCCAGACATTCTCACTCACACACACACACGTTGGGTTTCCACAATTTATGGTGACATTCCATAGACACAATGGTTTTTTAACTGTACAAACTGTAGTTTATCTCTACACCTAAGCCTAGCTCATAGGAAACTTTCAGCATTTTTAGATTTTCAAAAAAAACTAATTATGTATAATTTATAAGCTTGTTTCCTCATGGGGACCAAAAAATGTCCCCACAAGGACAAGGATTTTGGATATTGCCATCTTTGTGGGGACATTTTGTCTCCATAACGTAGGGTACACCTGAACCACACACACACAAAATGAAAAACATTTTATGCAATTACTGACATAAAACTAAGGCTACCTTACACTAGTGCATTTTCGTTTTAACCCGCATAACTTTTGCTACGGTTACACCTGCCATTTACACTACTCTGGCATTTTCAACCCTCGAAAACGGAGACTTTCAAAAAACTGCAGACCCCATTTTAGTTTGAAAACTCGTTGCGTTTCAAAAACAGAGACTTCGATGGTGTGGCTGCCCACATTTGCTCTACGTATCCTTGAGTGTGTAAACAATAACATCATGTAGGGCCCTATGATTTCGCAGAAACGCAGACGGAATCTCGGAATCCTGTCATAAAAATGGAATTTACTGAATAACGCGGAATGTCATGGAGTTTGAATGAATGAATTAAAAGTAGGTCATTACAATTAAATCAAACCGCAATATAGACTAGTATCTGTAAATATTACACCGCAAAAAAACCATTTAAATATGAATGCTGCATGTTCTATGTGTCTCTGTCTTAATGAATAGAGCAGACGAGCGGTTTTGTTTACTAAACACACTGAAGTGCGCGTGACACTCGCAGTTTATTTCAGTGTCTGTTGTCTCACTAAATGAGGACATAAATACATGAACAATATCTGCTGAGAGTCACTTTATGAGCATTTGATCGTTCCATTTTAGGAAAACTAGTGTTATATCATATACACACAGAAATGTAAAGGTAGACACGGCAACCCGTCAAAATAAAAGTACAGTTTTAACTTGAAGACACTGGGCCAGATATATTACTACTATTACTTCTTCTACTAGAATGAAACAAACATTATATTTTAAGGTTATAATCACACAACATTTTTTCCATGTTTTAATATTCCATGTTTTAATCACAAATATGAATGAAAACAAAACATAAGTATATAATAAAAGTAATAATAATAAATAATACTGTCATTTACTCACCCTCATGTCTTTCCAAACCTGTACGATTTTTTTTTCTTCTGAGGAACAAAAAAAGATAATGTTTTGAATGTTCAACTGTTTCAAGAAAGTCAGTGATTTTTATAGGGAATGTAAACAATGTCTTTCAGAAAATGCATTAAACATTTACATTATTTATAAAAATCAACACTGTTTTATACATATTTTGGACTATGGGGGTGCTGTTATTTCAATGATGTGAAATGGTTGTACTCGATGAGCTACTGGTACTACCTGTTGCTATTTTTATCAGAACACAACTCTTAATACACAACTTGGAAAATAAAATAATACAATGACCACAACTACTGAAAGAGGTTATAGGTGGAGCTTATATTCCCCCTACAAGTAGTCTAAATACGCCCCCGGATATTGAGTGAAATCCACGCTGAGAATCTCCTTCAGTGGCTGCAGCGTAGTGACAAGCGTTGGCATGTTTACATCCTGCTAGGGTGGTATCTAGCATTTCTTGTCTCTGCCATTTTAAAGCTCTTTCAGCAGCTGTGGTCTACTAAAACCTCAAAAGCATCAGTGCTAAAGTGGAGAGAACAAAGACACAGGTCTTTAAAAAAAATGTATTCATCCACAGGCATCTTACTATTATTTTTTCCTCTTCTTATCGCTAAGAAAGCAGTGAAGACTTACATCCCTTCTCTTATTTTAAAAATGGCACCCCCCATAGTCCATAATGTGTATAAAACGATGTGGATTTTTTAAATAACATAAATATTTCATGAGTTTTCTACTAAACATTTCAGTAAGATACATCATTTGCGTTATATTAAGCCATAGAAGTTTTAATAACCAGGGTTCCCTTTAAACTACCAAAGTAATTAAGTCACACATATTTGGAACAACATGGGGGTACGTAAATGATGACACACCTTTCATTTTTGGGTAAACTATCACTTTCTCAGTCTATAATTGTGGGAATGTGTCCATCAGGTGTGTTTAAACATGCATGTACACAAGCATCCAGTTTAGACATGGCTATCTGAGAGCATGCCAGTTAAATTACATGTTTGCCATATGACTTTTGCCATTTGTATGCGTGTGGTCTCAATCAAACAAATCTGTTCAGAACATAGTTTTTCACTCAGAATGCATGTTTTGTTCCCAGCTTACACTTCTAAATTCCTATTTTACAACATGCAAGGCTTGCTCTAGTGAGGGTAAAAAAAAAATAAAAATAAATAAAAGATTCTGGATCTTATTGAGCCACACACAGCCAGACCAGGCAGGAAAAATAAAGGGAGAATAAAGTAGAAAGAGACACTGATACCTTAAAAGAGATGGGGGGAAATGGAGAACCTGAAAGAGAGAAGGGAAGAGGGAGACATTCAAAGAAACATTCACTGGAGAGTCTTGGCAGACTGTCTCGACAGCCTACAGTTAATAAGCCACCGTGGGAGATACAGGCCTTATGCACTCACTCACACACGCATAGTCGCATATACACAATAATCAAGATGACAAAACATAATAAAAAGGATCCCCAGAAGTGTTTCTTTGAGCACTGCGGAGGAGAATAGAAAGTACGGTGCATAGAGAGGATACAAGGTGAAGTGTCACAGAGAGGAATTGTTAAAAAATGTTACTATTGCAAACAGCTATTGGATTTCCTACGATACTTTACTAATTACAAACTCTCCGGGTTCCTCCTCCCACTCAAACACGCGCTCGCACACACTCCATCTGCTCGCGTGCTGTCTAATTAGGGAGCAGCTCATTTAACTGATGAAAGGGAAGGCGGCCCCCAAACGTCAGACCGCAGTCCCAGTGAAGAATCCAAAGCCTCTGGTGCTTTAGCCTATTAACAACACAAACTGGTGCCTCAGAGGCTGCCTTTGGGTTTGTGTGTGTTTTTACTCTGCCTCATTAACTGTGGCTATCCTACCTTCATACGTCATTGACTGATTCGACCCCTTATGATTAAGGACACTGTCTCTTATTAGTGTTTTTTTTTTACTGAGGGGTGTTGCAAGGAAGCTGTTGATTTGGTCTCTTTTTCTGTTCATCATAAACATCCTGCACACACACACACGTAATGGCTGCCTATTGCAAATGTTTCTTATTTGCATCTTGTTCTAGCCACATAATGGCATGAAAATGTAAACTTAAGTGAACCTGACAGTATGCCTATGCAAAGGGCATATTATTTTCCTTGTCAAACATTAAAATAAAAAATAAAATAGCCAGTTAATGTTCTTTTAGAGGCATGACATAATTTCCTCTGTTCTATAAAGTGCAACACAATTACTATTTTACAAGTTCACTGGTTCATATTATCCCAGCTTGAGATATGGTACACGAATTTGGCGTGCCGTTCATTATAAACTCGGCTTATCCATGAACATCTCCCCTTTGGACAAAAAAAATAAAAAAATAAATAAAAACAAAAACAAATAAATGAACTCACTATAATTAATATATAATAATTAATATTACAATTAAAAAATGTATAAAGACATATAGCAAAAGAAAAAAGAGTAGTATTTTTAATTTTATTGAATTTTATTTTATTTTAATTAATTAATTATTATTATTTTCTTTTTACTGAAAGAACTGATCAGAGTAAAAATTTGAGTTTTTGATTTAAAAATGTATAAAGCAGATAGAAATCAATAACTGGCATATAAACTATAAATTGACAGTTTTACTAGATTATGTCATATAAAGTACATAGCCTTTATTCAGAAAGGATGCATTATATTTGCGTAAACAACAGTAAATACATTTATAATGGTACCCAAAATGCTGTCATTTTGCTTTCTATTAAATATTTTTTTAAAGTTAACAGCTCAACTGTTTTCCACATAAATAATGTTTCTTGAGTACTAAAATTAAACTTTGCTATCATAAGAAAAAAAATACATTAAATTGAAAATTTTAGGAAAAAAAAGATGAATTGAATAATATTACAATTATTCATTATAATAAATAAATATTATTTGCTGTATTAATATTATAATTCTTAAAAATATAAGAAACAGCAAAATTTAAAAAAAGTATTATTTATTTATTTATTTATTCATTTATTTATTTTGCTGCCTCTTTATAATTTTTTTTTACCGAAAGAACTGATCACATTGAAAACAGTGAAATTTAATATAGCCGTATAATATTAGTATAGTACAATATTAAAATTATTCACTATAATTAAATATTATACATATTATACAATTATATTTAAAAATTAATATTACAATTTTAAACAGTTTATAAAGAAACAGAGCAAAAGAAAAAAAAAGATTAGTATTTTTAATTTTTAATTTAATTTATTTTTTTACCGAAAGAATTGATCAGTGTAAAAAATTTGATTTTGATAAAAAAAAAAATGTATAATGTAGATAGAAATGAATGACTTTGGCATATAAAACTCATAAATTGACAGTTTTACTAGATTATGTCATGTAAAGTACATAGCCCTCCTTCTTAACTAAGCATTAGGCAAGTATTTAATGTTAAATTCATCAAAGCAACGGTGCAAACAGTCAATATATGTCCGGGTCAGGGCAGCCTGATATTGACAACATTCCCCCCTCAGTAATTACTTTTCCAGTTCGTTAAAGACCAGCGTCTTTAACGAGAATGGCACAGACTGATAACAGTGAAGCCGCTCACGCCAGCTGAAGCATGAGCGTTCTCTCCTTTAATTAAAGGTCAATAAACCTGATAAATTTCCCTTTTTCTTTATTTCAGTTTCAAGCTAGAGTGGAGATTCACTAGTTTATGCTGCTGGGAGTCCGTCACTGATTCACACTGATCAGTGAAGCAAACTCCACAAGTCTGTTGTTTTAAATGAGGTTTCCTGTTATGACAGCCTGTCTGTCCTCAGAGTATCTCCAGCATTTTCAACAGCTCTTGGATTAATGAGAGAAGACGGGTTTAGAGAGACTCCCCACCCCCTGCACAAAAAAGATTTACAGCTTACCAGCTTCTTTGGCCCTGAAAAACAGCATCAAATCAGTGTGTGTCGCTGTGGTTTTGGGCCTGGCTGTGTTTTCAAAAGCTGATGAATAACAAACAGTACCCAAGCACAAAATGACATTTAAGCAACATTTCACCACCGTTTATCGCAATCAAAGAATCACAGCAGATATTTAACATGCAGATGCTGGAGTTAATGAAGAGGGTGGTAGTGTGTTTTGATATGTAATGAGCTGTTTCCAGTTCATGACAGAGGTTAAAATGAGACTGCAATAACAACACAGTGTAAAAATAAAAACAAAAAATAAAAAAAATAAAAAAGAGTTGAATTATAGAAAATGAGGGGAAGCTAGTTGATTATACGAGGGTATTATAGAATTAAAATGTCATTTGAATTAAATTAAATACAAATGTTAAGTGCTACCAACATCACTCATGCTTTCAAAACACATCCCAACAGTTAAAATTTAGCTGGAGTCGCAATATAATAATGAGAGCGGCTGGTAGGTAATCTTAACCAAATGATGGAGATATGCAAAAGAGAGGGAGAAAAGCTATTGAAAGGATATTCAGCTCTGCCAGGCCTCGTAATACTGATCCAAAGAGCTCTTTAGTGAAATAGCGCAGCCAAGCTATGGAGGAGAAGAGGATTGAGAGGGAAAAGGCTCAGGCGATTCCAGGCTTTTGTGTGTGGTCTCAATCACAAGCCCCTTGAGACTCACCCCTCCTCTGCTGCCTTCTTTCTCCATCCATCGCTCTGTTTACACGGTCACTTTCTCTTTCCTCTCTTCCTCTTTCTTTTTTTTAATGTGCTACAGGTGGGACTGATCACAAACAGCCACTACTAAGGGCAGCTAACCTTCCTCAAAGGTCGATATAAAGGCCTTTTCTATACGTGTGTGGTCTCAGAGTTTGTATTGGCCATTTGGGAATATATTTTCCTTTTAACCTTGAAACCGACCAAACCTTACTAAATGTCACAATATAGAAAGTTCTGATTTGGTACTGAATCTGAAAGGCCAATAATGCCAATTATGAATTTAGCCAATAAGATTCTGTGGTCATGTATTTCACCTTGTTTTTAAATCACATATTATTTATTTATTCTGTGGGTTTTAAACTGATATCACTCACAAGGCTCAGTTAATTATGACAGAATATTAATTTCCTTATAACACAATTTTATGCTCAAGGAAAATGGTAAAATATTAGCACTGTAGCTAACAGACTATTATAAATACTGTGTCCTTACCAACCGCAATACGTCAAGGTGACTTCAACAACAAGGTATTTCTGTCACTAAACATCGAAAACGGAGCGTGACGTGACACAAACGACCACCAAACATAGCCAATCAGAACAGTTCTCTCTTTCCCAACGCACTGCAGTAGTAAAACTTAAAACACATACCTTGTATCTTCCCAGCTGCCGTCATTCTTCACCGGACATCACTCCTTTTAAGATTTCTCTTTGTATAACTTGAGAGGTTTCTCATAAAATGTCCGATTCTAAACTCATCGTCCATTTGTTTAATACGTCATTACGTAAGAAGCGGTATTCGATTTCGATGTGGGCGTGGCTATCTGGCGCGACGCCATATTAAAAAAATCCAGTAACTAAATGCAATATTATCTAGGTTACGATGGTTGTGGAAATACCATTTAGTGTTACAAACCGTTGCGAGCATATTATTGAAGTTATGAAAGAGTATGTGAATATATACTATATGGTTTGCTTTTGTTGTTGTTAAGTAGATTTATGGGTGGGTTTTTTTTTTTTTGCAGTTTTTTAGAACAAAGAACATGCAAGGGCAATTACATATAAATGACATTAAACAAATAAAACAAAAATGAAAAAAAAAAAACATTTTTTTTAAAATTAAAAATAAAATAAGGAAAGCAGTAACATCACATATCCATAATCAAGTACAAATAATTATAAATTATTCAAAAGAATATATGTAAGGCTTTAAAGTAATTTACCGTTTTTTTGTTTTGTTTTGTTTTTTTTGTTTTAGTTTTGTTTTGTTTTTTTTTTTGTTTTTTTTTTTGCTTTGTTATTTTTTGTTTCTTTTAATGTACACAGGTAGTAACCTATTTCTATTTTTAAATGAGTAAAATTAGGTAAATATGGAATAGAATAGAATTGAATTTTCCATATATAATGAGTAAATTCACAATATACCAAACTTTGAAGTCAAAAGTATACTCCTAAAAAAAAAAAAAAATATCCTTTTCTTTGAGTTGCAATTCAACATTAGTACTTTGTTTAATGAGTCGTTCATTATTTGCTTGTTAAGTCTGACGTCAAGCATCACCTCCTCCGTGACTTCCGGGTTCAAACGCTCTATTAGATGACACGAGAAAACAACAAACGGTACTAATTATATACTCATAATGTGGTATAATACTACCAAAAAATTGTAATCCTACCCTTTAACTCAATACCGAAATGCCAGACAGCCATACAATGAAAATATACATAAATAAATATAAAAATTAATTGTGTTTGTGACGGAGCACGTAGACTGTAGTGTACACCATAAATTTGAAAACGTTTAACTTAAATGTTTAATATGAATAAACAGTGCTCATAAACGGCTGCTGAGATAGTATTCTCAAGTGAAATGAGTTGGGGTTTGGACCTGGAAACAGCTACAGATGGACGCTACAGAGCCCATTCAGCTCACAAAATTTAAAGGGATAGTTCACCCAAAAATGGAAGTTCTGTCATTAATTACTTACCTCACATGTCGTTTTAAACCAAGTCCTTCATTCATCTTCAGAACGCAAACTGAGGTATTTTTGATGAAATCCGAGAGCTTTCTGACCCTGCATAGACAGCAATGTAACTGAAAGGTTCCCAGACCCAGAAACGTAGTAAGAACATCGTTAAAATAGTCCATGTGATATCAGAGATTCGTTTCTTAGTTGCTACATTTCTGGGTCTGGGAACATTTCAGTTACAGTGCTCTCTACAGAGGGTTAAGCTCTCAGATTTACTCAAAAATATCTGATCCTAAACACCTTGTCCACGTTTGATGTTTAATTGCATCATTATATTTGGTCCAATGAGGTTTCGGTGTGGGCGTGGCCATGTGGCACAACAACATAAACAGAAAAAATGCAATATTATCTAGGTTAAAAAGGCTATGGAAATGCCATTAGAGTTACAAACATTATGAACATTATTCAAGTTATGAAAGAGTATGTGATTATATACTATATGGTTTGCTTTTTTTTTATGAAGTTTTAAGTATGTTTATGGGTAGTTCATTATTCAGCTCACAAAATTTAAAGGGATAGTTCACCCCAAAATAAAAATTCTGTTATTAATTACTCACTTCACATTAGAATAGTCCATCATTAAAATAGTCCATGTGACATGAGTGATTCTTTTCTTAAACTTGGAATACACTACATGACAAACCTGAACAGATTTTTAAAACACTAGGAATCATACACTTAACTTTGTAAATAGTGACAAAGGAAAAACGGCCTTCATACACTACACGACTGAGGATCAAACACTAGCAGAAGTCGTTCCGATCACAACAAACTCATGCAGAAATGTGCGCCTTCTTGCTATGAGACGCTTGACAAATGAAAACAATAAAATGTGTTCTAAAATCGGCTAAAAGTATCTAACATGGTTGATAGCCTCTGAATGGGTGGAATCAAAGACGAAAAAAAAACAAACAAAAAAAAAAAAACGGCTTCTGTAACCGTCTGATCTGTCATCTCAAAGCTCTGACTTACGGCAGCTAGTGTCAACTTTTCCAGACTGTAAATCAGCGGAAAATCAGGGCAAAAACTGTGTTGTGTATTCCAGGCTTTAGTCGCTACATTTCTGGGTCTGGAAACATTTCAGTTACATTGCTTTATATGGGGGGTCAGAAAGCTCTCGGATTTCATCAAAAATACCGTAACTTGTATTCTGAAGATAAACATAACGAACGATATGATGGTGAATAATTAATGACAGAATTTTCATTTTTGATGAACTATCCCTTTAAGAAACCACACTGAATAATAAGGGTGTAAGACTGGCCATGAGTGTTGGTGATTACAGAATGCCATCAGAGAAAAAAAACACTTGTTTTCCCATTATTCTGCTATTTTTATTATAGCCATTGGCTGAATAGCAAAGTTCTCTACACCTGATTGATGATTGGATCAGATTTCACTCAGAGCAACCTATTATTGGCTAAGAGACTGTGTGACATCTCAAGGAGGCTTTTACTATGGCAGAAAACACAGCGTATATGCCAGCTCCCTGGAACTGACAGACATGTTGCCTGGCAACAGGAACTTGAGGGACATGATATCACATGACTGTGTTTATTGCATGTATATACGTATACAGAGTGTACTTACATGTAATTGGTTTTTAAACACCGTTGATTGGAGGAAATTACCATGCTGTTACACAATCCATAAAGTAATATCTCCAATATTAACATTAATATTTATTATCCTAAGTTGACATGTTATGATCATAGAAATTTGTTGTAATCACTTGGGTTATATGAGCCTGTGAGAAGTGTGAACTTTACAGCTTTCTCAGGGTGTGATTAAGCACATCCTTATCGTCTTGCCATAGTGTGCTTGGGTATCTGTCAAGAGCCTGTAAAACTGGTCTTTCTTTAACCTACTGAAAGGGAGTCGCTTTATCACAGGAATGTAAACACTCCTGTCCTCAGGAAGAGCAGGTTTGTAACATTGTGTGTCACTGTGACTCTGTTTACAAATGGTAGACCTGGTAGTTACTGTGGTCAGGATGCAGAACGTTTGAATGGAATAAGGTAAGAGGATGATTAAGAACGTAAGAAGGAACATCCACGAAAACTAAAAGACAAAACAAGAAAAGGAGGCCTGTGGCAGAGGAGGTCTATTTAAATGTTCATGTTTCACATCAGCTGCCAGAGTTTGCAGATAATGGTCAGGGTTGCCACGGCAACACTGAAATAAAACGGAAAGTATCTTATGGGTCACGTATGGCTGTTACTTCCTGTCTAACAGACACACACACACACACACACAGACACACAGACACGAAGAGATGATCTCAGCCTTTTCTGTACATTTATAGGGGCCCTTAATAAACACACACCCATTTAATACGTTGTACAGACAAGTGTTGCCTGCCATATAAATCTGGCCAGATATGTGAGAAATGTTTTAATGAGCTCCAAATAAGCCATGCAGGAATTAAAAGCTTCATTTCTCAGCATAAAAGGAGGAAAAACTTACTTCAGGGATTGTAAAAGCATGCACTGAAGTTATTTCAGACGATCAGGAAAACTTGAATAATGCAAGAAGCTTTTATATCCATCAAGAGGAAAAACTCTTATCTTTATTTAGCCATGAATTTCACATTGTGAAAAAATCACTTGTACAAAATAATGTTAACCGCAGTGGTTGAGATAAAATAACAATACAATTATATAATACGACAAATATAGAAACGAAAAGAAAAATGACACCCACAAAAACACAACAGTACAGCCCAACATTGACAGTGTTTTAGCAATGCGTCTGTTTGTGAAGGCATACAGCGTTTAAGAGTTCTCAATACACACAGGCTTATGAGTCACCTCCGAATCAATCTTTCACTTCAGCGGGAGGAGAGAGGGAGGAAGGGAGAGAGGGAGGGCAAAGGAGTAAGAGGGAGAGAAGAGGGAAAAAACAAAACACTTGACTATTACTAGTTCAAATGGAGTGGGGAGCCATGATTGTTGACCATCGCTGTGGCAACTGTGCTATGTGAGTGGGGGCAGAACAGGGTCTTTTGATTGGCTGGAGGTCAGAGTGTGCAGTGTTTTGTGAAAAGGTATTCTGGAAGGGGGAGGGAGGGGGTCAAAGATGGAGGAGGGGGTGCGAGACCCTAAAGGCTAATCGGAACATTGTAAGCAAGAATTTCCTGGAGGGGATAAGAGGGTTTGTGTGGGAGGAACGCTTGCTGGATTTTCCTCTCTCAGGGCTTTTCCTTCAACTTTGCAGTCGCTGTGCAATTTAACAACATAGAACACTATATTCTATTAATATAAAGCTAAATCATTTGTCACAACAGCTATAGTGTAGCAAACTGCCTGTGGTGTTACTCAACCTAGCCGAAAACGCTCGTCACTGTCACTCTGCAGTGAATATTCAAACAGACAGATCATCTCTACAGGCAGTGCATTTGGCATTGACATGAAAGCACTATGGTCTTTGCCCTTATGTAGACGTCGCTGTTAGTTATTTCGAGACCTTTGGGATTTAGCTTTATCATCATAAACACCATTGTAGTCGTCATCATTTTATCTGCCTTATAAAATCGTCATTTTATGTCACATGCTGTAGCACATCCACTCTTAAAAATAAAGGTTATTTATTGATAACTAGGTCTCTTTATAGTGGAAAAATAGTGGATTAATAAAATGTCTTTCATACTCAAGGTCCTTGCGTTTTTTCATGTTCGCCATCTTAAAAATTCACACCAAGTCCGATGTGTATTAATTAATCCATCGCGAAAACAACTCGCAAAACAATACAAAATGGAGTCCTCAAGCATTGAGGATGATTTTGTTGTCCTGTCTCCTCTTTAAAAGAGAAAAAGAAAAAGGGAAATATTGGGTCCATCCAATCCTAAAATTGCTCCTTATTAAGGAGTTGCGGGATTATCCCAAGCAATTCACAGTTTACTTCAGTTTGATGCTTTGCTAGTGATACAGGAGTCACACTTTAAAAAGAAGAACACCGATTTCTGTGAAGGATTCTGGACTTTGGCATTCATTTGTACGGTGGCTCTGAATTGTAAAAACACATATCGAAATGCGAAAAACGCAGAAAATAGAATCCGATTCACAACGTGAGGTCGAATGTATTTTTTAACAAATTCTGGCGAGAATTTCAGATTTGGTGTGCAAGGACCTTAATACCATGTCTAGATGGGGTGCAACCACTGTTGCATTCGCAACAGCTTGAGGTCGTCTACAATGAATGCAAAGCAGAAGTATTTGCTCTATTTGCTTTTGTTGCAATGCATCGTTCGTGTCTAGTATAGACAGTGTAAGAAAACAAGATTTTTAGAGGACAACATTCATTGAAAATGGTTTTTCCAAAATTATTTTTGGAACCTGTATTTTTAAGAGTGCATCCAGCAAAGTGTCTGTGACATATTCCTAATCCAATCATAATGTTAACAGCATCGCTGAACTGTAAGGGTCAGTGAAAATTACAACTTGCTGGTGACAGTTCAAGCTGTTCTAAGAACAACTGCGGATGTCACATTCCTCGGATAGCTCTACAGGACCCTTATAACCCAAAGAAACCCTGGGTCAGTGTGAGTTTCAGTACTGACAAAGTGATGGACACAGGTTGAATACTGGTCCGAGTTTGGCATGGGGTCGAAAGCACTTGCTAAACTACGCTAATGTTCGAGTGAAACTTAATGCTTTGTAGATGGAGGTTTGAGGTCAATCTATATTGTGTAAGATTATAAACAGTTGATGCAGGTCAGAGCACCATCACAACTGCATGAACTGATCTGTGGTTGAATCACATCAGATTTTTAAAACCTGAATCAATTGGGTAACATTTATTAAAGAGAGAGTTCGCCCAAAAATGACCATTCTGAGAGCAAGTACAAAAATTTAAATTTTTGGGTAAACCGCCCCTCAATCTTGAAGAATTTTTCTTGCTGTCCCCCAAACTCTCAAAACCACTTCCAAACTCCCCCATCTGCTGACCCGCCCACCCTGGGTAATCTGAGCCCGTGACGTAATTCGGCCCATTCTTATCCTGTCAATGACCTTTGACCCCCAATCCTCCCTGTTTTTGATCAGATGAGCAAAAGGCTCAAGAGTTCGCTGACCACTACAAATTCCACCTGCTCAGTCAAAATTACCTTATGTAAATGTGCAAAAGAGCAGCAGGAACACAGAGCATTTTGGGCCATGCGCGGTACAAAAACCTGTCAACTTCGATACATCCAAACATGTACGCAAGCAGAAAACTTAACAATAAATAAAGAAATATTGTTAATACACAATGGATCAAACAAAACAAAAACAGCTTTAAAAAAAAAATCATAAATTAAGACTATTAATAGACACTGAAATATGTGAAGCCAGACAACCAGTTTCTTGCACTTTTTTTCTTGTCCGTGTTTTTTTTTTTTCTTTTTTTAAATTTACAGTTTCGTTGTTGTTGCCATAGAGACTGCATTCCCTCACAAGGGTGATGAAACGACTCTCACCTCTTTTCTCTCTCCTTCTGTCGTTCACGTTTACCGTGACTGTATGTGCTTAGAATAGTACAAGCAAAAATGGCAGAAGTGTCTAGCACAATTGAAGTTCTGTGCGAGAGAAATGTAGAACTCTAGTTGGTCAGTCATCAGAAGCTGGAAGGATAGTATTTGTTGTTGTTGTTTCCACAAAGGGCATGCTCACGCTGTTTGTCGGTTGTTTATTTTAAAGGGGGTGGGAGAATGATCGGGTGTTGAGTGGGGGTCAGATGGACTCTCGTTCAGTCGAACATGCTGGGACATGCCTCTCCCGCACTCACTTAGTCGCAAACGCACAGCTGGAGCGTGTACCTTGGGACACACTGTGCCCGTGTCCATTTTCACACCAAGCTGCTAAGGTCTGTTCAACAGGAACCGTTCAGCATCAGTCTGTCCTCCTCGTACAGACGTGTGAAGGACAAATACTTAAAAAAAAGGCTTGCTAATGTTTCCTTCTGTCCTTTTTTTTCCACCAGCAAAATATGATGTTTATCAGTCCATGAGTCTGTCTTAGCCTTTTGTCTTCAGAGCAAGTTCTATTTTTTTTTAACATCAACATGGGAGAAGAAAAGGTAGATACATATCAGGACATGAGGTACTTTTTCTAGAGTATCTTCACATCTCCAATCATGCGTAGAGACTCCTGTTGATCTCCCAATCAAAAGTGTCCACTCATCCTTCATGCAGTATACAAATTAAGACAGGCATACGGGTCTATTTTAGCTTGCACGGCATCAGCATTGTACAAAAACGGTCAGAGTACACAGACAAAAGTGATGATTATGCTGGTTATGATGGAAGCAGACTGGACTTTCAGGGTGCTTCGCAGTTCTTTTGGTTTTCACTGTGAAGCGCACGTTCTGATACTCCACAAAATGTAGGACATCGCAATGTACTTGAAACTTCCAAGCAGGAAGTCAAAACTCACAGCAGAAAAAAGCTTTGTGACTGGAACTTGCACACAATATTTAGCTCTTATGGGAGAAAGTGTCTTCATAGAATTGCACAGGAAGGTTATAGCATTTCTTCACAGTTGGAATCCAGTAGACAATATCGACAAATGGACACAAAGAACTCTGTGGAGAGATAAGAAAACAAAAACACATTAGGAACTTTGATAGGTATTTTGAGAGTATTTTGTGCTACTTCTGAAAGCTAGACTAGAACTTGACATTTACGTCACACATTCGTTTCAGGAATAAATAAATATTCAGACACTGAGCCAAACCATTTGTTCCTTATCTTTTTTCCCCCTCAAGTAAAAACATCAGAACCTCACACCTGTTTAACTGCAGACACATGCCAACAGACATTACAAACACACACAGGCCTGTACTCTTTTAGGTACTGCACTCAGTCAGATCATTGATGGTATGAAATCAATTAACAAAGAAGCATTTAGGAACCTAAATGTAGTGCAACAAAGGCTTCCACTTCCGTCCATTGTACCAAATGCAACACAGTACGTTTTTCCTCTTTGGCTTTGTCTCTAGTATCATTTTACAGCCTTAAGCTTCTGCAAAGTCCACTATCCATTCTAAAGTCACGTATTCTCTCTCAAGGCCTCTAGCTTGAAATAAAAGAGAAAAATGAAGTGGAGGTGATCATTTGATAGCAGAAGTCCCCCAGAGCGACCAAATCAAGTCGTTAGCACACATTTTCCCCCTCTCTTTCCAACACTTACCCAACTCCCACTTTTTTCCTTTTAAGTTCTGCATACAGTTCATATAAATGACAGTAAAGGGCAGAAGAGCCCTGCAGTTACAGAAGAATCGCTTGCCAATTAAAACCCACTCAAACAGAAGCCCAAAAAGAGACTGGAAGGAGGCAAAGCCAAATTCATCCCTCCATCGATTCCAGGGCCGGCTGGGTGTAGATTTTACAGAGCTGCTTTTGAAGACAAAATGTTCAGTGAACCATGGCACTTCATCTAAGCAGCATGGAGTTGACGGTGAATGAACACAGCTTAGACTAATGACCTCCCTCCACTCCCACACCCGCCAAACACAAGCCTGGCATAAACACACACGCGTATGTGCAGCTCACACGTGCGGCAACATACAAGCTACGTTTTTTTATTGCCATGGTGGAGATTTTCTATTGATTTCTATTTTTTTTTTTTAAACAGAGCTAAACATTTTCTGACTCAAACCTCTCCGTGTCATATAAAGAAAGCATTTAACCTTCTTTTCTTTGCAGTCTATTCATCAAAAAAATCCTGAAGGAAAAAAAAAAGTAGCATTATTTACAAAAAAAAAAAAATTTATAAATCAGATGGATCATGAGACACTGGAGTAATGGCTGCTGAAAAATCTGATTTATATTAAATGTTTATATTAAAGCTTAATATTAAAACAAAAAAAAAAAGTAACTTAAAATTATAATTATTTTTTTCTGTTTTTTTTCTGCACTTTTGGTCAAAGAAATGTGGCCTTGGCAAGCATACAAGATTTTTCACAACACACACACACAAAAATAAAAATTCAAATATCTTACCAACCCCAAACTTTTTTACTTTAAAAAAAAAACACCAAAAAGTTAAAGCTAACCTGACTTCTTTTTCTTCTAGGGCTGGCAAATGATTAATTGCATACAAAATAAAAGTTTGAGTTTGCCTAATATATGTGTGTGTACTGTGTGTAATTATTATGTATATATAAATACACACAAATTAATGTACATTTAAGAAAAAATGTTATTTATGTACAAAATATTTATATATATATATATATATATAAATTATAAATACATATATTTGTAAATATTTCTTAAATATATACATGAATGTGTTTGTATTTATATATACACATAATAATTACACACAGAACACACACATATATTACACTGTCAGAAAAAAAAAGGTACACCCTAAGGTACAAAGTGAAAAGGTACAAATATGTACTTTTAAAGTACTAAAGGTATTAATTAAGGTATTAATATGTACTGTTTAGAGATAGGTAAGGTACAAAGATGTAACTTTTCATTTTTGTACCTTAGGGTACCACCCCAGCGACAGAACTGTACGTTTTTTCCAAGAGTGTACGCAAATTCAAACTTTTATTTTGTATGCGAATAATCGCGATTAATCGTTTTCCAGCCCTACTTTCTATGCGATAATCTCAAAATAACCAACTATAGACTGACATATAGATCTATCACTACTTTACTTTTTTTTTAAAAAAATGTTCTAATTTAAAGGATTATGACTACATTTTCAAGGTATGACAAAAAGAACCCCACATCATGGACCCTCTATCCAAAGTTCTAAAGGCTGAGGCAATTTGTTGGAGATCTTTGAGGAGAAAGAAATAAAATAACTGTACATACAAATACGCAATCAGTTATCATATCTGTTCTGGTATAACGCAATACTTAAGCGAAGAACATCACTGAACCTTTTCAGAGTTCAACAGCAGATTTGTACAAAAAAATGGTTTCACAGAGAGAGGGAAAAGATAAGAGATAAAGAGAACAGTGTGTCTGTGTATGTAGGAAAGGGAGGATCTCTGTAACCAGATGCATTCCCATGGGAGAAAGATAGCAGGAGTTTGAGTGTGAGAAAACACAGCCAGTTGGAGAGAAAGAAAGAGCAAGACTGAAAATCTTTGTTTACCCTCCCTTATCCAATCCTCCCCCTCTCCCCTCATCTCTGTCTTCCCTCTCCTCCCACTCCTCTGGCCAGCAGTGAGGCTCCTCATTGTTAGCTGGGAGGAAGCTTGCTTAGAACACTTCATGGTCTTTTAAATGCATAGGAATGGCTCAGTGAACAAAGGAAGGACCACCACTTTGAAATTAACTGCCCTGTCAAGGTGGGCGGCATTTCACACGCATGTGGTCACAGAGACTTTAAAAGCGAAACTAAATGACCAGTGCCAAAGGGTCAGGAATGGAATGAGTGTGGAGGACTGCCTAAGTTGTTGTTTTTCAGTGAGGAGGAAGTTAAGTCGGTGCTCATTTTATTTAGTCTAACGTCCTCGAGTTAGATTCACTCTATCAGTATTTATGGGTTATTCTGTTCTCGCTACAGTCAGACTGATTACCTGCCATGAAGGGAGAGGAGAAATGAATGTATAAAATATTCATTTCCTTCTACCAGGCAAAGATAAATCTTTCTATTGTTAGGCGCTTTCACTCAAAGAATAAAGCGCTAATATATAAACACCCTCCTTTCAATGTCTTCGGATTTTTCAAAATACACTCATCAAATAAGAATGAAAATATTGTATTTATGTTCTCTTATTTTCAAGTATTATACTCACAGAATATAAATGCATCCATATTGATTTTTGCTTTGCACCTAAACTCCCATCACAGTCTGAGTTGCAAGGATTGCATTGCAGCAAACTGCAAAACAAGTTGACTGACGATACAGAAACCGTTTATGAAAAACAACAGCTATGTCTCATCTCAATTACCTTATTTCATTTACTTATGCATGTTTTACTCTTAAGTTAAGCAATATATGAGTCAAGCCAAAATATTTCTAACTAGAAGTCAAGTGAATCAGCAACAGCGTGGGTTTTGCATTAATCTCTGGCCTTTTACTACAGCTATGAATCGATCGAATTCAGTTTTGTTTCACCAGACACTGTTTTATCATTACACATTTCAAACAAGTGTCTATTTCACCTTCTTCCTTTCATTTCGATTTTTTCAACACAAACATTTCCTGATAATTTACTCACCCCCATGTCATCCAAGATGTTCATGTCTTTCTTTCTTCAGTCGCAAAGGAATTACGTTTTTTTGAGGAAAACATTACAGGATTTTTCTCCATATAGTGGACTTCAGTGGTGCTCAGTGGATTGAAGGTTAAAAATACAGTTTCAATGCAGCTTCCAAGCAGGTCTTATCTAGCGAAATGATCGATTATTTTCTAAAAAAATAAAAAAAAAGATAAATAAATAAAATAAAAAAAAATTAAAATAGAATACAATTCATATACTTTTTAGCCTCAAATGCTCATCTTGTCTAGCTCTGCGATGGGCATGTGTACTGTGTGCAATCCGGTTCAATACAGTTAGGGTATGTCGAAAAACTTCCATCTCATTTTCTCCTCCAACTTTTTTGCTACAATCATGCTACATCGCTGCAGAAATACCGACCCAGTGTTTACAAAGTGAACGTGCAAGGAGGGTCAAACACCCTTTACAAAAAAAACAAAGGATAAAACAGCGATGTAGGATGATTTTGAAGTTGGAGGAGAAAATAAGACGGGAGTTTTTTGACATACCCTAACGGAATTGAACCGGATTGCACACAGTACACATGCGCATTGCAGAGCTAGACAAGACAAGCATTGAGCATGAGCATCATGTACTCTCATTCCGGCGAAATAATCAAGAATGAGAGGAAAAATATTGAAACTCTTGTGTCATTTTGAGTGAGATGCTAACGGTCTAATCTGATTCAATGATCTATGCTAAATTATGCTACCGCCAGACCCAGAGATTGACTGAATGGATTTGAAAACGGTAAAACTCCACTGTTTACCCCTACAAAAAGTTGGACAATGAGCCTATTTTCAAAAAAAGTGGGGTGTTCCTTTAAAGTCCACCACATGGAGAAAAATCCTGAAATGTTTTCATCAAAAAAAAAAACTTAATTTCTTTGCGACTGAAGAAAGAATTACATGAATATCTTGGATGACATGGGATGAGCAAATTATCAGGAAATTTTGATTCTAAAAGTGGAGTAATCCTTTAAATTATATTAGTAATTTTTTGTCTACATATGCCATTCAAATATGCAAATTATCTGTGATCAACTTAAACCCGTTGCTAAATCTTACGCCTTCACACAATAATTACGAACTGCATAGATTTCCTGTGAAAATTTCACTGAACAACTGTTAACATGACCACACCTTTAACCAGAAAAGACAGTGGTGATCCACAATGTCTATTTAATCATTCAAATATTTGATTACACATTGTAGCATATGTACTGAAAGACTGTAACTGAACAATGCAAAAGCCTACTGCAAACATACTGCAAAGGTACTAAACTGTTTCTCAGACTTCATGCTAGCATGTGAACACACTGCTCATCCAAATACAACACACCTCACGGTTTCCTTCTCTGTCTTTTCTCTGAGCCCTCACCTCCTCCCTTATTTGCCCTACCTCTCTTTCCTCCTTCCTCCACCCTTAGACAAATTTCCCCCTCAGGAACAATAAAAGTCTTCTATTCTGCTTCAATTACCCTCGGTGCAACGCCCCTCACTGCACACTCATAACTCATTCAGCCCTACCGCAAACCGCCTCCTCACAACAGAGACACACAAACACAGTTTTACTCTGAATCTAAATTTTACATGTGAAAATTTGCATGTGCCCACACGCACACTGAAATTCAGGTGTAGCCCACGATCTGGTAGGGGAAGCTTGAATCTCCAGCTCAAAGACCAAGGCTTTGAAATCTCTAAAGCAAGAATTTCTATTTTTTTCTTCCTCAGTCTGGAGACTGATCAGATACAGCAGAGTCTCCATATCAGCCTAAGCAGACATAGCGTGCACACACACACACACACTGCATCGCTGGGCATATCACTGCTGAGAGGTAGATACTGGAAAGCCTGATGCCCTTTTCCGATGCTGTCCTGCTGTGACCGAAGCCTGTTTTCCTGGAGACTGAGCAAGGCTCAATACTTAATAGCCACTATTTTTATGGACTCTCTGGAAACCTGACATCTGTAGCAACCTATTATAAAACATCCATTAATGCGCCAGCTTTGAAAGTTATCGATTAAAGTGAAACGCTGAGATTAGTACACCTATATACACAACAGAAGAACCTCCTTACAGAAACAAAGGAGGAAAACAGCAAAAAGACCATCGAGAAAGAACACAAAAACCAAGGGGGAACTGACAGATTGAAATGAAATATATACGATTTTGCATACAAGCCATGTTGACATGGTTGATATTCATAATACACTGCCTCACCGTTTCTTTTCCCTCTGCTTCCTAAGACAATCTAATTGTGCTGTCAATACTCAATTTGCCACTGATTTTAATAAGGTTCCTTGTCAATGTATGCACAAGGCAGATCATGAGGGATAAATGAAATCTCTATATCCAAATGCAGTGTGCATGTGAACACACAAAGTGAAATTGTACATGTGTCAGTACACTTACAAAGAGGGTACTGCGTGAAACCACAACACTGGAATTATTATAATTAGAGTTAAAAATGTTCTGGGGAAACAAACAATTAGCAAATATGATCTAAACAGGTTCATGACCTTAACTAACAAGGGCTGGGCGCATCTCATTCCTCTGAAATCCCTCGTGTTCCAAAGAAAAAAAATCTCTCAAAATGTATTTCGGCCTTTACAAACTGCTTTTACCATGCAAAAACAAGCTCATTCAGTCGCTTGTAGACAGAATGTAAACAACATGTGATTTTCTGTATTAACGTCCGCCATGAAATGAAACAGAGACTAATTCAAACACAACAAATTCCCATATACAGACAGGGAAATAGAAATTCATACCAGTATGCCAATAATTACATGTTAAGGCTGACGAATGATAACTGATTCTAAGAACTCCATATTATTTTACTTAAATTTTAAATAAACCATTTGGATGTGCCATTTCATTTTAAACAAATTTATGATATACAGTATGAAAATTGGATGTTTTGACTAGATTTGATCACTTCCTATATATAATTGGCCAAAAAAATGTAACATGCATTTTTTTTTTTTTTGGATTATATTACCTACCTTGTAGGAACAGTAGGGTCACACAGGGGAGGACAGGCGTGCTTCAGGCTGGGAGGTGTTTCCAGGTGCTGACGAAGGCGGTAGGGATTAAGGAATATGGTACGGTAGTGATGCTGTTCCAGGCATCCAGCGTGGGATCGTAACAGTCCAGGGTTTTGCAGCGCTGTGTACCAAAGTAGCCGCCCACCACATAAAGTTTGTTTCCCGAAGCCACCGCTTGGCAGCTCATTCGCTTCGCCGTAACATCTCCAACTTTAGTCCATTGATAATTCTCACTACTGAATTTGTAGGCAGAGCAAGCGGAGAATTCGGTGTCACCCCCCATTACAAAGATCTGGTTGCCGAGAACAGCAGCTGCGGTGTAGCGCCACGGCTGTGGACAGGAAGCCGGAACCGTCCAGCGATTTTCTGAGGGATCGTAGCACTGAACTTTGGGTAGCTTGTCGTGGGCTACGCTTGTCCCACCGAAGGCGAATAACTTTAGCTTTACGCTGACGACAGCAGCATTGCTGACTCCTTCTCTCAGCGGAGCCACCATGCTCCACTTGTTAGCAACTGGGTCAAACTGCTCTACCTGCTTCAAGGACACAGATGGTGATGCAGGCAGACAGCCAGTGGCAGCTGTGTGACCTCCGACAACATACAGGCAGTGGCGTAACTCAGCAGATCCGTGACCGAAACGTGCTATCAGCATCGGAGCCGCTTTGGACCATTCTTCATGTAATGTGTCATACACCCAAACGTCTTTAGACACACCGTTCTCTGAACCCCGGCCACCAGTCACGTACACTTTGCAGCCAATGGCGCAAGCACTGAACTCTTTGCGTGGACTGGGGATGTCCGCCTTTGGAATGATTTCTTTAGCCTTCTGGTCAACCAGGTAAAGCTTGTCGCACATAAACGTGGGGCCGCCCAGAAGGAAAAGAGCATGACTGGTTTTCCGTGGCCGGGCGCAAGGACTATTAACGACGCCGTCGTTTTGCAAGATGCGCAGTTTGCAGCGAATTGCCTCATCCACCAGCTCTTTGCTTTTTGCCTGTGCGATGATGAGCTCTTCCGTAGAGACGTTCTCCATGAGGAAGATGGCAGGCAGGAGAGCCAGACGCACAGTACGGAGCAGCTCTGGAAGGTGACAGTGCCGTCTCTCAAGGTCATAGTTCACCCAGTTGAGCGCCGACTCGTAGACGAGACGCTCGTCCTCGGTTTCGAGCTCTTCATGCGCCAGCAGTTGGACCAGCATGTCCTTGGGCAGCTGGAGAAACTCTTCAGTCTTGCAGATAGCAGGGAAGTTACTGAGGCACATGCTCCAGGACAGCTGGAACAGCTGGGTGCACTGGTGAGCGTCCGAGAGCAGCAGCATGCCCAGGCAGTTGGACGGGTGAAGGTTCTTCTCCAGGAACTCGGCACAGGCATCACGGATGTCCTGGAACTCCAGCATGTCACCGGCCTCAAGGAGAGACTCCGCATTCTCCTCATTTATTATCACTCTTGATGAGTAGGCATAGTCCAGAAGGAGCTCCAAAACCTAGACAATGCAGAGTAAATGCGAAGTTAATATAAATAAACTGACAACCTGCACTTGAAAACCATGAAGCTATTGATTTGCAAAAGCCTGATGTTCAACTCCAGAGCTACTCCAAGGTTTCAGTACTATTCAGTCAATAATGTGCTGCTTACAATGGCAGAAAATTGCTTTCTGTCATCATTTACTCACTTCTGTCATCATTTACTCACTTACTCATGTACTTTCCAACCTTAATTTAACATAAAAGATGATATTTTGAAGAGTTTTAGTTTTGTGCTACAATGAAAAAAAATGTCCTACAATGGAAAAAATAAATAATTTTTTCCTTTGAATTCCACAAAGGAAAGTCATACAGGTTTGGAATCACATGAGGTGATTCACTCTACAGAATTAAATTTTTTTTTGGTGAACTATCCCTTTCACACTACTATACAAATTCAAGCACTTTATCAGTACCTCTGGATGAATAGAGTCCCTGAAATCCACTTCACTGTCCTGACTCTCTCTCAACCCTCCGCTGAACATTGCTTCAAAGTAGCGGCTGCAAGCGGCCAGCACAGCCCTGTGGCACGGAAAAGAGCGATTTCCTGCGTGGAGCAAAACATCGGTGAAGAGTCTCTGCTGACGAAGAGCATTCAGATGCATTAGCACGCTGTCTGCATATGAGGACTTGTGGAACAGGTAGATGTTCATAGAGCCCGTGCTGGCACGAGACTTGCGGTTCTCGTGGACGCAGACAGACATTTTCATTGAATCCTGAAAAAGTAGAGAGAGAAATTGTTCTGGTGACTCAAGAATAAAAACAGGGAAAGTGTGCTAACGTTTTACACAATTAAAATTCACACTGAAGAGGAAAGAAAATGTGAAACTCCCTAGTACCATAGTGAGAACTGGCATTTTGCTGAGGGGCTTGAACAGCCTCTGTTGTCTGTTGCAGGAGTTGACTGACATTGTTTTGAACAGAGATATGATCAGTATCAGCAAAATACACAAAGAGCATGCCAAACCTCAACATGAAGGCAGAGAAGATGATGTAATTCTGCAAACACAACATAAAAACCCACTGGAAGCCTCTCTGATGTCTAGCCGACTGGAATGTGAACAAATGCAAGGGAGTCTAATCATTACCAGGTGTTCAAAGCCGGACGGATAAGGAGGGGGAAACTGAAGGGAAAGAAAAAAACTTTCAGAAGTAAACACCCCTGCCTGAAATTTACTGTGGAAAATTGAACAAAGAGTTGAGGACCAGGCACAGAGTCAACACCAAGTGTGTCAATGTCACCGGCCGCCATCTGGTCACCTATATGGTGCACATTCAAATCCAATCAGTCTGAATTTCCATGTAACCGATACACACCCTCTGGTCCCTGCCGGCTGTCAACATCCCTCCGGGGAGAATTTAATTGTGTTTCCGCTAATGTTGTGCAGAGGCAAAATGTAGTTCTGAACTGGGCTAAATACATTAAGGACACACAAGCAATGGTGATGTATCACACCTGATACAGTCCAATAATCCATTTAAATTGGCCACAGCTGTGAAGTACAAGAGCCAGAAACCCTGTGCTGACATTGGCCATTAATTATTTTGCAACACAGCACTGAAAACTAGCAATGTTATGCGAATGACTGTATAACAATCAGTTAATAGCTTACAATAAAGATAAACAATAAAGAATGTAATCACAATTTGCAATCATATCTTATAACAGTAGGCTCTATAAAAAGTGCTCTTTAAACACTATTTATTTCTATGCCAACATGTGTTACAGAAATCAAATTTTGAATAATGACAGATCAACATTGTCATGACATAATATAGGTACACATAGGTGCACTGACATCACTATTTTGCTAACTATTTTTATCATTAAAGTTGTATTAAAAATAAATGACAAGAATAACTATTAATTTGAATTAAGTGAATTTATTCTATATTCTATAATTATTAATTCTATAATTATTCTATAATTTATTTCTAATAATTTAAAACTATTTTTACATTCGAATATAAACAGCTTTTTTGTACAACAGAAGAAATGTCCAATGAAATATGCCCTAGAAACAGCCCACGGTAACTAAAGAATGCACTTGCATTTACACTTATGAAAATATAGACCGTATATATTACCTGTTCAGGAGCAATGAGGACTTCAGTTCCGTCTGCTCTGGCCGACAAACATGCCACAACGCGACGCGTACAGAGTCACAATACCGGCGGCGCTG
Source organism: Labeo catla (assembly GCA_012976165.1). Lineage (NCBI taxonomy): Eukaryota > Metazoa > Chordata > Actinopteri > Cypriniformes > Cyprinidae > Labeo > Labeo catla. Next base: position 459,850 of record VONZ01000186.1, on the reverse strand, counting down.
GACGCTCTAGCAACAGCGTCCTATGTCGCGTGGATGAACCACAAAATAAACAAATGAAGAGTAATTTAGTCCACTTGCTTTTAACGTAAGCAACGAGCCTAGAAATACAGTTTGGTCTATTTTTGCTGAGTTGCACGGAAAACTACTTGAGGTCCTCTATTTTTTTTGACAACGGTGCACAAATACATTCACTCGTATAGTCATACAGCAGCTCCGCCGCTGCAGGTCTCAATAATGAACAGCTGATGGGTGTGAACAGCTTTTAGAGGAGGAAGAAAGAGAGGCGGAGCGCTACTGCTCTTTAGGAGAATGTGGGAGGAGATAGACTGATGAACTGGCGTGAAAAGAGATAAGGAGGTTGTGGTGGGTCTCATTAATAGAGTAATAATTAAATTTTATTAGGCTGCGTATCGCTAAGGGGTTTGTGTGTATGAAAGTATTTAAAGTCTGTATATACATTGTATAATATCGCATATATATGGCCATTTTAGGAAAGAGTGATCCTACTTAACAGCAACTTCGGCGGCAATGCTGTGTATTGAAAGTAATTTAAATAATCTAGTCTATAAATTGTACTTCGAATCCAGCATGAACTTTGTTCCTCGTTAGTTTGAGACGCACGCTCTGGTTCAAAGCTAAGTGGTGAATTTTAATTCACGGAACAATATCGTCCCCTGCTGAACAAAAGGTGCATTTACGTTGTCAGCATCATACCTGTAAATGCCCTTGACGTATGTAGGGTCATTCCTAGTATTCGTGCCTTTTGGACATTAACACTTAAAAATTAAACACATTTTTATATAAATTCTTGTGTGATACTATACCAATTCGTATGATAGGGAGATGTAAAACGTGTGAAAAATAAGTTTGGTCAACCGTAGGTATATACATTTTAGCAATTATAAGCCAAATCCAACCAAAAATGTCCACCCTCTTAGGGACAAATTAAAATAAATTTAAAATATTTATGAAGTAATAGACCTTCTTTGAGAGACATACAGTTACAGTTGAGGTCAAAAGTTTGCATCCCTCTTTCAGAATCATTAAAAATATTGTTTTACCAAACTAAAGGGGGTCATACAAAATGCATGTTATTGTTTATTTAGTACTGACCTGAATAAGATATTTCACATAAAATGTGTTTACATATAGTCCACAAGAGAAAATAATAGTTGTATTTATAAAAGTGACCCAGTTCACAGTTTACATCCCCTTGATTCTTAATACTGTGTTCTTACCTGAATGATCAGCAGCTATGTTTTTTTTGTTTAGTGAGTGATAGTTGTTCATGAGTCCCTCATTTGTCTTAAACAGTTAAACTGTCTGCTGTTCTTTAGAAAAATCCTTCAGGTCCCACAAATTCTTTGGTTTTCCAGCATTTTTGTGTATTTAAACCCTTTCCAACAATGATTTTATGACTTTAAGAGCCATCGTTTCACACTGAGGACAACTGAGGGACTCATATGCAACTATTACAGAAGGTTCAAGCACTACTGAATTTGAAGATCAGGGTAAATGTAACTTATTTTGTCCTCCCAGGTAACTATCTGTAGCCTCTGAAGGGCAGTATTAAATGAAAAAACATAATATTTAGGCAAAAAAAAGGTCTGTCAAATAAAAAAATTGAATGTTTTTTTACATGCTACTTTTACACATAAGAATTTCTTTTTTTTTTTTCATATTCCCCTTAACAGGGTGGACATGTTAAAGTTGACCACATCAGATTGTAAATATAAAATAAGTAAAAACAGACAATTAACAAAACAGAGGCTCTCACTCACCTTCCCCAGTTGTTTTCCCTCCAAGAAAATGATGTCAGCCATTTGATATGATGTATTTTCCTTTTTCCAACTTTGATTTAAAGGGCCAGTAGTTTAATATAAGGGGATGGATAATATTTTGAGGGACAAGCTAAAAAGCTTTATTATTATTATTATTATTATTGTTGTTGTTTAATGAATTTAATACCTGGAAAATATATACTTTAGAACAAGGGTGTCCAAACTCAGTCCTGAAGGGACAGTGTCCTGCAGAGTTCAGCTCCAACCCTAATTAAACACACCTAATACCACCTAGAACCAGCTAATCAAGCTCTTACTAGGCATACTAGAAACTTCCAGGCAGGTGTGTTGAGGCAAGTTGGAGCTAAACTCTGCAGGACACCGGCCTTCCAGGACTGAGTTTCGACACCCCTGCATTAAAGAAATCATACATACCAAACAAGATAAAAAAAAATATCACTCATATTAAGTGTTGTATTCGTCATCAAAAAGGCAGACACAGGCCTGGGGACATAGGAAAAATTGTAATATTTGGTGGTTTAAAATGCTGTAAAATGTTTAGAATTATTTTAAAAAATAATAAAATGTATGTTTTTGAAAATTTTAAGGCAATAATATCATGATCTTTACTGGGGACACAAAAGGCACTGAATCCCAGGAATAAACCAGGTGATTTAAATTTCTACCTTTTAAATGAAAAATGTCATGATTGTTCTTGGGTCTTGGGCAGTGATGTGGTAGATTAAAATATGTGGCTCATGTGGCCCTGGTATGCTTCTTTCTTAAATCTGTGGAGCTATAAAATTTATGTGGACCATACCGTCTGCTGTCAGGCTCTGTCTGCAAAAATCTCACTGAATTATTTCAATTAATGGCAAAATGAATGTCTGTAAATGTAAACTGATGTAGTGTCACTATGGGAAATATGGTTCATTACATTAGTATCGAACACAAGGAAGCGCCACCTAGTGGATGCGTAATGTTTTTATACTGTACAAACTGTTTCAAATAACACCGTTTCGTATGTTTTTTTAAGCCTTTTGGTCCACAGGGGCACAAGAAGTGTTCTCATACTGACACAAGAAGTGTCAAACCATGTTTACATTGTAGTTGTAGAAGTGCCCTCATAAACCATGATATATACCAGACACATGTTGGGTTTTTATATTTTATGGGGACATTCCATGATTTTTATACTGTACAAACTGTATTTCCTATTCCCTTACCCTAAACCTACCTCTCACAGGAAACTTTATGCATTTTAATATTTTCAAAAACTGTATGTGTATGATTTATAAGCTTGTATCCTCATGGGGACCCAAAATTTCCCCACAAGGACAAAGATTTTGGATACTGCCATCTTTGTGGGGTCATTTTGTTAAGGTATGTCAAACACACACGTCCGTCATTAGCTTCGTACCTGGACTGCATTTCTCAAAAGCATTGTTAAGCTGTAGAAAACACTGGTAACAGTGTTCTATACAATCTACTTATGCGTTTGTGTTTCCTCACCCTGGTGTTGCTGTAATGTGCCATTCTTTCTTTGTTCGAACAAGACCAAGCAAGACATTTTAATTTTTCCTTTTGCGGTCTAAAAAAATAAAGAATGACTCAATTTTCGAGAATGACGTCTGTGAGGCCTCTGCAGAATAAACGTTTCTAACTTATTGAGTGTTCTCAATTTAATGTTCCTGAGAGGACCTTAAATAGTCGCATGTACACTGTTTGTGCTGAGAAAAGTTCTTGAAATTTTTCTTTCTATTGTAATTTCACATGAAAAAATAGCATATCTTTCATATCTAGTTTTTTAACAACAGCAGCAAATAATGCTTTACAAAAAGTAGGGGATTTAAGTACACAGTAGGCTGCAATTACAATTATAATTACATAATACATTATAATTACATAGTATTAGCATTCGGGAAATATGTCATATGCTATACGTCTTGCTATTTTAATGTTTTTATTACGTGATATGTTTTAAAATACATGAAGTCTGCTCCCTGTTATACTTTGCTGAAACCTAAAACAGTTGTTTAGCTCATATCGTTTCTATTTCCTGTTTGTTTTGCAAGTTAGCCTACATCTAAGGATTGACCTTCATTGTGCTCGGCACAAATCAACAGATAAAGGGATGAGGTTTGGTAATAACAATCTGTGCAATTCACTTAGGACTTTGAAGGGGTGTGGCGGCTTGGTAGGTCCCATGATTTAAGTTGAGGTAAACGCCGCCCCCGAGCTCAGAGCACAACATCCACAGTCGTCCGTTCAGGCTAGAAGCAGAAGTCAGCTGACTGCACAGCGCTCAACACAGCCATGTACTGTCTGCTCAAATTGGCGCCTTTGTTTTTGGCATTAGCCGTCTGCTGTGGGTGGCTTTTCGACGACTTTGTAGGGAAACAGAAGGAGCTGGATGAAATCGCTCTATGGCCGCTACCGCAGAAATTTCAGTCGTCCGACGCCGCTTTTAAACTCAGCCATGCCCGCTTTCAGATCGTCCACTCGAAGCAGTCCTCCGCCGGACCGAGCTGCAGTCTACTCGAGAATGCGTTTCGCAGGTAGGTAACGTTACTGTATACCTTATTCATATTTGTGTTATGAAAAACGCTAGTGTTTAGTTTTAATAGGAAGTATAGTGTCAGTACAGTATGATTCACAAGCACCGTGTGCTCCGTATCAAAGAGACAGTAACAGTTAAGTAGAATCCACTTGGCCTCAACTGACCTTTGCTTTGCAGATATTTTGAATACATATTCGGTGACATTAAGAAGCACGAGAAGAGCCGAAAGAAAGTGTATGATTCAGATCTCGCAGAGCTGCAGGTGTGGATCACATCAGCTGATCCAGAATGTGACGGTTACCCGAGTCTGCAGACCGACGAGTCATGTGAGCTTTTTCCTTCCGCCTTTTTGATCCACTGCGCCGTAACCCAAATGATCTCTAATCCAATGAACGATCGGCAAATCCAATAATTGCCTTTTGTAGGTGTAATCGGGTTAACGTATTTACGTAATTCTAGAGCTCTTTTTAGATTTAGTAAAATTTGACTCATGTGAAGTAATTTGTAAACAATTTTTAGAGTTTCATAGAAACTGGGTTATGAAAGTCACTTCCTGCTTCAATCAGATGTGTTGAGATCAAACTGAATGAATGTTTTGGTTGTCTGTGAATTGTGTATCGTTTCTTTTCTTTGTGTAGATGAGCTGTCAGTTGATCAACCCTCTGCTGTCCTGAAAGCAGCTAATGTATGGGGAGCTTTGCGAGGTAAGCAAAACTTCACAATGGAGTTGTACTATAAAGGCAGTAAACAGGCTCAACATTTATATTTCCCCTTTGAACATATACTCTACTATTCAAAAGTCTGGGGTCAGTCTTTTTTGTTAAAGACTAAATTTACTTATTTCCAGTAGGGACGCAATAAATGAATCAAAAGTGACAGTAAACACATTTACACTGTTACAAAAATATATATTTCAAATAAATCCTGTTCTTTTGAACTTTCTATTTAACAAATAAATTCAAAAATATTAAGCTGCAACTGTTTTCATCATTGGTAATAATAAGAAATGTTTCTTGAGCAGCAAATCAGCATATTAGAATGATTTCTGAAGAATCATGTGACACTGAAGACTGGAGTAATAGCTGCTGAAAATACAGCTTTGCCATCACAGGAATAAATAATGTTTTAAAATATACTGAAGTAGAAATATTGATATATTTCACAATATTACTGTTTTTACCGTATTACATTGGATTAAACTCCATTTCAATTCTTATTAGGGGCATTGCCCTTTTCTAGGAATGTATAATGTTGTTGTTTTATCCTGCCTTAAGAGAAGAGATTGCAGTGTTTATCATGTCCATATAACATGTTTTATTGCAACTTATGATTTCATCATTTTATGATATGATTTGATCCTTTATATGATTTCACTTCCTTTATTGTTGTAAGGACTGGAAACATTCAGCCAGCTGGTCTATGAGGACGACTATGGAGTCGTAAGTTTGAAGTAGACCATTAATTATTAGATTGTTGTTTTTGATTAAGGCTTTAAATGTTAATACATTCCATCAGTGTATCTATTTAGCTCTTCTAAAATCCAAACATCTTTTGTCTTCTCAACAGAACAACATCAATAAAACAGAAATCTCAGATTTCCCACGGTTTGCCCATCGAGGGGTCCTCCTGGACTCATCTCGCCACTTCCTACCACTCAAAGTCATTTTGGCCAATTTGGTGAGCTGAAATTGTTTGCTTTACATAGGCAGGGTTTAGTTAAACACATGCATAGATCTGGAATGGCATTTTTTAGGCCATGATTAAATTATGACTTATCATTTTTTCATTAATGCTCAGTTAGAAGGCTTTTGTCAACTAACTAGCTCAAGGAAGTTATTTTACATATGAGACTGGAAAGTCAAGTTCTTTAGGTACATGACAGTAATCACAAGACAAGATGATGCTCATCACAAGGTTTTTCCATAAAAATGCAGTCAGTGAACAGTAGTCAAGTTTTGACTTAGAATTAAATGCAAGTCACGTTCATATTTTGCTGGTTTTGAAATGCTTCTCATACCACAGCGTTCAGTAATAAAGTGTCTAATTTTCACAGGAAGCAATGGCGATGAACAAGTTTAATGTATTTCACTGGCACATTGTTGATGATCCGTCCTTTCCTTATGTGAGCCGTACCTTCCCGGAGTTAAGTCAGAAGGTGAGTATGTGATGCATTTGACTTTGTTTTAGATTCAAGCTTGATTGCCCCACACTGAATAAATAAGTCTGTATTCAGAACATGAATTATGTTGTAGATTTCAAACAGGTTGTTAGTGGATAGTGTCATGGGCAAACATTATGTGAATAGGAGATCATAAGTAGGCGTATTAAGCTATAATTACACTGAAACTAATTCCAGGTTTTTTGAAAGACTTATAGGTGAGGCATCAGATGCAAAACTCGTATTTACATTGTGTTTGCATATAAACGTGTCTTGGCAGTGTGTGGACACAACCATCCTACAATGATAAAAATCCACTCACTCCTTTTTTTTATTCCTAAAAATCCTAAGCAGCCTCAGTTCAAGCCATTTTGATTTTCTGAGCAGTGTGATATCATACTGCTCAGGCCCCGCCCACGACCGCTGACGGATATGTCCCATATTAGCATATTTCGGCCCTCAGCCAGTTGTATGCTGTTTGCCATTTTCTCAGTGAAAAAGTGAACATAAGAGTCTTCATTTTCTCAATGTCAGAGCCACTAAGGACGCAGTGAATTAATTTTGTTTTTGATTGAAATGCGCTACTAAATATACAAAAAAATAGAATAGAGGGGCGGGGTGAACAGTAGCTCATTAGCATTTAAAAAGAAATGCACTGAAACTGGTTGTTGTGAACAGAGCTGTTTTTGACCAAATAAAAAGGGTGTTGTTTTACACAACCATTAAGAGATTTTAACCAAAGTATATTACAAACATTTCATGAAGACCCTAAAGCAGGAGTTTTCAAACTGGGGTCTGTGACGCAAAGCCAGGGGGTCCGCAAAAACAATTGCTATTATAGGCTAACATATTTTCCGGACTACAACTCCTGTTTTTTAATCTTCTGAAACGTGCTATGATTCATATTCCAAATGTCAAATAAGCAAAACGTAAACACTTAAAAGTGGGTTTTTATGACTATATTTCTCCTGTCTGTGTGACAAATAGGCAGTATCGCTGAGTTTTCTTCATTTCAGGAAGTTTCAGAGAGGCTGAAACTGAATGCGCATTTTGTTTGTGTTCTTTATTTTACAAAAGTACAACATTTAACTGTTATTTTGAAGTTACACAAATTTAAACTAGACCGTTTTAAATGATGTCTTACTCTTACCTGAAGGATGTAGTTTTTTCCACTGATATAAGGAATCCAAGTGTTCGTGCCAGTCAGTCAGTGTGAGCATCGCAATGCCACGGTGTTTTTCCAAACACTTTTTTTGTGTATGTGAAGGATGCTGTTTTAAGCCGATATTCGGTCACAAGAGAACTTCTTTATATAATAAATAATAGTTTAGCAACCACACCGTGTCTAACAATTCACTCATGAAAACAATCCATGCCGAATGAGAGGTTTGCTTTAAATAGCTAGTACATGCGCATTTTACTTTCACTTTCGAAATTACCGACAATTCTTTCAGAATTAACTTAATTGAATTGTCAACATCAAAACCGTGACACCACTGTGTAGGAGGCCTATCAAACCGAACTGTGACTTTGTGAACAGTTTCACCCCTAATATGTACACATTTATTTCTGTTCTGTTTTAAATGCCACTAAATTTAAACAATCTGGAGTGAGGGGAAATAAAATACATGTTAGTGTTTGTCAAGTTCCCTAACGTTTGTTTTATTTAGGCCTATTATTAACATTATAGGAAAATACAACTTGCATGTGACTTGCAATAGGGTCCATTTTCACCAATAAAACAATCATATTATGTTCATTATTCCCACCCACTTTAAACTTTAAAAATCCTCTCCCCTGTAAGGGGTCCCTGGCTCCAAAAAGTTTGAAAACCCCTGCCCTAAAGAATCATACCAACTTGTGTAAAATGGCATCCTATGTCCCCCTTAAAAAAAGATATGCCATGCTTTTAAAAATAGTTCCCTGTTCTCATATGCTTTTATTTGTATTTGCTGCATTGGAAGCGAAAGGTAAGGGATAAAATTACCACAAAATGATGATACTGCTGTAGGACATGTCAATTCCCGTGTTGTCCTTTAGTGTAGAATTTTCACCTCTAATCTAAAGAATTAGGCTGTAGGACTCACTGCCACTGCTGAAATCTACTGGGGAAAGTGTTTGTATATTGATCATGTTTTCCCCATTTCTTTTGTGATTGACAGGGAGCCTATCACCCATTCACACATGTGTACACTCCATCTGATGTGAAGATGGTCATCGAATTTGCCCGCATGAGGGGGATCCGAGTCATCCCTGAGTTTGACACCCCTGGACACACACAGTCTTGGGGCAATGGTTAGTTGTTGGACTTGCTTAGTCATATTTAAGACTAGAAAACACTGCATAACTTTTCAGATCTGAACAAATTTTAAAACACTACCTGTCATGCACTTGCCGACTTGCCCAAATGACACAGTACAAACTCACAAAGAAACATGCCTTATTGCTAGCAGACACATGTTTCAGAAGTCATGTAGTGTATTTCAGTCTTAAGTCATGTTTTGTTGGTTTTGCAGTTTACTTTAAAACTGCAGTTACTGATTAATGTGATAATAAATGTTTTCTCTCTCTGTCACTCTTTCCTTTAGGCATGAAGGATCTGCTAACACCTTGTTACAGTGGGTCTAGTCCTTCAGGATCATTTGGGCCGGTGAACCCCATCTTAAACTCCTCTTATGACTTCATGACACAGTTTTTCAAAGAGATCAGCACTGTCTTCCCTGATGCCTACATACACCTGGGAGGAGATGAGGTTGATTTCAGTTGCTGGTAAGAAAAAGGAGCTTCTTAGCCAATTGTCAATTAGTGAAGTACATTGTTTCCCTGAATATTGTAATGCCAACAATCTTACTTTATATCACTATTGCTCTACTTAATGTTGATAGCAGTTATGGTTAAAGTTCATGCTTACATTCCTCTTATTGTTCCTGTAGGAAGTCCAATCCTGATGTTCAAAAGTTTATGGCAGAGCAGGGCTTTGGCACAGACTACAGCAAACTGGAGTCTTTCTATATTCAAAAGTAAGAGCTTCAGTGTAGTCAGCAGATACATTTAGTATGGTCTTGTAGTATAAATTACAGATGATTATGACAGTTTGCTTGCTTGTTTTTTTTCTTCCCAGAAGAATGTAATTGTAAATGAAAATATGAATCAGAACACGAACTGACATTGTATTATTCATCTTTGGAAAACAGATTACTTGATATTGTGGCTTCTACCAAGAAAGGTTACATGGTGTGGCAGGAAGTGTTTGATAATGGGGTGAAGGTAAGGCCCATCTCATTTTATCCATGCTATGAGCTTAATGTAAATCGATAAATGTTATATTAATTTCTTAGTTTAACTTACTTTGTTCACAAATTAAGACACATTCATGCTTTGTGACTTCAAATCAAAGCCTAATCTACTTTTCTTTAACCTTCTTAGTCAGAAATAGCCTGACTCGCATGCTTGCCTTTTCACAAGCCACTGCTAACATATCATTAAATTGCTGTTTATAACTGTGCTTGCATGTGAATGTATGATTGCCCATAAATATAACAGTCAAAAAGAAAGGGGGAAAAAAAAAAAACATTGATTAGGGCACATAATGAGCTTTATGCATGTTCCAGCTGAAGGCAGACACTGTGGTGGAGGTGTGGATGGGGAACAAGATGGAGGAGGAGCTACAGAATGTGACTGGGGCAGGATTTACAACCATTCTTTCTGCCCCTTGGTACCTGGACTACATTAGCTATGGACAAGACTGGAAACGCTACTACAGCGTTGAGCCACTCAGTTTCCCTGGTCAGTTTCTCTAGTCAAACTCTAGTTTTGTTTAGTTTAGAAGCACTAGTTTAACATCTAGTTTCAAAAGCAGTCATTTAGGAACTCTAGTTATTCAGTGTTTACACATGTATTGGGCATTAAATTATGTGATTGGTTTTGACCTGTCTTGTTGGCAACTTAGGGTTAAGATGGTCGGTTCAGATTTAGATTTCAGATTTAGTTTTAGAGTTTTAATCAAATATGGTTATTAATAACATTTTCAATCAATGTTACATTACATTACATTACATTTTATCCTGGTTTTTGCCCTGAAAATAGCCGTGGACAAGTTGACGTGGTGCTGAATGACGAACAATCTTGGGGGTTGAGGCTGTGGTCTGGGTAGAGATGGTTCATTGAGAAACACCTCCATTTTAAAGTTGGATATATATGCTTGTCATCGATCATAGATTAATTTTATGAAATTTCCTGTCATTTCTGCATTATTGTAGTGTTCAGTTGTGATCCTGTCAATCTGGCTCTTGTATTTGGTTGTCACTTGTGCGTTGTCATGTCTATGTAATGTCAGTGTGTTTGACCGCTCCTGATCAATTCTGAGCTCCTGCCACATCTTGAGGTCAGTTGTTGAAGACACCGAAACCACATATTCCTGAATGCTTTGGAAAGCATGCGTTCCAGCAAGTGTCACTCTAAATACACTACCGTTCAAAGTCTGGATTTGGAAGATTTTTTTAAAAAAGGTTTTTGAAAGAAGTTTCTCCAAGGCTTTGAATAAAAAGTAAAAATTTACTTAATATTATAAATATCTTAAAAATCAGTTTTGATCTTAAAAATGTCTTAGTGACCCCAAACATTGGAATGGTAGTGTATGCTTTGCCATCATTCCTCCTCCACCTTGCTCCAGCCTTGTTAAATCGATACAGTAATATCACTGCTAAAAACTTCTACCTCATTCTTCATAGTCACTGTAAAGGATAATAGTTAACTTGTCAGGTTTAGAGGCCATTTACTAATAATCTAATGAGAAAGACATGTTGAGTCACTGCCAAGCATTTTACCCTCTTGGAAAATGTGACACTAAATAGATTTCTCTGGACTACATTCAACAAAGAACAATTTTCAGTTTTGACAGTTTTAACTGCTAAAATTGAATATTGATTGCATTATATTGGGATATGCCAATATTGATAGTAGGGATGCACGATATTAAATTGATACTGATATTTTTTAACTAATTGTGGCCAATACCGATATATTTCCTTTAGTCTCTCCTGTGCAGAAATTATAAGCAAAATATTTTACATTTTGCTTTGTTTTAACAAGAACTTATTTGTTACAATTGAATAAACAATAATGAAGTTTTTTTTTATAATGATGGTACATTGAAGCTTTGAACATAACTATAAATAAACTATATATTAATCGCTGCATTTTTTTTCCCAGAAAGATGCAGTGTTAACCTTAACATTTTATTTTAAGATTTAATATTGGTAGATGGTCTAAAGCAAAAGAGATGTAAAAATTCAGAAAATCTTTTAGAGCTCATAATTTGTTTAAAAACATATAACATATTACACATTAATTCATAAATAACTATATATAAAATTATTTAATTTGCAAATTTTTTTTATTCATATAAGCTATGGCTTCTGGCCTTCAGTCAAAACATACTCATGATTTTATGACATCAATTACTGCTTTATTTAATCAGAAACAGTATAAATGTTATTTGTGTGGGCTATTTTACTTTGATATAATTAGAGGTAGGCTAACAGTGCCCCCTACAGATTAAAACTCTTTACTGAACGGGCTTTTACCGTTTATTGTCACACACAGGAACTGGTCATTCTATACCTGCATCCTCAGATTAAATGCAGCGATCCAAAACATCATTCAGGAAAAACTTTGCTTCAAGAATGAGCCACACTGCTGACGTGATCTAATCGCTAGCACAACCTGAACACGCGAGTTAGGGTATTCCTCTTATCAGCATAATTTTTCATATCGGGCTGATGCCGATATTTACATTTAAAGCTATTATCGAATGATTATGATATCAGTCCGATAATATCGTGCATCCTTAATTGATAGCCAATATATATATATATATTTTTTTTTTTTTACAGCTGATTTAACACCAAATATTGTACATTCATATTTTTTGTCATTTTAAAATGAACTATGTTCGGTTCTTTAACCGACTAGATCTGCACAAATGTGCAATCTTGAGTAAAGTAAATCTGAATGAAGCCTGAAAAGCCTCACAAAAACCTTAAATGGAGTCCAGAGGGATTTATCCACATGTATGTTCGTTTGTGTGTTATACATGCGTCTGTATGTGTACACATGTAGCTGAAAGCGGACACACAGATCCATGTGTGGATAGAAAGGCAGTACCAGGAGGAGATGGCGCAGGTAACGGCGGCTGGTTTCAGTGCTCTGCTCTCTTCACCCTGGTACCTCAACCGCATCAGCTACGGCCAAGACTGGGTGAACATTTACAAAGCCGACCCCCAAAATTTCAATGGTGTGTTTCATTCGCAGATAATGGGCCTCTTTCTTTTTTGTGACTTGTTATGTTTATTCTTGACTGTTAAGTAACTTTAAATAGCACTAATGCATGATTTTGTAAGCTATGTTGGCGTTGACCTTTCTTTAACAAAAGAGACAGCAGTAAGTCTGTCTGTTAATGGATGAGTCTGGTGAATTTCCTTGTTTATTGTAATTTCCTTGTTTATTGTATAGGTTTTGAAGGTCAGCTACACTGATTCAAAGGCAACAGGTTTAAATGATAAAGGTGGCATGTGATTGTACAGAGTCAGATCAGATATTACATCCTTAAATCAATGACGATCAGTTTTTTTTTCCCAGTCCAAAGCTTTCATATTAATGGTATTGTCAGGAACCCGTTCTCATTTGGATATGCAAACAAACATGCTTGTCATGTGACCACAGCACTTTGTACAGACTGACAGTTATGAGTTTGTTCAGTCATGTCCCAGTTTAAATGGTTTGCTTTGTCTGCAGGTATTCAGATGTTTAATATAGGAGTGTTTGACACAGATCTGACTCAGACAGGACCAACTTTTTGCTTTGAGGGACTACTTTTTATACATTGTTTTATTTTATGTATATGTTGTATTAAAGTGTATTTTGTCTGTATTTTGTCTTTTGCTGTTGTTGTTAACTTGTGATTGATATTTTACCACAGGCACAGATGCACAGAAAAAGCTGGTGATTGGTGGAGAGGCTTGTCTCTGGGGAGAGTATGTGGATGCTACCAACCTCACTCCTAGACTCTGGTATGATACATCACTCAACTGTACCAACAACAGCAATACAAACCATTATAGAGGTGTAATAATGTTACAAACATGCAGTTAATTAACTGCATCTCCTATCTTGTAATATGTGAAATGTAAAAGTAAAAGCTAAACTTAGGAGTTTGTGGCATAACTGAAAGCAAACCAAAGACTATAGAATACCCAAGATGACGTGTCACTCGTATTGTTTTGAATGCGGAAAGCTCATTATGGCCGCTCTATCAAAGGAAGCCCCGCCTTCTGAATAAAAGAGCCTGCAGCTGCCGTTGGAAGTCCTGGTTGCTATCCACCTTTCTCTTTCTGGAAATTTTATGGGTTTGGCTTCTGGCAATGGCTTCTCATCCGCATCCAGCTATGTTTAGCTGTACAAAACAGCTCATTTTGCTGCTTGATATTGCAAATTGATGTGTTTTACCATATTATTTTAATGTATTATCTTAATTATGGACGCACTGGTTTGTAGTGCAAACAGATTTACAGTTTTTTGCACGTTGTTATTCTTTCCCTATAGGGGATATGATCCGGAAGTCTCACCCATAAGCTTACTTCCGCGTTTAAGAAAAGGTGGACAGAAACAGTGTTCTTAGACATGTGCTTCAAACCGCGCACGTGGACTGACTGGTCTAGCCTGAAAAATTAGCTTGTTTTAACATTATTTGAGCAAAAGAAATATTTATAAGACAAGTTGTTGTCAGATTTCATTGGTGATTTTAAATGTAAAAATTCAATCGTAAGCTTGGTGAACAGTTTTGGAGAATTTGATGTTTCCCCATTCAAAGAGATAGAAGCTGCACTTGCATGCCTGAGAGGTGTTTTAAAGATGTCCACCGAGTGAAATGACTTCCTTAAAGGGACTTTGACCAAACCTACTGTTTATTTAGAATTATGTTAATGATTTATGAATTTTGTTTATTTGTGTCATTGCAGGCCAAGAGCCAGTGCTGTCGCTGAGAGGTTATGGAGTGATAAAAGCGTGACAGACGTGGGTAATGCCTATACTCGTCTGGTCCAGCATCGCTGCCGCATGGTCAAGTGAGTTAAACTATGATAGTTGCAAATTCATTAATGCAATCTCACCTTATAATACAACATATGATTCTATCTATTATATTCTTTAACTATATGTGTAAGAATCCTGATGCTTAGTAGTGGAGTGACCTCGCTAAATTTTATTCAATTATAGATTTATTTATTTGTGTATTACAATATTATTTATTTGTAATTATTTTTAAGGCAGTAATTGAATTAAACTGAATTTGTTTTAGCAAATTACATTTGCACAGGCATGTTGTTTGTATATTTCACTGGTGAAAGTGATATTTTTCCCCTCTTTCCCCATCAGGAGAGGCATACCTGCAGAACCTCTGTTTGTTGGCCACTGCCGTCAGGAGTACAAGGGCCTGTGAATGTCAACACTCAGTCCAAAGTAGACAATTAAAAGGGAATAAAAGGATGACACTTTTTAAAATGTAAAACCATGTTCCAATTTCTATGATTTGCTGTTGTATGCACTGAGCCAGTTATTGCTAGAACTTGATGTTTGTGATTTACTGTCTTTTCTCATTAAGCTCTTAGCATTCTTGGAAAATTTAACTAAGCACAAAATGTACCGTGGCGCGAACAGGTTCAACTGACAGTTCTGTACATCTGGATTTCCTCTTCAGGGTTAAATTTGCTTAAATTGTAATTAGTATTCTTGTGAATAAATTTTATGGTATTTGAAGCTTTTGAAATGAAGTTTGCTTTTTACTAATTTCCCATGGACAGGTATGTTGTAAGGGTTTTATAAATGAAATAAATATTTAGAAAAAAGATTTATAAATGTGTTGTTATTGTAAAATTATTTTATATACATGTACACAAACACCAGTAAGCACTTTTACCTTACACTGCTGTCTCCAAGAGAAAAAAATCCAATTAAGTCTTTGGATGTGGGCTGAGCAGGGTCATCATGTCTATATGTAGCCTAGTCTCCAAGACTTATCTTCTGGACATATGTGAGCAGCCAATCACAGAGCAATCAAAATTTGTGTCCGTATAAATGCTCAGTTCAGTTGGTGACAGTTACTGCTTTAAGCCAATCCAGCCATCTTGTTGAGCAGTATATTCTGGTCCTGAGTGTTCATGGGTTCATAGCTGGACAGCTCCAGAGAAAAGGTGGCGTTCCCAGAGGTCAAAGTGCGCAGAACGGTTGAGTAGCCCTTGCAACAAAATAAATACTATAAAAACTGTTTCAACATTCTCAGATGGTGTATAGTTATTGGCCTTTTTATACATAGAGATTATATAATGTCAATATACTTGTAGTAAAATTTTACTATTACTAGGGCTGTGCGATGAAAAAAAAATTATATCTTGACATTTTCTGAAATTTTGCTGATAACTGATTTTGCAGATATTGTACTTACCCCCTTGTCATCCAAGATGTTCATGTCTTTCTTTCTTCAGTTGTAAAGAAAATGTTTTTTGAGGAAATTATTTCAGCATTTTTCTCCATATAGTGGACTTCTATGGTGCCCCAAGTTTGAACTTTCAAAATTCGGTTTAAATGCGGTTATAAACGATCCCAGCCGAGAAAGAAGGGTCTTATCTAGCAAAACAATTGGTTATTTTCATTAAAATAATACAATTTATATACTTCTTTATGTCAAATGCTCATCTTGTCTTGTTCTGCCTGAACTGTTTTTTTTCTGGTTCATGACAGTTAGGGCATGTCGTAAAACTCCCATCTCATGTTCTCCCTCAACTTCAAAATCGTTCTATATCATGTTTTACCTTTTTTGTTAAAGGTGTTTGATCTTCTTTGCATGTTCACTTCGCAAAGACTGGGTCGGTACTTCTGTAGCGATGTAGGATGATTCTGAAACGATTTTTGAAGTTGAGGGAGAAAATACAATTGGAGTTTTTCAACATACTCTAACTGTCTTGAGCCAGAATACACAGAGCTCAGGCAGAGCAAGACAAGACGAGCGTTTGAGATTAAAAAGTATTTTAATTGAAATTTTTAAATGAAAATAACCAATAGTTTCGCTAGATAAGACCCTTCTTCCTCGGCTGGGTTCGTTTACCACCGCATTTGGGATCGTTTGAAGTCGCATTTAAGCTGCATTTTGGAAGTTCAAACTCGGGTCACCATAGCAGTCCATTATATGAAGAAAAACCCTGAAATGTTTTCCTTAAAAAACTATTTTTTTTTGACTGAACAGAGAAAGACATGAACATCTTGGATGACAAGGGGGTGAGTACATCATCTGTAAATTTTCATTGAGTCATTCATTCAACCGATTCATTCAAACGAAACACCTTTGTGTTGCTCAAAGCTGTGACTTGTTTGGAACTATTTTCATTGACAAAATTTTAATAGACTAAATCAGTCAGTGAAAGCGTAAACTCTAAATGTGCACGCGCAGTAGTCTAACCTACATCTCATAGTGTATGCGTGCACTTGTTTGGTTTTTGTAATATACCCGATAATGTCAAATCGCATATTGTTTAAACAACAATTTCGATATTATCGTAGACAATATATGTCACACATCCCCAGCTATTACTAACACATTATATTATTGTAATATTTTTAGTCAAAGACTCACCATCATCTCAGCCAAAGGTACTGTTGCAAGCAAAACCTTGTTTTCCAGTCGACTTTGGATGTCACATACAGTACCTCGTCGCTGGGAGAGATCTGCAAGCACGGGACTCAGATATTCTTCCCCTACTGTCACTTCCAGAGCCATCACTGGCTCCAAAACCTGCCCCCCAGCCAGCTTCAGAGCCTGACACAGAAAGACGACAACTCAGATGTGGCACTGTTTAACAGTGATTGCGGGAAAAGACATAGGACAGTGTTTGAGTACCTTGAGCATGCAGCGGGACACGCAGGCTGACACCATGGCGGCAGAAGTGCCCGGCTCCAAACTCACATGCTGGATAACCGTTTTTACTCCCTGTACAGGAAAACCCAGCACAGGACCTGGAGGGACATCAGATTTATAGACTCAACTATACTAATACTGTGCCAGGAAGATATGGGTGATGAATGATTCAGGCATAAAACCTTGGAGGTAGGCGCTCTGAACTCCATTTTCCACAGCTTCTTTGACATCAGCAGAGAGCTGAGTTTTCACTTCCTCCTCAAAAGTCACATCACAGGAAGTGCTAGACTCCCTCAAAGCATGGACGTCAAGCTCCACCGTAACAACATGCCTCTTGTCTCCCAGAGTACGATCTAATGTGTCTGAAAAGATCGTACAAATCAAACTAGAATTTAGTAATATTTAACTACTAATATTTAAATACTATATTATTTGATATTATAATTCATTTAACTTTACAATTTTTTGTGTAGAACTATAGGATGTTAGTTTCTTACTATTTCTTCATCTTTTAATTTACACAAAAATAGACATTAAAACATCCTACCGATCACAAACTTTTGAACCTACACTAAAATAGGGCACATAACTGGTCATATATGGTTTTCTTTATCATTTTATTGTTTCATGCTTATTGTTACAGATAACCTTTTACTGAAAAATACTTGCAATGTTTCCTCACAAACAAAGTAATATGATTTTACCAGAAGTAAACAAACATATAAAATGCAAAGGGACAATCTGCACTAGCCTCACCTGTGGCAGTTGCTGATTGGAGGATGGTCTCTCTGTAGGCCACCTGCAAGGGTCCTAAGTGTGTTTCGATGTTATACTCTCTCTTAATACGGTCATGGATGATCTCAATGTGCAGCTCTCCCATGCCACACAGTATCGTCTGTGCATAAATAAATGAATAAATACATTGTAGAGCACAATAATGAGAAAGAGAGATTGGAAGAGAAAAAAATTGTTGAATAAAGTTGTTGTTTTTGCTTTCTTTGTGCACAAAAGCATTCTTGTACTTCATAAAATTATGGTTGAACGACTGATGTCAAATGGACTATTTTATTGATGTCCTTGCTACCTTTCTGGGCCTTGAACGTGGTAGTTGTGTTGCTGTCTATGCAGGGTCAAAAAGCTCTCCAATTCTATCAATTTTGAGTATGAACAATTAAATATGTAAATGCTTTTGAAAGCACTAATAAACAGAATGTACACTACACCATCTAACAGACAAAACACTTTCAAAGAAGAAGTACTTTGCAAATGACTCTTTTACCTGTCCTGAATCAGGGTCTGTTCTGACTTTCAGACTGGGATCTTCTCTCTGAAGGCAGCTGAGCGCACGCTCCAGATCTGTTGGACGAATAACGAGATTTCAATCTTTCCACTTGCTGCAGCCTACTTGGAAAATTAACTGCTGAAGACTTGTTCACAATATTCTTACCTGCTTGTTTGGCCAGGGTAGGAGGTTCAATGGAGCAGAAGAACACAGGCTCAGGGACCTCCACCCCTGCAAGAGCTAGACTGCTGCTCTCCCTATGCGAGCTACTCTTGCTCTCTGCTTCCTTCTCAGCCCGACGCACAGCAGCTGCTGCAGAGGCTTTGGAGGAGACGATGGTGTCGCCTGTCACCGTCTGACTCGAAACAAATAAAATGATAGAACATACTATTTTCTCAAGGTGTGTAATGGATGAGATGAAGATTCCAGTCCTATGAGCTGGCAAGAAAAAGCATTTTTGTTCTACATAAGAGTGGTACCACTAATAAAAGCATTATTTATTTATTTATTTAAAAAACAACAACAACAACACGACCACTCAAATGCACGGATGCTACTAAGCTCTTTAAACAATCATGTAAAAAACATGTAGATTTTCTTTGTTCCATGAAAGATAAGTTTACCTGTTTGAGTCCTACTGTGAGCGCAATGTTTCCTGCAGACAAAGATGGGATTTCTATCTGCTGATCGGCAAAAGGCAAGAGAAGACGACTCATTCTTTCCCTGCAGCAACAAAAACATAATAGATTTTAAATACAGACCTTAAAATAAAATAAATGTTGGGGCATAATAAAAAAAAGTTCTTTTTTTTTTTTTTTTTAACACTACAGTAGTTTTTTGTTAAAGTAATTGTGTAATTTTCCATACAACAAATGAAAGGAAAAGTAAAAAGCTGCTGAAGTAACAAAAATTTTTATGGCATTGGGCTCTTTGGGCCTCATTATAACTACATACAGTTGAGGTCAAAAGTTTACATACACCATACAGAATCTCCAAAATGTTAATTATTTTACCAAAATAAGAGGGGTTATACAAAATGCATGTTATTTTTTATTTAGTACTGACCTGAATAAGATATTTCACATAAAATACATTTACATATAGTCCACGAGAGAAAATATTAGTTGAAAAAACAAAAAACAAAAAAAAAAAACACACACGATGCATTAAGAGCAGGGGGTGAAAACTTTTGGAATTTGAAGATCAGGGTAAACTGAACTTATTTTGTCTTCTGGGAAACATACAAGTATCTTCTGAAGGGCAGTACTACATGGAAAAATATGATATGTAGGCAAAATAAGAAAAATGTACACATCTTCGCCCTGTTCAAAAGTTCACACCCCTGGCTCCTAATGCAATTACTTCTGGAGCATCAGTGAGTGTTTGAACTTTCTGTAATAGTTGCATATGAGTTCCTCAGTTGTCCTCAGTGTAAAAAAGATGGATCTCAAAATCATACAGTCCTTTGACCTCAACCGTAGAAGTCGGACATCAAAAAGTATAAACCTACGTTCCGTTCCTGTTGATGTTGTACACTGCCGACTGAGCCTTCATGCTTCCTGAATAGATCCTAACAAACACAAGCGGACCCCTCTGTTTATCATGGACCACTTTGAATGCCAACGCACACAGATCATCCTTATACCAGCGCCTGGACAGACAGGAACACATATACAGTTAATCATAACATGATTTCTTCTCCTTTAGCAAAATGAGTTGACAAGGGGGCTGAAGGGTGGTGCACTCACACCAGGTCATGGTTCCTCTCATTGGGGGCAGGAAGGTAAGCAGTAATGGCATCAAGCAGAGGTTGAACCCCTTTATTTTTCAGAGAGCTTCCACACAACACAGGCACCCCCTTACGAGTTAATGTCACTCTTCTCACCGCCTCCTGCAACTGGATATTAAATTTCAATTCTGTTTATTCAATATCCAAATGTATCTGAACCAAAAGAAACATGGAGGACATGTATAGAGAAACTGTACATTCTTACCTTCCCAGCAGGCACTGCATCAAAGTTTTCACTGTACTGTCCCAGCAGCAGCTCAGCAAAATCATCATCTAAATCTGCTACCTGTCCAGTTCACACAAAATGTTCAGCCAAAAATTAAAATTCTGTCATTCATATGTCATTCTAAAGCTGTATGGCTTTTTTTCTTCTGTGAAACACAAAAGGAAATATTTCGAAAAATGTCTTCACATCAGTGGTCATACATAAAAGAAAGTAAATGATAACAGAACTGAATTTTTTTTGGTATTACTTACAATACTCAAGATAATAACAAAAGGCAAATAACAATAAATGTAGCAGTGTTTAGTCTATCATTTTTAAATACATTTTTGTTTCACCTGTTCTATTAAAGTGGTCCTGGCCTCAGTGGCAGCCTGAAGCACATCTGGGTCATCTGAGGCCTGAAGGGCACTGGTCTCAAAAGCACAACCATCATATGCCAGTGAGCTCCCCTGCCACGTTATTTTCTGCCTAGTGATCAAGTCTACCAATCCGGTGAAGCTCTTCCCTGAGCCAATGGGGATCTGGAAATAATACCAAATATCCAGAATTAATCTTTTCATTGGTAACTCCAGTTGGTTGCTATGTATAAAAAGGTTACCTGAAGGAGAACAGGGTTGGCCTTAAGTTTAGTCTTTATGCTGTCTATAGAGTAACTCAGGCTAGGAGAAATTAGAGTGAGATTTAACCTTAGTAAACTGCAGTCATTCATTCAGATCAATAACACATGCTAATTTTCAGACAAAAACCAGTCAAGTTGCACGGGTATATTTGTAGCAAATACAAAAAATACACTGTATAGGTCAAAAATTTTATTTTATGCCAAAAATCATTAGGATATTAGGTAAAGATCATGTCCCATGAAGATATTTTTGTAAATTTCCTACTGTAAATATATCAAAACTTAATTTTTGGTTGGTAATATGCATTGCTAAGAACTTCATTTGGACAACTTTAAAGGTGATTTTCTCAGTATTTTACATTTTTTGCACTCTCAGATTCCAGATTTTCAAATAGTTGTATCCTGTCCTATCCTAACAAAACATACATCAATGGAAAGCTTATTTTATTCAGCTTTCAGATGATGCATAAATCTCAATTTCAAAAGAATTTACCCTTACAACTGGTTTTGTAGTCCAGGGTCACATATTTTAACGGATTCTCTAAATTTAATTGTAAAAAAAAAAAAAAAAAAAGATTATGTGTATAACCTAGCTGCAGGCTTGTCCATCTTGTTTAGGAAACACACACATGGGATTTTATGTTTTTCTGCCTGACGCCACACAGTCATGGTTTGAGCCTGAAATCCACATCAAACACACACACACACACACACACACACACACACAAACAAAACATATGAACAATTAAATAAATACATTCTTTACAGAAAACGTATAGCCTTTATTAATTATTAATTCAAACACATCATCAAAATACATAAAAATACGTAATAATCTATTTATATTATGTCTGCCAAACCTCTACTCCAGCAGAAGCATCAAATACAGCTACCGCTCCATCCAAAACTCGTAACGCTCTCTCAACCTCCAGAGTAAAATCAACGTGACCTGAGAAAAGGAAGATAATTCATTATAATTGTATATAAATACGTATGAAAGAAATGAATTATCTTTTCCCATTGAATACATCACTATAGCTGCGAATGAGTGACACACGTGTACCTGGCGTGTCTATGAGGTTAATCCTGTGATCCTTCCAATCAAAGGTAACAGCAGCTGACTGGATGGTGATTCCTCTCTCCCTCTCCTGAGCCATGTAATCAGTTACAGTGTCACCGTCATCCACATCTAAACAAGACCAATCACAAAGAAACTTATAAAACAAATACACATTTATTAAAGAATGTAAATTAAGCTGCTCAAATGTGCCATTTTATTATCATTTATCTACTATGATTGTATGTATTATTATTTTAAATCACTTTTTTAAAAAATGTTTTTCTAATTTTTCTATTTAATTCAAATTTAAGTAATTGCGTCAGTTTATATTTTTAAATAATTCTATTTCTATTTTGAATTTTTTTTTTTTTTAAATTTCAGATTCAGTTTTTTTAGTACTTTCAACCTATTTAATTTCAGTTAGTTTCCAAGGGAGTATTTCTAATTTTTGTTTACGGTTTTTAAATAAACATTTTCATCTAAAATTTATTTAATATTATATTAATTTATTTTATAATGTTATATTATAATTTAACATAATATTATTGAAAACTTATATTAGTAATATTATCATAATTATTTAATCTAATTAATAAAACATAATTATAAGATATTCTTCATCTACTTTCTTTCTAAATGTCACCTCACCTCCGAGAGCCCGTATGTAGCCAGAGTAGTACAGCATTCTCTCTGTCGTGGTAGTCTTCCCTGCATCTATATGTGCCATGATGCCTATGTTACGAATTCTGACCAGAAACATAATATAATCATTTGGAGTTAATAGACCATCATTTTTATATTCTATATATTTAAGAGAAAAATGTGAAAAAAAAAAAAAAAAGTATGATTAAAAAAACAAAACAAAAAACATTCATAACAAATACCACAGTTTCACTGATCTAAACTGTGGCAGCATTTTAAATGGGGTGTCATATCTTACTTTGAGATGTCAGGGTTGACCACTGCTCTAGGTGATTTCACCTCATCTGAAGAAAAAAAAATGTTGTGAACAGTAAGACAGTAGTCTGAAACTACAAAATATGTAGAACTTTCTAATTATCCACTACTGTCCTTTACCTCGATAAAAGCTGTAATTTCTATTCCAAGTCACTCTGCATCGGCATGTCTGTGAGGATCTGCTCATCACGTGTCTGATGCTCTGAAAGGCTGACTTCTGTTTATCACAGTTCGATTAGACACAGGTAATGTGTGTATGTATGCATATTTAAATTGTTTCAGAAACTGCTTTAAACGGTGGCTTTAAACAAGGCTTTACTGTTGTACTCATGATATCTTGGTGGAAAGTATTGTTGTAATCACAGTAAATTACAGTCAATGACACATGCCTGTACATCTAATACATTTAAGACAACAACAATCAACAACACAAACTTACCCCTCGGAGAATGGGGGACGTTACACTTAAATGCATTTTTGAGGCGGAATGTTTGATTAAAGAGTTAAAGCTTCAGTTGTACAATAACGTTACGACACATGACTGCTGTGCTTGTTCAAAGTCACGTTAAGATCAGACTGGACATTTAAGTCATCGTAACGCTTGGACGTAGGGGTCAAATCTCAGTGACGACACGGTAAAGTAAAATACATCTGAAGCAAACTCGTATCGTTTTCTTCTCCTACTGAGAGCATGTTAAATACAGTTAACTGGCAGCTGTCAAACGCTTTTTAGAATCATTCCAGTCGGTGACAGTGTTTGAACGCACACGTTTTGGTGCATCTTTAAATAAGTCCGCCAGAAACATGAATGAACGGTAAGTTGTTCCACAGCCAACCCACCGAATAAACATTGATCATGAAGTTACTACATTTACTAAGTACTACATTTATTTACAATATTTAATATATAAACATTTTTCTCAATTACATATACGCTTATATGTATTTAGAAGAAGTAAAACTAATACCGAGAGGTGATTGCTACAGTTAACGTTAATACAGATGTGATCCCTGTTGAAAAAAAACAGCATATGCTGGTTAGGTAGGTTTAGATGCTGGGGTGCTGGTTTTAGCTGGTTTATGCTGGCTCTTTGCTGGTCCTTAGCTGATTTTCACATTAACAGCTAAGGACCAGCATAAACCAGCTAAAACCAGCATCCCAGCATCAAAACCTACCTAATCAGCATATGCTGTTTTTTTCCCAATATCTGCTCTTTTTTTTTTTTTTTAGTTTGTTAAAATTAATTTGTTTATTTCTTTGGTTAGGGTGTGGGTTCATGTCGTTTGTGAATGCTTAGAAATGACATGCTGTGCTTTACTATTTTACCCCAGTAGAGGGAAACACAGTCCATCATGACGACACTCACACAAACCTTTGCAACTGACTAGCAATATTACAGCACAACAGAACTAATCATTTCATATAAAATTGCTGGTAATGCGGAACTTTTTAATCAGCCCTAGCTCTGTTTGCTATTTTATTACGAAGGTCAGTGTTACAAGAAATGTTTGGTAAATTTCCTTTTTTGTGTCGATACGTCCCTCAGGCAGAATGGGGAAGAGAAAGAACAGCAAATTACAGTCGACAGAGATAGAGTGACATGTAGACCTGCTGTTTAACTGTGTGGAGGAGGTAAAAAATACTGTCTTTAAGCGTCACATATATAGATAAGCTGTATACAGAACTGAATTGTGGGTGAGAATTGTTGCCACTTCTATACTGTAACCTGTAATGCAGAAGTTTAATGAGGAAGTGAACCGGACCACTGAGTTTACACTTACAAAAAGGTCCTCTTTACTATCATTATTCTGGAAAAGCCCCAAAATAACTTCTGTTTTTCAATGGTTTTCAAATGTTAACAAAAACAGTTAAGTGGTTTACAAAACCTTGTTTTGTGAGCAAAAGATAAATACATGTTTGAGTTCCTTTTTAGTTATATAATTGAAGAGGTTTTCTTTCTCATCTCGCAAGCTTACATTGTTTGAAAAATCACCTGACCTACATACAGCATAAAACAGGGTGGTACAAACAACCACTAGATGTATTATCTTCTTCTGACCATTATCATAACTACAATCATAGCATATTTTTAAACACGTGGTTGACTTCACACGGTAGTTTCACAGGCTACATTTTAAGACCATGATATATTTATGTGTGTACATGTGGGTTATCATAGCTTCCGTCTTATATTACATTAATGTGGTTTCCATTTTGACTGCATTAACTATAGACTACACAGCAAGACAGCTGAAACCATTACAGACTAATTTTGTGCTGGACTAAAATAACGATTTATTTTACATTAGAAATCCAAGTAAACATTTACTTACCTAAAGGGTGATGAAAGACTTCTATTGTGTTTACATAAAGGTTTTTAATTATTAATAAACTACACTGCCATTAAATGTTTGGGGTCAGAAAGATTTTTATTTATTTATTTATTTATCTATTTATTATTATTTATTTATTTTTTGGTCGTTTTTGAATGTGTTTGTAGTATTACAATTTAAAATGCTTTCATTGTAATATATTTTAACATGTAATTTTGCTTAATTTTCAGTTGTCTTTACTGTCACATGATCCTTCAGAAATCATTCTCATATGCTGATTTGGTGCTCAAGCAACATTTATCAATGTCGAAAACAGCAGTGCTGCTGTCATGATACATTTTTATGATTCTGGGATGACTAGAAAGCTCAAAATAACATCATAAATATCTTTACTGTCACTTTTGATTGAGTCCTTGCTGAATAAAAGTATTGTTTCTTTAAAATAAAATCTCCACAATTACCTAATCTCAAATTAAAACTTGCTTTTTCAGTATTATGAAAGAATGTAAGAGCAAACCTACTTTTACAAATTAGGACATTCCTGAATTTGCCCAAACTGGGGTTTTGTCACATTTTGCAAAATTCTAGGTGACAGAAAGTACACATGCAAGTAAACACACAGTCAGAGACATAAAGAAAAGAGCTCCACTATTAGTTCAGGTGTAACAGTAGGGTATTTACTTCCTTTGGTGTTTGCCAAAAAAAGAAAGAAAAAAAAAGTAGTTTACAAATGCCTCTGCTAATTAATATGCTGACAGAAAACTATTAATAATTCTAATAACACATTAAAAATATTTTCTAATAAATAGCAACACAGTGCAGCCCTCAGTTCACACTTCACTGATTTAAAAAGGAAAATAAAAGCATGTCATTGAGATAAACTTGAACAGAGGCACAGAAATGAAACCCATAAAACATGACATGTGACAGAATCAAATAAAAGTTGCTTTGTTTGCAGATTAAGTCTGAAATGGAAGTGAAAGCCACACCTGCTACTGCTGCCTGATGGCATGTCATCATCTTAAGCTTAAAAAAAAAAAAAAAACAAAGTTCTTGAGATCACTTAATTTTCCTTACATAGCACATTTTACAGAAAGAAATCTTGATGAGGCCAGTCGGAAAATAAAAGGACGAAACCACTACTGGAATATTTGCATCAGAGCTGCACAGCATGGGTTAAAACATGACAAGATTTCCAAGGACTCCACCACGCGACGACATTCTTGGAATGTCTCAAAATACGACTCAACAGAATATAAATTCCAAGCACACGCGCACGCACAAAATCTGTTTCAAAGATGCTTCACTCAATCTTCACTCAAAACTTCTGCTACATCAAACTGAGTGAGGCACTTGGAAAGAGCGGTTTTAAACTAATCAGCTCTAGTGACTAAAACCAACCCTGCTGCGCATCTAAAATGTGACAATCTTTCTTACAACATCATTCCCAGTTTAAGCAGGAGAATTTATAAAAGCATATCCTAAAATTGTTGTTCAAAGCATATTTGCACAATATGTGTGTACTTGACAGTTAATGTGCTTATACAATACAGAAATGTTACAGATTACAGTCATTTGGACGCAGACAAGCAGGTTAAAAAGAAACAGAGTCTAAACGCTGGAAAGTGAAAAAAGGATGAGCAAGGAAAGTTTGAGGAATGAACGGTCATCCCTTTTAATGCCTTCTCCCTCACTCAAATCCCAGCGTTCTCACTCCCTGCGCCTTCCTGTACAGAAATGTTACAAAGGAAATCCTGCATTTAGAAGCAGAACAAGCTAAATGAAAAGCTTTTTCATGACTGAGCACTAACTGAATCTTAAAAGAGCCTCATCTACAATGTCACACTATAGGACACGGCGTTAGCACAAGCTAAAGAACGCTTCAATACGACTCAACTGGCAAACACGAACATATTGAAATGAAAAAATAAAATTATCACACATTATCGGGGAAGACGAAAAATCTTAATTCTCAATCTTAATTTTTCAAATCTGCCTTGCAAGCTAAAATTGTGTCATCCCGTACACCCTATACTTAGTACACTTGCAGTGTTACACACTAAACTTCACTAGTACTTCACCCACAGGATTTGTGCTTGTAAACACTATTCGAAAACACCTTTTTTCATATAAATATATACATTTGTTTACTTATAAAAAGCTACTTTGCGTTTTGACTTCTTCACAGCAAATATATAGACATCTTTCACTTTTTTTCGTCATTTTGTCTGTCTATGAACTAAGATTTTTCCCTGGATCTTGGCAAAAAGATTCTAGGTAAGGCTATTGAAACCTAGCCCCTAATGTTAAATGGGCGGGATTTGCGAATGCAGGGATGCCAGTCAAATCCATCTCCACTGGTCTATGGCAGGCTGGTGATGTCACGCTTAGGTGGGGGTCCATCGGGTTTACAGCTGGTCCCATTAGCTTTGTCTTCAAACATCATAACCCTGCATGAGAGAAGAGAGAACATTCATTAAGTCGTTAGTAAAAAGCTAATTTCATTTCAACCATCAAATCTAAAATATTCCACAACCGGGGTGCAGACATGTATTATATGCACACTTTTTATAATGAATTTAAAAAAAGAAAATTAACCACCTAAAAGTAATTAGAACTGTGATTTACAGTGAAAAAAAAAATAAATAAATAAATTAAATTAAAGCTGCAAGCAGCGTTGAAAGAGCCCTCGCACCCAGGCTGATAATGGTGAGCAATATGCATTTAAAATGGTAAATATAGAAGGAATATGTCAGTCATTTATATGTGCCAAACGTCCTGCTGCCAGCTGGTGGCACTATGACTATAACTGGATATTGGCATGTAGATGACTTTAGTCCAGGACTTTGGTCAAACATATGAAGTTTGGGGCAGATTGAACATGGTATGTTTGAGTTAGTGTACGACTTGACATATCCTGTTGCCAACAGGTGGCGCTATGATTATAACTGAATATTGCCCTTTAAATGTATTCAGGCCAGGACTCTTATCGAACAGTGAAGTTTGGGGCAGATCAGACATTGCATGGCTGAGTTATAACAAGTTTCTTTCACATGGTGAACTTTGTCAGGCTGCCACGGACACGCTATTTCTCAAGATTTTTGTTTTTGCGACTAACATCAGAAACATCAGCCTTTAGATTAGACTAACTAAATATAATACTGATACATTATATCTCTATGAGGAGTTTGTTACAGTGTAAAACATGCCACTTCCTGTTGCCAGCAGGTGGCATGATAGCTACTGAATATGGTCATGCACATGTGTTCAGGACAGGACTCTTATTAAACGTGAATTTTGGTGAAGATCACGTTCTTCCACAAAAACACAAGATCTTTGCAATTTAACGTCACAAAGTGCTTTAGATTACACTGACCAAATTTGGTGTTGATCTGTTTAAATATCTACGAGGAGTTCGTTAAAATACACCGCCTGAAAATAGCAAAAATGGCACTTGCCAAGAAAATTCAAAATGACAGACTTCATGTTGGGTTGTGGATTTCGTACTAGGGGACTTTTCTGTAGGTATTGGTATGTTACATGTGTCTACCAAATTTCATACATAAATGTAAAACAGCTCAAAAGGGCACTTTGTTGAAATTTTATATGTGGCGCTATTGAGCAATTTTGCCACACCCACTTCTGAAAGCCACAACAGATGTAAATTTTCACCACTTTTGGCGTGTGCAAAGTTTCATGAATTTTCGAACATGTTTAGGCCCTCAAAAATGTGATTCAATTTGGAGAAGAAGAAGAAACCAGTGCTCAGGCCCTAACAATTAGAAACATTTATGATAAACAATTTAAACCATATTAGCTTTGCAAGCTTTTTTTATGAATAAGTTTAATCTTCTAATACAAGGAAATCAACTGTAATACAGATAAAATATTTATATTAGAATTGTATTATATATAATAACATAATATAATATTATCAGAGGTCAGAGGTTGGTTCTTCAAGATAAGGCTTCTATGTCCAAATATATTCATAGTTTCAGGTAAACCTTGACAAATCTCTCATAAGCCCTTAACAAGCCCTAAAGGCCATTTGACACCAAGGACGATAACTATAAAGGTAAAGATAAAGATATAGTTCTAAAAATCATTCTATAATTCTAAAAATCAAATAGCAGAGTCCAAACCACAGCTGTAAAGACATAGGCACAGAGAAACAATATCGTTGGAATCACCGTGAACAGGCCTTAACTCACCGAACAGCTAGTCAAATATCACCCATTCACAATCTGTAGAACACAGGCTGATGAAGATACACATCTCTGCAAACTAATAATAAATTTGTATGTCTATTTAATAATTCTGACACCGCCTGTTATTAAAGACATCCGACACAGCATGAAATTAAACAATCTCCATCTGCAGCATCACAGCCAAGAGCCACACATTTAGTAACAGTGCTTATGATTAGTTCTGTTTACCAAAGCAAACCACCGCACAAATTTAGCACGAAACACGAACGATAAAGTTACGCAATGAAATCATACCACAAATTTTGCAATTACTTTTGAAAATGGTCAGACAAACCAACTTCTGCCTGGTGTACTATAAAATGGATGAAAAAACAAATTTATAACATTTCATACAGGCTCCCACTGTGTTTTCCTAGTCTCAGCCTGAGACATCATGCCCATGGACCGTTGGCTGAATATCTCATGCAAATGGCGCTTAAAATTGGAAACACTTCAGGAGTTTCAAAGTCCTCATCTGACTGGTTGAATTCTATAGAATTTTCAGGAGAGGTGTGTTGTGTTCTCTAACATTGCGTCTTGAAACAAAGATGCCATGATGCCAAACCCTCCTCATAATTTTTGCAACAGTGATAATGAGCGTTTATTAAGATCAACAAAACGCTGGATTTCAAAAAAATATGTGAAATATGTAAAGTTTGCGGCATAGACTCTTTAAAATGTGTCCAAGAGTTTTACATACCGGTCTATTATTTTGGGGACATTTCCACGCCCCTAAATTGGTCACTGGTTGCTGTACCTCAGTCATATTGGGCAGTTCTTGGCCATTCAAAGCAGCCAAGGTTCCCAGACCTTCTGCCGTCAGTCTGAAGGTCTTGCTATGCGAAACTAGTGTTTTCCTAATTGTACAATTCTACTAATCATTGCCCGTGTTCTCTACTATGTCTTCTCTTGTTACCACAATCATATCTGGTCTGTTTCACTCTGCCTCGGGTGTTTACTTACAGAGTGATCCAACATAAAGTATGACACCTCCAATGGCTGTTCAACCATTATGTTCTACAATGTCAAATATGAGCACTTTGTGTGTGAGAGACTTCAAAACTCCAGTCTGTGTGTCCACTCAAAAGCCTTGTGAAAAATGGTTTAAGATGTTTTCAATGAATCATGAAACTTGGCACAAACTAGTGTTTGTCACAAACAACCCAATTTTCTTCTCCAAACTACAGCCATGTTTTTTTTACAAAAAAGGCAAAAAAGGAAAAGAAAAAAGGAAGTTGAAGGGTTTGTTTATCGCTTCCACCGAGACTAGGGAGGTGTTTGGTGGTACCAGTGCCAACTTGGACAACATCCACACTTGTGTCATTGAGAGCCATAATTAGGGAATAACTGTATTTCCTACCCCACCCAAGAAAATGTGGTGTTATGTCATTGTATATACACAAGTGTGTATATATAGACCCGGATCATTAAAAAAGTAATGACACCATTTCAATATTTATTTTAAAAGTTTAAAAGGCTTATTCATTAATGAAAGAACACAATGTACAAAAAAGTCACAAAATATCAATTTTGTAAACTTTAATGCCTGACCTACACTACCAGTCAAAAGTTTTTGAACAGTACGATTTTCAAAGTTTTTTTTTAAAGAAGTCTCTTCTGCTCATCAAGCCTCCATTTATTTGATCCAAAGTACAGCAAAACAGTAAAATTTTGAAACATTTTACCATTTAAAATAACTCTTTTCTATTTGAATATATTTTAAAATGTCATTTATTCCTGTGATTTCAAATCTGAATTTTTAGCATCATTACTCCACTCACATGATCATTCATCTTGCTGCTCAAAAAACACTTATTATTATTATCATCATGTTGAGTAGATTTTGTTTTTCAGGTTTCTTTGATAAATAGAAAGTTCAGAAGAACAGCATTTATTTAAAATAGAAATGTTTTGTGACATTATAAATGTCTCTATCATCACTTTTGATCAATTTAAAGCATCCTTACTAAATAAAATTATTAATTTCTATAATTTCTTTTCCAAAACCATTTAACTGACTCCAAGCTTTTGAATGGTATAGTGTATAATGTTACAAAAGCTTTTGATTTCAGATAAATTCTGATCTTTGGATTGTTCTATTCATCAAAGAATCCTGAAAAAATGTACTCAACTGTTTTAAATATTGATAATAATAATAATAATAAATGTTTCTTGAACAGCAAGAATTATTAGAAGGATTTTTGAAGGATCAGAAGACTTGAGTACAGGAATAAATTACATTTTAAAATATATTCAAATAGAAAGGAATTATTTTAAATAGTAAAATTATTTTACAATATTACTGCTTTTGCTGTATTGAATCAAATAAATGCAGGCTTAGTGAGCAAAAGAATATTCTTTAAAAAAAACACTGTTTTGTAAACTTTTGACTGGTAGTGTAGATAATGTGTTGAATAGATCAGGCAGCATGAAACATAGAACAGTTTTTTTTGTTTGTCTGACCAATAAATATTGCACATTTTGCAATATTAACAACTGATAGCCCCAGTTTCATATTATCAGTCACACAAGGCTGTTTATTTAATAACTTAGTATTGATTTAGTATTGATCCTGAGGTACCAGAGGCTTATACTGTACCAAAGCCAAATTTCTGGTATTGATCCAACCCCTAGTGTCTCATGGTGATGACATCACCTGTCACAGCAGATCCTGCACCCACTGAGAGATAATGGCACAGATATGCTGATCCTGCACTGGATGTGCTGACGAGATTAAACACACGCCGACATATCTAAAAATAGCTAGACTGAGTCAAAGTACCCGGCAGCAGGAAATAGCCCAACAATTCTACATAATGCCATTTGCCAACATTAAAAACAAGATGTGGAACATGCATGAATGATCACAAAAACATGTTTAAACGCGCGCGCACACACACACACACACACACTTACAGTTTGAGAACAGCTGATCGCTTGCCCAGCATCATTTTCACAAAGTCCCTGTAGTTGATGGTGTCGCTGCTACCTCCCGTCACCTCTGAAATCATTTTCTTCATCTCCAGATGAGTCTTTGGCACACCTAACTTCTCCATCATTCGCTTCAAACCCATCATGTCTGCAACGGGAACACAAGCAAATGACTACAAACAGACTCAATGAACTAGTCAATTAAGAAGTTCAGAATTGTTAAATATCTGGCATTAAACTTGTTGAAGGACTGCACAGTCTATGTACAAACACAGACGGATATCTTTGGCTGTTAAGTTTTGTTTTAAGTCACGTATCAAGTTAAAAATAGTCTAAATGTGTCAAGACCCCTCCTTTTTGTGTGAGAGTCCCCTAAGAAAGAGTCTGATTTGGTGTACATGACATAAAAATTGGCCTAATTAATGCAGGGTTTACTTAAAACGATTAGTCTGGCACAATCATAATGCTCACAGAAATGCATTTAAACAATGTGAAAGCAAACTAAATGAACGTGCTAACATTCTGAAGATGACACCACATATCTGTCATTTGTGCTGTGAACTACAACACCAAGCATACTACCATAAAGTAGTGCTACACAGAGGTGTCAGTGTTCATCTGCCCACATCATTTGCATTGGTGGAATGATTTTCTCCTCACTGTGCATTCAATTTTTGTGTCCCACATTATACAGTACGCCTCTCTGTCATAAAAAACATATTTGCTATCATAAACTACACATTTGTACAAGTATCCCAATGAATCAGCCTATGAAGTGTCCTTATTTATGGGACACACGCTTCAGCTGTTTGGATTTACAATCAGGAATAAAGGCCTATGCCTCTTTGCCCCAACATCTTGTGTGGGCAAGCCTTCCATTTGCATAAAATTGCACATTATGCATTTTTGAACGAAACAGAATTGAAATATAGTACATGATTTCAACTTGTCTATCATGATTTGATTGCACTGATGGTAAATATAGTAATAGATTATTTTTAGTAGTAGTATTATTATTGTTATAATATCTGTAATATTATTAATGTTATTTATTTTCATCTACATTTACGCCAGCATTTTCAGTTTTCAGTCGAAGGGCAACAAGAAAAGCGATGCAAGTCTTTACTGCTTTCCTAGTGATAAGAAGAGGAGAAAAGAATCCTGTGGACGAATAAAACATCCTAAAGACCTGCGTCTTTGTTCTCTCCACTTTATCCCTGAGCCTTTGAGGGTTTTAGTCAACCACATCAACTGAAAGAGCTTACAAACGGCAGAGACAAGAAACGCTAGATGCCATCTTGGCAGGATGTAAAAATGTTGACACCTGTCATGACGCCGCAGCCACTGAAGGAGTTACTCAGCGTGAAATTTCACTCGTTATCTGGGGGTGTTAAGATTTTAGACTGGAAAAAAAAAAAAAAAAAGGTACGGTATTTTCTATGCTTTTATCAGTGTTGCCAAGTCTGCTGTTTTCCTGCAGAATTGGGCTATTTTAACACTGTTCATGTCTGTGCGTTGAAGCGACCCCACAAGTAATATTTATCCACTGGAATGTGAATTTTACCAGGGGTACCCGGCAGAATGCAATTTTTAACGGGGACCCCCCTCTGAACGCGACTGGGCTGAGTAGCAATTGGGTGGGTTTTGCTGTAAAAACCTGGCAACCCTGGCTTATATCCATTACCATCTGTAAGCTCCTTCAGTAGCTGTGGTCATCGTATCAGTATTTTATTTTCCAAGTTGTGTATTACATGTTGTGCTGCGATAAAAATAGTAACGGGTAGCACTAGTAGATCACAAAGTATAACGTCATCGAAATACAGTGCCCCCCATTGTCCAAAATATGTATAGAACAATGTGGATTTTTTAAAAATAACGTAAATCTTTAATGAGTTTTCTACTACATATTTCAGTAAGAGACATCATTTACATTATATTAAGCCACACGTCTTAACACCCGGGTTCCCTTTAAAATTCTCTTGAAACTAGGGCCGGATATCGTTCAAAAACGCCAACATCCTCATCATCTGCCTGTAGCTGCTTCTGGGTACAACCAGCCAGCGCAAGCTAGATTGAAGTGATTATTACGATATGGATATTTTTCTTACAAAAACTCATTGATTTGCTAGAGGAGGCCTTTATTCACCCCCCGGAGCCATGTGAGGCACTTTTTATTATGAAAGGATGCACTTTATTCAGGGGTTCCCACACCTTGGTTAACTTCAAATTCAAGAAACATTCAAGGACTTTCCAGGTCCAATACCCTCAAATTCAAGGACTTATTGTGGGAACATATTTCAAGTGAGAGCAAGGTTACATCGTGTTACCTTATAAGATACATTGTTACAGTTTTCATGTGTCAAACACAACTATGCAAAAAAGCCTCTTTTTTGTTTTTTTATTTATTGAAATTTTTTTTTTTTTTCAGATTCACAAACTTTCAAGGATTTCAGGGACCCGTGGGAACCCTGTTTATTGGACTTGTTTTGGACTGATGAAGAGAAACACCCACCCATGCAATGACAAAGCTTGGAAATGTCAGAATATTTTTTTGTAATATAACTCTGATTGGATTCGTCTAAAAGAAGGAAGTCATATACACCTAGGATGTCTGGATGGTGAGTTAATTATGGGCTAATTTTCATTTTTGGGTGAAGTAACCCTTTAAGCCACACAAGTCATAATACCCGGGTTCTCTTTAAGATTCTCTTGAAACTAGGGCTGGGTATCGTTAAAAAAAAAGTATCATTGAAAGTATCAAAATTTGGTACCAAACAAGACATTTTTCAATATTTGATGGTATCAAGGCAATTCTGTCTGTGCCTAAAAAGCTCGATACCCAGCCCTACTTGAAACTGGTGCTCAATTTTATGTCATGGTGTCTTTGACAGTTAAACTGTTGAATAAATGAAACTACAATGCTAGTTTTAGTTTATTTCCCCCAAAGCAACTTAAATCTTTTAGAGCAGTGGTTCTCTCTAGGGGCCTCAGCAAATTTCCAGGGGGTCCTTGAGATGACTTAAAATGATTTAACATAGGGCAAAAAAAAAAAAAAGGTGACAAGATATTAGGGATGCAACAATACAGTTAGTCCACGGTTCAATACGTACCTCGGTTTTTAACGACGGTTTTCGGTTCAGTTCGGTTTTGATAGCTTGCCATAGTGTTTTTTTTTGCATCTAATTAACAACAACATACTTCTGTAAACCTCTGTACACTGGAAAAAGCATGGATTATTAATATTAATATTGTCTGCTTAATATTATTTTGAGAGAGGTATTATTTTTCCGATTTTTACGCAAAATAGGATGGGTTTCATTCATACTGGACGCCAGAGGGCGCCCTCCAGCAGAAAATTTACATATGCGTCAAAGAAGTAGCACTGACTACGTTCAGCTTCTCTAATGTGGATAAAGGCATAACGTTAAACGTTTTGAATGATGAAATGTAAGGACAATAAACACTTGTCTGCAATAATATATAGTTTATCTGTGTTCTTCAAGCCATCTTGGGTATTTGCATAATAGTTTTCATAATGATATTTGTAAGTCATAATCAACATACAGTGTAGAATATATTGTCTGCCTCATTTTATGATAAGAAGCCACATCAGACCACAAAAGGAAGTAATTTCAAACACTCGACTGATGCTGTGACATAAAAATAAGTTATGCGTGTTTTGCTTTTTCAAATACAAGCAGGGAAGCGTTTCCTCATCTCAGAATATGAAATCATGGGCACACACAGCAAATTTCGAGAGAAATAAAACAATAAAACCGAAAAACCGCAATTCACAAGCGCGTATTGAACCGTGGATGTCGTACCGAACGGTTCAATGTTATATTGAGTATTGTGACATCCCTACAAGATATATCTCTTTTTTAAAATTACCCCAACAGCCACCCCTCAAAAATTACAATTCATTAATTCTTAATTTTTTTTTTATTTGCAATTTTTTTTAAATCTCCATGTCCTATCATGAGTCACTTCTACTCTTTCTACAGCACATGACAGTGACCTTTAAGTTGGTTACAGGTGAGTTCTCATGTTTCCCATCTGTCAAGTGTGGTATCACCTACACAGTGAGCATGACAAAAGAGCCATTCCCCAATAACACCCCAAGTCTTAACTACATATGCACAAAAACGCACTTACCGATCTCCCCCTGATCGTTCAGGTCAAACTCAGCATATTTATCTGTGAATTGGAAAAAAAGACAAGTGATATTTTAAATAATCCAACACGAACAATTGAAACAATTCACACACAGCTGCCAGCAACATCTGACAGTGGCAGCATCTAGAGGTCAGGCATGTGACAGCTGCGGTTCAGAGGAAAACAACAGAAAGGACATTTGGAAAACCCAGCATTCTCAGCGCTTTTTATCAGAAATTAGGCCTTTTTCACAAAGGATGGCTGGCTATATCTGTAAATGAGGACAGCCAGTACCAGATCTGAATCCTTGTCCTATTTGATTTTGCTAGATTATTCTAGAATTTCCTCTCTCTCCCCTCCATCTCCCTTATTCTGTGTTATTTCATTCCCACAATGAGGCTTCTGTTGGAGTGGATGCATTGAAAGTGTAACGGAGTCACCGTGAGAGGAGGCTGATGGGAAGGAGAGGGTTACAATGGCCCCCTATGAACACAAACGCAGCCTGTTCACCCCCGAGCTGAATGAGTGCGTGTGAAACAGAGCTGGCAAGAGAGGTCGTCCGTCGAAATGCACTGACGCTGCCTAAATATAACTCGCAATTTTCACTGAATCACTATCTCTCTAAATGGTTTTCTTTTTTGGACGGTGATCCCTCTTATTGTCAACTGTTTTCTTTTTCTCCTAACTCTCATTTCATTTCTGCTTTTAGGGCAGCGGTGTACACACATACTGACATTAGTGGGTCAAACACTGCGGCAAGTGCTCAGACTGTATGTGTGCGTGTGTGTGTGTGAGCGTGACACTTTCATTTCAACAATGTCAAGAGAAATCTCAAGGGTTTGGCAGTCCTTCTGTCCCTTGTGCTTTTGACTTGTGTCCTTTCCTTCCTTCCATTTTCTCAGTCTGTTTAATAAGAAATCATTGTAACATTCAGAGCCACTTAACCCCTTTAACCTGATCGCTGCCTCTTGATAATGACCCACAAACCAAAATGTACACACTGAGGACAGCTGGTAGTAAATAATTCAGAGTTAAAGGAGGCCCTTGGGTCTAAAGTCAACATGAAACCTCTCACAATCCATTTTTTTTTTAAATAAGCTTATGTAATAGCTTGACGTATTTCTGAGTGAAACTGGATATTCAGAGAAGGGAAAAAAGTAAAGAAGGACTAAACTGGATTGTGAAAAGTGGGCCTTACACAGCAAAATGGAGAAGGGCAGATGGAGGGGAGGGGTTGAAAATAAGAGGAATTCATAACATTACTTTAAAAGGTAACTCACAATTCTGACTTTTTTACATCTTGCAATTTACACTTTTTTCCCCTCAGACCTGCAGCATACAAACTTGCAATTCTAACTTTTTTCTCAGAATTGCGAGACATAAACTCACAAATTGTGAGTTATAAAGTCAGAATTGCATGTTTTTATCTCGCAATTCTGACATGTTTCCCCTCGCAATTGTGAGTTTATGTTTCGCAAATCTGACTTTTTTCTTAAAATTTTGAGATATGCCTCGCAATTGTGAAATATAAAGTCCAGTTCTGCTGGGAAAAAAGACTGATATTCTGAGTTAATAACTCACAATTGTGTGTTCTAAAGTCACAACTGCGATATAAACTCGCAATTCTGAGAAAAAGTCACTACTATGATATAAACTCGCACTTCTGAGAAGAAAGTGACAATTGCGAGATACAAACCCACAATTCTGAGAAAAAGTGACAACTGCAGGATATAAACTTGCAATTATGAGAAAAAGTGACAATTGTGAGATAAAAACTCGCAATTGTGAGGAAAAAAAATGACAATTGCAAGATAAAAACCTCACAAGAAAAAGTAACAATTGCGAGATATAAACTCAATTATGAGAAAAAGTGACAATTGCAAGATATGAACTCGGAAGTGTGACCTTTTTCTCAGAATTGCGAGTTTATACCTTACAATTCTGGCTGTATAACTTGCAATTGCAACTTTATATCCCACAATTCTGGTTGTATAACTTGCAATTGTGAGTTTATATCTTACAATTCAGAGAAAAAAGTCAGTATTTTAAGTTTGCATCATGCAATTGTACGAAAAAAAAAGTTAAAATTGTGAGATAAAAAGTTGCAATTTTTTTTTCCTTTTTTAATCAGTGGTGGAAACAGGCTTCCATAGATAACTGATAAAGCAGCTTATAATAAAACTTTACACTCTTTTGTGTAAATAGACTTGCACTTTCAAGTATCTCTAGTTTTAGAGACAGAGGAAGTTGTTACATTTTGATAAAAAAGATCACAAAGAAAAACATTTTTTACTTGGAACAACACCAATCAATTGTGCACAAGAAGACCAAGAATGTGCATTAAACAATTATGGTCAATACTGACTTCATAGGTCATTTTTAGAGAAGTGTTGACATTAGAAAGAGAAGGAAGATGACTTCAGGATTCAGGTGGCTGAAGTTTGCATAGGGGTTTTCAGAGAGAAAAGCAAAACCACACTTAAGCTTTGACCAAAATGCTCAGAGGACTTTTCGTTTACATTCCAGTTGTCCTTTCCCACACACACACAAACCGTTATTTCCCTCTCCCACAAGAAGCACATATCCAAAACCCTTTGCGCTAAAACAACAACAAGGGGGCAAGAGCAGCACATTCCTGCAAGACCATATGGAGAAAGCAAGTCCATCACACATGCACAAACACCCACACAAGCTCTCTTGAGCATTCATGCCACAAACATGTGCGCATATAAACACTGGACTATGTCTGTGTTTCAACTATTTCAAGTATCCTTTCGTTTACAACTCTTACTTTTAAAAGAATCCAACTTCTCTGGTAAATCCTCTTCATCTCGGTACTTCTGATCTTCCATAAACTCCTGCAAACAAGAGAGAGAAACAGAGTTAGCATGATCTCTAAATGGAACAGACTGCATGGATGAATGATTATCCTTTCTGTTTGATTATACATGGCAGAAGCCCAGAGAGGGCACGCAAGCATGTGTCAAGTATCTTAGAGTGCTGATTCTCCACTGTGTAGTTTTGTTCTGTAGAACCGTTCTGATGCCAAGGACACGCTAAAACACAAAGACAGCTATATATTGTTGTGCAAAAAAAGACAAATGTTTGCGAACATTTCCCCACATCAATTTTGCACATTTTAAAAGTTGGTAATACAAATTTGACAGTCTTCTTGGTTTGAAAGCAGTGATGTGCAGTGGTGTTCTGTAATGGGGAAGCAAAGTTCTCAGTTGTTGTTTTTTTAAAGGGGTCATCGGATGCATTTTCCACAAGCTGATATGATTCTTTAGGGTCTTAATGAAAAGTCTATAACGTACTTTGGTAAAAATTTCACAGTGGTAGTGTAAAAAAAAAAAACCTTTTTACCTTGTCAAAATCAGCCCTGTTCAGAGTGAGCCATTCTATTGCATGTTCCTTTAAATGATAATGAGCTCTGCTCACCCCGCCCCTCTCTTCTGTGGGGTGATGAGCCGATCTGTTTACTTTAACCGCAATTAGCCGCAAAACTTGCTAACTAGCACATTTTTAAGAAAGGCGAAAGAGATGCACTTCTGCTGTAGGTGAAGCTGTATCACGAATGACTCGCGCGAACATTTGCATTTATGTAGATCGCCGGGCGCATTTTCTTCTAAAACTAAAGTAGCGTTACTCCTCTGCGTCTTCAGCGGCTCAGATGTCGGAGTAAATGATGACCTCTATGATCACATCCAACAACAGAACACCTCAATTGCTCAATTGGAGATATTCTTGTCTTCCACTGCACCAGAGTCAAAACAACGGCGGTTGGAGTTGGACTGTTACAGCTCATTCAGGGTGGGTCTAAGGTAAGACAGTCATGTCAATCAACTATCGTGGGAGCGGCCTTTGTCAGTGTGACGTCACACCGTCAAGAAGCTGAGAATAGCTTGATTTAAAAAAGGTGATATTACTTATAAAGATTACAAAAAAACCACTTGGTGGATTTTTATCATGATAGGGTGGTTGTGTACACACACTGCCAACACCCATTTATGTACCAAACAACATGTGAAAGCGAGTTTTGCATCTGATGACCCCTTTAAATCAAATGTAAATTCATGCCCCGGTCACATTTTCTTGGTTAAATAAACATTACTTACACTATCAGAAAAAAAAATCTCTTTTATATTTTTACATTAACAATTTACTTAATATTCTATTTATTAAAGCTGAGTATGAATCTCATTAAGATGTGTTTTTAAACATTTACTCCAAAATAATAACTCAAGGCAGTAACAATTTAAACATTTTATTTGTGAACTTATGTTCAGCTATTCTTTTTAATAGTTAACTTTTAACTATTTTTGAATTCGGATCATCAGTCATCAAAGCTTGGTAA
The DNA here is from genome assembly GCA_012976165.1 of Labeo catla. Classification (NCBI taxonomy): domain Eukaryota; kingdom Metazoa; phylum Chordata; class Actinopteri; order Cypriniformes; family Cyprinidae; genus Labeo; species Labeo catla. The sequence continues at coordinate 418,428 of VONZ01000186.1, read as the reverse complement.
GTATTAGTCACAAACTGGAGGATTTACTTTCAATTTCACCAAGATGATTACTTACTAAAAACTTCCACAGATCATGTTTTCAGGCCATTTTAAGCCTTATTTTGACGTAACAAAATAGTTATATAGTGTGTGACTTGTTTACTTTTCTAAAATTAGTCTTCCCCTTAACGGCAAGTGACAATTGTGAGATATAAACTCGCAAATGTGAGAAAAAGTGACAACTGCGAGATGTAAACTTGCACGAACACAAGAGGTGGGATTTACTGCCTAAACCAATCACAGGCAAACATATCCAGTCATATCCAAGAAATTTACCTAAGAAATTCTGCCGAAATTTTGGTAAAGTGACTGCACCTTTAGTGTCAGTCAGAAGATAAGCATGCTTCATAAATGCAGGCTGCCAGCCAGTGTAGCCAACAATAACAAAACCAAAAGCACTTTCAAAGTCCTCCTGTTATCAGGAAACTGGACGGTGGCGAAATAAAAAGACAAAGGCAGTTAATTGTTAATCATTTATGACAAGACTCTGAATAAGGGTCATAAATCAAAGATCCACATATGTGATATGATATCAGTGAATTATTAGAGAGCGTGTGCGTATCAGGGAGATCATACAGTGTGTGGGTGTGTTTCTGAGTGGTTTTTAATTATGGTTGGTGGGAGACGCTGCTGACTAAGTGAAGAAATGTGTTGTAAAAGCAAACAGCAGGTGTTGGTGGATCTATGTGAGCATCAGGCAACCTTGAACACTTAATTATGACTCATCATGACATCATCTTGTCTCTTGTCCCACACATACTGGGAGAGGGAGTAAAAATAAGCTAGATTAACAAGCTGTGGTCAACTCATGGTACGGTTTTAGAATTAGACGATGAAAACTACGCTGTGAGGATCAGCTCTCTTGATTCATGCTGAGAGATGAAGAGCATAAGTACCGCCTTCTACCTCAGTCAAGTCACAACTACAGATCAACATTCCTTCACATTAGAACTCGAATCTGTCAGTTTGTTTCATCTGATAAGCACAGCGTTTGCTTTTCACTGGTCTGCAATATCTCACCGTTGCTGCTGCCAGCTCTTATCTTATCAACACATCTGACTGACGAAAACATGTAAGAACTTGTGCATATCACATCACAACCTTAAAATCAAAAGACACTAGTCTTTATTTTGCTAAAGGAAAATGAAGCCTATTTTTAGCACCACTAGGATTTTCTGCATTATTTTCATAAAATTAAGCACATTTCCCCTAATTTCATATTACCATAAGGGACCAATTAAAAGACCATTTTCATGATTGTAAAGTGAAAATATTTTATTTAATTTTAACACGTTAATGTTTTGAACTTTTTTCAAATACGTCTCAGGGCTCAACGCTAAGGATTTTTTCTACTGGCCCGGTTGGGCTAGTGGTTCAAATTTTTACTTGCCCGGTCAAAATTTTCACTGGCCCTGCCACAAAAAAAATAGAACAGTTGCTTTTATTATTGTTTTCTACTCATGTTATCTTTTATTTTAATAAATAAGCTCATACGACACCAAAAATTTTACATACCAATTAAATTGTACAATTCTCAATTCTAATTTCAATACCACAGCAACACCTACTAGCCTAACAAATATAAAGTTTAAACATTATATGTTTGTTCAAAAACAATTTTATTATCATTAATATTTTATTATAAATGAAAAGATGCTTTAGGGAAAAACAGCAGACTGAAAGAATGCAAACTCAGTTTCTGCCAGCAGGTGACGCTTATGGAATAACATAACGCTGTAAACAAAGCAGCGCCGTGCTTATGAATGCTAGTTTAAAGGTTTATACAGAGGCTAATGAAAAGAAAAATCCATGTAAAATTTTCTCAAAACAGTCAGAGACACATTCCCTCAGAGACACATTCATATAAACCCCCATTTCAATATTTAGGATAATATTCCCAATATTTACTGCATTATGAACCGTGATCTTGCTCTGCATGCTACAGTATTTTTTTCGTCTTTGCATTCATCTACAGCGTCTCTGCCCTCTGTTAACGGATCTTTAAAGAGTTCGTAATGATTTACATACAATTTTGAAAAATGACTGCATGAAATTTTAAATTAACAAAGCTTAAAAACATGTGTAAATGAAAAATGTTCGTGACGACCCAGCAGTGGCCCGATTGGGCCAGTAGGGCTGCACGATTAATCGCACGATATTGTGAGGCGCACTTAGTCAATGAAGCCGGTACTTTGATTAGTAGTATAGCTCCATCACGTGTGTTCAGCTGGAGCGGCAATTAATACACAGAGCCGTAAATCACTGACAAGCTACGCCAAATCGCGCTCAAAATCGCATTCGATGGGCCACTGACAAATTCGTCAACTGTCCTGAGCGTTTTTCACACTGGCTTCGGGCCATCAGGCACTCCTTACTGTTGAGCCCTGTGCCTTTATGAAAAAACTGAAAACATTTTTGTGACCTTGTGGGAAGGTCATTATTAAATTGTTTTGCATTTTTGGAGCCTATGGTGTGCCAACTTTTGTTTGTTTTTATTAACAAGAATTTGTGTTTAAAGTCATAATGTAACAAAAATAGTAACCTGTTTGTCCTGTAATGTGATGCACACTGAATGAAACAGATGAAAACGAAATAAGAAGAAACTTAGTTCAATCCATCAGTTGTTAAATGGATGGGGGCAGATCAGATTTGAGGTCGACTGTAAGAAAGCGATGCGATTTGAGCGGACTAAGCAGCGCAGGTGTGTAGTTTTGTTTACTACTCATACTGAAGCACGCATGACGCTAGTGGTGATTTCTTTGTCTGTCGTCTCACTAAATGAGGACATAAATACATGATCAACATCTCAGAACTGCTCTGAGAATACTTCATGAGCATTCAACCATTTCATTTGAGTGAAGCTAGCGTCATATCATATACACACAGAAATTTAATCAAAGATTGGCTTAACTCGAAGACATTGTGGCAGAAATACATCACCACTGTTCAGCAGAATTTACTTAATACTACAACTTTAATTATGAAAACATCATTTTTTTTTTTAAATATTCTTACAATTTTTCTTCAGCGTTTTAATTGTAATAGGAAATCTTTATTTTTTTTAAATTTTCATTAATGAAAAGATAACTTCATGTTGTCTGCCTTAATTTGATAAGCAGAAAAAAAAATCATAAGGCTATTCTAAGAATAAATGATACTTGTTTTATGCATTCAAATAATTCGACATGCTAAAACACAGAATTTTGTAACAATAACAATAAGGTGGGAAAAATAAAACATTTAATTAAACGTAATTTTTGTTTAACTTTTAATAAATTGATGTTAAATTGTTTACGTTTCATGATTTTAATTAATTAGACATGCTTTATGATTAATGCAATTTAATTTAAGCATTAAAAAGGAGCCCAGAAAAATTCAAACAGAAAAAAAGTGAAATCCAGAAAAAATAAAACGAAAAAAAAAAAATTAATTTGGGGAAAAATAAAACAGATTTCATAGGGCCCTACATTTCATGCAGACTTATGCAGATATGCCAAAATGTCATGAAAACAATATCACAATTACATTTAAAAAAAAACCTTTATGGTGCTAAAATTGTCTTCAAATTATTACTCTAAATATATTGACCATGCTATGTGAAATGTATTATTCTCTTGAACATTTTATTGACCCTTTTCCTGAGATTCGCCTCTACACTATGTGCAGGTAAGCGCTGCAGATGTCACTACTAGTAGGCCAGTACATGACCTGATTTTCTCATTATTTCAGTGTGTTCATGTGACCAGACCAAGCTGTCACTCCCGCCAGCCGCAGTCCACATGAGAGCAAGAGAGAGAGAGAACAGCCGCTGAGACCGCAGCTCAAATGCCACCGCTGCCCACTCCTCAATCTCCATCCCACATAATAGGTCCATTCATACCGGATCACAGACACCTGTTTCCCGTCTGAGGGCACGGAGACAGCCGGCTGCGGGGGGACACACTGCCTCTTATCACATCAAAGAGGGCTGATCTTAAACATTAGCTTTAAAATAACATGGTCAAGATAATAACCCTCTTGGGATTTTCATAAAAGGTCTGGGATTGTTCAGAACGCCCAAGATGAGGTCACCTCCTTTACTTAAAAGTTAAGTATGTCATTTATGTCAAGATTAATATGCTTATAGTACCCGGTTGTATTGATTCCATGAAAACTGTGAACATGCTATGGCGGTAACCAAACTATTGTTTGAGGGTCTTGGGCCTGCACAACGCACTAAGGCTGGCTCAGCCAATGGCGTGAGTTTGGGGCGGGGCTATCTGTTTGTCCGACCAATGGACGACGGGAAAAGCGCTTGGGGGAATCCTTGAGCGTTTAACGCAGCTGTGAATGACTCATACACGCGGGTTGAACTGGGCTGCGTCTCTAGACCTAGTCTGCAGAAATTGCGATTTTTAATCATTTTTACAGTTTCGTGTAAAAAGAAAATCCTGTCTCCGTTGGCAGTTCAATAGATGTTAAGACACAACCCTGCTCTGGATTGTGAAATGATCTGCGGCTTAATGTGGTCGAGCTGTCTAACTAAATTAGGTCATGCTGTTGTAAAATCGAGCTTAACAATTCCACTGCTGTCCAAAATAACATTTAACAGATAAGAGACCACAGTGAATAAGTAAAGGTAATTACAAACCTCACTAATGTTTACAGACAATGCGTCTGGGAACAACATCAGGGTGAATGGAGGCGGTTCAAGGCCATTGAAATAATCTCGCCTCTCCATTAAGACAATAATAATCCATCAGCGTTAGTTTATTTACCTTATTGATTTCCTCCAGCTTCTCCCTCTGCTGTGCTTTGAGTAACCCGAAGGCTTTCCCGCCTGAAAAATGAGACATAGTGACCGTTACGCACTCGTCTGGATGTTTTACCCAGGCTGTCTGGTGCACTTGCAGGCATGAGATAAGGACAGTCGGCCGCTAACGGCACACAGAACAAAAACAGGCTTCGCGTGTATAACGGTAAATAAAGCTAAACACAGACCGGCGACAAACGATATACCTTGTAAATCCAGGTTGGAAGGCATGCTGGGACGGTCGAGAGGTGGTAATGAAGGTACAGATAGGAGAGACGCTGCTGTTTGGTGACCGCTCGCGTCGGTTATGCGGGAGAGAGGGAATCTCACTCTGCTTAGAAGCGCAGGTCTCCCTGTGATGCACTCACTGCTCGTCAGGAATGCAGCTATAAACGCCACCGAGCGGTGAAGAGAGGTAATACAGGCTTGAAACCCACAATAATATTTAAAACATCAGCAAGCATAATATCTAAAAAGTCGTCATTTACTGGGTATTTGCAATTGGGAGGTGGCTGTCCCAAACCCTAACCCCTAAATTGCTGAAAATTATATTGAAATCATTTTTGCATTCCACTGTTGTTTTTAAAAATATCTTTTTGATTTTTTTTTTAAGTGAAGTTTAAAAAAATGTATTTTATATTTTCTTTGCAAATTATGAAACTTTGTGTAATGTGTCCAGCATTTTTATGTCTCTACTTAAACAGTGTATGTTTTAGTCCATTGGCTGAGACTGATTTTAACTACACCCCTACATTTATGATCAGGAAATATGTATGTGTCCCTCTCTCATAGCTACATGGTGAGTAGATAGGCCTTATCATTTTGAGGTAAATGTGCTCAAAAGTATGAAAAATCTGTTTGTAACTTTACAGAATGTCAGTACCGTTTTCTATAATAAAACGTTTTTTTGGGAATTATTCCATTACATTTAGTTTTCATACGTGTACAACTGTTCAGAACTGTGCTACACTGTAAAAAATAAAAAACACAATTTGTTGTGTCAGATTAAAATAATTTGTTACCCTGCTGCCTTAAAATTTTAAGTTCAGTCAACTAAGTTTAGTCAACTTGAAATGTTAAGTTGTACTAAGTAACAACTTAGATATTTGTGTTTGCTAAACCTAACAGATGGGTAAGTAACCCAGCTGCCTTAAAATTTTAGGTTGATTCAGCTCAAATATCTAAGATGTCACTTAGTATAATTTAACATTTCAAGTTGAATAAACTTTTTTCGAGTTGACTGAACTTAAAATTTTTTAAAATTACAAATTATTTTAAGTTGACTCAACAAATTGTTTTTTACAGTGTAGCAAACCATGTGCTGATTAGCATCTTTGAGCTAGGTTAAAAAGTATCTAAAATTGTCACTACCGAAACAGTCACAACCAAAACATTTGGTGATGTTTCAGTAGTGATATCTTTTTTTTTTTTTTTGGGGTGTTATCCCATAAAGTTGTTACAGTCATGACCGAAGAATTGCCATGGTTTCAGTAGTGACAAAAGGGAACACATAATCTTTTATTTGGTGTAAATGAACAACATTTTAGAACAGTTATGCCAATTTCTAGTATTTTAGTATGTTTTAGTAGTGTTTTAGTATGTGGGTTAAAATTCTGTAATGTGATGTGGTTGCTACCAAAACATCACAATCACTACCAAAAATGTGCTTTACGACCTAAACAAGGGACGTTTTGTCAAAAAATAAAGTATATTGAATTATCAACTAAAATGTTATGATACTTTTTGGTTCAATGTATATTCAAACTAATGAATCCTTAAGTTTGAAATCAGTATGATCAACTTTTTGCCTTTTACAAAGAAAAAATTTGATTCAATATACAACAAATCTCATAAATCACACTTGAAATATTGTTAAAATTGTAACTGTTATTGATCTACCTCTGAAAACTGTTTAACAAAATAGAACAAATGTATTTACAAGAAAGATGTAAGCAAAATCCTAACAGGTCAGTATAACCCTTCTTATTAAATTATATATTACTATGTTTACTATGTTATGATTGGAATACAATATGAAAATTAACTGCACAATTACTAGAAATGTGTACCTTGGATATTATACATCTTGCATACATACAAAATTTGTGGAAAAAGACATTTTCTTCAAGACGTTTCCAACTCTTGACTTTGAACCAATTCTCTACAATGTATAAAGCACTTTGTAAATTCATCAGTCATATTATATGACAATATAACGCCTTTAGGGCTGAAACCGTGCTCAACTCCACCATGTAGTGACTGTTATACCACTTTTTGTTTAGTCAGTTTTGCACATAGGCCTAATGTATTGTACTGCACAGCTGTTATCTTTCTCATCATTTCATTTTGAACTTAGTCAGAAACATTTAATTTCCTGTAATTACTGTTGCATGCTTCATTTAGTTAGTTTTGGACATTTCATGTTGTATTTCACAGTGCATAATGATTTGCACAGCTGTGAATATTTTACTTTTTTACTCTTTACTTTTGAACTCTTATTAGAATACATATTAAAAGGTTTTTCCTTTTCTTTTCTCTTATCTTATCGTTCATTATTTTAACATTTAAATTTGAACTCAGCTTATATCTGTGATTTTATCTCTGCTTTGGATCTGTAAGTCAGAAACATTTAATTTCCCGTAATTACTGTCACATGCTTTATTGTGCAGTTGATAAATAAAGTTTGACTTGATGTGTGTGGGCTTGATATCGTTGCTGCCAGTGATTTTACTTTGATACTACAGCATTCATTTTAATAGCGGTTCTCGATAGCTTTAAAGGGGATGCGAATGGCCATTTTCCACAAGTTGATATGATTCTTTAGGGTCTTAATGAAAAGTCTATGATATACTTTGGTTAAAAATTCTCAGTGGTAGTGTAAAACAACACCCTTTTTACCTTGACAAAATGAGCTCTGCAAAAATCATCCCATTCTGGTCGAGGCTGCTTTAAATGCAAATGAGCTCTGCTCACCCCGCCCCTCTCTTCTCTCTGTGGATTGACGAGCCTGTTTACTTTAGCCGCTAAACTTGCTAACTAGCACATTATTAGGAAAGGCAATCGCAAAGATTCATAAAAAAAACCCTTATACTCACTTCTGCTGTAAGTGAAGCTGGATCACGAATGATTTGCGGGAACATAGACCGATATATGTAGATTGGGAGGTGCATTCCCTTCACAAACAAACATACTCCACTGCATCTTCACCAGCTCAGTTGTCTGGAGTAAATGACAACCACTATGTTCATTATTACATCCAGCAACACAACACCTCAATCTCTCAATTCTTGTCTAACTTACATCCCTGCTCGGGCATCAAAACATGGAGGTTGAGCTGTTACAACTGATCTGAGGTAAAACGCTCATGTCAATCAACCTTCGTGGGAAAAAGGGGATATTATTTTTACAGATGCATGTATTTTTACCATTATAGGGTAGATTTGTACATACACTGCCAACACACATTAATGTTCAAACAGCATGTAAAAGTGAACTTAGCATCCGATGACCACTTTAAAGGGAAAGTTCACCCACAAATGAATAAAGTTATTGTTGAATAAAGTTTTTTGGTGCACAGAATGTATTCTTGTAGCTTCATAAAATTAAGGTTGAACCACTGATGCCACATGGACTATTTTGTCAATGTTCCTGTTACCTTTCTGAGCCTTCAACATGGTAGGACCCTTGCTGTCTATGGAGGGTCAGAAAACTCGGATTTCATCAATAATATCTTCATTTGTGTTCTGAAGATGAAAAAATCTTTTACGGGTTTGGAACATGGGGGTGAGTAATTAATGACAGAATTTTCATTTTTGGGGGAACTGTCCCTTTAAGTAGCCTATTATATTTTGTGTTACAAGCTTATAAAGAGTCAGTGATCTATCAACGTTAAACAAACAGCTTTGTATCTGTAACTATTAGTGATTACTGAAATAATCTATACAAATATGACTTGTTATGAATTCAGGTTTTTTGTGATGCAGTATGGATGTGTATTCTAAAGTGTGAAGTGTTTAATCGGATTGTCTTTGTTGTTTTTGACAAATGGCTCCTTTTGTATTGAAATAAATGAAGCAAAGTGTCTCTAGTCTTGGGGTCAATGGGGTTAAGAACATTAAAAAGGTACTAGCTCAGTCAATGGCTCAGATAACAGATCAAAAGCTCAGTTTTCACAGGAAGCAGCTAATACAATAAGCCACGACACATCAAAACTGAGAACGAGCAAACAATGGGGCACACAGGCATTCTTGTTGATAAAATATTCCAAATAATGGAACATTTTAGCTATTCATAGCCAGCTCCTTTTGTGACTATAATTCATGAACAGATGGATAATAAGCACAAAAATAAATATTTAATATGCCATGTTAGATATTAAATAAGTAATAAGTTGCATGTCAACAGGCTCAGAAGTAAACACACATACACACTGATGCACATAATGCATGATCACACTCTTGAAAACAGAAATGACACACAATATGTTTATTTGGTCTTGATTTACTGACTTTAAAAACAAATTTTTCAGTTTTCAAACTCATGTGCAGGACATCGTGTACAACAACCAGATTCATTTGAGTAGATGGCACCACCATGTGGCCAAAATAGACCATATCTTGTCAGGAACTCCCATTAGTTAAGATTAATGGATGGGAAAATGGCATATTACTACAGTACATTGCATGCGAACTTCATAATGTCAGTCTGCAAAACATCAATATTCAAGAATAATGTCAATGTGATCATCTTTGGACGCTCAATAAAGATCACACTGACATTTTGCTTGAATACTGATGATTTCAATTCAGTGCTACAGTGTATAAAAGCCATCACCTGCATTTTGACTTCTTACCAATAGAGTAAATAAGTAAATAAAGCTACTCTGTATTCACAACAAATGAATTTTTAGAAAGACTTTACATTTTAATGTGTCATTTATATGTTCAGTATTGCTTTTATAAACCAAGACACAGCTGAAAGAGGAATGAAAAGGGGGATTTCAGAAGTTTGTTGGCATTTTTTTTTTCTTTTAGCTTTCCTTGATTTTCTGAGGTGACTAACTCCTTTGAGCTACCTCTAAGACTAGATAACTGATAGACTTCTTTCTCGCCCCGGCTCAGTGCCCTTTTTGTGGGCATGTTTTAGGCAAGTTTTGGGCGATGTCTGTCAGACTGTCTCTTTCTTCTCTTATCTCCTGCAGGCTCTGTTCAAGATTTTGCAGCTGTTTCTCTTGATCGTTCGCAGCATTGTGGAGCCTCTGAATCTTTCCGGTGAGAGACGGACTCTCCACAGCACCCTGGAGAATGCCAAGACGGGCTGCCGTCTCATTCAGGATGCGATCGTAGTTCTCCAGCACCACATTAGCATCTGCACACATCGAGAGTGTGATTTTGAGATTATTGTTGGAGGAATACGTTGTTCCATCTTTAAAACACATAAAAATGAACATAAAAAAGTCCTTGAACTATACGGTTGCAGGTGAAATATAAAAAAAGAAATAAAATAAAATAAAAAATAAATTGTTATTTTATAATGATAATATAATTTTTACTTTTTACCAATAGAGTAAAAAAGTATATAAAGCCACTCTGTATTTACAACAAATTAATGTTTAGGAACAATTTATATTTTAATGTGCCATTTATACGTTCAGAATTGCTTTTATAAAATACGATACAGCTGAAAAAGGAATGGAGAGGGCGATTATAGAGGTTTGTTCTTTGTTCATTCAGATTTTCTAAGGTATACATTTAAGGTATACTTTGAAAAATACTTTGTTCCATTAAAATACACAAAAATAAACATAAAATTCTAGACATATAAGGTTGCAAATAAAAAAATAAAAATAAAATAAAATAAATAAAATCATTGATTTACCCAGTTGTTTAATGAGCAGAGATAGTGTGTATTAAAAAAAATTAAATTAAATTAAAAAATATAATTAAAATAAAATATATAAATATAAATATAGATAATAAAATAGATAAATAGATAATAGATAAAATAATACAAAAAATTGTGAATTTACCCAGTTGTTTAAGGAACAGAGACAGAGTGTATTAAAAAATAAATAAATTAGAATTAAATTAAATAAAAAATAAAATAAAAATCATAAATTTACCCAGCTGTTTAAGGAACAGAGATAGTGTGTATAAAAAAGTAATTAAATTACAATTAAATTAAATAAAAAATAAAATAAAAATCATAAATTTACCCAGTTGTTTAAGGAACAGAGATAGTGTGTATAAAAAAGGTAATTAAATTATGTAATTAAATTACATAAAATTAAAATAGTTAAAATAATAAAATAAAATAAAATAAAATAAAATAGATAAAATAAAATCATGCATTTACCCAGTTGTTTAAGGAGCAGAGATAGTGCGTATAAAAAAAAAAAAAATTAAATAAAAAAAAAGTTAAAATAAAATAAAATAGTGAATTCATCCAGTTGTTTAAGGAGCAGAGATAGTGTGTATAAAAAAATAGTTAAAATAAAATAAAATATAAAATAAAATAAAATAAATTTAAAAAATAAAAAATATTAAATGAAATGAAATTAAATTAAATTAAAAATAAATAAAATAAAATAAATAAAATACAATCATGAATTTGCTGTTTAAGGAGCAGATATAGCGTGTATAAAAAAAATAAAATAAATTTAATCAGAATAAAATAGTTCAAATAAAAGAAAACAAAAGAAAACAAACTAAAATTGTGAATTTACCCAGTTGTTTAATCAGCAGAGGTAGCATGTATTAAAAAAATAATAATGAAATGAAATTAAAAATAAAATGAACAAAATCGTGAATTTACCCAGTTGTTTAAGGAGCAGAGATAGCGTGTCTGTGAAGGACTCCAGCTGACTCTTGGCTGTCTCCATGCTGTCTATCACACTCTTTGAAGAAAGCTGGATGCCCTGAGGAGAAATGGCACATAAGCTATGCAAAAACAACCTCCTTGGTCACCGAATCAGGACTTTACCAATAAGTATTATGCTTAATACTTTTTTGATCTAGTCTTTCTCTGGAACGTGTCCTGTGGTGTCTCAACCCCCCTAAACAGAGCGGAAGTACTGAATGTCCTGCAAAAGTCTGTTCTAATAATAATGACATTGAGGTCCTATCCAACTGGACAAACATTGGCAATTCCACTATCAAGTTGATGCCAAATTGCTTACCTCCTCTGCCTCTATGGTTTCCTGTTTCTGTGCAGCTTGGCTTTCCAACTCAGTCAGTTGCTCCAGGATGGCGTCCACAGCTGAACGCAACTGTCCAGATGCGTGTTTTGTACGTTTCCCCTGCGTGAAGGACACCTTGGCACTCTGTCATGAATAACAGCATAACAAGGCTTTCAGTTCCCATCAGTTCTTGCTTCAATCCAGGTTCTCGAGGCAATGCAGTGTTTATACTCATCTTGGGTTTAAGGGATTTAATTTGACTAAATTGCCTTTGAAAGTTGTGTTATACACAACGTCTATAACCACAATTTGTTTAAAAGAATTAATTATAACATCAAAAATCTTACTGACAAGTTTTATCACTCAATGACTTTGAGAAAAGTATTATTTTTACATGAACTTCAGCATATCTTACTTTAGCTACAGCATTTGCAGACTCCTCAGCTTGTTTAGCTGTGCTACTCGCAGCCGTCGCATTCTCCACTGCGGGCTTGATCATTCTTTCTGTCTGCTTAACTCTTTTTTTCACATCCACCAGTGTCTTTTCTTTCAGCATCTTCTCTCTCTTCAGATATCCTCTGCTGTATGTGGGCAGCTGAGGCCAGTCCTGCTCCACGTCTACAGCAGAGAACATTTTTACAATGTAGAATACATTATCACAACATTTTCACATTTCCATTTTACACTACCATTCAAAAGTTTGCGAAGATTTGAAAGCCTCTAATGCCCACCATTGTCACCAAGGCTACATTTATTTGAAAATCAGTAAAATTATGAAATATTATTGCAATTTAAAATAAGTGGTTTCTATTTTAATATGTTTTAAACTTGAATATATTCCTGTGATGCAAAGCTGAATTTTCAGCAGCCATTGCTCCATTCTTCAATGTCATATGATCCAGAAATCATTCTAATATGCTTATTTACTGCTCAGGAAGCATATTTGAAGTTAATAATAATAATTTTGAACAGCATGCCGTTCTACTGCTGTATTTCTCACAGTCCTCAGCTGTTCCAAAATACTTACTTTTATTCTCCATTTTTTATTATTGTTACTATAAATGCTTAAAGGGATAGTTCGCCCAAAAATGAAAAATCTGTCATTAATTACTCACCCTTATGTCGTTTCAAACCCATAACTACAGGTGCGATTAATCTGAATTTAATGTTTTGCCACAATTTTATTTTTTTAGAAATCGAGGAATCCTAATTTTGAATAGAAGTATTACCAAATGTTAGAATTCGACACTTTGACAATATGCTAATGATAACAATAAAGATAAAAGAATGATCCAACCGCATGTCGGCGCACGTGATTAACCACTCACGTGTGACATGCTCATATCGCTAGGCGACATTCACACAGAAAGCGCTTTTGTGTTGACAAAGATACGATGCAGGCAGTGGAATAAGGAAAACATGCAAGAAGATGGGAGTGAACTTCTTTTAACTTGAGCGTCGTTTATATAATGCCGTTTCATGTATGAGACGCTGCAAGAGTGCAACTGTCAAGCGTTTCCATGTTTACATAGAAAAAACTATGGAAAAGCAGTGCAATCGAATAAAACCTGTGAAAAACTACTACTGTATATCTGATATTTCATGTTTGCATTATGATGACAGGCTGAAAGCTGCTGTTTATTGTTTTTACACAACATTTATAGTTAATTATAGTCTACTGGTGTTCTACCTTCAGTCATTTTTAATTTGAGTTACCTTGATTTTAGAGATTTTTTTTTAAAAGCATTTTCATATTATTTCTGAAAGGATTAGTTCACTTCCAGAACAAAAATTTACAGATAATGTCCTCACCCCCTTGTCATCCAAGATGTTCATGCCTTTTTTTTTTTTCATTCGTAAAGAAATTATGTTTTTTGAGAAAAACCTTTCAGGATTTCTCTCCATGTATCGGATTTCTATGGTGCCCCAGAGTTTGAACTTCCAAAATGCAGTTTAAATGCAGATACAAAGGGCTCTAAACATCCCAGCCAAGAAATAAGGGTCTTATCAAGTGATATGATTGGTTATTTTCCAAAAAAAAAAAAGAAAAAAAAAGAGACAATTTATATACTTTTTAACATCTGTTGTGGCAAAAATCTTTGCTTGAGGCTCTCGATCAATAAAGACAAACTGCGCAATTGCGTTTTAAGGTTTATTTCTTGCAAGAAAGGTTCACAGTCAAACAGACACAGCGCCCTGCTGAGTGTGACAAAGGAGGGAGTTATCGCCTCCGCTTTATATCTCTTTGCACACCCAAGGTTACAAACTAAAAACAGCCGGTACTGTCATATAAGGAGAGAAAACCTGCAAAACAACTCTATAGATCATCCCTTCTCTACAACATTCAACATTCTCTATTCATATTTATGCTTTCTCTGACCCCCAGGGTCAGCCTTATGGTGGCCATGGGGTCCCCAATCCCCAGTTGTTCCCTATATGGCACAGAGGCCCTTTTTACCCAGGAGTCTGATCAGCACTTTACCACCTGCTGTTTTCCCATACCTTACACACAAGTTTATCAAGCATGCAAAAATCACTCATAAATGAATTTTCCCCAACACATCAAATGCTCATCTTGTCTAGCTCTGCGTGAACTCTGTGCATTCTGGTTCATGACAGTTAAGGTATGTCGAAAATGTCCCATCTCATTTTCTCCTCCAACTTCAAAATCGTCCTACATAGCTGCAGAAGTACAGACTCAGCGTTTACAAAGTGAACATGCAAAGAAGGTCAAACGCGTTTTACAAAAAAAGGTAAAACGGTGATGTAAGACGACTCTGAAGTTTGGAGGAGAAAATGAGATGGGATTTTTGCGACATACCCTAACTGTATTACACAGAGTATGTAAGCACATCGCAGAGCTAGGCAAGATAAGCATTTGCGGTTAAAAAGTATATAACTTATTATTTTTTTGAAAATGGCAGATTGTTTTGCAAGATAACAGTCTTGTTTATTGTCTGGGTTTGTTTAGAGCTCTTTAAAATTGCACTGAAACTGCATTTTGGACTTTCAAACTCACGGGCACCATTGAAGTCCACTTTACGGAGAACATTCCTGAAATGTTTTCCTCAAAAAAACATAATTTCTTTACAGCTGAAGAAAGAAAGACATGAACATCTTGGATGACAATGGGGTGAGTACACTATCTGTAAATTTTTGTTCTAAAAGTGAACTACTCCTTTAATTTATGTATCGAAGATGAACAAATTCTTACGGGTTTGTAATGACATGAGGGTGACTAATTAATGATTTATTTTTGTGTGAACTGTCTCTTTAATTTTTACCTTTAATTGTTATTGGTAGAACTGGTTGTGTGGTTTTTAACATTATACAGCTTAAAAATCTATGTCACAATTTGAAAAAGGATTCTATGCATCAACAGTGAAAATATGAAAGAAGTATAAAGCAGAAACAGTTACCTTCCAGACCCTTCTGTAGAGACAGGATCTCCGCCTCAACCTCTTTCCCTGTCACCACAGAGGAGACGGCTGACACCTTAAATCCCTCAGCCACAGCCGTCAACTTCAGATAAAAAGACAAAAGATGCATCTCATTACACTGTCTTTTGGCAGGAAATTGTCACATTTGAATTTGATTTGAGCTGAGAACACATCCCTGTTGTTTTTGCTCTCATGCTGTAACATTTCCCACCAGACTGACTGGCAGGAGGTGCTAAAATTCACAGGATGAAAGGACTGCTAGACCTCTAATTACTATGACTTTATTATACTTCTTTGTGTGTTGCTTTCTCAGTGTGGTCAGGCTTTACCTGCTTGAGCTCTTGAACAGTTTTCAGGTGTTTTTCAGCACTGTCCACATGAGGCTGTATTTTTTCTCTGGTCTCATTTATCAAGTGCTCTTTGGACTGGACAGAACCGTCCAACTCAGTTGTCCTGTTCACCAGGTTCTCGCTCTGAAATACAAATGAATCGATGAAATCGATGACCTCCAGAGCACTTTGAAACTTTTTAAAAACATCCATTATGGAACTTTCTACATAAAATCAAAACCTATTAGCATTAAAAGTATGACATTTCAGTTAGATATGCTTCTTAGAATATATTGGACCATAAAATAATAAAGCTTGCGAATGCTATTGAAGATTATTTCTGTTTGTCATGGTGTGCCATATGTCAACTGATGACAACAAATCATATTAATTTTAACTGTAAACTAATTTATAATTATCTATAAATCAACTCTAGTCATATAAGATCTTAGTTAATAAAATAAAATACATTGTACAATAATAATGTAGTAAGACATCAATAGCAGTACCACAATGTCCATCCATAATGCATGAACAAACCTCTGTGATTTCAGGCTCCTGGGTGGCTGTGACATTTGTTTGATTAAGCATCTGTGAGAAAGACGTTATATTGGACTCCTGCGCTGCAAGGGTGAAATTGCCATCCGTTTTACGTAGTTCAGATAGCGAAGCGGTGATGTTCTCTAAAATGGTGGCTATCTCTGAGTTGTGCCTCTGAAGTGACAGGTGTGTCACTAAAGTCTCATTAACCTCAAGTGTCAGATTCTCCTTCAGCTGTTGCATCTCCTCCAGCCTTTGAGACAAAAACAGACAGACAGTGACATTTAAAATAAGTTATTAATGGTCAAAAAATGCGCTTAAAGAATGCAGACACAAACATAATGTAACTCACTTCTCTGTGAGATCCTGTACATAAGACTCTGTGGAGTTGTCTTCTAACAAAGTTATCAGTTGTGAATAGGTTCTGTTAGCCATTTTAAAGGCATCTTCTGCTATCTGCTCTATATGAGCTGCCACGTCTGTGTGACTGTTAAAAGAAAAAGCAGACGTCACATCTAAAACTCTTTGACACTTAGACACATTTGTTGAAAATATACAAATTTCTCCTAACCTTTTCACCAGCACCTCAGATTCATTTACTATGGTGTTCCATTTGTTCGGTTCTTTAGGGATTACAGATGGGATGACCTGAGAATAAGATGTTTGAAGAGAGACACAAAAGCCTCCATTAGGACCCGTTTTCTGGCCAGATGGATTAGACGTTCCTTTAATTGATCTGTGCAGACTCACCATGCTGTTAAGGTCAAGAGTCATCTTCTGAAGCTGGTCCTGCATATTCAGAGCAGCGGATAAAGTGTCAACAAGTTCTTGACACTCATTTTCACCCTTCAGAGTCTTTTCTTCCTGTGTAACTTCTCTGATGTCTGTTAAGTTGCAGTTCAGCGCCGTTGCAATGCTACGCAGCTGCAGCTGTAAGGTCTGGGCAGATGTTTCCAGCTGTGAGAACTGTTTAATGAAGGCCTCTCGAGCCTCTGCATCAAAGGAGGAACATCAGTGTTGCATCAATAGTGAGTTTCCAACAAAACGACTGTCACTGGCAAGAAGCAACAAAGCTGAATGGAGGCACAATATGTTCTACATTTGTCTTAAACAAACTGTGATGAATTGAAAAGTGACTGTACAAACTATACAGATAGTTTGATACTACATCATGAATCCATTTTCCAAACAGTGTTTTTGGCTTATATTGAATCATGGATTGCAGCTTTAAAATCTATATGAATATATATTTATATATACAGTTGAAGTAAAAAATTTACATACACCTTGCAGAATCTGCAAAATGTTAATCATTTTACCAAAATGAGAGGGATCATACAAAATGCATGTTATTTTTTATGTAATACTGACCTGAATAAGATATTTCGCGTAAAAGACATTTACATATAGTCCACAAGAGAAAATAATAGTAAAATGACCCCGTTCAAAAATTTACATACACTTAATTCTTAATACTGTGTTGTTACCACAGCTGTTTTTTTTTTGTTTAGTGATAGTTGTTCATGAGTCCCTTATTTGTCCTGAACAGTTAAATCCATTAGGTCCCACAATTTTTTTGTTTTTCTTTTTTGTTTTTTGTGTATTTGAACCCTTTCCAACAATGACTGTATGATTTCAAGACCTTTTTTTCACACTGAGGACATTTGAGGGACTCATATGCAACTATTACAGATGCTTCAAATGCTTACTGATGTTCCAGAAGGAAAAACCATGCATTAAGAGCCATGGGGGTGAAAACTTTTTGAATTTGAAGATCAGGGTAAATTTAACTTATTTTTTCCTCTGGGAAACATGCAAGTATCTTCTTCTTTGCTTGTTCTGAGCAAAACACACTTAATTTTGACTTCTTCTGGAAAAAAAAAAAAACATTGGCTGACCATTGGGCTTGGTGTGTCCCGGCCTTTAGAAGTTGCACTGAATCCCTGTTTATCCTCATTACACTCCACTATATGAAGAAAAATACTGGAATGTTTTCCTCAAAAACCTTCATTTCTTTTCAACTGATGAAAGACAGATATGAACATCTTGGATGACATGGGGGTGAGCAAATCATAAGGAAAATTTTATTCTGAAAGTGAACTAATCCTTCATTATGTGTTTACTAAATATAGCTTTGTTTGTGAATTCAGTCTCAGGACTGAGGAGGTTAAGCACTTTTGTCTAAGAGCTTTTTACCTTGAATAGCTAGGAGGTCCTCCAGAGCATTGGGCAGATAGTCTTCAACCTGATCCTTCTGTATGTGATTGTCCAGGCCGTTATGTTGGTGTCTGTGCTGCTGGCGCCCACGATAATGCCGACTGTATCTATTGCAGTCATAGCTGCTGAGCAGCGTCTCCAACTCCTGCAGTTTGGCTTTCAGTTTACTGGCCTGTACACAAAAAAATGTGGACAAAAATCATTAACAAACCCATGGGAAAAAAGAAGAGGCAGTGTGAAAAAAGTAGTTATATTCAAAACCAGACAAAACCAAAGCATTCAATTACAGCAGTAGTTTTGATTATTAAAAATATCCATCACACCTTATTAGCTTGAACCCCACTGAGCTTTGCACTATCATTTAAAGGGCAGAACTAAAACCAGCCTTGCATTACCACCCATTCATGCTCATTATGATAAACCAGGAAGATGTAGGTCAGGGAAACCCACAGCATCTGAGCAAAGGAACTTAGTGAGTGGGTGAGATAACAAGTAATTGGGAACCTTTTAATTTGCAGAGCAACCATTACATCAAAAGATCACTTCTCATGCTTCATCATCATCATCATCTCTCTCTTTCACACATTGGGGAAGGCCTACCTGGTCCCTGATGAGACTGTAGCACACAGGGCACTCCTCACATTGGTGGGTCAGCCGGTTCTGGTAGTAGTTCAGCTCACACTTGTCACACTTATAACCAACAAACCCACTGCGACAAGAACATGTCCCGTTGTCATGGCACTGCATCAAGGTCGAGCCCATGGGATCGCAATTACATGCTATAGGTGGGAGATTGACATAGGTGGTGGGAGAAGCAATGACTCTCCATCACTTAAAATAGACATTTGATAGACAGAATGAAATGTATACATTTTTAGCTGAATTCACAGTAAAATACACTGGTGAGCAGAGTAACACTGATAGCTGACTACTGAAAATCCAAGATGTTCATGTCTTTCTTTCTTCAGTCGCAAAGAAATTAAGTTTTTTGAGGAAGATGTTCCAGGGTTTTGTCCATATAGTAGGTTGAAGGTCCAAACTGCAGTTTCAAAGCAGCTTCAAAGGGCTCTACATGATCCCAGCCAAAGAATGAGGGTCTTATCTAGCGAAATGATCAATCAGTTTCTAAAAAAAAATAACATTTATATACTTTGAAGAGTTCAGATGCAAAACCAGCTAAAAGCCATCTTGGTCAAAAATGAGATAATGATACTGAGTGAACGCTCCTGACACATATTATATGTCTGTCAAATACTTTTCAAACTTTATTTTTCAAACTCACTACATTCCAGCCTCAGCCCAATCAGAAGTACCGGTACTTACATAAAAACCTACAAAAAGTAGCCAGAAAGAAATGCTCATTTTAAAGAAATACGTCAGATGGATTTAGAGGCGTTTGCATCTGAACTTTTTAACCTAAATGCTTGTCTTGCACTAGCTCTGTAATGTGCGACTTGATGCATTACGTAATTCCCCGAGATGGGAATCGAACTCGGGTCGCCGTGAGCGCAGTTCCGCTGTATATGTCGGCACACCAGCCATAAGGCCATCGCCGCCGACAAGTATATACATTTTTATTTCCTTCCGCTAGGTAAGACCCTTATTCCTTGGCTGGGATCATGTAGAGCCCTTTGAAGCTACATTTAAACTCCAATTTAAAAGTTCAAACCATTGGGAATCATAGAAGTCCACTATATGGAGAAAAATTGTTTTCCTCAAAAACCTTAATTACTTTTCGCCTGAAGAAAGAAAAACAAACATTTTGGATGACATGGGGCTGAGTAAATTATCAGGAAATTTTTATTCTGAAAATGAACTAATCCTTTAAATAGTAAATTCCACTATTTAAATATAAAGTAGTTTAATTATAGTTAGTTTATATTAACATTTTTATTTTTAATTTGCTATAATTAAAAATATATACATATATAAAATAAGTAAAGAAATATGATGACTATATAACTAAAATAAATATAAAATAAGTAAAATTTAAATATTAAACTATTTTTAAAAAAGTCAATCTGAGTTTCAGGGCAAATCCTGTTTCCGATTATTGATTTCAATACCTCTGCAGCCTCTAGAGGAGAAACCAAAGAATCCCATTCGACAAGTGTCACAGGACAGCCCCTCTACACCTGTTCCACACATGCACTGTCCTGTGATTGGATGACATGCTGATGAGGAGGAGCCAATGGGATTGCAGTTACACCTATAGAACAGAAAAAGAGATTAAAGAATTTATGCAGATAAGTTTATCCACCTTATTTTTTCCCTAAGAGTGGGTGCCGCCATTTGGAAATTTAATGTGTCTGGCTTCCGGCCTCATCAGCTTCCAGCTGATATTAGCTGTACAAAACAGCTTGTTTTGGTGCTTGATATTGAAAACTGGTTTGTTTGACCATATTATTTTAATGCATTATCTTATGAACACAGTGATTTGTAGTGTAAACAGTTTTACCATTTACTGCACTTCGTTATTCTTCTCGTTATTTCCCTACATGAACATTAACACATTACCAGAAAACAGCTTACTTCTGCATTGAAAAATAAGGTGGATAGGCTTACAGACTGACAGACAGATTGCAAAACTTACATCTCACAGCCCAAGCTTGGCTGCAGATTAAAGTAGCCAGTTTCGCACTGTCCACAGTCTCTTCCCGTCACATGACTCCAGCAAACACATTTTCCTGTATCCGGGTGGCAGTCGTTCGGTGACCCGGACGTCCCAGCCACGTTACAGGCACAAGCTGAAAAACAGAAATCCACAACATGCCAATTTTTTAATATATTTTTTAAATTTTACAAAGAACTTCACAAGAAATCGTCGCACCCACACAATGATAAACGATGCTGTGCTCATGCACAAAATGTTTTTTTAATGTCTACATTCTAATGAGGCGTGCAACAAAGCAAGATCTTGAACCAGGATAAAACGCTTAATGTTGCTGAACATCTCAAAAACTATTTAATCTAAGTTTTGAAGTCTCAAAGCACCAACGACTTTCCTCTGACTTCTATTGTTTTTATACTAAGCTAATGATATTTTCTTCCCTCGTGCTCATTTACATTTACATGTTCACATCTGCAGTGTATTTAAGCCATTTATTGGTGGGTTTCCACAATGTAGGTGATTTTCAATTTTACTGTCCTTATAGGGATAAAGCAGGCCTTTTTCCACCGAAATCAATAATGAAATGTCTTCATTATATGCCACAATCATGTTTTAAATGATACTCACGTTTGCACTTTCGCTCTGGATTAAGTTCATTGGCCAGAGCGTTGCCGTAGTAACCCGATCTGCATTTTTCACAATGGTCCCCAGTCGTATGTCCCAGGCATTTCAGACAGCGTCCAGTCATGGGATCGCACACACCCACCGCATTAGGATCCACGTTCCCATTACACTCGCACCTCACACACGGTTGCACTTTGTCTCCCCAGCCCAGAGGGTTGCCATAGAAACCATCGTCACATAACTCACACCGTACACCTGGGAATCCATTAAAATCCATTAACACAATCAACAATCTTTTTATTATCGCTCTTTGTGTTTGTGCTTGGGATGCAAGCATATGCTAAACGACTAAATGCGCATTTATTTACAGTGAGTGCATAATGTCTTTTAACTACTAATCTATTTGCATATTAATGCCAAACTGAGCATTTGTGTGTCAGGATTATGTAAATAGCACATAAACTGAGTGCAACTGACCCCTTTGGCCTGTCGGACAGTTGGTACAAACCACGTCCCCCGTCTCTGGCACCTGGGCGCAGGTGGTGCGATCTGGACAAGGACAAGGTAAGCAGTCGCTTGGGCTGCCAGTCAGTGCATTGCCATAGTAACCATCTTCACAAAGCTCACAATGACGGCCTGCGGTGAAGTCTCTGCAGTCACACACACCTGCAATAAAAGACACACAAAGAAAGCATACACAACTCGCACACAAACAAAAATAGGATCCTTTTTTTTAATTTAAAGCATTGCATATAATGTGACAAGAAGAGAAGTCAGACAATCATCAGATTCATCGAACCTAACACACAAACACACTGAAACTCAGCACCATGAATGCAATATGAGTTTCTACAAGCAAACAAATGGCTTTCTGGTTCAGTGCAGAAACACCAGGGTGTGAGCATCACGCATCAACTCATCAGTTCAGACAAGCAGCTCAACGCTGCCAATGTCAGCACAAAAACACACGCAACAATATGACATCGAGCAAAGCGCTCTGCGCCATTTGAATTGTGCCCACATGCCCTGACTGTTTAATTTCACTGAATTTAAAAACAAGTAGAGTTATACTACAAAATACAAAACAAGCAAGAACGTACATTACATGTATAACAAAATAAACAAATGTTCACAGATACTAAACAAAGACTATAATATTATATTTAAGAAATGTGTGTGTACAGAAGCACTCTGTACAGAATACAACACACACAAAAACACAAATCTGTGATTAAGGTAAAAAGTGCACTACCCATCGGAAACAGCAGATGGCAATATACTATTATGTTTAACGCGTGAATGAGAGAGAGACGCGATGTGACTAGTCTGTAACTACGCAGCTTGACGGTCGGTAATTGCTCTAAAACCCGTGTCTCTCACAAACTGTTCAGATGTATGTGTCTTCAAAAGCTCTTCGATTATTTCTGGTTCACTGGTAAGAACTTAATTAAAAGATCATTTATTCTGTTTACCAGTGAGGGCATAAAATCCAGATGTGTGTCTTTCTGTCTCTCAGATTGTTAGTCAAACCTGCAATAAGGCGGCAGAACAGCGTTATGGGAGAAAACCTGACCTTTGACTTTCATATATAATACATAAGTAAATTCATGATTAACATAATCTGATATGTAACCGGTTTGTATGAAATATGTACAGCGCACGAGCTGAATAGTAAAGGAGCTTCATGAAGGACAAGTGTTTAGTAACATCAAAGAAAATAATACTATAAATAACACACACTCTAACATGTATTTCACCCAAAACCTCTATAACTTCAGAATTTTGTATTAGCCTTAGTGCTGAAGTTCCCTATTGAGAGAGTTCAGAGACAAATCACCAGTGTAACAACAGAAAAATAAATCAATAATAAAACTATAACGTTAAAGAAATTCTGTCCTTAAAACAACCTATGGAAAAGATGCCTTCAGAAACTAAAGATAATAAAGCGACTGAGACATTCAGATGGTTTGAATAAGCACACAACCACTATAGTACAAGCTGATGGTGAAAAACAACTCAGTCTGTTTGTGTCGAGATAAATGCGCTTTGTGTGATGGTTAATTCACACCTGTCAATTAGATAATCACATCCTTAACATTAAAGGACAAAGACTTCAGATTCCTGCTGTCCCTCAAATGCACTAAATGCCACTGAGAGAATTTGCAAGGTGAACACTAATAGATTTAGTAAGGTTTTATTGAGAGAGATAATTGAGCGCCTCAGAAAGAAGAAAGAAATTAAGTAATGGGTAGGGGTAGGAATGCACTGATATGGAATTATAAGTATTGTATTGTAGGACGATTCTGAAGTTGGAGGAGAAAATGAGATTGGAGTTTTTCGATATACCCTAACTGCCTTGAACGGGACTGCACAGAGTACGCATGCGCATCGCAGAACTAGACAAGATGAGCACTTGAGGTTAAGAAGTATATAAATTGTAATTTTTTAGTAGATAAGACCTGTCTTTCTCAGCTGGGATCGTTTTGAGCCCTTTGAAGCTGCATTAAAACTGCATTTTGGAAGTTCAAACTTACGGGCACCATTGCTTTTCACTATATGGAGAAAAATCCTGAAATGTTTTCCTCAAAAAACATAATTTCTTTACAACTGAAGAAAGACAGAAAGTAAATTATCTGTAATTTTTTGTTCTGGAAGTGAACTAATCCTTCAATATAGTATAGGAAGACATGCTGCCTTGTAAGACCTTGTGATTTTGGTGATTCTGACCACCGTTAATAGATCCAAATCAGAGGCAGAGAAAAAGAGAGAAAGAAAGCAGGAGACGGAGAGGAACAGAAAGATGGACGGAGAGATCAATAACGGGAACCCGTGTGATAACTTCAAATGAAAAGCACCTTAGCTCATAAAGAAGTCTGGAGTCTTTAAAGAAAGGACTGTAGGGGTGTCTGGGTTTTTGTTTTTTTTTTTGTCTTATTTTATAAGCAGCTGGATTCGGCCGTGTTCCTCTTCCTCTGTTTATTTGTTCTGCTGAATTAGATTTAGGAGGCATTTTATTTTCAGTCTCTGGGAGGTGTGGGAACACAGTGTGTATGCGCAGACATATGCGTCTGTGTCGGTCTGACCTGGAGGAAACAAAATTAACTTGAAAAGTCTCACTAAAAGAACCACCGCCCCATATATCACTTCACCAAGACAACACTGAACCCTCACAAAGATCAATACCACTCTCTTACACAACAAAACAGAGGACTTAAAGCAACACAACATAATGCAGAGCAAAAATGTTTTGTACACCCTGCTATACCTTAAACAAAAAACAATTTTGGTCTTTTTGTGGTGACAGAAGACAGAATACAGTACAGAAGCCATATGGACCGCATTTAATTTTTTTTTTCGGGTGGTTTTTTTCAATTTGAAAGCTTTAGTCTCCATTTATTGCAACTGCATGAAAAAGATTGTGTGTTTTTATAGTTTTATGTAGGGCTGGGTTTCGAGTCGATTCTGATTCACAAGCTTGTGATTCAATATCAATTATTTAAAAAATACATCAGGTACAGTGCATACATGTTTTCAAGGACAATAAAATCTCTCAACTAAGGCTGTAAAATATACATTAGAGTCAGTTGGTACTACATTACTATACTGAAGATGAAAATTACACTCAGTGAAGCTTTTACATAAATAATTATATTTCTACTCCAATTTGTTTTTTTCAAAAAAATACAAACATTTAAATGGTGGCTGTCATAAAAACTTTATGGATTTACAAACCAATTTGGAGTAGACGTCACAGTTACGTCACTTGCAGCTGCGCACGCATAGTTGTGGCAGAAAAACACTGGTAACAAGTGGAGGGAAACGGGTGAAATCCATGGAATAAGACAGAGAAAAAAAAGTATGCCTTTTGATGCTAGAATCGGAATGTAAATAATTTTAATAGAATACTGTCGTCAAAGACGCCATTTTATACTTAAAGGAGAAGTCCACTTCCAGAACAAAAACTGACAGATAATGTACTTTTTTCTTCAGCCATAAAGAAATTGTCTTTTTAAGGAAAACATTTCAGGATTTTTCTCCATATTGTCACGGGCGTCGTGTGCGGGAATGAGGATTAGGGACAAGGAGATCAGGAACATAAACTTTTATTAAATAATAAATTTTTTCCGGTTCATGACAGTTAGGGTATGTTGAAAAACTCCCAACTCATGTTCTCCCTCAACTTCAAAATTGCCTTATATCACTGTTTTACCTTTTTTTTGAGCGTGTTTGATCTTCTTTGCATGTTCACTTTGCAAAGACTGGGTCAGTAGTACTCCTGTAGCGATGTAGGATGATTTTGAAATGATGTTTGAAGTTGAAGGAGAAAATATGATTGAAGTTTTTCGACATACCCTAACTGTCTTGAGCCAGAATACACAGAGTTCAGGGAGAGCAAAACAAGACAAGCATTTGAGATTAAAAAGTATTTAAATTGTAATTTTTTAAATGAAAATAACCGATCGTTTCTCTAGACAAGACGCTTCTTCCTCAGCTGGGATTGTTTGAAGACGCATTTAAACTGCTTTTTGGAAGCTCAAAATTGGGGCACCACAGCAGTCCATTATATGGAGAAAAATCCTGAAATGTTTAACTCAAAAAACATAATTTCTTTACGGCTAAAGAAAAAAAGACATGAACATCTTGGACGACAAGGGGGTGAGTACATTATCTGTAAATATTTGTTCTGGAAGTGGACTTCTCCTTTAAACGCAGATGTTTAAACGGACAGACTTTGGATGAAAACTGCTATGACTACTCTACTTTTAAAGCATATATTTCATTTAAACAATACATAATGTTCACATATGTTGTTCGTAGGGGATGCATTGTAATACCCCTGCAGTTACAGCATGACATGATATTTAAACCTATTACTATTAACATTTTACATATCATTTATTTTATCTCACAATTCTGACTTTTTCTTACAAATTCCAGTTTATATCTCCTAGTTCAGACTTTATAACTTGATTTAACTCAACAATAATGAGTTCTCAGTGGAAAAAAGCCAGAGCAGAGGGGAAATGAATGATAAGTTGATTTTTTCTTATCAGAATTGTGAGATTTAATCTTGGAATAGCGAGAATAAAGTCAAAATTTTGAAATATAAACTCAAATTTACTCTTTTTTAATTCTTTTATTCCATGGCTCCATAGACTGCTACCTGAAAACCGTAATTTTCTGCAACCAGATAAGCTCCGCCCACAAAAAACGTCATCACTGTTTGCAAACACTGAATTGGTCTATTCAAACATGAATTAAACATTGAAGAACTGTAAAACGTATAATAAATATGTTATATGATGCATATATTTAGCAAAATTCTCCTCTCCAGAGTTAATTTTTCTAGCTGACTAATAAGCGCATGGTCACTGAATGTTTTCTCTGAGGTAAATGTGACGTTAAGTGACATTGTTTTTCTGTGTTTGAAACACTGATTAAGCAGTTACAGTAGACAGGATACGGATTTCGGTAATTTGTACTCTTTCTATAACCTTCAGATGTTGATTTATAGTTATTTCATGCTGAAACTGGTATTAAAGTAATGAAGATGATCAGTTCAAGTGCCAGTTCTCTTGAACTGAGGCGCTACAGCGATCTGTCACTTCACATTAAACAGTGCCAAAACAGCATTTATTGTTAGAATACTGCAATAAAATAGACAGACTTTGAAATCTAAAACTTACTGTGATTTATTGGATGAGAGGTGACTGCAACGATCCATTACTGAAAACAAGTTAGACTAATCGATTCTTGGGATTTTACTGTCCTGTCTTTTTGTAGGCAGGACAGTAGGAGAGATGACAGGAAAGCAGTGGGAGGAGAGAAGGGAACAGGATTGACAAAGGACCTCGGGGCGGGAATCGAACTCGAGTCGCCGTGAGCGCAGGTGTGCTGTATGTCGATGCACTAACTGCAAGGCTATTGGCCGACCGATTCTTGGGATCTAAGAATTAATATTGTTTCATAAAAATGAGAATTGATTAAAATTGAGAAATCAGTATATTTTACCCAGCCCTAGTTTTATGGAAGAAAACAGATGAGGGTAAGAAATGACAATCTTCATTTCTGAGTGAACAAAATATAAGGTTTTCAAACACTAAATTCAAGGTCATGAAATGAGACAGCATTACAGATTTTTTTTAGTGACCCATTTCCTTTCACTTCACTGCCCCAGTAATGTTGCAATCCAAAGGCAACAGGTGACATAGAAAATCTGGACCAGATTCATTTAAATTATAACTGAGGGCTTGAAGATGACAGATGACATTTCTGTCAGCATTGCAACCGGTGATGAGAATGTGTGCAATACAGCTGAAATGATTAATCACAGGACGTTTTTCAGCACGAACAGCCAGTTACACCTGGTCACAAAGGTATAAAGAGACAGACAGAAGGGAGAATGGGAAGGTGAGAGAGGTTACATTTAATTCTGTTTGAGTGTAAAAGAAATGCTGGCTACCATCTGTCTGTCGGCCTCGGCGGATGTTAAAGTTGCCCTTATGGTAATATGAGACAGATGTGGCAGCTATTGACTGGCAGATGCCATACACACACACACACACACACACACACACACACACATGCGCAAACACACACAGAAACAAGCACTTCCCTGTGTGCAGATCAAAAGCTCCTGGCATGGAAGTTGCATTCATTTGCATTCTGAAACAAAAGTCTCCTTATTTCCTCAAACTGCTTTACAACTGACAGTGAAATCAGATCAACATTCTCTCCCAGAGTCCGACTTATATTTAATGGCTAATCAATCAATAAAAATTATTCAAGTTAATTTTACACGCTGTCCAACTAATGGTCACAAAAGAGACGGGGTTCATTTTATATTCAAATCAGAATCCTAAATATTCACAGACTCATCTGTGCTATGCAAAATAGGACGATATCCACGGCCGAAGGTCTGCTGGGATTATCATATCAATGTCTTTATTTGAAATCTCACATCTCTTCAGGCAAGTTTATTCCTAGAGTCTGACATTTGTACCTTTCCTCTTTCTGAATTATTCACTGCTTTAGGGTGGCTAAATGTCAGCACCTCCACATGGGCCCTTCCTGACTCTTTGAGAGGGGTGAAAGAATGAGAGTAAAATAAAGACGTCCCTCTCTTTCCAGAAACAGAGGCATGAAAAGGACCTGTCCCTGCAGCTGTCCTTTGGGAAAAGGGCGCTCTTGACCCCCGGTACCTGCCAGACTACATCCGTCATAAGGCGGCCGAGCTCGTTAGAATATTCATTACAGTTTGGTCTACATTAAAGAGCTAATTAGACTGTAGCATTTTCATTTATGAGGCTCCAGATGGTTAGCCGAATACTTTTATGTTGCACTGGCATCAGATAGAATAAATCTTTGGAATCAATTACGGTAATAAGATTTATTTAAGAGTTTGTATGTGTCTTTATTTATGCTTTGTTTTACCGTCTGCTGTTATGTCTAGAGCCCAATTCGGACGGTAATTGTTTCTCATGTGGACGTCTGTAAAAATAAATTCACATGGCAATTCGGTCATAAAAACTCGTTTCATATGGTGTTTTTTCACAGTGGAGAAGCAAATTTTGTGATCCTAGGAATGCTCTTCTCACGTGACCGCACGATAGTCTGCTGTACATAAAATGTCATATGCTTGTAATAACAATAATAAATTCACATTTTATAAAATCCTATTTATTTTTTGATTATTTAAATTTCCTGTTTTAAAATAGGACAAATGATGAAAATAGCTAAGGTCCCAGTGAGAAACAATTACCGTCTGAATCGGGCTTAGCACAGCATTTATGAGTATAGATTATTGTTCGAACGTCTAGAGTGCAATATTTGAATTTCTTCTTCAAATAAATTATTTTATTCTATTATAACAAGACAATTTGGTAACACATTATTATAAGGTGTCATTTGTTAACATTAGTTAAATGTATTAACTAACATGAACGAACAATGAACAATACATTTACTATGCTATTTATTCATATTTGTTAATGTTAGTTACTAAAAAAGCAAGTGAAACTATGCTCAACAAGGCAGGTTGAGATGAGGATGTAGCTCGTTTGAGTTTTTCCCCTTTTCCTCGCTTTTAAATAGCTTGTAAATGCCTGTGTGCATTTTACTTTTACTTTCACTTGATTGAATTGACAAAAACAAAACAGTACAACAAACTCACTTACATTAAACATAGAATAAACATCATTTATTAACAAATAATTACAAATACACCATGCTATAGGCCTAATATAAAATTAGAAATAACTTACACAATGTTTAAATATAAAACACTGAAAATTAGCAAACACGGTGGAATCAAATAAAGAAACAAATGTTAAAAAAAAAAGAAACTTTCAAAATAATCTTAGATAAACAGCAAAAGTCAAAAGGCCTTCCAAAGTCTAAAATATTTTTAAAGCAGGCACTTTTGTACTTCGTTTCAAAACTAAATCTTACTTTATGATGCTGGTTTTAATAAATAAAAAAACTGAACCGTGACACCACTGTGTCGCATCGAAACGAACCGTAAATTTTGTGAACCGTTGCACCACTAATTTTAATAATGCAATAGTAAATGCTGAAATTAACATTAAGATTAGTAAATGCTGTAGAATTAGTGTTCATTCTTAGTTCATTTTAACTAATATAGTGAACTAATGTTAACTAATAAACTTTATTGTAAAGTGCAGTGTAAAAAACAATTTGTTGATTCAACTTAAAATAGTTTGTTACCCGGCTGCCTTAAAATTTTAAGTTCATTCAACTCAAAAAAGTTTAGTCAACTTGAAACATTAAATTGTACTAAGTGACAACTTAGATATATGAGTTCATTCAACTTAAAATTTTAAGGCAGCTGGGTAACAAGCCCAGCTTTTAAGTTTATCAAACCAAATTGTTTGTTTAGTCAACTCAAATATCTAAATTTTCACTTAGTACAACTTAACATTTCAAGTTGACTAAACTTATTTGAGTTGACTGAACTTAAAATTTTAAGTCTGCAGGGAAACAAATTATTTTAAGTTGACTCAACAAATTGTGTTTTTTTTTTTTGTTTGTTTTTTTTTTACAGTGTGTTACTGACATTTTATACTATTAAAATAAGAAATGTTTCTTAAGCAGCGAATTAACATTAGAATGATTTCTGAAAGATCATGAAGACTGGACTAATGATGCTGAAAATTCAGTTTTGCTATTACAGGAATAAATTATATTTTAAAATATATAAAAATAGAAGAGCTATTTTAAACTGTAATTATATTTCACAATACTACTGTTTTTACTATATTTTTAAACAAATATATGCAGCCTTGGTGAGCCTAAAAGACATTCCAAAATCATTAAAAAAACATATCTTACCTTCCCTGAGCTTATGAGTAAGAAAACTAAGGAATATATAGCAGTCTAGAAATAAAATAAAATAATTTTTTAATGAATAAATGATTCTTGTATTGTGTACCATGCACAAGGTGTACTGGCAAACAGACATCTAAAGCTTCAGAGTGACGCTTGAAAGCATTTCTAAAAGAAAAACTACGAAGATTGAAAACAGTCTTTTCATTTTTGAGTCTTTTCATTCAATCTTTGACTTGAAGATATGTGCCGATCTTCCATGACAAAGACAGACAGTTGTCTTTTCTCACTACAAAACATTTTCCATGTATTTTCCCTTCTACTTTCATTATCTTTTTCACCTCCTTTATAAGGTCGCCTTCACTGTAGGAACAATGATGACAGTAGAAACAGAAAAATTCAGAATAGAGCATACAGAAAAACAGCCTTTTAAATGTATGACTCACCCTTATAAAACACATTTCAAAACCCATGTGAAGACACGACCTCATATAACTCGAGAATACGAGAATATATAGAAGTCTGAGGTGACCATTCAGTTCTCTTTGGACAAGCTTGTGCTGTTTTCGTCTTTATTTGCTGGTTTTAATTAAGCAAACATTCAGACAAAGCAGATGAATGTTATTTTTATGTGCTGTTATGCGCTTTAAAGTAATTCATTGTTTTTGCTATATTTACTGATCCATATCGAATGCACATCTACTTTACAAAGGGTGTGAGGAGAAGAAGACAGAATGAAAACGACACAGTGGACCAAGGTGAGATATGAATGCTCTCACACCTTTCTGTGCTTGTTGCATTTAATGTAAGCACATTTATATGAAAACCCACACTCTCAGCAAACCACTCTTTCTTTGCGGCTCTCTCTATCTTTTCCTCATTCTTCCAAGACAAATACAAGCCCTCTCAGTCTAATTTTATGGATGGCATCCCTTAAATTAACATGCTTGGGAAAAGTACTCAAGAAAGAGACCAGAGAATACACACGCACGCAAAATATATGTGCATCCGAAGGACATATGCTTGACTTCATTAGCCCTCTAGCGCAACACAGTGCCACCGTTCTATATTTCCACTGCAAATATTAACATTTTCCAATCTGCTGTATTGCTCGCAGGAAAATAGAAATGACACAAACAGGCTGACTTTAAATAAATCACAATTACGAAGCACCACTGGATCCAGCCCGGAGAGGTGAGCTTCCCTCCTCTCTTATCTCCGACCAAACAAACAACACCTGTGCTGAGTGACAAGACTAATAACCAATTAACAACCAATTACAACCATATTACATTACCATAAGAAACACCCTCTTGTTCGGAAATGATAAATCAAAGGGGCGTGGCCTGTCAGTGCACAAACCCTTCCCGAAGCGGAAACGAGATTAAATTAAAGCTCATCAAAAGACTAACAAAACATAATTAGGCTTACGAATATGAAACGAGATTAAAACACTCTTTGGTTTTCAGTGCGGAGAAAAATGAAGAGTGACGTATGCATATGCTAATGAAAAGCGTGCTGGTTTTCAGCAGGGACCTTGCGGGCCTAGTTCTATTTACAAACCTGGAAAATATTTAAGCAGCTAAATGGCAATGAACAGCGCCCGCTGTGACTTAGGCGAAATCTGCTTTGAAGTTAAACAGGTTCATAAATAAATAAAAGGAACGGGCTCCTCCTTTTCTCCGGGGAGGTGGAGATTTCCTGTGAATACATTCGTTCGATCTTTCGCCCCCCTTGAGCTCCTTTTGCTTTGATTCCCTCTTTCCTTCTTCCTTCCATTCCCTCCCTTTTTCTGGCATACATGCGAATCGCTTGCTCGCGTTTGTCCTTTCGCCTACCCCGAGTGGTAGATAAAGTCATGTCTGACATTAATTTGTAATGTTAAAGACTTGTACCAAACTAATCACACATTACGCTCATAATAAGAGCGATGGAGGTTTAATTTGCCGCATATTAAAAGAGTGAAATTACTCATCAGTGTGAAAGAGAGACAGTCAGAGCGGGCGAGAGAGAGAGAGAGAGAGAGAGAGAGAAAGATGGGAGGACAAACGCTCAAATCCATGCCAGGAGTCGTCGCTGAAAGTAGACGCACACAAACAAACACTCTTTGTTGTGCAATCGACATTACAATTAATTAGCCGGTGGCTGGCTCGCAGGTCTAATAGAGGAGAGAGGAGTGAGCGTGAACTCTATCTACCCTGTGCAGAAAGACAGCCCGCCATTCTAGCTGCTAATGGGGTCACGGAAAGAACAAGAGGAGGAATGAAAAAGTGAGAGACGAACAAGGGGAAGCGGTACAGAAAATGACAGGAACAAGAAAAGGTTTGTGAGAGGAACATTTGAGTGATTGTGCTGCAGGTACAGAAATGCCTACAGTTACAGACAGTATAAGCAGACCACTTGCAGATAAATGGAGAAATTGCAGCAGTCAGTATAGTGGCTGCAGGAAAAGAGCAAATGGGCTTTTTGATAGAGGCTTCTTTCAATCTAGAAGAAACAAGAACTGTATATTTAGGTGTACTACACTTTTTAAAAGTTCGAAAACACTAAAGACAAAGGAATCCTTCTGTTTACAAATGTAGCTCTTAATGAGTAAAAATACATTCAAATCCTATTTAAAAATATTATTACCGTTTCACCACAGAACAACATTGATAATAACACAAAATGTTTCTTGAACGCCAGATAAACATTTAGATGATTCTGATCATATGAAAACTGGAATAACTGCTAAAAATTCAGCTTTGCCATTTGAGGAAATAACCTGCATTTTAAAATATTTAATGAACTTTCAATTAAATGAATGAACCCTGTATGAGCAATACCACGAGTAGCAGTGTGATATGGCTATATATCAGCATGGCTGTGATTCGGCTGTAGGCACGAGGCCGCAGGTAATCACGCCGTGATGATATACAGCCATTGCTACTCGTGTGATATTGTGTTTATACAACAGTTCGACAGCATGAGTGTGTAAATACATAAGAAACAACAATGCAGTGCCTTTAAAAACCCTCTTTTGTGCAGAACTACTTCCTTCCTTACTTCCATGGATTCAAATCTCTAGTTGACAGTTCGACTGCTGAGCCCTAGTCCTTTACTAATTCGAAAATGTCGCTTTAGAACTAGTAACAAAGGAACGTTGAGTTGCTTCATTGAAAACTTTTAAACTATTACTGTATTAAAGGGGTCATCGGATGCCCATTTTCCACAAGTTGATATGATTACTTAGGGTCTTAATGAAAAGTCTTTAATATACTTTGGTTAAAAATTCTCAGTGGTAGTGTAAAACAACACCTTTTTTACCTTGTCAAAATGAGCTCTGCAAAAATCATCCCATTCTGATGGATTGTTCCTTTAAATGCAAATGAGCTCTGCTCGCCCCGCCCCTCTCTTCTCTCTGTGGAGCGACGAGCCTGTTTACTTCAGCCGGTTTTAGGTGCATTTAGCTGCTAAACTTGCTAACTATTACATTATTAGAAAAGGTGATTGCAGAGATTCAAAAATAAACCCCTTAGACTCACTTCTGCTGTAGGTGAAGCTGCTTCACGAATGATTTGTGCGAACATAGACGCATTCATGTAGATCAGGAGGCGCATTCCCTTCACAAACAAATGGCTCATATGTCAGGAGTAAATGACGCCCACTATGTTCATTAATACATCCAGCAACACAACATCTCAATCGCTCAATCAAACTCATTGTATAATGTGTAGTAGATTATTTTGAGAGAGAGATGGTCGGAGCGAGTGCAATTACCTGCACCTGATACAACAATCATTCTTCAGCTTAATCTCATATTCACAGTAAAACCTTAGTTTGAATATCCACTGAAGAAAGTGATATCTTTATCGTACTTTCCTTTCATTGGTTAAGGGTGATTTCCAATGACAGCGCTGCTCTGTGCATTTGTTATCTTAGTATTACGATGTGTTGTTGAAAGTAAAAATAACTTCCTTGCTTTCAACCCTGTTTCAGTCTCTTTCAATATAAAAGTCTTTACTGCTGACTCATAAAAACAGCCTCTCATTACTGGAATGGCGGAATAATGTAACTAAAATCACCATCCCGAACACACACACAGCGTTTCCCAATACTAAATACTATTATTAAATACTACTCTCTCTCTCTCCTTCGGCTTGCTCCCTTGATCAGGGGTCGCCACAGCGGAGTGATCTGCACAGCCGATTTGGCATGTTTTACGCCGGATGCCCTTCCTGCCGCAACCCAGCCCTGAGAGTGCACTAACTTGTGCATCCCCAGTGCTGGGACAATAGTAGTATTATTAAATACTACTATTTAAATAAAATATTATTTATTGAATAATATTTAATAAATAACAACAGCTTCATAAAAGTTGCTAGACAATTCAGTCAAAAGTACAAAAGCAGTGTTCTGACGTACAGTATTAAATTGACATAAAATATAACCTGATTTTGCCCTCAGCCAAAACTATGTGCTCTGGAACAAATAATAATATTTCAAAATAATGATAACAGATAAAGAGACTGCCCATTACATTTACCCAAAACAAATCAGAGCCAGCAGTAAATTCCAGAAGAACTGGCCGAGGTGAGGCTGCTCTCGGCGAGTTCATGAGTGCTGAACAGCTGCTGATGCCCTGGAGCTCACATCTCCAAAAACATTGAAGCAAATTTTTAAAATAGATGTTTTCTTCATTAACAAACCACATATTCAAAGTCTAAACAAGTACATTCTCACCTAAAAAACTCTTAAAACTATATTTTGTAACAAAAAAAATAGTATTATTTATAAAATGATAGTGGATATGAGCATTCACCATAACACTCACTGTTCCACAAGTGGAGTATCACTAGAATATCACAGTCCTCTCAGCCTATCAGATTCGAGGACCAGAAAGAACTGCTGTATAAATATATATGATTGCAAAGTCCCATTTTCAGCAGCCATTGATCCAGTATACTAAGAAAACCTTGTGCTATGTAATCCTTACGAAATCCTTCTAATGTGCTGATTGGTATTCAAAAGACTTCTTCTTATTATTAGCACAGTTGAGAATGGTTGTGTTGTTTAATGAACTGTGGAAATGGCAGTACCAAGTCTTTTTTCAGCTGTTAAAGTAGTGAATGTATCTGCACCTCTTGCAAGCCACTGTACAATGTCAGTTTCGAAATTTTGGTTTTATAAATGGCCCAACACAAACACATTTTTTTAGTCTTTTTATTGTTCTTTTGAGAGGCTATTCTGTATACAAGAACAAAAGAGCAAAGCAAACAGGATCTGACTAGCACAGGGGAAAGAAGTGGACGGCCCAGATTCACAACAAAATGCGGAGTACATAAGAGCCTGTAGTTTAAGAAAAAGACCCCTCACTGGTGCTCAGCTTGAAGCTTCATTGAACGGCACACGCAAAACACTGGCTTTATCTGCAGTAGTCAAGACAAGACACTGAGATGCTGCTGGCCTTTAGAAAGAGCTCAAAGAAAAAGCCACATCTGACACTTGCATGATAAATGATTGAAAATGCATGGATGATATGAACCCTTAGTGAATAAATGTCATTTTCTATCAACACATATCTGCCTAGAGGTGAAACCAAGATACATTACTATGGTGTATATATTGTATACAGTGTGTACAAACAGTGTATGTCATGTTATTGGATGATATCTGCATGAAAGTTGGGTACAGACTGCATGCTAAACACACACACTCCTAACCTGTCTCAGGATGGCAGGTCCCATGTTGATTGCAGTTGCAAGGCACACAAGGGGAGAAGGGTCCACCATTAGGGGTTTCCCTGGTGAATCCAGGAGCACAGTGTTCACAGAACTGCCCAGTGAATCCTGTGGGACAAGTACACTCCTCCACCCACGGAGCATGTGGAGCCATATTGTAGTTTGTCAGGACTGCAGATTCAAGGCTTACCCTGGAGAGCTGAGAGGTGTCTGCCAACAAGAAAAAGAAAAATTTACATTGGTTACAATATTACAACCTACTTATTAATTATACAACAAACAAATAAATTAGGGATGTCAAACGATTAAACGCATACGAAATAAAAGTTTGAGTCTGCCTAGAATATGTGTGTGTACAATGTGTAATTATGTATATATAATTATGTATATACAAATACACACAAATGAATGTATATATTTAAGAGAAATGTTATTTATGTACAAAATATTTGTATTTATATATAATATAAATTACATAAATATTATAATAAATACATATACTTGTAAATATTTCTTAAATATATACATGAATGTGTTTGTATTTATATATACATCATAATTACACACAGCACACACACATATATCAGGCAAACTCAAATTTTCCTTTGAGACCAGTCTTAAGTAGCACAGGTATATTTGTAGCAATAGTCAAAATACATTGTATGGGTCAAAATTATCAGTTTTTCTTTTATGCCAAAAATCTTTAGGATATTAACTAAAGATCATGTTCCATGAAGATATTTTGTACATTTCCTACCATAAATATATCAAAACTTAATTTTTGATTAGTAATATGCATTGCTAAGAACTTAATTTGAACAACTTTAAAAGCAAATTTCTCAATATTTGGATTTTTTTTTGCAACGCCAGATTCCAGATATTCAAATAGTTATATCTCGACCAAATATTGTCCCACCTTAACAAACCATACATCGCTGGAAAGCTTATTTATTTATTGTTGTCTGGGGTCATATATATATAATGTTACAAAAA
This sequence comes from Labeo catla, assembly GCA_012976165.1. NCBI lineage: Eukaryota > Metazoa > Chordata > Actinopteri > Cypriniformes > Cyprinidae > Labeo > Labeo catla. The sequence goes on along the minus strand of VONZ01000186.1, from coordinate 380,601 downwards.
AGTTCTATTTCAATTATAAGCTTTTATTTTGAACTGTCTATTCATTAAAGAATCCTTAAAAAATGTATCATGACAGAAATAATAAGCAGCAATATTAAGCAATATTAAGTTTTCAACACATTAAATTAGGATTAAATTACATTTTAACATACATTACATTAGAAAACAGTTATTTTAAACGTTAATAATATTTCTAAATATTACTGCTTTGTTGTAGTTTAGTAGTTATTAAAAAGTAGTAGCAGTGCAGTAGTGCAAATAAATAAATAAGTAAATACGCTTCTAATCCTTGAGGTGCAAGGAAATGCCATAATAGTAATGATATGTAAGATACAGTGTGACAGAAAAACAAGTTGTTTTTTTTAAGAGTAGAAAACATCATGTGCTGAGTAAGTCAAGTGCTCATCGAAAGTTTTTTTTTTTTTGAAGGCAAAGGATTCAGCAGTTGTGATGGATTTGGAAAGCGCATTCCACCATGAATCTACACCGAATGTAAAATCAGTGTGTCCCGTCCACTTGTAATTGCCCTCACGATGTAGCTTAGCTAGCCTGCCTGCTAAAGCTCCCCTCTGCCTCTCTCTCACCTTTGCTTACACACAGACAGACATCAGGACCACTGGGTGCAAGCAGATAGAATCTTTGATCACCATATGAATAAATGAACAAGGAATGAATTAATCAATAAGGGCTGAGTGGGGAGAGGTGGAACATGGTGAAGGTGAGTGGGTCTTTGTTTCTCTCAGGGATCCATACCGCCTCATAAATAGTGATAGAGAGAGACTGTACACAGATCAAATTTCTCTCTCACCACAACTATCTCTTTCTCCAGGGTCTCTGTGTCCTATCGTCTCAACTTTCATATCAGGACATGGCCGGGAAGACTAATGTTTATGCGCGCTTTTGGGAGATACCAGCATGTGCGTGTGCGTGGCTGTATACAGACAAACTGATTATCATGTGCACATGGTAGGAGAAGGGGAAAACAGTTCAAACGCATGCATGAATTTCAGAGCAGCAGTTTCCAAGAATCAATGAGTGGACCTGTCAGTACAGGATGTGGTAGAGGAATAATTATGCTCTTTGGTAAGATCTAATTTACTTCCTTTGGGGAAGAAAACAGATGAGAGAGAGACAAAGTGTGCGTGAGAGAGAAGATACATTCACAGTAATGCTTCTGCGTAGAACCACACGGTTTGTCTTAAATGTTTCATGTATGTTTTAAGTGCAGCTTGGCAGGGATGTACAGAGTTTAGTCTCCTCTTATAGTCATTTTCACTTTTTTGTACAGCTCCTTACTATCTCCTGAATGAAGATGTACAACAAATGCAAGTGTTTAATACATCTATGAAAAGAAAAATCTTGAAAATCGTTTAGTAATTGATACATATATGTACACTGCCCTCCAAAAGTTGGAAACACCCCTGGCAAAGTGTGGTTTTGGACGACATCAGCATAAATCCTTATCATTTTTTTGGTGCAAATACATTAAAGTAACTCGACATTATCATTGAAGAGCGGCAATAATAATTTTCATTTTGATTACATAATAATGGCAATATCTACATGTCAAAGTCAGACATGCCCCTTTGCCAGCTGTGATGCTTGGCTTAAACTTGGCCCAGGTTTTTAAAAGATTTTTGGGTCAGCACAACTTAATAGCTTCAACAATTGATTGCCAATTAAGTTTAGAATACAATGAATTTAGGCCCAGATTATGCAGAGCTGTAATAGCTGCTAATGATGGATATTTTGATTAATCGAAAATGTAAGTTTTTTCTAACTGTTTAATAAAATATGTTTTTGTAGTTTGTGTTGTCCCTTACCAGCGCAAAATTATCACAAATTAAAAAGGATTCATGCCAATATTGTCCAAAACCCCACTTTTCTAAGGTGTTTCCAGACTTTTGGAGGGCAGTGTATGCATGTCGCTTTCTGTTGTGCTCTGGCCTGAAATTAAACTTTAAAATCTTTAAGGGTTGTATTATATCTGTGTGATGGGATTTTATGGGATTTTTTTGTATGTATGTATGTACGTGCATGCACTGTTCTTCAAAAGTTTGGAATCAGTATGTTTTTGATGGAGTCTCTTATGCACGACAAAGCTGTATTTATTTGATCAAAAATACAGAAAAAGCTGTAATATTGTGAAATATTATTGCAGTTTCTAATATTGGTTTCCTATTTTAATATACTTTAAAATATAATTTATTCATGTGACACAGCACTGAATTTTAAGCAGCCATTACTTCAGTCTTCAGTGTCACATGATCCTTCAGAAATCATTCTAATATTCTGATTAATATTTTTGTTGGAACTTGTGATACTTTTTTCTTTGATTCTTTGATGAATAAAAAGTTCAAAAGAACAGCATTCGTTCAAAATAGAAATCTTTTCTAACAATATAAGTCTTTACTATCTTTTTTCCATCCATTTAACACATCCTTGCTGAATAAAAGTATTAATTTACTGACCCCAAACTTTTGAATACATTTTGAATACATTTGTACATTAGTGTACATTGTAACACAAAATAAACACTGTTTTTTTTCTTTTTATTTATCAAAGTATCCTGACAAAAGTATCACAGGTCCAAAAAATATTAAGCAGCACAACTGTTTCCAACATTGATTAGAAATCAGCATATCAGAATGATTTCTGAAGGACCGTTTGACACTGAAGACTGGAGTAATGATGCTGAAAATTCAGCTTTGCTTCATAGGAATAAATCGTATTTTAAAGAATACTAAAATAGTAAACTGTTATTTTAAATTGCAATAATATTTCACAAAATAAAGTTTTTTTTTCTCTATTTTTGATCAAATAGATACAGCTTTGATGAGCATAAGAAACTTCTTTAAAAAACTTCAAAAATCTTACTGATCCCAAACTTTTGAATGGCAGTCTATGTAAAGCGCCATGAGCAGTGCTGGGGGAAGTTACTTTTAAAAGTAATTACAATATTGCATTAATCCATCTGAAAGTAACTAATTGTGTTACTCCTGAGTTACTTTTTATGGATGCATTAGTGAATAAATGGGAAAACAAAGTAACGTGCATTACTTCTTTTAAAAAATAACTCAGATATTTCATTGTAAATTTAAATGTAATGCTTTACTAGTTACTTAAAACTAAATAAGAATAGAAAATAATATAACACATATCAACGCAGAAACTTATCCTACTGTACACTGAAACACAATCATTATGCAGGAGTAATGTTAAATGCAATACACTTACGATATTGCTTTTGGTTAGCTACTTAATTTTCATTTATTTTTCAGAATTAAAAGCAACATTATCATTGTTTTTAATGTCAAAAAATAATATGGTAAAGGGGAAACAACATATAGCGATTTATGTTTAAACAAATAAAACACAGAATTCACACCAGAAGCGACATTGTATTCCAGTGTGTGAAACTTTCCACTTGGCAAGTTGACTAGGTACATCACTGCATATATCTCAATGATGCCAGTTTGCAATTGAGTCTACTAAGCACAGAAATCATGCCACAATGCAAGGCAATCACTAAACATAATCACAGGCTAGGAACAAACTGGGGGGCATGACCAAAGTTACAGGCTCCACTAGACTAATCGATGGTTGATTACAGTACAGTCCATACTGCCAAGTTTGAGATGCATGTTCCCTTGCCATTTTAAATCAATTTCTTTTAGTCTTAAGTGACTGTGTTTCAGTCTTTCGTCTTTTTTTTAAACAATGGCATATACACATACATATATACATATAATGACTTACAGTTCTGGCCACCGGCATTGCTGATATGTAGTGCAGTTAGATTGTAAAGCATTCGGAGAAACTCAAATGAGGGAATAGATGGATTTATGCTCTTCTCTGTTAACCTGGAAACCAGAAAGCAGAGAGATAATAGTTAGAAACATGTGTTGTGTCTGGTATAATAACTACAAGACTGTTTTTCTAGAGAAACAGCGCTCCTCAGACTTTATTTACGTAAAGCTGAGGCTCTTCATTAAAGCGCACTAGGTCTAGTCAATTTAAACCAAGTCTCTCTGTATGAATGAGTCACAAAATATATGAATTTTCCTGTCACTCTGCCAGGAAAGTGCCTGTCAAAACAAAAAAATGCAAATGTAAAAAGCGTCTATGAACAGAAAAGCTTCAGGTTAGCTGAAAACACGGCCAAGTGAAAATTGCTATATGCTGACAGACGTATCGCACACACAGAGATGTCACGACTGAAATCACAATAGTTTTCTGATGTTTATTCATGTTGTTCATACATTTATAATTATATTTTAAAAACTTGATAATACGCCATGTGGTCTCAGTGGGCAAATATTTCAGTCTGACATGGAAACTGAAATACCTTCCTCTGAAAACACAAAAGAAAACCTATTTTGAGCATTTCACAGAAATGTTCCCTTATAACATAGCTCTGAATCCACCGGGTATTAAGATGTTTTTTTAAAATCGTCAGTGCTAAATATAGGTAAAAATGACAGAGCAATTGCTGTAATAACCAGCTTTTAGCAGTACTGCAAGAAGAAATTATAACTCTAGCACTTTCATGAGAACAGCTACAGTATATTTTTAAACAGAAAGCCCCTGTGATAAATCTGGCATTTTTTCATGCATCAGGTTGTACATTTATACTGAAATGCAATGAACATCTTCATTAGCAACATGAACAGTATTCTTATTGATGTGAACCTGCCAGCCTGCAAATTTTACTCAATAGCATTATGTTTATTTTATACAGTTGAGGTCAAAAGTTTACACCCCCCTTTTAGAATCATTAAAGATGTTAATTATTTTACCAAAATAAGAGGGATCATACAAAATGCATGTTTATTTAGTACTAACCTGAAAAAGATATTTCACATAAAAGATGTTTACATATAGCAAACATATCCATCTATTCACACTGAGGACAACTGAGGGACTCATATGCAACTGTTATAGAAGGTTCAAACACTCTCTGATGCCCCAGAAGGAAACACGATGCATTAACAGCCAGGGGGAGAACACTTTTTGAATTTGAAGATCAGGGTAACTTATTTAACTTATTTTGTCTTCTGGGAAACATGTAACTATCTTCTGTAGCCTCTGAAGGGCAGTACTAAATGGAAAATAAAAAAAGATATTTAGGCAAAATAAAAAAAATGAAATCTCCATTCTGTTCAAAAGTTTTTACCCCCAGCTCCTAATGCATGTTTTTTCCTTCTGAAGCATCAGTGAGTGTTTGAACCTTCTGTAATAGTTGAATATGAGTCCCTCAGTTGTCCCTAGTGTGAAAATATAGATCTCAAAATTATAGTCATTGTTGGAAATGGTTCAAATACACAAAAATGCTGGAAAATCAAAGAATTGGAGGGACCTGAAGGATTTTTTCTAAATAAACAATAACATGCATTGAGTATGAACCCTCTTATTTTGGTAAAATAATTAACATTTTTAATGATCCTGAGGTGGGGATGTAAATTTTTGACCTCAACTGTATTTTATTTTCTAGTTTACAATGGAGTCTGTGGATTCTGGCAAGCATTGTGTTTTTTTGTTTGTTTGCTTCTGAGTTGTGTGAAATGTTACATGTCTTTAGATTTGTACAATTTGTATTTATTTATTACTAACAAGACAGGGGTGGCGAACTCCGGTCCTGGAGAGCCGCAGCCCTGCAGAGTTCAGCTCCAACCCTAATTAAAACTCACCTGCCTGTCGCTTTCTAGTAACCCTTTGGACCTTGATTAGCTTGTTCAGATGCGTTTGATTAGGGTTGAAGCAAAACTATACAGGGCTGCGGCTCTCCAGGACCGACGTTCGCCACCCCTGTAATAAGGAGTACCACAAAGCAATTCTTCCTAAAGAGGCAGTAACATAAGAAATACACATTCAGAGGAGACCAACTAAAATAAGATAAGAAATAGTATAGAGAAGAATTGCATCAGAAGAAGAATCTCTCTTTTCACTAATTTGTTTTTGTACAAAAGATTTACAAGGATTAAGATATATGTGTTATGTGACAAAACTGGTGAATGAAAACTACCTAAATACACTTATAAAAGTAGGATAAAGGATTCCAGAAAGCTATGAAAACATAAAAACAACACATCCTTATGTGGGAAGACTGTTTGGCTTAATTATTCACACACAATGATCAGATCATTGTTAACAGCACACAATGAAGCATAATTAGAGACAATTCAAATGCGCACAATGTCTTTGCCCTTTGAATTACGTTGCTTTAAACACCTACTGGGCTAAATTTGGTTTTATTTTGCTACTTTTATTATACCTGCAATGTCTTTATATGGAGTACAGATGAAGCCAAAATGACCAGTTGCATCTTATAAAATGGCAAAGTTGTCTTTTGTCAGTTGTCTTATAGTACAAAGGCAAAGACAAGTGACGTTTCTGAGCGATTCCTGTTCATTTACATAAGCACCATGACATTTAAGATCAATACATATTAGAAATAATCCTGCCAGACCACCATTTGAACCCACATGCAATGTATTCACTATCTGCCCACAAGCAAATGGAAATGAATAACACACTCACTCACATACACACCTGAAAGTGAAAGTGTTGATGGGCGTCCTCTCCAATGAGGAGTAAGTTTCCTGTTGAGAGTACAAATCAGCAGTAACCGATATTCCCGAACCCTCTAGCATCACGGTCACACTTCTGGGCAAGAGTTCTTCCAGCTCAGCTGTAAACAACACGCTAAGGGTCTGTCCATAACTTAGCAACCTGTTCCCCAGATATTTATCTGCAATATAAAGATAAAACAGTTACCACACATATTCCACTATGTATGACCATGGTGTGATTGACCAAACTTGAGTGTATCTATCTGATAGCAACAGCTGGGCTGTGAATTGAGTTAAGTGGTTTGCTCAAGGGCAGCGCAGAATTTTCTGGAACACAAACTCACAACCTGCAGATTACCAGCACATTACACCAGCCACTGAGCCGCAACGACCCGATTGCCAAAGATAAACACTGGCACAATGAAGATTGTGTGACCGTTAAAGATAACAACTGTAAAAATATAATAGGAAGCCAAAATGTTCAGTTCACAGAAAGAAAGTGGATTTTTCTGCTTTGGAGAAAATAAGACTGTTGGAGCTCTCTGATCTTATTGTGTTTGTACATCTCTATATGCAAGAGAGTGTAAGAGGACGACCATAATTGCCACTCATATCTTCCAGCCTCATTAAAGGGCTTTTAACAAGACTTCAAAGAACCCCATGCTGAGCTCCTACAAAAATTCACATGCATGGACACACACACACACACACAGTAATATATTTCACAATTACACACATATACTGTATGCATATATACATATATATATATATATATATATATATATATATATATATATAGGTGTGTGTGTGTGTGTGTGTCTGTCCATATATGTCACACAAAAAATTATAAATGGTCGAAACCCAGCAAATGGGTTGTTTTGACTCAGTAGTTGGATAAGATGTTTTATTTAACTCAACTATTAAATACGTTTACACTGCAAAAAATTATGGATGCCTGTTTCTGCCACTTAATAAAAAATATAAAGTAATTGCGACTTTTTAATCACACAATTCTGACTTTTTCTCAGAATTGTAAGATATAAGCTCGCAATTCTGAGAAATGAGTTCAGAATTCTGTGATATAAATTCACAGATCTGACATTTTTTCAGAATCACCTGATATAAGCTCACAATTCTTGCAATTCTGACTTTATAACACACAACTGCGAGCTATTAAGCCAGAATTGTGAGGTATAAACTCGCAATTCTGAGAACATTTCAGTCTTTTTCTCCTTCATAATTGGACACTATAACTCACAATTGCAAGTTTCTTTATCACAATTCTGAGAAAAAAGTCAGAATTGAGAAAAAAAAAAAAAATCGCAACAACCTTTTTTTAAAATGACGGAAATTTTGAGAAAAAAAAATCTGAATTGTGAGATAAAAAGTTTTTGTTTAGTGGCTTCCATAAAAATTACTATATGGCTGACTTAAAATGAACCCAAAATAGATTAGTAATCTAAAAATGAACCCAAAGATTAGTAATAGATAGTACATTAAAATCAGACACATAATTTCTAGAGGCATCAACAATATCAACATTTATTTATAAGCAATTTAAAAAATGTTTACTATTTAGTCATTATATATTCAACTTATTCATAAATGTTCATTTATTGAACATATTAATAATAAAGTTGCAGTACAAACTAAAAACAGATGTAAACTAGTTGTATACTCAAAGTTTACTACTGTTATACTTAAAGTATACTTAAAAGTATACTTTTGTATACTAGAAAGTGGGCCAGTTTAGTCCCAAGGAGTACTGAAATAGTACACCTACGGTCCCCACAATGTAAAAAAATGATTAAAAATAGTAAATGATGTTTATCTGAAAGTGTAACAATGCAAACATGTTTTCTGTAAGGGTTAGGTTTAGGGTTAGGGGATAGACAATATCCCCACAATTCATGAAAACAAACGTGTGTGTGTCTGTGTGCAACTAAATGCCTGTTTTTTTTTAACTTACTGTTAGACCTAAATCACTAAACGTTTGGAGCTCATAAATTCATCTCCATTGAATAAGTCCATAATATAGAAAAGGCCAGAGTGGATGTTAAGTAGCTGGCACATTTTAAATAGCATCAGCAGTCAAGCTTGCCATTAGCTCTACTACTGAATCTAATTTCTAAATTCAATAGCACAGAGCTGGTGTTCTTGTACTATATTTATGTACAGATGCTGTGCAGTGACTTTATCTGTTTTCAGCAGTTACTTTTTATGTTTGCACAAACATAGTGGCTTTATGTAGAAAAATGCAAATGCTTTTTCTGAATGCATTCCAAATTAATTTGCACAATGCAAAAAATAGTCACTTCACAAGTGACTACATATAATAAAAGTGTCAGCTAATATAAAACTGCAATTATGAGAAGAAATTCTAAGATATAAAGTCAAAATTAGGATTGAGGAAAATTCTCAACTGCAGAATGAAAATTCACAAATTCATCTTATTTCATCTTATTTGAACTCTTTGTAAGTTCTCATACTGCTCACCCTTTTAAACAATGTTTATACCCACCCCAAGGTGTGTATGTGTGTGTGTGTAAGAGTTTAATTATTTGTTTTTGATGGGGCGCCTCCAAGCAGCTGGTGCCCCGGGGTCTCACAGGACCATAATTCCTCCTCGGAGCCACTGTATCTGTAGGCGGTTAGTCTTTCCTCCTCACAGAAGTTAATGCTTTCTTCAGTCGAAGAACATTTTCCAGAGATGAGTTACACATCTCAGGACATAAAACGATAGTAATACTTGTGAAAAATGTGATTGAATAGGTTGGAGAGGGTAAGCTAAGGGAAAGACCAACTGTAAAAAAAAAAAAAAAAATCCCAGACACTAGAACAGCCAGTGGTTACAGTAAAATTGTTTTATTGTATTGGGACTTTGAGAGAAATGCCTACACCTGCTGGCAGTGATTAGACACTGTGCTTGAGGATAGTGGTTGTGCTGTGATAGAAGTTCAGTAATGTCAACCCTTATATAATTATAATTGTGCTCTGAGAATCCATGTCAATCCTGTTATACGCTAGGGGCGCTATTACACATCTACTGTACAGAATTATTCAAAACACAAGTGAAGAAGAAACCGAAACAACAGATGCTTCCACATGTAATCTAACACAATCATCAGGCATAAAACAGCATCAAAACTGTGTGAAGTTGTGGAATAAAATGTCGACCCATGAAGAGGTAATAATGACTGTCAAGCTTTGGGGTGTTGATCAACTCCATCTACATTTTGATTATCATTCTGAATCCAATGCATAGTTTTCTTCAGCTTTTTGCTCAAAATGTGTATTTCTTTCTTTCATTTTTAATTATGAAACTTACCCGCATTCAAGTATAAAAAAAGAATGCATGGATAGAATAAAATAATAAAATGTTTTTGTTTACAAGCTGTTCTTTCTTTCGATGTTTTGTATGTTCAGATATTCAACTAACAAAACATATACAAATTAATACCTAAATAGGGACATAGTGGTATAGTTAAAGTATGATGTAAAGTTTACTTAAAGAAAACTTACTGGGAATATACTTTAAAGTGGACTGAAATGCTACAAGTATTGAAAGGTGAAGTCCACTTCCAGAAAAACAATTTACAGATAATGTACTCAACCCTCTTTTCATCCAAGATGTTCATGTCTTTCTTTCTTCATTACTAAAGAAATTATGTTTTTTTATGACAAGAAATTATGACAAGATGAGCGTTTGAGATTAAGAAGTATTTAAATTTATTTATTTTTTTTTTAATGAAAATAACCAATCGTTTCGGTAGATAAGACCCTTCTTCCTTAACTGGGATTGTTTACAACCGCATTTGGGATCGCTTGAAGTCGCATTTAAACTGCATTTTGGAAGATCAAAATTGGGGAACCATATCAGTCCATTATGTAAAGAAAAAACCTGAAATGTTTTCCTTAAAAAAACACACACAATTTATTTACGAATGAAGAAAGAAAGACATGAACATCTTGGAAGACAAGGGGGTGAGTATCTGTAAATTGTTGTTCTGGAAGTGGACTTCTCCTTTAATTAGTAAAGTATCAGTATACTTGTAAGTTCACCTTTAGTATAGTTGCAGTACAAACTAAAAACAGATGTAAACTAGTTGTGTACTCAAAGTTTACTACTGTTATACTATTAAACTATTGAAGTATACTTTTGTATACTAGAAAGTGGGCCAGTTTAGTCCCAAGAAGTACTGAAATAGTACACTGATATTTGTATACTTACTACATAAAGTATACTTAAAGTGCCCCTATTATGCGTTTTCAAATATGATCTTTCATGCAGTGTGTCATGTAGCTGTATGTGAACATAAACTATCTGCAAAGTTGTGAAGCCGACAGTGCAAAATACATAAAGTTATTGTCTATCAAAAAAAAGAGTCGACTCACATTTGCCTAAACGAGTCGTCAGGATTTCAAATCTTTTTCTGTTACGGCCACACGTCACGAAGTAACAGATTTGCATAATGTTCGGCCACGTTCTACGTCGCGAACAACTTGCCCGCCCATAAAGTTCCATGTGGTTTACGTCACATGGAAATTTACACGTACATTATACGGAAGACGCTGTATCCTACACTGTGAGTAAAACTGTTTTATATTCACTTCCAAAAGATGATGAATCTACAAAGATTGTATTTTCTAGCGATCGTTCAAAATACGTAGTTGTGTGTGTTATGTTGTGTAACAACCCTGCACGTGTCATGCTAACCGGCTAAATCACGCTTCTGTAGTTCTGTTGTTCAGCTGTGGGCCCACTGTAGTCTGACAATTTGTGATTGATGCAGCTTGACTGTCTGTCTGTCTCATTAGTTGGAGTAATGATAAAGGATGGCGCACGAAGCGGCTTTCACACCGAATGCGGAAAGCGCTGTGCTATGAAACCCATTCGTTTTAATTGCTTCCGCCCTGTGAGGACGGCTTGTTTCTGCCTCGACTAAAGCGCATGCGCAGCGGAGCAAAGTTTAAATGAGTTGTTCAAACGAGCTTTTGCCGCTGCGCTCTGAAGGGCTGCACTAAACCCAGCGACAGCGCAGCGCTTTCCGCGTTCGGTGTGAAAGCCGCTTAATGCATTATACGTTGCTGAAGTTTACAACATAGAGGTGTGCCCGGTTCGGTTATAAAAGCACATTGCGAGCACTTTCCACGGTAGACCGTGCTAACTTGTCGATCAGTCACTTCAGCCGTTTCATCGTCAGACTCTGGCTGGAATTGTTATGGTAAAATCGATGCCATCTTTTCTATGTATTGACAAGTCTCCAGGGCTGTCAGTCAGTTATGGCAATGGGCGTTTCGTTTTCCGACACGCTGTACGCGGTAGACCAATCATAATGGACTGCCCCATCTGACCAATCACAGCAGTGAGGGCTCACGGAAAGGAGGGGTTTAGAGAGACTGATTCTTCGAACTGCTTCGCACGAGTCGTTTACGAATCATTTAGAAATGGGGTAAAATTAAATCTATTTTTGGAGAAAACTGAAGTGTTTTTTTGACCTTGCATACATATAAACCTGTTTTGGGAGTCTATTAAAACAATATTAGCAACCTTTAAAATGGCATAATAGGGGCACTTTAAAGGGGTCATCGGATGCCCATTTTCCACAAGCTGATATGGTTTAGGGTCTTAATGAAAAGTCTATAATATACTTTGGTTAAAAATTCTCAATGGTTTTGTAAAACAACACCCTTTTTACCTTGCCAAAATCAGCTCTGCAAAAATCATCCTATTCTGGTCCAGGCTGCTTTAAATGCAAATGAGCTCTGCTCGTCCCGCCCCTCTCTTCTCTCTGTGGATTGACGAGCCTGTTTACTTTAGCCGCATTTAGCCACGTTTAGCCGCTAAACTTGCTAACTAGCACATTATTAGAAAAGACGATCGCAAAGATTCATAAAAAAAACCCTTATACTCACTTCTGCTGTAAGTGAAGCTGGAGCATGAATGATTCACACGAACATAGACGGATATATGTAGATCGGGAGGCGCATTCCCTTCACAAACAAACGTAATCTACTGCATTTTCAGCAGCTCAGATGTCGGGAGTAAATGATGACCACTATGTTCATTATTACCATATATATGTCCAGCAACACAACACCTCAATCGCTCAATTGGAGATATTCTTGTCTAACTTACATCCCTGCTCCGGCATGGAAACAAAGAGGTTGGACTGTTACAGCTGATCTGAGATAAAACGCTCATGTCAATCAACTATCGTGGGAGCGGCCTCTGTGGGTGTGACGCCACAGAAAAAGGGATTATTATTTTTACAGATTAATTAAAAAACACTGCATGGATTTTTATCATTATAGGGTAGATTTGTACATACACTGCCAATACACATTAATGTTCAAACAAAATGTAAAAGTGAACTTAGCATCCGATGACCCCTTTAAAATATACTTGAACTTTACTTAAGTATACTTAATAAAATAAACTTAAAGTATACTTCTTTTTGGTAAGCATACTGTCGCAAATCAACGCACAAATCATAGCAAAATTATTGTCCTTCTTGTGATCTAAAGCATTGGCCACTCTGTGGGATCAAATCTCTCACTGGACCAATATATGGCACCCCTAGGAGTTCCTTGTTCCCATCATGTCTTCACCATCGAACTGAACCCTGAAATACATGCACGGCGCCGCATGCTTCACCCGAAACAAAGAGCTGTAAAACATTCTAAGCCATGACAACCTGAAAGCTTGTTAGATACTTAGCGGGAGTGTTTTTTCTTCTCCGCCCCCCTGCCGTTCCACATGCAGAGACAAGTATGAGTCAACTTCAACAAAAGGAGGCTAAAATGTTCTGTACCTGTTGGATTCCTGTTGTTTTCAGGTCTGACAGCACGCTGAAACCTGCCCTATGAAAGCTTATTCACAATCTCCAGCACCCGTAGAGATGCTGAGGCAAATTTCAACTTGGGAAAAAAAACAAAAAAAAAAACAAGATCTACAGTGGGTGTTTTTCTTCCAACACCCGAAACTCAGGAGACACTTGACAATCTGTATTTGGTGAAACAACTGAAGCTATGAATGAGAAAATAGAGTCAACAGTGTTAGCGGTTCAGTATCCCTCATAGCTTCCAGCGCTACCTGTTTAACTCCCATCTCTTCAAGATCAGATTTGATTAAATGGAGGTGTTAACCCTCTCGCAGACAAACAGATTAATCGTCACCACGACGACAAAGCCTGGTGACATTTAGCGGGTCGCCATCAAACTTAACAATCAATCCGGGCTTTAACTTTTCCCTGACTCAATTAAACCCACTGAGCCTCAATTAAATTTCCTCAGCTTCACACAAACAGTCCCTCTGAGGGGATGGATTGAGCATCTGGGTCGTTTTTATAGGGAGAGGCCTGCTGAAATGCATTTTCTACATCTTTCTGGTAATTTGGGTTTGTACTTTAAAGGGCAGAATGTGAAGAAATAACGGAAATGAAACAATTTATTTTAAACATTCAGTGTTTAAATAGTTGCAATAAAACTCAGTCTGGGTAGACGGCATAGTCAATGTGATGTGAATGAAAGCAAGACTGTGCGTTCAGTCCATTCAACACTATTTTAAATGGATAGTTCACTCAAAAATAACATTTCTGTCATCATTTACTTAGCCTCATTTCATTCCAAAATGAATGGATCACTTTTTTTTTTTTTGTGGAACGCTAATGAAGATATCTTGAAAAATGCTGGTTTTGACTTTTGAAACATATTTTCAAAATATCTTCATTTATGTTCCACAGAAGAAAGTCATACAGCTTTCAGATGACAATGGCATGATTTCATTTTTTGAGTGAACTATCACTCACCAGTTGGCAGAAAAAAGTGGCGTAGCACTTTCAAAAACTGTGTAACGTTTCAAAATACATGTGCAAATTTGTCTGATCCTTGACACGATTGCGGACAGCAAAGCAAAGTCAATTCTGTGCTTACTTGATCTAATATTTAATGTTTTTAAAAATGTTGTAGATTTATGTAGCAAATAAGAATAGCTACAATTCTTGACTATATCTTTGAGACAAAAGTCTTCTTAACGATTTTCAGTTTTAAGATAATTAAAACAGCAGTTTTTAAATAAGGAAAGAATATGTAAAAGTATGGTATTTGGGGTTAAAAGCGCCCCTGCTGTTGGGGCTAAGAAGGCACAATAATTAACATGATATTTAAAAGGCTGACTTTTTCATTAGCTGACATGACATTGTTAGATTCAGATTGTAAATATCATACATTATGTTGGGTGTCCATCTCAGGGATAATCACCATGTTTATTAATGAAACCATCATATTTAAAAACATGCTATTGAGCATATCATATGATAAAATATAATTTGTTGTTACTACTGTAAATCTATGTTAAATTACTATGGGATCTTTTTCAATGATTTCAGAAGCTTTTTAAAATGATTTTGTTTTTGTATTTCAAAATGTTTTATATTAACATATTTTAATGACATTTTAATATTTTAATATTTATTGAACAAAAATTAATTATTTTTGATTCATCAGAATAAGCAGAAAACAGTACACACTTTGTTAAAGTGATTATTTTGAACAAGTATTAACTTAGACATGATAAAAAAAAAACATTATTTTAGCTGAAGTATTTGTTTCAATACTGTTTGCCTTTTCAATACTGTTTCCCCACGCTTGCCACCTTATATATTTATAGGATTTTCAAACAAAATAAATGACTTGTATGATTTATTTTCACTCAAAATCTGTTGCTCTATAAATGTTCAAAACAAACGAATATATTTTTCTGTAATCATATACTTTGGGCACAGTAGAAAACAATATTTCTTAGGGTGTGCCTTTAGCCCTGTTGTACCCTACATGATAACACAAATAATACAAATAAATGCAATGCAAAAAATCAAACCTATATATTATTTATATAGGACTACCTTTGTGGATCTTGAACGTGGTAGTTGTGAGTCAGAAAGCTCTCGGATTTCATCAAAAATATCCTAATTTGTGTTCCAAAGATGAGCAAAGTTCTTACATGTTTGGAATGACACAAGGGTGAGTGATTAATGACAGAATTTTCTGGGTGGAAAATCCCTTTAAAAAAGGAAAAATAAACTGTTAAAAGGGGTTTTTCCTAAAGCTCTATTAAAGGGATAGTTCACCCAAAAAAGAAAACTCTGTCATCATTTTCTCACTCTCACCTTGTGTTTTTGTTCATAAAATGAAAGTCAACAATCACCAAAACTGTTAAGTTACCAACATTCTTCAAAATTTCTTCATGTTCCACTGAAGAAAGTAAGCCACACAGAATTGGAATAACATAAGGGGGAAAAAAATGATGACAGAATTGTAATTTTTAGGTGCATTATCCCTTTAAGTTACATAAAATACAGCGAAGAGCCTGCAGCTGTACACAGAAGAGAGGCAGATCAGTCAGTGAGGGTGGACAGGCTTATAAATCAGGTATTTATTCAGTATTTACCTCATTGCAACCACAGTGAGGTGTGCTTGCACTTTTTCCCGGTGTCATCCCACGCCACCCACTGTACTAAAAAACCCAGCAGCAGCATCAATGCGGCATATATCAGACCTTTTAACAGAGGAGTCTGTTCACAGATGTAATTGGCCATATTGCTGCAGTTCTATTGATATTTCTGCACTTTACAATCAGCACAATCGCACATACGGGAGGAGAAGCTGGGTTGGATATTACGATTAAACCCCGGCTTTAAACATCGATCCCAGTGATTAAAGGATTGAGCATAATTTGTGCCACTTGTCTCAGTTGATCACATTTGATACGTCTCACCAGCGAGTCCTGATTGCCGGAGAGATTTATTCCAGGCATATGGTTGGCTGTCAGGGAGCACCGGCCAAGTTGTTCACGGACACAATGTGGTACCTGGACTCATCCCTCTGAGGACGGGAGGTGGTTAGATCTGCCTCCAACACCCATCCCTCTCTAACTCTAATCTCACAGCGACCTCCGCTTCTCTCCATCTGTGTTTGTGACTCCAAGACAGCTTGCGACCAGCTTTTGGGAGGTGTGTATGTGTGTTTATGTGAGCGTGTGTGTGTGCGTGACATGTTGTTTTCTCCTCAAAGCTATGATAAATGTTCCACTCTGTCCTCTCACCATGGAGCAGATGTACCTCTGGGGAGATCACACAACAAACACACACATACACACATACACACAGTCTGGCTCAGTCAGCCAGCTAAACTCTTGGCTTGGTTGCTTGGCTATGGTATCTCGTCACCCCTCTGTTGACATGGCAGCCTCAGCGGTGTCAAAAGCCCAAAGCTGTGCCCAGCTAGATGAGCTATTCAAGTGAAGAAACATTCGCACACAAACACACACTCTCATAGTATCTATTAAACTCCTTCCAAACCTCAAGACAGACTTAATCAGGAAAACGTTCGTCCTTCACATAGAAATTTGCTGTTCCGCTGAGATGTGTAAAAAGCATTAAAGATCCAAATAAAGCATACAGCGCAAATCAGAGAGTGACGTTCATAAAAAGGATAATCTAAAAAGTCCTTGGGTGTTGTTGCACAGGGTGGCTGTATTCTAAAGCAAACGCACATGAATGTGGAGATGCGAGCGAGTGGGAAAACAGAGGGAGGGAAGGAGAGCAAATGAGATCGTTAAACGCATCGAGGGAGCAATAGATCTCGGCGCATTTTAGCCGAGCGGCCAGAACGGCACAAACAAGCTCTGCGCCGCAGCGATAAGAGAAACGGCACCAAGTGCTGCAAAGAGCTGCAAAAAGGGCAGCGCTGCATCTCTGTGGCCAGTTGACGGCGGGGAAACAAAGACGGATGAGACTAAACACACACATTAGGACCTTGTGGATACAAAAGAAACCTTACTATTCAATTTAAGCAGCAAAAAAGCCACATTTTAAGAGTATCCGGCCCATTCACGTTGTTTTGGTGTCTATTTGTCTATGTGCCACCCGTAATCCATCAAAAAACAATGTGAGACATGAAGACGTGATGTTAACAGGATTTATCCCAGAGTGAGCAGCCAAGTTGGTCTGGCTAAGTGTCTCCCCGTGGCAGTAAATTGCTGTGTAGACAAGAGTAAATCCCTTCAGCCTGTCCACTGCACTCTAGGGACCTGGACTAAAACTAGCCTCTGGACTGGCCTGTACAGCTGGTTTATCTTCAAAGGCTGCTCTATAAAATATATTTATGGCCAAGCATGCTAATTCTAGCCCATTGTTTATCATGTTTGTTTGTTTGCTTGAAAAGAAAGCTAAGAATAAATTACACTACCACACAGAGTCACACCATAAGCTATGGTAGGTTCAGCTTAGTTGATTTGTTAAGAAAAGCAGAGACTTAGAGAGATAGTTCACACAAAAATAAAAGTTCTGTCATTTATTACACCCCCTCATTTCATTTCAGACCCGTAAGACCTTTGTTCTTCTTCAGAACACGAATTAAGATATTTTTGTTTGAAAAAATCGTAAAATTAAGGTTGAAGCACTGATGTCACATGGACTATTTTAACGGTGCCCTTACTACCTTTCTGGGCCTTGAACTTTCAGTTGTGTTTCTGTCTATGCAGGGTCAGAAACAGTGATGGGAATAACAGAGTTATAAATAAACGGCGTTACTAACGTCATTACTTTTTTCAGCAACGAGTAATCAAATGAATTACTGTTTCTCCATTACAACCGCGTTACCGTTACTGACAATAAAATGTGGCGTTACTATAATTTTCGCGTTGCGCTCTTCTGAGGTAAATTCAGGTTTATTCCTCTCAGCGCTTCTTTTTTCAGAAACGAAGAGTAGCCGAGACGAAGTTGATGAATATTCACTTTTGTTTACGGAGGTGATGTGGGTGTTTGCCTACATGTCTACATGGAGCCGCTCGTGGGCATGATTAGTTTAGAGATAATAAGTTTAGATGGTAAAAACTGGAGCTTGCGTTGGTATCATACAGATTACTTCATCAGAGAATATTTGTGTTCAATGTGACTTACTTCATTTAAAACTAGACATATCAAGCTTTCTATACATATATTTTCATGTCTGTGAGACAAATATTCGCTGAGAATTAGGTTGTTTTATTTACATGTCTGTGAAGAGAGGTGATGGAGACCGAAACGGCAGAGAGCTCACTCTGTTTATTTATTTACCAAATACTTAAATCTTTATTTAAATCTGATATTTAGCCCCTGGAAGCTGTCTCTCATATTGTCCTACAGCAACATTAAAATAGTGTAGATTAGTGTACAATGTTTTATTCATTTAGCATATTTAATATTGGGGGCATCCAAATTATCTGACTTTTTTTTTTTTTTTAAATAACACAATAGTTACTTTCCCTGGTAATTAGTTACTTTTATAATGATGTAACTCAGTTACTAACTCAGTTACTACTTGTGAGAAGAAACTAGTAACTATAACTAATAACTTTTTAACTAATAACGTGTCCGACATTGGTCAGAAAACTCTCGAATTTCAACAAAAACATCTTAATTTGTGTTCCGAAGATGAATAAAGGTCTTACGAGTTTGGAACGACATGAGAATTTTTATTTGTGGGTGAACAATCCCTTTAGTGTAAATCATGAAAATTTATTTTACAAATTTAGCTTGTAGATATTTTCCTCATTAAATTAGTATTTTTTTTTCCTAATTGGCAGCATATCCTATATAATAACTCAACAATTGTGACAGAGACTGTAAATCTGGTAACTATAGTCTAGAATAGTTTCATGTTTCATGTTCTTGGAGGAAGTGTGTATTTGTTGTCCTACCAGGTGCTTTGTAGAAGCCATTCTCTTCTCTGTAGGGCAACAGATAGACTTCTCCCTCCTTCCAGATGAGGGATTGTTCGTGCCCTCCGGAGAACACACCCTTCCAGCCATCTGGATCTGAACAAAGAGTACACATAACAAAGTCTAAGAACTCTGGTGAAAGTGCTTCCATTATGCAGTCTTTTACTATTTAATACAAAAATGTTATTTTCAAATTAAATGATCAACATAAATTGTTAAATTGAAAGTTTTGTACATTTCAGAATGTGTTTATATTTGGTTTGTCTCTCTTTTGCACAAATTTGATCATTCAGTTCGAATGACCTGAAAAAGGTGAAAAATCTGAAATAGTTCTAATTAATTGGACACCACAAATTTTTCTCTTATTTCAAATGTTCAAAATCCCAAAACTTAAAATGATATTTTAAACTTTTTTTTTAAAGTGTTATAGTGTTTTTAAAGTGTTCTCAGTTGAATACTGAATACCCCACTGAATATCTAGACTATTACCAGAAAAGTAACACAAAAAATGCTGATGAAGTGAGTGAAGAAAGAAGTGTCTGTGTTTGCAGTGGGAGCCGGGAATTGTGAACATTGATATTCAGAATGTAAATCATGTCAAAAGACTGTAAATGAGAAATTACCTTCTAGGAAGTCTGAAGTAATGTCAATTGCCATGTACTGACTGGAGGACGTACAGGCGAGGGAGTGTCCAAAGCAAAAGCATTTTTTACACCCCTCTGGGTTTTCCAGCTGAAGGTTGAAAGAGCCTGGTTTACACCTATAATGCACACAAAGACACGTAAAACAGACATACAGCACCTTGGTAGAGTGCTTAGGCTTCCTCACATTTATCAAAACAATTTATGTAAAAATCTGAAAAATGTGGTGCTTATTTACTGAGTTTGCATTGTGAAGAGAAAAGTGCAAATGAGCATTTCTCCACTGATTAATTAATAACTGGAGGTATCTGTGTATGTGTGCATAATGTGATTTAATAAGAAGCTTATTAAAGGAATATTTCACATGAAAATTATAATTCAGTATGAAACACTCATAAAACTAGTTACCCACATTCTTCAAAATATCTTCTTTTGTGTTCAGCAGAAGAAAGAAAATTATACCGGTTTCGAACAACTTGAGGGCAAGAAAATGATAGAATTTTCATATTTGGGTGAACTATGTCTTTAAAGGAGAAGTCCACTTCCAGAACAACAATTTACAAATCATTTACTCACCCCCTTGTCATCCAAGATGTTCATGTCTTTCTGTCTTCAGTCGTTAAGAAATTATGGTTTTTGAGGAAAGCATTTCAGGATTTTTCTTCATATAATGGACTTCATTGGTGCCCTGAATTTGAACTTCCTAAATGTAGCTTAAATGCAGCTTTAAAGGGCTCTGAACAATCCCAGCCGAGGGGTCTTATTTAGCGAAACGATCGGCCATTTTTTTCAGAAAATAAAAAAATTATATACTTTTTAAGCACAAAAGCTCATGTAGCACAGGCTCTGTGATGCGCGTCCATGACACTACGTACTATTGAAACATGTCGAAAGGTCACTTGGAATGTAGGTGAAACTACAGACCCAGTGTTTACAAAGCAAACGCACAAAACTAAGGAAGTGCAAGTAAGTCAAACACTGTTTACAAAGAAAAGGTGCAACAATGTCAGACGATTCTGAAGTTGTATGAGAAAATGAAATGCAAATTTTTATTTTTTTAAAAAAATGAACGACCCTTCTTCCTCGACTGGGATTGTTTAGAACCCTTTGAAGCTGCATTTAAACTATATTTTGGAAGTTCAAAATCGGGGCACCAATCAAGTCCATTATATGAAGAAAAATCCTGAAACCAAAATTTCTTTACCACTGAAGACAGAAAGACATGAACATCTTGGATGACAAGGGGGTAAGTAAATTATCTGTAAATTTTGGTTCTGGAAGTGGAAAGTAAGTAACAAAATTAAAATATAAGTATAAATAAATACCGCTCTAAGGTGTTATAGGTCTATTTCTGCATTGTTTGTACTTACTGCACCACTACACAAATTGATTTCTGTCATAGATCTGCTCTGTGCTAAATACAATAATATTAATGTCTCTTATTGCACACATGCCAATGGAATGCATGCCAAAGGTGGAAGATTAGAAAAACAATAAATGAGATGTAAATTAAAGACATGGTATGCGAGGGTGAGAAGCAGCAAGTCACCTGTTGCAGGACTGACCCTCCACATTAGTCTTGCAATAGCAGCGTCCGTCTTCAGGTAAACATACTCCTACACTGCCCCTGTCGTCACACTGACACGGCCTGTTTGAACACACACACACACACACACACACACAGATGAGAGAGCCACAACTGATGTGCTGAGGTGTGCGGGTCAGTTGGCTGATGCCCTTAGGTCAGAGCTGCTCTGTCAGGTGTAAACTTTTTTTTAATCTCACCATGATCTGCTACATGGCCTGAAACCACGGTTTTACCTGGCTTGCCATTACCCATAATTCTCCTATCTGACAAGTAACCTCCCTCCGCCTATTCTCTCTCTTTTCATCGTTTTTTCCTTTCACGTTTCGCTCCAGTGAACCGACTAATTTGCACCCAAAAACAGTGACCACATGGGCCACACGAAAGTGTAGTGGTGTATAAAATTTTTGTTTGACGTTTGCCTTTCTCCTGTGTTTTCTTCTGCATTACGCCATTATTTGCGTCATTGACTATGTATATGTAAAGTGCACATCTTCTCAGGTGGATATAATCTGTATGCAGCTCAATCCTGAAATGTTTTTCTTTATTTCCATCTTAAAATAATTAAAATAACGGATGCAAAATTAAGTAACAGACTCTAAAACAATACATTTAATATAAAGCATAAATTAAACAACAGACTACCATTTGTATTCAGCACAGATGCACTAAACTGATTAAAACTGTCAGTAAAGATATGTATAATGTTATAAAAGATATTAATCAGCGCAACTGTTTTCAACACTGATAATAAGAAATGTTACTTGAACTCAGCATATTAGAATGATTTTTTAAAGATCTAGTGACAATAAAGACTGAAATAATGGGTGCTAATAATTCAGTTTGCCATCACAAGAATAAATGACATTTTATTAGTTCTTTAAAAAAAAAAAAAAAAAAAAATCGTACTGACCCAAACTATTGTGGTGTACAATAATTAAAACAATTTAGGTACAAAAGATAATATAAAGAGATAAAAAAAAAGACAAAAAAAGTATCAGCAATAACAAACATACAGCTGAGGTAAAAAAATTTACATACACCTTGCAGAATCTGCAAAATGTTAATTATTTTACCAAAATAGGAGGGGTCATGCAAAATGCATGTTATTGTTTTTTATTTAGTACTGACCTGAATAAGATATTTCACATAAAATACATTTACATGTAGTCCACGAGAGAAAATAATAGTTGAATTTATAAAAATGAACTGGTTCAAAAGTTTACATACCATTGATTCTTAATACTGTGTTGTTACCTGAATGATCCACTGCTGTGTTTTTTTGTTTAGTGATAGTTGCTCATGAGTCCCTTGTTTGTCCTGAACAGTTAAACTGCCTGCTGTTCTTCAGGAAAAATCCTTTAGATCCCACAAATTCTTTTCAGGATTTTTGCATATTTAAACCCTTTCCAACAGTGGTTGTATGATTTTGAAATCCATCTTTTCACACTGAGGACAACTGAGGGACTCATATGCAACTATTACAGAATGTTCAAACACTCACTGATGCTTCAGAAGGAAAAAAAAATGATGCATTAAGAGCCAAGAGTGTAAACTTTTGAACAGAATGAAGATGTGTACATTTCTCTTATTTTGCCTAAATATCATTTTTTTTTTATTTAGTACTGCCCTACAGAAGCTACAGAAGATGCTTACATGTTTCCCAAAAGACCAGATAAATTAAATTTACCCTGATCTTTAAATTCCAAAAGTTTTCACCCCCCAGCTCTTAATGCATCATGTTTCCTTCTGAAGCATCACTAAGTGTTTGTACCTTCTGTAATAGTTGCATATGAGTCTCTCAGTTGTCTTCAGTGTGAAAAGATGGATCTCAAAATCATACAGTCATTGTTGGAAAGGGTTGAAATACACAAAAATGCTGAAAAAACAAAGAATTTGTGGGATCTTCAAGGTGTACGTAAATTTTGACCTTAACTGAAAGTTCACTGGTAAAAGTGCAGATGAGTAAAATCACTCACTGTTTCCTTATACTGTTACAAACAAAGTACTATGGTATTACAATGTTTTTATTTATTTTTCTTTAAGTATGATATCATAGTACAAGATTATTATTTAGACAGAATCTTTTCTCCCTTACAACAAGCAATGTCTAATAATTCCATATTTCATCGAGTTTGTTCTCCCTTTTTGAATCTTTCTAAAATGAGATATAGTTGTTTCATTTTTGGTCTAATTTGATTAAACTGGATTTTTTTTTTGTTTTTTCACAGTATTGTTCTGTTCCAAAGATGAGTGTGAAGTATATAGGCTTAATTCTGATCTGCATGAGTTGAAGTTTTCCAATTTACTAGTCAGACATTTCTGTAGAATTCAGCAGGCATAAATCAAATGTTTTTCTCGTTTGACGAATTCTTGGTAGGAATACTCTCTCTCTCTCTCATTACCTGCATCCGCCAGGACCGAGAGAATGGAAACCGGACTTGCAAATGTCACACTTCACACCAGACACACCTGGCCAGCACATACACACTCCCTCTGGATCACACTGCAAACTCACAGAGCCTGGAGAAAGAAAGAAAGCACGAGAAGACAGGTTTTGACAGACTTTCATAGCCTTTGGGTTTTTTAATGAGTACATCGATAGTTTCAGCTGCGTTAAAGAATCATTTCCTCATCTAAAAATTCAGCCAAAAGGTTAATAAATGCTAATTTTAACATATCTTATAAACACATTTTGCCACCTGAAGCAAAATCAAATACTTCAGATACAAGACGAACATAATTAGCGTATAACTAAACAGCAACAAATCATTTTAAAAGTGCAAAATTTTTCCCTAACATTGTGGGAATTTAAATCAACTGACATTGCAATCCACATTTTTTGGATTTGTATGTATATATGTTCATTTGCATAAGTGTTTTAAGATAGAAAGCATTTAAAACCGATTACATAGGTTGAAACAAGATAGCAGTGAAAGTGTGAATGAGTGTGACTGGAGTGAGTGTATGCGTAACTCACCCATTGCATTACAGTTGCAGTTTTGGCAGGATTGCTGTGGTAACAATCTAAAGAAGTTTTCTCTGCATCTCTCACAGTGAGGGCCAGCTGTGTTTTCCCTGCAGCCAACACAGCGCCCCCCACTTCCTGTGCTGCGGTACTGCTCTGCATCAAACACGCACTCATCAGCAAGACCACTGCAGTTACATCCTAAGAAACAAGAGAAAGAAGTGGAGGAACGTATATGGATGAAACAGAGAAAAAACAGGCCAAACAAGAAGAACAACCGATGAAACTGATTCGAAATAGCAGTGGACGTTCATTTAAAGCTTTCGGTCAAATTCACACCAGCATGTTCAGTTTCAATAGGCTTTAGATCACACACACTACCTAATAAGCTCCCCTGCCATAGGCCCCTTCTTCTCAACATATCATCGAACCAAAACGCACAAAGTCAGCTTTTTATGCACACGCTACCTAGGGGGGCATTGTGGGACATTACTCGTTTTATTACAGCTCAGTCAGTCTATTGACTCTGCAATAACCATCACATTATTACTCTCTAATGGGACACAGTTTCTTGAGCTGCCGCTGAAGAAAGGAATGCATACTATACAGCTATTACAATAAAGGATACGTCCAAAAGAAAGAGAGAAATGCTTATTTAAATTAATTAAATCTCAATTTATTTTACATTAAAATACTTAATGAGCACAGACAACTAAGCAATAAGTAAGCCAATTTTTCAATGATTTCTCTAAAACCTAAACTAACATTCCAAAGTTTTTTTTTTAAAGGAATTAATAC
The DNA here is from genome assembly GCA_012976165.1 of Labeo catla. Lineage (NCBI taxonomy): Eukaryota > Metazoa > Chordata > Actinopteri > Cypriniformes > Cyprinidae > Labeo > Labeo catla. The sequence goes on along the minus strand of VONZ01000186.1, from coordinate 355,274 downwards.
CTTCAGCAAAGAAGCATTAAAGGGGTTATGAACAGAGAAACCAACATCCTCTTGATCTTTTGACATTTGTCAGACAGTAACTCTGTCAAACAAGTGTGAGTAACTGTTTTTATTAAACAGAGCGTTCAAATGAGGGGGCTCAAAAACAGGACAGAATATATCCTATTACTTCCAAACTATGATGTTTTTAATGTAGAAATCCAGATGACATTATAAGTGGACCTCAGAGAACAGTACAAAATAAAAAACAGAGGCAGTTCATGACCCATTTAAATGAATCAAAATTGACAGTCAACAAATTTCAAGTTAAATAAATGCTGTTCTTTTTAACCTTTCATTCAAAGAATTCAGAAAAAAAGTATCATGGTTTCCACAAAAACATTCAATAAGCAGAAACACAGCTGTTTTTAACTGAAAATAAGAAGCATTTCCTGAGGAGCAAATAAGCATATGAAAATTAAAAAATGTGACACTGAAGACGGCTGAAAATTCAGCTTTGCCATCACAGGAATATATTTTGAAGCATTAAAATAGAAAATAGCTATTTTATAATTGTTTTTACTTTAAATAATAATGACAAAAAACAGTTTTTGGTGCTACTGAAACACTTTTTTGGCCTGAAACAGCAACATTAGGTGTGAAGACAATACATCCACATTAAACATTTTGATTTCTGCTGGAATAAAACAGTAATTTGTATTTATAAAAATGTCATGTAAATGCTTTAGTCTGATTGAAATAAATCAGTTTTTTTGGGATTAACAAACCTAGCTAACGTGATGCTAAAGTTTGGCTTCATTCGGCATATATACATGATAAACTTACAATGGCGTTGGAGTTGACAAACATACAAAAAACATTTTTACAGTACTTATTGATTTGGTGTGAATGTGGGGCAGGACAATAACAATAACAGATGGGCAGTGCTCATAAAACCTGTTTGAAAACCTCTGAAATCATTATTTTTGCAATTCTGTTCAGTGCCACTGTAGTGCCACTGTAAAAAACTATTTGTTGAGTCAACTTAAAATAATTTGTAACCTGGCTGCCTTAAAATTTTAGGTTCAGTTAACTCAAAAAAAGTTTATTCTACTTGAAATGTTAAATTATACTAAGTGACAACTTAGATATTTGAGTTGAATCAACTTAAAATTTTAAGGTTAAGTTTAGCAAACACAAATATCTAAGTTGTTACTTAGTACAACTTAAAATTTCAAGTTGAATAAACTTATTTTAGTTGACTGAACTTAAAATTTTAAGGCAGCAGGGTAACAAATTACTCAACAAATTGTGTTTTTTATTTTTTACAGTGTAGTCACAGAGGGAAAAAAAAGAAACAAACAAACACATACTACTGTAAAACTACTGCTTTCAAAGCAGACTGAAGAACTAGGAACAAACCTAGGAGCAATTGGTATCTTCTAATAATGACTGGTAGTTGCAACATGTTTTAGTAAATCTGCACATTTAAAAGCACAGTACGTTTTTGCTGCTAGAGGGCGCATGCTCAAAACAAACACAGAATCAAGGAATCAAGGGAGTTACGGTCTTGATCCCCACAGCCGATGTAGAAATCATGTTCATGGATGAGTTAATGTATTATTAATCTCATTTATTAACGTCATTGTAGTATGAAGCAAGAATAAATCAAGGCTGCTGGAGTGATTGCTAATGAGAGACGAGCGCGACACAGCTCAAAAGCTGCTGAGGTTTTATTATGCCACAGTTGACTGCTTCCGCTCTTTCCGGTCATGTATATGTGGGGTAAAGCAGCACTGTTTTATCATGCTACATGCATCTGAGTGTGTTGAAAATTCTGTTATAATGCTAATCTGTGCGTTCGTCACGTGTCTAATAAAACGTAACATATTAAAGGGTTTTTGGGGTTTCCATGATTTCTACAAAATAAAACCGGAAATTGTTGGTTCATATGATGCAATAACAAGTGACGGGCTACTAGTTAAAATTGCTATTTGTCTGGATTTAAAAATTCCTTGATATATTTGTGATAATGTAAGTACACAAGTCAGCAAAATATATAACACTCTTCTATTTTTGGATATTCTAATAAAAAAATCGTACATATTGTGCCTTTAAGAGATGTGTGGATGTAATGAATAAACATTTCTAGGAAGCTCTAATTAATCATTTTTGGTCATGCAGAGAAGAGTACTGCAATTTAACAAATAATTTCTATTGCATATATAAAAAAAGCCGTGTTAACAAACAGCAACAAATGATATGAGAACATTCTTGAAAAGGAAAATAAGGATTTTTTTTGCTGTTTGCAAGCTAGATTTTCATCTTTTTACTCACATTTTCAGATCTGAGGATTAAAAAAAAAAAGATGTCCTATGTCCATCTGTTTGAGGCATTACAAGAGGGACATATGGTGGAAGCTTTCAGAGTCTGCCATGCAAATGATAAACTTGGCAGAGTCTGTGACGAAAAACTTTTACGAAGCAACCATGCACAGAATGCATCGCCGGTTGATTCCACCTCCTCACCAACAGATAGTGCTGCTTTTGCAACCAGAAACTTGTTTATTCATTAAATCCACTTTGATGAGAAGGGACAACAATTACCAACAGAAACCCATCTGTTGACCACTGAAACAGAGAGTTAATTAAAGGAACGTGGAGCTTAGTGGAATACAGAATGAAAATAATTAACATGGCTTTTTTCGCCTTATGGGTTTGTCAGAATAGCCAATTACAGCATCCCCCTAAAGTATTTAGCAGAGATGCATGACAGCACACACGCACACAACACATTACACCAATGAAACTTTCTTGTTTGTTTGAATTACTTCACGTAAGATTGCGCTGTAAATACAGCATACAATGATTCATTGTATTTGCGCATGTAAGTACAACATACAATGCTAACTTTTCTAATCTCACAAACTTCTTTGGTTGCACAAAATTGATTTACAGTACATTTTAGATAGACTTACCACATTTTAATTATTTGTTTTCATTAAGTCAATTCAGTTACACTGAATAAACTAAGCAAATTCAATCACAGCCAATGCGCAAGAGGCAACAAATTAACTTTTTAAACAACTTCATTTCAGAGTTAATTTGAGAAAGTAAAACAGTTTCCAACAGATTTTCGTGTTTAATGAAGTTTAAAGCATTAAATATATAATGCAGATACAGAGACTTGAATAGAAGCTAAATTCACTGTTAGTTAATTTCCATTTGTCAGATACTCCAAATACAAATGCACAGATGCACAAATGTGCCCTCAGCAAAAACTTCAGTTTGATTGATTTAAATTTACATATATTACTTCAAAACACAGAAAACTGATTAAAAATCATTTATTATTAACTAGTCAAATGAAAAACATTGTTAAAATTATCCATGGGGCCTAATGACTTTTTTCAGCTCTTTTTCTTGATTATAAACTCAATGGGTTGAGGTGTTAATAAATTAATGAACAAGATGATAAAACTTTTACCTTTTAACAGGATTAACAAAGAACTTTTTATAATAAAAAAACAATATACGGTTAGACCTAATGTATTATGTTTAGTTATGCATACAGCGGGTAAAATATTATTGAACACGTCACCATTTGTCCCGGCAAATGTATTTCTAAAGGTGCTGTTGACATGAAATTTTCACCAGATGTTGATAACAACCCAATCAATCAATACATACAAATAAAACAAAACAAATAATTTCAGAAATTAAGTTATGTGTAATAAATTGGAATGACACAGGGAAAAAGTATTGAACTACTGAAATGTATTTAATACTTTGTACAAAAGCCTTTGAGACGCCTCCTGTATGAAGAAACAAGTCACATGCATCAAATCTTGAAGGTTCTGTGGGCCTCATCTATGAACTCTGATCTTTAGTTCTTATTTTCTATTGGATTCTGGTCAGGTGATTGGCTGGGCCATTCCAGCAGCTTTATTGTCTTGCTGAAATGTCCACTCTTGTTTCCACTTCATCATCCTGGTACTGGAGGCGTTGGGACTGAACCAGCTAATATTAATTTCCACTGACAAAGGGCAGGATTGCTTTCTAATTACTGATAGATTTCAGCTGGTGTCTTGGCTTTCCATTCCTTTTTGTACCTCCCTTTCTTCATGTGTTCAATACTTTTCCCCTGTGTCATTTCATTTTATTATACATAACTTAATTTAGGAACTTTCTTGTTTTGTTTTGGAAAAATGGTAGCGTGTTCAATACTTATTTTACCCTATTTTTTATTATCCTATATTATTATTGTTGTTTATTAATAGCCATTTTCTTTATCCAATCTGAGTAGGATTTTCAGGTTCAGGGTGAATCTACTCAAGCAGAAATAAAGAATCAGGCCGTACTCACTCACACACTGGTTGGCTGAATCGGCAGTGGCCCGTGCCCATGGCCGGTCCTGGTAAAAGGGGGCACAGTGCTCACAGTCGACCCCTGCAGTGTTGTGCTCACAAGCACACACTAGACGTCCCTCCTCATTGGTCATGCAATCACTGGCATGGCCATTACACTTGCACCTGGAAAACAGTTGAGAGAACATTAGCATACTTTTAAGGCTTATTGTTTTCTGTGGACACTCATAAAAATTTCCCTTTGCCTAAAAAATTGTGGCATAGTGGGACGGGAGGAACAAATGAGCCAGATGGTTGAAAACCAAATCACACCGAAACACAAAGCAAATTATGATATGCTACAGCGACCTTAAAAGAAAATGTATTTTCAACAACTTGGCCTGATAACTAGCATTAATATGTTTGTGCAGTTTATTGTAAGACCAAATAATCGGAGAAAAGTTAAAAGGACACTTTGATATTTGAGCTGCTGATGAAAAAAAAAAAAAAAAAAAGAATCAGACATGTACAAACTCAAACACAGACACAAACAATATACAGATGGTCACAACCACAAATACACAAACACTGTCTCTTCCACATCCTGTTTATACTACAAATACACTGATGATGTCGACTGCAGATCATATGGCTGGGAAAACTCCCTCTCTCTAAGTCCAGTTCCCCTCGATATTTAGTGCTCTTTCTCTTTGTAATTGTCCTATTCATCACTTCCTCTGTTGCCATTTTCCTTTATTTGTTCCCTTTCTCATTTCTCATCATCAGTATATCTGCCAACGAAATGTCAGTGACAGCTGAAAGACACATCTACATAGTTGTGTTTTTATTACCTGCCCCCTACGGAGAAATCAGATATGGCATAAAAATATGAACGAAGCACTTTGGGATCTTTGAAGAACTCATCTCCAAAAGTGTTCAGTCTGTCCAGAGAGATGAGGATTTCAGTAGCTGTGACCCAGTCCTAGAAAGAGAGAGGGAAAATAAATGAATCATTTTTACTTAACTTAAAAATATGAAAAACTATTAATAAAGTAATCTGATGACATACAGTTAAATAAACATTTTTAAATGTTAGACTGAGTAGGGGAAAATGTTACAAATGCAGGATGCAACGTTTAACAGTATCCACCTTTTTCTTTAACGTGGAAGTTAGCCTATTGGCGAGACTTCCGATTCATTACCACAAGTTTCCTACGCCCCATGAGGCCTTGCGTCAAAAGTGGGAGCGTCTTCCGGTTCAAAGTAAACAAGCGGGACGTGACACTCATTCATTCAACAGTTGACAGGAGTGACGGGCAAATGAAGCCTCGTGAAGCACCGAGACTTTCCTCTGACTGTTTCGGGAAACGATACAAAGCTTCGAGAGAGTCAAAAACAGCGTGATCTGATGGTTAGTAAAAAATAAAGCTCCGTCGGAATTAAGCATTCACCACAATTTTCCATAGATCGGTCCATGTTATATGCACAAATAAAAGCCTAACCGTGTGTGTGTTTGTTTGTTGAATTTCTGACTAATTTTCAATTAATTTACCCATTGAATAGTGCCATTAAATTTAAGTACGAATATCAACATGATGTAATAGAAGAATAATGTATAAATATATTAATTGCATATATATGGCATATATTTAATTTTCCTGTAATAATTTGTATTCTTCATATTACTTTTAGGACTGGGTATTTAAAAATATAATTATTAAATAGGTCCCAATGAAAATGTACTCGCAAAGTCAGATCTGGGGGTCGAACATTAGGACACGCAAAGTGAATTGCGCACATGACTGGACAGAAAGTGAGGCTTTTACGAAAGGGATTTCTACATTAACAAGCCTCGAATCGAGGCTTCATCTGTCGTGCCCTTTAACACAAGCTCTGATGTCTCGGTTCAAATATCATTTCACTAGTTAACAGTCATTCAAGATTTAGCGATCCAAACTTGCAAATGATGTGGGAACACAAAGTCAAAAAGCATATGTTGTGCATATAAGAACGTAATGGCATCTCTCATAAAGATGTGCATCTTTACAAAGTAAACAATGGTCTAAAAAACACTTACCCTTTTCGCTAATTAGCACACAAATACCATTGGTATACTACGTCCGCCGCCTCACCGGAAGTTGTACCCACATTCTTTTTTACAGTAGCGCCCCCCGGAAACTTGTGGATAGGGAAATAACGAGACGTATAACAACATGCGGTAAACGGTAAAAATGTTTGCACTACAAACAAATGTACTCATAATTCAGATAATACAATAAACTAATATGGTAAAGCTCGGAGCACACCAAGCCGACGATCGGCCGTCGGTCAACATCGGACCGCTGGGCAGTGTCTGTCGGGGTAGTCTGTTTGGTGTGTTCCACAAGTCGGCTCTCCTCAGGCTGACAAAGGCGGGAGTTTGCCCGATTCAACATGTTGAATCGGCGTCGGGACAGTCAGGGAAAGTGAGTAAGTAAATGAAGTCGGCACAAACAGAAGGCTGTTCTCATGTTACATGATATTAGCATTCCAGTATGCAAATATTTTCATAATAACATTTTGTATATTTGGTATATCATTGTTTCGGTTTCTCCTTTTGAATGACGAATATATGCTATTAAAAGCTGCTGATTTAGACAGATAAATCTTCTCAGGCAGGTGCAGAACGCGTGTCAAGTTAACCAAATTAATAGGTTTGCAGTCGGCTGTAGTCTGTGCAGTATGTTAAAGTGCAGCTTTTTGGTCCAGACGCTGCCGACGCGAGGCCACAACACCGTCAAATTTTGTCCCCACTAGATCTTTGTAGTCAGCTTGGTGTGTCAGGGCCCTAAGACACACCAATCTGTAATATTAAGCAGCAAAATGAGCTGTTTTGAGACCGGAAGCCAGACCCATAAAATTTACAAATGACTGTGCCAACTCTTACAGGAAGAAATAGGTGGACAGGCAAACCAGCTGTTATGCTGTAGATTTAACAGTCTGTTCAATACCTGAACATGTATGCAGCAAAATAATGCATTTAAAAACAAGTGAACTGCATGTTATAGCTATATATAATACAGCTATACATAGTTACCCTGCTAAAAAAACAAGAGAACCATCACAGAAAATTCTAATGGTTTTAATTACAAGTGGCCTACCATTACAAACATTACAAACCATCAACCTTTAACCATTAAAACCATTAAAAAATGGTTTTCTGTAGTGTGTTTTGAGACATATTTCATTAGGATTTATTAGTTTTAACAAGCCATAAATAGATGGTGACCAATTAACAGTAGAGACCAACAGGGTCCATTACAGTTTCCATTAAAACCAAAGTCCCATTATAACCATTACAAATTTTGTGATGGTGTCTATTGTTTTTTTCTGCAGGGTAATAACCATTTGTTTCAGGATAAGATATAAATCTGAACAAAATATAGCTAATCATTATAAAAACTAAATATGCACAACTGCAAACTTACTACAACATGTTGAGATCCAGCTAATCATGATCACCTGCCTACTAAAATCTGTTTATCAGTTTCTTTCTAGATTTTGAAAACTGGTTATTAACATCATTAAAAAATTCAAACCATTAATCACTTCAGACTCTATGGCCAACAAAGAAAGTGCAGAGAGTCATTTCTTAGTCATTTGTTTTTGGCTCATTCGCTCATATTTAAAAGGGGAGGTCTAATGCTATGTTATGCATTCTGAATTATTCATACAGTTATAGAGATGGATTCTCATGCTAAACATGGCCAAAGTTTCAAAAGCGAGTTTGACATATGACACTGCCAATTATACTCCTTCAGGGTTCGTACAATTTTCTGAAAGTGGCCCTGTATGACATCATAATGGGGGGGAATTTCTTGTATGGGCACTTTTCCTGGAAGATCGCGCACACACATCAACCGAAGCGAGAGCGAAAGCATGCCCATCAACATGCTTCATTTGGGTTATGGAAGTTGTTGGCAGTGCTGCATAGGACTTGCTTGAGAAGGATTTGTCATTTTGTTTCTAGATCTCGAAATCAACAATGTCACCAAAGAAGTGAGTTTTTGGTTATCGATTGCTATGCAAAAGTTTCACATGCTCATGACTGTTTAGCTCCGCCCACAGCACACCTCCAGGAGCTTGACTGTTTTCAGAGAGAAGCAGAAAGCTGTATCTTTCTTTTATAAATCTGATAAAATTAAAAACTCTTCAGAGATATGAAGGATGCAGTAGGTACTCAAGATTAGTTTTCCCAAAAGGACATGGATGGTCTTGTTTCCAATAAACCTATTATTCTGTAGCTATTTTGTGAGGTTTTGGTCATAAAATAAAGCTATAAAGTCAGTTGTCTATACTTTCCACTACTAATTGCGTTTTGCCAGCTGCAAGTATGAAGTGACAGTGCAATGCTGAGATTCACACATCCGTGAGCAAAGCGTTTCCTTTTCAGTGAACAGGATGCGAAACTGCAAAACACGCTAACAGTGAGAATGCTGTAATCCCAGGATTCTCAACTCTGGTCTGTGAGATCCATTTTCCTGCAGTTAGGTGCCAAACACAAGTTACAGTCAAGTTAGTTTAGTCAAGGTTGGATCTAAACTCTGCAGGAAACTGGATCTCGAGGACCCGAGTTGAGAACCCCTGCTGTAATCTGTTTTTGTATGCACAATCACAGGATTCACATATACAGTGTGAACAGCACGTTTTTATTTCATGCCTATATAATAGTATGTGTGAATCCCATGATATATTACACACACATTGATATCAGACCATGGCTAAAATGATTTTACGCACTGCTTGTCGTATATGCATACTAAACACATGCATAATGCAGCGGTCTAGAAGTAAATTCGAAATCAGAGTAGCTAAGGTAAAAGGTTGATCTGAGGTCATGGAAAATAGAATAGTGAGAATCAGAACTTTCTTCATAATTCTTGTGTTGAAGTAAACTTCAAGGAAAACAAAGCTAGTACCTCTGTGCATTCATGTTTATGTTATACAGACAGACTCAGGAATAATGAGATAAGAGACAAAAACAGAGCTTTCCCTATTTTTACCATGCATGTGTGCAGCTGCGTGTCTGGTCAAGTGTGTGTTTTGGTTTGATCATGCATTTGTGTGTTAGTGTGAAAGCAATAGAGTTTGGTCATCCTTATCAGTGGCTGGCCTGTTGACCCTTGTTCTGTCCGTGTTAATGGGTTTTGAGCCCGGTGTGACGGCCTGGCGCGTGGAGGTGAGCGCACACATCTTTCGTTCTGGTGGAACAAGATAAAGGAAGGAGCAGAGCTGGCCAGCACGTCCCTGCAACCACATCCAAACCTCCTCTCAGAGGGATGGTAAGTCCATTCCTATTCAGAGCAGTTGAGTAAACAAAAGAGAGAAACAAATAACCCCTCCATGTCTCTTTGTCTCTCTAACGATGCTCCTCTGACTCCGTTTCTGTTTTTATTATATATGTCGCTCTGTTCTTCTGCTTCCACCTCTTTCTTTGTACAACATTCTTTATTTCCCCCCCAGCTTCTGTCTTTTCTCTCACCCATCCACAGCGCTACAGTTTTTTATGCCTACCTTCCTTTTTCAACACTCTCTCTCTCTCTTCTTTGCCTCTCTTGTTTTGTTTTTGCAATACTTGTGCATCATGTAGAAAAGACTTATTTTGAGGGAGAAACAATGTGCTGTGAATCATAAACAATAACAGCTCCAGTACTACAGAGTGAGAGGAGTCTAGAGAGAGAGAGGCACAAGATGTGTTCTACAACCTAATGAGCTGCCTCTGTAGACAGTATTTTAAGGCATCGTAGTCACAGTCCCGATGTGAAGTCTGTGCCAAAAACTAGGCAACTTAATTATAGTGCCTTCTAATATATCTTCTTTTAGCTTATTTATTGGAGGCACTGGATTTATCCTTCACAGTGGTGGCAATGCCATAATGCACTACAACAAACTCCAAGATGGAATAAGATATACAAATCTATATAGTAATAAATAATAATAATAATATTATATATATATATATATATATTTTTTTTTTTCTTTTTAAATACTAACATATAACCTCACTTAATATTGAAAACCATTACAAAACTATTACAATTAAACTATTAAAATAATAGAAAACTGACTATTTAACATCAAATTGTGTATGCTATGTATATGTCTGCTTATTAAAGGAGTAGTTCACTTCCAGAACAATAATTTACAGATAATGTACTCACCCCCTTGTCATCCAAGATGTCTGTGTCTTTCTTTCTTCAGTCGTAAAGAAATTGTGTTTTTTGAGGAAAACATTTCAGGATTTTTCTCCATATAATGGACTGATATGGTGCCCCGAGTTTGAACTTCCAAAATGCAGGTTAAATGCGGCTTCAAACGATCCCAAATGTGGTTGTAAACAATCCCAACCGAGGAAGAAGGGTCTTATCTTATTTCATTAAAAAATTACAATTTAAATACTTTTTAATCTCAAATGCTCGTCTCGAATTCCTCTGCCTGAGCTCTGTGTATTATGGTTCAAGACAGTTACGGTATGTTGAAAAACTCCAATCGTATTTTCTTCCTCAACTCAAAAACAATTTCAAAATCATCGCTGCAGAAGTACCGACCCAGTGTTTACAAAGTGAACATGCAAAGGAGATCAAACGGTAAAACAGCGATATAGGGCGATTTTGAAGTTGAGGGAGAACATGAAATGGAAGTTTTTTGACATACCCTAACTGTCATGAATGAAAAAGATGAGCGTTTGACATTAATAAGTATATAAATTGTATTATTTTCATGAAAATAACCAATTGTTTCGCTAGATAAGACCCTTCTTCCTCGGCTGGGATCATTTACAACCGCATTTGGGATCGTTTGAAGCTGCATTTAAACTGCATTTTGGAAGTTCAAACTCGGGGCACCATAGAAGTCCACTATATGGAGAAAAATGCTGAAATGTTTTCCTCAAAAAAAACATAATTTCTTTAGGACTGAAGAAAGAAAGACATGAACATCTTACATGACAAGGGGGTGAGTACATTATCTGTAAATTTTTGTTCTGAAAGTGGACTTGTCCTTTAAAGTATTGCGTCATTCCTGTCATATTGTCTGTATTAAAATCAACTGTGAAGCAGGTCACTCACTGTTTATTATGACTTTCTACCTAGCTTTCAAAATTTTGTATTTAAAGGGGACATCGGATGCAAAATTTACTATTATATGGTGTTTGCATTGATTAGTTTTGTTTTTGATGGTAATGTGCCACCGAATACACCTAAATTTGTTTCTATCTGTGGAAATCATTTTATTCCAGACTGCTTTCTGAACGAGGGACAATTCAAGGCAGGTTTTTGCTAAAAAGCTAAAACTCACGGATGGATCAGTACCTCCTGTTCCAGCTGCACCACCATAAGAAGTAAGTCTCACACTTTATATTTTATATGATTATTTGCAAATTGTCTTTCCTTTTCCACAGAAGAGAGGGGCAGGGTAAGCAGAGCGCTTGGTGGCACTATAAGAGGGAAAAATGTTAAAAATGGCTACACCTACGCAATCATTTGTCCTATCAAAATGAAAATCGGTGTTCGGTCCGAAATGCCACAAGTGTCTATAAGGACATTTATGTATCTCAAAAAACATGGCCGTGATTGGCTGACAAAATTTGAGCACCTGTTAGACAAGGTTAACAGAAGGCCGATCAGAACAAAACTCGGTGGGCCTGTTTGACTCACGGCCCCAAAGATCTGTGAATTTGAAAGATATCAGCCACTGGGAGGTAATATCAGATTTTTCAAGGGCGTAAACTATTGTACATTGCACGATTTTCCACACATGCACACGGTATTTGTATCATTTGATAGAACTCCACACTCCAGACAACTTTGCCTTTAGAATTGCTGCTGCCAATCAAATCATTTGTTAAACAACTGAGAAAATGTAAAAAAAATCTGGAAAAAGACACTACAGTATAATTTCGTGGACACTCTAGGTCAATAATTATCAAAAAAAAAAGAAATACCCCTAAAATACTGAAAACAATATAATAAAATATTAAGCAGCTGCACAACTGTTTTCAGTTATGTTAATAAAAAACGTTTCTGGAGCAGCAAATCAGCATATTAGAATGATTTCTGAAGGATCATATGACACTGAAAACTGCTGGAAATTAAGCTTTGCCATCACAGGAGTAAATTACATTTTATAAATGTGTCTTAATTTGTAATAATATTTCAAAATATTATAATATTTTTGCTTGTTTTGACCAAATAAATGCAGCCTTGGTGAGCAAATCTTACTGTGAAAATCTTACTGACCTCCAACTTTTGAAGCTGTGCATTTGTATATGGACTAATATGTAGTGTATGTTCCAAATCAGTCACTTAGGTTACACTTCATTAAATAGGCTGCTTATGTAGGCAGCTAAGGTTTTGGAATCGAAGAGCAAAGGTTAGTTGGTTTGCTCTGACCCTGTACTAATGAGCTATATATACTGTGGCGGGCTCTACTAGGCTACACAAATCCTCAGTGTAGTGGATCTTTGGAAAAATATGCAGTGCTTAATTTAAACACGAGTGTCATACAGGTACTCAACTGACATTTAGACTCATTTCACTCGTTGATTTATTGATGCTGCAGAAGTTATAGTTCACATCTCTGACATTAGTAATAGTAAACAGCAAGTCATTTATTTATTTACCTGACAACATTAAGCAGCTTTTAAAATGAGCAATGGTATAACATTTTTTATTTAAATGACACAATGATGTCAGTATGATACAACTACACGTGACACTAGCCTAAAAAAGTCCACACAGAGACTGGCTTATTAAAATGAGCTAAGCTGATAAATTCAATGAAGATAGTGTTAATTACCAAAGGTGGGCTGGTATGAGCCAACAGAAAAGCAAGTGATGCATAGCTTTCTTTACCAGTTTATCTGTCCAGTCAGGATTGTGTTAGCAACTGTTCTGTCATCACGCCACATTTGTGCCATGATTAATCATATTGCAACTTCACAGCTTAGCTTACTGGCTCAAACCCTGTGCCATGAAAGAAAGTCCCCTGGGTTAGTATTAAAAGCACACATTTGATTTCAAATGCCTTGAGGCGACTATCAAAGGGTTGCTAATCCATAATTGCATAATTGCAATTTTAAAAACTCAGTGAGTGATTAAAGGAGAAGTCCACTTCCAGTACAACAATTTACAAATAATTTAATCACCCCCTTGTCATCCAAGATGTTCATGTCTTTCTGTCTTCAGTTGTTAAGAAATAATGGTTTTTGAGGAAAACATTTCAGGATTTTTCTTCATATAATGGACTTCAATTGTGCCCCAGATTTTAAACTTCCAAAATGAAGTTTAAATGCAGCTTCAAAAGGCTCTAAACAATCCCGGCCGAGGAGGAAGGGTTTTATCTAGCCAAACTAAATTTGTATAATTTTTAAGCACAAAAGCACGTGTAGCACAGGCTCTGGGATGCGCATTCTTGAATGATTCGTTCATTTTGAACGGATCTTTAATGTGACTCGGGAAGATCGAGTCGTCTCGGGGAGTGATTCATTCCGTCGCGCATGCGCAACATCCTATTAGGTTCTGTACAGGAATTAGTTCACCTGTTTCGAGTCTTAGGGTTTCTCGAGTCGTTCGTTCATCTTATGGTCACGTGATGAACGAATGACTCAAACCCGAAAACTTGTCAGATAAGGTGAGGTGAGCTAATCATAGACTAAAGACCCAGGTAATTAATGAAATAAATCTTTTCTGTTTCTTATAGCATTACAGTTTTATCTTGTTTGTAGTGTGATCAACGTTGTGTTAGGGAAGTAACGTAACATTTAATTATATTTTGCTAAAATGAACGAAATAACTTGAAAAAAGCTTTGTTCATTACACGAGCTTTTGTGCTTAAAAAGTATACAAATTTTTATTTTTCGAAAAAAATGACCCATCGTTTCGCTAGATAAGACCCTCCTTCCTCGGCTGGGATTGTTTAGAGCCCTTTGAAGCTGCATTTAAACTACATTTTGGAAGTTCAAAATTGGGGGCACAATTGAAGTCCATTTAATGAAGAAAAATCCTGAAATGTTTTCCTCAAAAACCACAATTTCTTTACGACTGAGGACAGAAAGACATGAACATCTTGGATGACAAGGGAGTGAGTAAATTATTTGTAAATTGTTGTTCTGGAAGTGGACTTTTCCTTTAAGAAATAAATAACTTCATATAGAACAAGCGTTCAAACTTCCATTAAAGAAGCGCAAAGGGTTAGGCTACTACTCTGATACAAATAATCCAGTACTCTATGGCAGTGACATTCAAAGTGAATGCAGATCATAATGAAAAAAAAAAAAAAAATTTGCATGCCATTTTTTCTTGATTAATGCCAGCTGAACTATGCCTAATTGTCTCGAGCGAGTTGCTCTTTGAGATATTATTTACATGGCAGGATGGAAGTAATCTTTGAAAGGTTAATTATTAGATTGTTTATTGGCGGTTCTTTGCACAAACGGCAGCACGCACTTAATTAGTCTTCATTTGCTTCTACTGGTTTGCCTGATGAGTTCATAAAAACTGCTGACTAAGTACAAAGCGTTTAAGCGAAAATTAAGAAATAGTCTCTCGGTTCTCAATCTTCTGTCTGTTTTAATTTCTCTTTCTTCTTTGAAGAGTCGCACTTTCTACTTTTTGTGCCGCTTTTCTGTGAATTATTCACCCCGCCCCCTAGCCATTTGCCTCTCAATTGCATTTCCTGTTTTCACATCATGCGGTGCACCATTTTTTCATCCCTCTGCCATCTTCCTTTCCTCCCCTTATACGTGGGTCACAGCCAGGAGGGCCTTTATGATTAGAATGCATCAGGAAGAAGCTTGTCCCTCATTTCAAACTGAATAACTTTTTTTAATTTGATTGCTTAAGTTCACTGTGTGTTGCTCGCTTTATGTGCTCTATCTCTCATTCTCATTCAAACCTGGCGTTCCAATTTAACACCCAGCTCTCCAGCCTCAACCGAGTGAGAGAGAAAGAGAGAGAGAGAGCATGCACGGCGATTTAATGGATGACTGAACAAATTAAATTTGAATTCATAGGACAACTTTCATCTTCAACATGGATTTTTTTTCGTGGGGGAAAAAATATAATAATGCCTTTCAGACTAAAAAAACATACAAATATCTCCCTTTGAAGTAATCCATTACTTTGCAAGAAACCATCAAGTATCAGGTTACAAGGTGAGGGTTTTTTATTTCAGCCAATTTGTTTAGTAATGATGAAAAAGGGAAAGCGTGCATATATTAATAGATTGACATATGGCTCCTCCCCCATGGAGATAAATAAAAAAAAATAAACAATTGAATTAGTGACTAGTGACAGAAGAGCAACAAATTAAACAGAACTATGAGAGTAATCCAATGCAGATCAAATAATTAGATGCTAATCTGATAATTGGGTGGGCTAGGCTGATTTAAGCCCCCCGTGGAACTGGGCCCGGTTGTAAATGCTGTGTTAGAGAATGAACTATATACGCCGGTCATCAAATTGCCCTAAATTAAAAACATAAGAAATAATACCACAGAACACCAGTATTAAATTTAAAGATTTTGTACAACCTTCATAAAAAGGTTTAGTATAAGCAGACATGACTGTATAGAGCATATTGCAGTTGATTTGAGTGCTATCTTTTTCTCTTTGAGCTTTCTTTTTTTTCCCACTCTCAAATTATTCTGAGAATGGAAATACAACCCAGGGGGCCTCTCGTCTCTGTCATCAGATTTGAAGTTCAAACTTCCTTCCTTTTCTCCCCTTTTTTCTTCTGAGAGGTTTAAGAGTGGAAAAGGGTGTCTGTTAAATTTTTTCTACGGAAAGCGCTGTAGGAGACACACTGGGATTAAATGCTAATATTAAAGGCAGGATGCTGTCTGCTGCCGTTAAAGCTGATGAAATATGGATGGATTCACAGAGGAGACAGACAGGGTCGACTATGTGTCAGGGTGCGCCTCTTTTTTGTGCTTTACTCATGAAAATTTGTTAAGAAGGTAACACTTTATTTTAAGGACCTATTCTGGCTATTAACTAGTTGCTTACATTACTTGCATATTGGCTCTTTATTAGTGTTTATTAGTGTATTAGTGTTTTTTAAATTAAAGGAGAAGTTCACTTCCAAAACAAAGATTCGCATATAATGTACTCACCCCCTTGTCATCCATGATGTTCATGTCTTTCTTTCTTCAGTCCTAAAGAAGTGTTTTTTGAGGAAAACATTTCAGGATTTTTCTCCATATAATGGACTGCTATGGTGCCCCGAGTTTAAACTTCCAAAATGCAGTTTAAATGCGGCTTTAAACGATCCCAAATGCGGTTGCAAAACTTATAATTCGGTCCTTATTATAATAGTTAGTAAGACAGTTGTTAAGTTTATGCATGAGGTAGAATTGAGGAATCTAAAATATGACCGTGCAGAATAAGCCATTAATACAGTATGTTCTTTATAAGTGCTAAAAAACAGTCAATATGCTAGTAATATGCATGCCAATAAGCAACTAGTTAATAGTGAGAATTGGTTCCCTAAATTAAAGTGTTACCATGTATACACTGCAGTTTTACAAATGTGGATGGCCCTGAAAGTCTTGTCAGATTTAGCTAAATTCTGGGTACATATTTGTCCCCAAAATATGGTTAAGTAGGTAAACACAAACAAACTCTTCTTTCTCTGCTGTTCTGCTTGCTATCTTCTGCACTGCTTCAGTTTACTCTTGAAACTTGGCATAGTGGTATGTATCTATTGTTATCTGTTTGCAAGTCATTTTAGATAAAAGTGTCTGCTAAATGAATAAATGTAAATGTAAAAATGGCATACAGCAGCAGGATTTAAAAAGAAATACTGAATATGACATAGTTCGCTAAAGTCACACAATAAGGTCACTGCTTACTTGCTACATGGCTAATATGTTTAAAACAAATGCCACTTTCCAAGGAATTAATAATATTGACCTGCAATCAGTGTTGGGTATAACTAGTTACTAAGTAATTAGTTACTGTAATTTAATTACTGTTACGTGGAGTGAGAGGCGAGAGGCGAGCGGATCCATACGCGAGCTTTTATTAATAGGACGAGACAAAGACATGGTCGTACAGGCAGGGTAGAGACAGGAGCAAACAGGTAAATCACAGGCAGTCGTAGAGAATAATCCAATAACGATAGATAGTCCGAAAAGGCAGGCGGCGAACAGTCGAAAAACGGGGGAGCCAGGCGAGGGAATCAAAAAACACAAGGAACTAGGAACTAGGAACAAGGAACAAGGAAACTAGGAAACGCTAACTATGGAAATACAACAACATCAACAATCCGTGACTTGCAAGGGGAAAGACCGGGCTTTTATAGTGACGCTGATTGGTCACATGCGATGACGCAATCAGCATGAAGGATACTGGGAGATGTAGTCCGGGGTGTAAAGCAACAGTCAGTGTGAGATAAGGTGAGAGTGACCTCTGGTGGTGAGCGGACCGCGGAACATCGACCAGATTCGTGACAATTACTTTTCATTTGAAAAAGTAAGGGATTACTCCCTTTTTTTGTAATTTAATTACAGTTACTTCTTATGTATTTGAACTTAATACTGTGTATAGACTGTAGAACATTTATATACAATACAGTAGTGGATTTAACAAAGTTTAACCCTAAAAATGCATGTTTTTTATGTACGCTTCTCACTTTAAATACTTTGGTGAGTTAATAAGAATACTGGGAACACTTTATTGTCCAATTCTCACTATTAACTATTATATTAACTTGGTTATTAGCATGAATGGGATACTGGCTGTTTATTATTACTTAAAAAGCACATATTATTAGTGTCTTATTCTGCAAGACCTTGTTCTAAATCCTTAAACCTACCCAGTTCTTAAACTTAACAACTACATTACAAAGTATTAATAAGCAGTAATTAGGAGTATATTGAGGCAAAAGTCATAGTTAATAGTTGGATCCTAATCTAAAGTGTGACCAGATTAATTTACGTAGTTATTTATTATTTATTTGAAAGAATTAAAAGAACTGCTTCATGTCTATCCTTGTATCATTAACTTGTCGAGGTTGATATAGGATTTAGAAGGTAATTAGTAAAAAGTAATTAAATACTTTTTGGAGAGGGTAATTTGTACAGTAATCTAATTAAACTGTTAAAGATGTAATTAGTAACTAGTAATTAATTACTTTTTTAACAATAACTTACCCAACACTGCCTGCATTATTATGTAAGTGATATGTTCCTTTTTTACTCAGAATTGTGAGATATAAATGCGCAGTTCTGACTTTTTTCTCAGAACCGTGAGATATATACCAACTGTGAGTTATGAAAGTCCAATTTTGAGGGGAAAAGACTCACATGTTCTCAGAATTGTGAGTTTATATCTCCCAACTTATATAAAAAAAGTCACAGTTGCGAGATACAAACTCACAATTCTGAGGAAAACAAGTAATAATTGTGAATTATTAATAATAATTCAAAAAGTAATAATTGTGAATCCTGACTTTATGTCTCACTATTCTGACTTTATAACTTGCAATTGCTAGTTTATATCACACAATTCTGACTTAATTTCTCAGAATTGTGAGATTATAACATGCAACTCTGAGAAAAAAGTCAGAATTGCAAGTTTATATCATGCAATTCTGACTTCATAACCCGCAATTGTGAGTTTGTATCTCAGAATTGTGATATAAAAAGTCGCAATACATTTTTTTAAATATGTGATATGTGATCAATATGCTGTAGTGATTAAAAACAGATTACATTCACCAAAAACATCAATGTTCATAAAGACAATCTTGTAACTGACATCTATTGCAGAAAATCAGTATTACATTAGTAATACGTCAGTATTAATGCTCGGATCTTTGAGGATTAAGGGAAAAATATACTGCCTTTCTGCAATTATATGTGCATATCAGTGATCTTGCTTTTTTTTTTCTTCCAAATTTTGTATTTAAAGTTCACTATGGAAGATTTTATTTGGGCTGAGGAGGTGAGCTGAAGGGACTTTAAAATGTTATCTGTCTAGACTGAAAAAGGCAAGTTGCCATAATGAAGAACATGCTTCACAAGTCATGTCTGCCATATTAACAAAGGTCAGCTCATCTTCATAACATCCACAGAATTCAGCTCATCTCCATGAAAATTCAGGCTGCCTCAGCTGAAGAAAAAACTAAGAGTTGTAAATGGCTAGTCAAATGAGTCATTTTCCCTTTTCACATTTTAATTTAACAATATGTCAGTGGGAGAAATAAGAGGGAGAGAGAGATGTGTGTGTGTGTGTGTGTGGTAATGAAAGGGTTTGACTTCATTGATCTCACTTTCATTCAGATTAGAAGTGAATGTGCGCTCATTTTCTCGTTAAAATAGGAGGCGTGCAAAGATAGAGAAATACAAAAAATGAGAGAATGAGAAAAAAAAGATAAGAATACTCCAAGTGGATACAAACAAACAAACAAAAAAACGAAAGATTTAGTTTTGTCACCAAGATTTGTCACCACCTCCATGTAAACTGGCTTGCGTATTGATCAGGACTTGCTTTATAATCAGCATGTCGAAGAACGCCTCACTGAGCAGAAATCTATGGGCAACTGGGCCATTAGGGAAAGCTCAGCTATTAAAAAAGGTTTTGAAAGCTAAAAACGATCAATCATCAAAGAAGTGACGGAGAGGGGAAATGGGAAGCGTGCTGTGCCATCATTCTTGTTAACGATCACAAAAATGCAGAACTGCACTGCCACAAAACCGTCAGACGAGTTATGAAAGCTTGGGTGGTAACAGAAAATAACAGCCGAATCTGAATCCAGAGAGATACGGCACAACATATTTACATTACTTCCCGCTCAGATGCTTTCCAACAAGTGACTGAATGTAATATGAGTTTCAGCCTACAGATGAATTACGTTTCACATTACCTTAATAAATCTAACTGCTAAAATGAGATTCGGTACAGTCTGACGGACAGAGTAAGTCGCGTACATATGCATAAAACTAAAACACATATCAACGTTCAAAAGACTAATTCAAAACATTCATACCTGCTAGAATCAATTAAAAGCTAACAAGAGAAATAAAGCATTTTAAAACGAATCTTATAAATATAGCTGAATATAAAAAATGTTATGTTTAGAGCAAAAGAAACAAAAGTTATATTATTTTTGTAAGATGATATTTTTATATGTGCTAGATATCTCCATTTAAAAACAGCACACATGCAGTGAGTGAACTCCGGAAGCAAAGAATTAAGAACGGCACTCAGTCAGCGAAAATACTTAAACTTTTCCATGTGTGGTAGATGTTTGTCATTTCCTTTCGTGTCTCAAAATATCTAATTTAGCTATCCTACGTGAACTGTACTCAGCATATAGTCATAACATCATAAACTATAAGTCAAAGCAGACTACTGAAATATTAAAAAACAGAGTAAATGAGATCTTTCCTCAATATAAACAACAGAAAATGTAGCAAGTTTTTGGATCTTAGGCAAGCGGTGCCTTTCATGTGGAAGCGGGGGAGAATTTATTCCCCTAGAAGCATCTGATCACAGCAGTCAGACTGGGGCTGCCATAAATAAAACTGTACTGTAAAAGAAACCTAGTGGCAGTGGAAAGTTCAGGGCTTTGGACTTTAGAAAAGAGGGGAGGCAAGAAACTGAAAGACACTTGACTTCCCCTCTGTTTCACAGAGTGGCTAAATCACTACTTCCACTCCCTAATTACAGAGTGAACGAATTAGTGATTAAAGTAATGAGTGCAAAGGGAGATAAATGGAGGAAGGAGTTCAAGACTGTGTGTTTGTGTAGGGCAGAGAAGAAACTGTAAAAAAAAAATGTTTTCATGTACGCAAATCCTTGACTCCCCATCTCAATTTAAATCATGTCACAATACTATTAAGTAATGTAGTTTTGTAATTTATCAGTCATGGACTTTGTCTGAAACAGGGTTGTGAGCCTTTTGAATTAAGCTGAAATTTGTATTACAGCAAACAGTGAACTGAACTGCAATTAAAATCTGGAAGTATAATCAAGCTAAGGTACAGCTATAAATGAATCTGTTGGAAATGTCACCGATAACATTTTGTACTTCATTTATTATTTATGTATACATCTTTATATATAAAGGAGAAGTTCACTTTCTAGCACAAAAATTTACAGATAATTTACTCACCCCCCTTGTCATCCAAGATGTTCATGTCTTTCTCTCTTCAGTCATAAAGAAATTATGTTTTTTGAGGAAAACATTTTAGGATTTCTCTCCATATACAGTAGTGGACTTCTATGGTGCCCGCACCAGGTTGAACTTCCAAGATGCAGTTTCAATGCAGCTTCAAAGGGCTCTAAACAATCCCAGCAGAGGAAGAAAGGTCTTATCTAGCGAAACGATTGGTTATTTCCTAAAAGAAATTACATTTATATAAGTTAAAACCTAAAATGCTCGTCTGTGTATTCCGGTTCAAGACCAAGTAGGTTGAAAAACTCCCATCTCATTTTCTCCTCCAATTTCAAAATCATCCTACATCGCTGCAGAAGTACCAGACCAGTGTTTACAAAGTGAACATGCAAAGAAAATCAAATGCCCTTTACAAAAAAAAAAAAGTTTTTTAAGTTGGAAAAAAACCGGAATACACAGAGTTCACGCAGAGCTAGACAAGATGAGCATTTGAGGTTAAAAAGTATATAAATTGTAATTTTTTAGAAAATGACTGATTGTTTTGCTAGATAAGACCCTTCTTCCTCAGCTGGGATTGTTTAGAGCCCACTGCATTTTGTGCGTTCAAAATAACGGGCACCGTTGAAGTCCACTGTATGGAGAGAAATCCTGAAATGTTTTCCCTCAAAAACCATAATTTCTTTACGACTGAAGAAAGAAAGACATGAACTTCTTGGATGACAAGGGGGTGAGTAAATTATCTGTAAATAATTGTTCTGGAAGTGAACTTCTCCTTTAACAAATTTATGAACCAGGGTAGAAAAACACATTTCTGTGAAGGCGTTACTTTTGTGTTACTGAATTGTGATTCAGTAAATTCTACTTCCTGTCATTCTAACTCAGCTTTCTGTAGAGTGTGGCCAATTCAACTCAAATTTCAAATCTGTATTTTGCACAACTCTAGAATGCAAAGTAATCAAAAAATTTTAAATCAACAATTGAGCCCTGTTCACATCAAGAAAAATAAAACCAATAAAAACAACTTGAAGAAAATGGCAGTCTCCATACCACAACTCTAACAAAAACAGCACAGAACAAAGGTATTGTAATTACTTTTAGAGTGATTCTTTTCCAGCTGGTAAACCATAAAAACACTTTATATTAGAGAAAACATATTCACTATTAATTAAGAGCTCTCTCTCAATATACTCCTAATTTTCTGCTTATTGATAGTAACCCTAGTGAAAAATAAATGGACTAAAATGTATTTAAAATACATTTATTTAATGCTAAGTATAATACAAATACATTTACATAGTATGTACTTAATAAAAATACCCTGCAATTGTACTTTTAGTGTACTAAACAGTTATATTTACAGTCTGCTAAACTGGAGAAACTAATTTTGTACTTAATGCACTTTAATTGTGCAGAAGTAGTGCTGAAGTCCAACATTTTCGAGGGCTGAAAATGCTGGATAAGTGTAAACAACATGCGTAACTGTAGGAAAAGTTATGCGTTTTAAAACTAAAATGCGCTAATGTAAATGTAGCCTGAATATGCTTAATAGATTTTGGTAAAACAATTCTTAAAGTGCATACTACAGTACATATCTGCATTACACATTCTACTTTACTGAAACCAGAAGTATTACATTCTCATAAGTGATTATTTTCAGCTCTCATCTATTTATTTCCATCTTTCCTGCTCTCTGCATTCCCTCATGTCAATCACAGGAAATCACAAGTAAATTAATTCAAATAACCAGGCTAGCAACAGGGTGACATTTGGGTAATTGGAGAATCTTAGCTCTTCTTCTGTCTGCAGACGATCCATTTCCACTTTCACAGAGCCCATTATGAGGAGCAATACAGATGCAAGTGTGAGAAATAGATTCTGAGCTATTAGCCATTATAAACAGGTCAAACTAAAACAGGCTTCACTGAATAAAATGGTTATCATCAGAACTCCTGATTTCACTCTACTAGCTCAAAGATGCAGCCAGAATTAAATTGAAATTTTTGCATTTCTTCTATAGCTTGCTTCATAATATAATTGTCTAATAAACCTGGCATTGTGTATAATGAATCCTACTGGCTCTTTGATGAATTGTCATGAATTAAAGCAATTGCTAAATGCATAAATATGATAGCTTAGCCTTCAGGATCCAAGTCCATAGTGGAAGACACACTGGACAGTGTGTGTATTACTATTTACCTCTCAGCCCAGCAGCTGGACTACATCAAGTCAAGCGCTCTCTTCCAGTTCCTTCTCCTTTTTTGTGAGGCCACTGGAGTCTCCTTACATACTGATTTTAAAAACCCAATTCATCTCCCATCTGTGTGATAGGGAGATTCTATTTCACACATCAGGCTACAAGCCTCAATCACAAGAAGTCAAACTGTTATCTCTGCTCTTAAACAAAATGACATCCCTTCTCTTGTCCTCCTCTAGTGGCTTTTATTTTTGTAAACAGACGGGCTGGTTGTTTTTCTTTGAAACAGTGAAAGAAAAGAGGATGATGAAGAGATTGAAAGTGAAAAAGCTTTTACCTAAAATAGGCCTGTTCAGAATTCCACAACAAACCTCAGTAGGTCCAAACATCTTTATGCCTGTTCAGCCGCTGAATGTCGAGGTCCCTGTTTACCCATTAACATCCATTTTTTTGTGATAAGATCAACGCTTGATACAGGTGTAAATGGGGCCTCAAACATTTTGTGATTGGATTTTGGCCACCTACTTATATCTGATCATTATGAGACAAATAAAATCATTTAAATCACAAGTCATTTAAACTTTGCTGCACTGAACCAAAACACATTCATTAGTCAAAAATCACAGGCTAAAATCCTTATCTCCTGCTCAATTGTAACATCTTCTGTTTTAAATCTTAACAATAATCATGCAATTTAATATTTACATTACTTTTTTTAGAAAGCTACATTCAAACACCTCATGAGGCATAATCACATCAGTTTCAATCGCTATGACCCTTCTGTTATCGAGGATACTTTCTTTTCCTTCCATCCATTTTCTTGTTACAAAAATAGATGTGGAGGCGGTGAGCTCTTATTCTGAGTGCTCTTCTTGCAGGTACTGATGATCTAATATCCTGTCAAATCTGGTTTGATTTAGGCTGTACCCATTTCAATATATGGGCATTTTTCAACTTGGGACACTTTAATGTTCCAGTCAGAATAGATTTTTTTTTTTTGAAGGTCACGTTAAATCTGTCTTGTAAACATTTTAGCATGTCTTCAACATAATTTAATTTTTTAAATGATTCCAAATGGCTTGTATGTACATTTTATTGATTTAAACAGGCTCTATATAAATCTATTATTGATTATATTGATAACTGAATATTGGCATGTAGATGTCTTCAAGCCAGGACTCTTACCAAACGTGTGATGGTGCAGATTGGACACTGCATGTTTAAGTTAGTGTAAAACAAGTCATTTTCTGTTACCAGCAGGTGGTGCTATGATTATAACAGAATATTGGCCTTTAGATGTGTTCAAGCCAGGACTCTTGTCGAACATGTGAAGTTTGGGTCGGACACTTCCTGTTGCCAATAGGTGGTGCTATGGCTATAACTGAATATGGTCATGGGCATGTGTTCAGAACAGGATTCTTATCAAACGTGAATTTTGGTGCAGATCGGACGCCTGAATTATAACAACTTCTTTTTTCATGGCGAAACATCAAAGTTTGTCAGGCTGCCTCTGACACACCCTTCAACAAAAACTCAAGATCTTCGCAATTTAAAGTCACAAAGGGCTTTAGATTAGACTGACCAAATTTGGTGTTGATCTGTTTAAATCACTAGGAGGAAACGCCTGAAATGGCAAAAAATGGCACAGAACTTGCAGAAAAAATTCAAAATAACAGACTTCCTGTTGGGTTTCGGGCTTCGCACCAATGACTTTTTTTTGTAGGTATTGGTGTGTTACATGTGTCTACCGATTTTCGTACATGTATGTGAAACATAGCTCAAAGGGCACTTTGTTGAAATTTTATAGGTGGCGCTATCGAGCCATTTTGCCACACCCACTTCTGAAACACATATCAGATGTACATTTTCACCACTTTTGAGTTGTGTGCAAAGTTTTCAGAGTTATCGAGCATGTTTAGGGCCTAAAAATGCAATTCATTTTAGAGAAGAAGAAGAAGAATCTGAGCAATTCCAATAGGGTCCTCACAGCACCAGTGCTCAGGACCCAATTATTGTGTTACATTTTCCATCACAATTTTGTCAAAATATGCAAAATGTTAAAACATTTTTAGTATTAAGGAGACATAAATGCATTTACCAAGATTTGCATTATAAAAATGTTCAAAATGTAATTATCCATTACATAAAGCTAGAAACCACAATACATCACCTCAGATATTTTGGAAGTGACACTGTAGTGAAAACGTTCATGACTTTGAAAAAAAAAAATGCTAAAGACAAAACTTTTCTGTCAGGTATGTGTGCACACCATTGGAAATTTCTAGCAGACAAACTAATGAAAGTGTGAAACGAGTTTATATTCCTCAAGACCAAAATGTCCATAGTTGCAGAAACACCCATATATATGTGTATCATATACAGTGTATCAAAGGGTTGGGTTAGCTCTGGCAGTTGCTTATCATCTGTGATTTTCTGAACTTCATCTGACGGCTGTGACTGCATCACTGTGTACAAAGAAATCTTCGGAAAAGGTTGCAGGCTGTATTTAGCTGCACGGCATGCTGAGCACACTCATGTTTAGCCCGTGAGATTCTACTGTGAAAGTTTGAAACTTAGAGAAGCTTGACAGTGAGGTATATTTCCCTTAAAGCTCTCCTCTGCAACAACAAAGCACACCCATCTGCATATCTAAAGGCCAAGAAGAGGAGCCGCTAACTAAAACAGCAAGCTACTGTCAACAAGCCATGAAGATAAATATTTTGCACACATACACACTGTAAATGCCTCGGGTTTACATTAGAAATGGTTCATGTTTGTATTTGGCATGCTAAAAGACGCATCCAGATGGGTTAAATATAAACCGTAGAATTACAAGACATCCAAACTCTCATAAAATAACATGACATACCTGTAACACAGGACTCTGGTCGAAGTTGTAGGCACTGGGTCGTCCCTCCAGTGTGGAGAAGGCCACATTTCCGCCAGTTAGTGGTGAGATGTCACTAAATTCATCCGTGCAAAGTGCCGTCCTTTCATTCTCGCCTGGACGTATGAAGCCCTTATTGTCCCTCCCGTACATCTTCCGACAGGAAGCGCTGTAATATTGGTACGGCTGCCATTGTCCATTCTCCCCGGTGCGCTTGTAGATGGCGAAGCTCTCCGGTCGGCTGGTGTAGAACTTCAAACGCACATATGTGATCTCAAAGGACTTGCCTTGGAAAAACAACAAGAGTGTTTATGTCAATACAATTATTATGGACAGGTCACACAAAATTCAGTACCTTCGTAGTCTAATAATTAAAGTCCAGGTCATTAAATGTCCCTTAGTTTTTATTATGTCAGTGGTGACTGGTAAAATTGAGAGTGAGCAGGTGAAAGATCAACCCAAAAGAAAATTAAGGATGAAAACGGAAAAAGAGGATAAGGACACTTTATCCAATTTAGAGCGGAAGGTAGCTTTCTTGTGTGTCTGACGAGAATATGTGGAACTTGTGCCTTGGTGGTACTTTGTCAGTTTAATTGCTGCTTGAATATAACTGTCCAAATGAACTGGAGAGTTCCTGAGAAGTCTTTAACCCTGGGTTTCTCCAAAGGGACTGTTCCTGCAGCCAGTGCAGTGAAAGAGATATAACTGTGACAAATAGACAGTTATTTAGTTTAAGTCCGTTTATATTTAGTCAACAGAAAGTCTACTGTTGTTCTGCCGTATTTTACAATTTGCTACCTTTCCTGTAAAACTTATATGCTTATTACCAGTGTTGCTACCAGATGATCATCGGGTCGTCATCAACTAATAAACTCTACAGCTGGTAACTGACTGCATATAGTCTAAATAGCAACAATAACACAACCATACTGATATATACAGACAAAACAGCACCATTTACGAGGGTGACATGGCTTGTACACAATTGAATAAACAAAAAGTTAGTATTAAAGGAGAAGTGCACTTCCAGAAAAACAATTTACAAATAATTTACTTACCACCTTGTCATCCAATATGTTCATGTCTTTCTATCTTCAGTCGTGAAGAAATTATGGTTTTTGAGGAAAGATTTTTCTCCATATAATGGACTTCATTGGTGCCCCGATTTTGAATTTCCAAAATGTAGTTTAAATGCAGCTTTAAAGGGCTCTAAACAAGGGCTCTAAAGTAGGGTCTTATCTAGCGAAACGATCATTCATTTTTTTCAGAAAATACCATTTGTTATCATTTTTAAGCACATGTAGCACTAGCTCTGGCATGCACATCCATGACCCTATGTACTATTGAATCTTGTCGAAAGGTCACGCCGAAGGTAGGCGGAATTACAGACACAGTGTTTACAAAGCGAACACGCAAAGACTAAGGAAGTGCAAGTAATTCAAACGCTGTTTACAAACAAAAAGGTACAGCGATGTCGGACGATTCTGAAGTAGTAGGAGAAAATGAGATGGAGTTTTTTGCCGTACTCTACCTTTTTGAGCCGGAGTACACAAATGATGAACTTAGACGTGATTTGTAGCGTCGTGGACGCGCATCCCAGAGCCTGTGCTACACAAGCTTTTGTGCTTAAAAAGTATACAAATTTTTATTTTTTGAAAAAAATGTCAGCTCGTTTCGCTAGATAAGACCCTTCTTCCTCGGCTGGGATCGTTTAGAGCCCTTTGAAGCGTTTAAACTGCATTTTGGAAGTTTAAAATCGGGGCACCAATGAAGTCCTTTATTTGGAGAAAAGCCTAAAATATAAAAAAAAAAAAAAATCAAAAACCGTAATTTCTTTACGACTGAAGACTGAACAACATGAATGTCTTGGATGACAAGGGGGTGAGTAAATTATGTGTAAACTGTTGTTCTGGAAGTGGACTTCTCCTTTAACTTACGTTCCAGACACAATATTAGCAGTTACTTTGTCTAATTTTAGGTGTTTTTTTTCTCCACCAACCAAAAGATCTCCAAACACAGTAATGGCTTTTGAATTAGTATTTCTGAATGGCTTAGTTGAGGAACTTTATGAGTGAGCCATTGAATCATTCAGTATGACTCATTCAGAAAGACAATCCACCTTATTTTTCCCGTATGAGCGGGTAAATTTTATGGGTTTGGCTTCGGTCTCATCCGTGTCAAGCTAATTTTAGCTGTACAAAACAGCTGGTTTTGCTGCTTGATATTGCAAACGGGTGTGTCTTACCATATTATTTTAATGTATTATCTTTATTATGAACACACTGGTTTGTAGTGCAAACATTTTTACAATTTACTGCACGTTGTTATTCTTCTCGTTATTTCCCTACAGTGGTTAAAGAACTGGAAGTCTTGTTGCTTTCTGTGTGTGTGCTGAGAAAACCCTATAACAGAAACTAATATGGCTTTAAAATGCATGATTTTAGGACAATGATAATCAAAACCAAACAGATGTTTTTTAACAGTATTCAAGGTACAAGCTGTAAAAGCACAGTTCTATTCTAGAAAAGGGGCGGGGAGCAGCAGCTCATTTGCATTTTAAGATAAAACAGGATGTTCCTGATTCCACTCAAAATAGACATTTTCAAAATGAATTGAATCAATACTTTCACAAATTCTTTCTTTATTTAAAAACTGTTGCTTTAATTATCTTAAACAAAACTGAAAATCATTAAGAAGACATTTGTCTTAAAATATATGCATTCATTTTAGCGATTCTCGTTTGCTACTTAAAGCTACAACATTTTAAAGTATAGAATCAACTTTGTGCTGAGGCCCGCGATCACGTCAAGGATCAGACAAATTTGCATGTGCATCTTGAAAAGCGAATGTTTTAGAAAGTGCTACGTCACGTTTTCGTGCCATCTAGTGGTTTAGAGAAAAAAAGACCTATTGTACCCTACATCTTGTAAAAAGGGGCATAAGTGCCCTTTCAGATATAATAAGAATAGTACGCTAATATGCTATTCAAAGTTCGAACAGTCACGTATTTTAATGAATTTATCAGTTTTTGAATGAACCATTCCTTCAATGACTCACTGACTCACTCATAAAGACATAAGTCACTTGTCGCCACCTATTGGCATAATGATGTAATTTGCAGAAAGAGTCCCTACCACAGAAAGAAGGATATATCATTTTTAAATCTTTGTATCTCTCGTTTATAAATCATAATTTCTGTCATATACTACATAGACATGCTCACTCACACCATTTCGGTTGCCATGCTGAAATCATTTAAGCATAATTTCATCTCAGCATGTCAGAAGATTATCTTGGCTGGAGAAAAGAAAAAGAAGGAAATGGAGAAAAACGGGCAAGAGTTAAAAAAACAAAAACAAGAGTTGGTCTCCAGCTCTAATCATGATGATGAAACTCTCTGGAAAAAAAAAAAACAATAAATCACTCAGCAGGACTTGAATTTGAATATGTACATACATATAATGTGTATGTCACCCACAGGTTTAATGTGTATTCATTGGTACCTTCACAGGAAGCCACCATGATGCAGTAGACTAAACGTATCCGCAGATATGTGTGCGTGTGTTTGGTTCTGAACTCGACTGAACCTGACCAGACTCAATATTTATAAGTAAACTATAAAGTAATCACGTCTGTGTATAGTAAAACTGAAACATTGTTTTCTTTTATTAAGATTTGGAGAAAAAGAGATGGTAAACGAATGGAAAACAAAATATTGTTAAGATTCACAATTTTCAGTGCACTACATAAAAACCTGAAGATATGCAGACCAACCGGAAAATGTTTAGTTATTAACTGTATTCTTTCAACATCTACACTGATGAAACACTGATTTGCACACAACAATCTTTAATGTTCAGTTGAAGTATTTTGCAGCAAACATCTGTATCTCATATCGGACCTTTGAACATCTTTGAATGAAACCCACAATGGAAACCAGATGTGGAAACATTCCTTAGAAGTTTGCAAGTGTGTGTTTGTGTATGTTTACATGTGTGTATGGGAAAGACCTGACCTGCCACTGGACCTCTGCTGCTTTTTGTGCTTGTCTTATTCTTTGTAACGTTTTCTGTACCACCCCCCATCACTCTCTCCACAGTGCGTGTGTCTATCTGTCTGTGTCGGCCTCCCTAGGATGTATCTGTTTGGTTTGGAAATGTGAGAAGGCCTTTCATAGACACCCAACTGCAAGGCATTTTTGAATGTGAGCAAATACACTTTTATGCCTGATTACCCCGTTTAAACATAATTTCAGTGCCCTTTCATCTCCTTTTTTTCCTCTCTCTCTTTCACAAAATGTGCTTCCAAGAGAATCACCAAATCACATCTGAACTTTTGATGTGCAGAAGCACATGCACTGTGATTTCAGCTCGTTTTATGACAAGAGATTCCGAATGACAGGTGTTTGTTTGCGTTATGAATCAACAGTTTTAGAATTGAGAAAAAGATGCAAAGACATGCTCAATACTGTAGCCTTCATAGCCAAACTTCTGACAAAACCAAGTCTGCTTCATACCGCAGCTTACAACCTCCCACTGAGACAGGAAGAAACCATCTGTAGCCTATAACATGCGAAGAGACCATCCACAGTTTATGTGTGTCTTTGTTTTTCACACTGACTTTGTAACTTATTGCATTTTTAAAGCTGTTCACACTACATTCAGGATATAGATTTGATCAGTTTGTGCATTCCCTGGGAATTGAACCAATGACTTTGGCTTTACCCTTAAACATGTCTTTAGGAAGCTATTTGTTATAAAAACAGTTTCTTTCAGGCAAAATTTGCAGCAGGGTATAATATGGAAAAATTAAAAAATATATAAATGCTGGGCATTTAGAGTTGCAAAATTTCAGCAGTGTATTTTGATATAGTAAGTTAAAAAATTCACTATTTGACCATTTAAATACTGTAGCAAACATTAATATCAAAATGTATTTTAATTACAATTGTTATTTTAATATCACTTGATTAAACAAATACAGTATTAAATGTTATATCAATAAGACAATAATGATAATGAGCTTTAGAAACACTTTAATTTTTTATTTTTTTGTACAGCTCAATGAATAGGCCATTTTGTCTATTAAGAACAATAGAAAAAAGTTTGACCCCTAATGCATAGTGGTTTGCTTTGAAAAATGTCCAGAATATCAGGGCATGTAAGACTTAATTATATATAAATTATATATCCACTGCTGTTCAAAAGTTTTGGATCAGCACGATTCTTAATGTTTTTAAAGAAGTCTTTTTCTGCTCTTAAAATCTGAGTATATTTGATCAAAAGAAAAAAGGTAATATTGTGAAATATTATTGCAATATTTTAATATACTTTAAAATAGAATTTATTCCTTTGATACAAAGCTGAACTTTTATCAGGCATTCAGTATTCAATGTCACATTATCCTTTAGAAATGATTCTAATATGCTTTATTTATTATCAAATAAACAGTTGCACTGCTTCATATTTTTTGGAACCATTTATTTCAGGATTTTTTTGATGAATAAAAAGCTTGAAAGAACAGCATTTATTCAAAACAGAAATCTTTTCTTACAATATAATCTTTACTAGCACTTTGTATCAATTTAACACGCCCTTTCTGAATAAAAGTATTCATTTCTTTAAAAAAAAAAACACAATAAGACAGACCCCAAACCTTTGAACAGTAGTGTATTTAAAAAAATCTATTTTGAATAAATGTTCTTTTTAACTTTTATTCATCAAAGAATTCTGAAAAAAAGTATCACAGGTTCCAAAAAAAAAATATTAAGCAGCACAACTGTTTCCAGCACTGATAATAAATCAGCATATAAGAATGATTTCTGAAGGATCAAGTGACCCTGAAGACTTATGATGCTGAAAATTCAGCTATGCATCAAAGAAATAAATTATATTTTTAAGTATATTAAAATAGAAACCCATTATTTTAAATTCCAATAATATTTCACAATATTACAGTTTTTTCTGCATTAAATTTAATGCAGTCTTGATGAGCAGAAGAAATTCTTTAAAAAGCATAAATCTTACTGATCCCAAACATTTGAACAGCAATGTATATATACTATAAAAAATATATATTTTTTCGTAAATAGATGAATTTGTTAGAAATTGTGTCTGCTGGCTTGTATGTTGTTTTGCGTGAATTTAGAAAGCTGTGGCAGTTAATATACTAATAACCAAAGCCATTGTTGTGATCAATTTTAGAATGTCATCTACCGTGTTTCACCATATTCAGTGAAAGTTAAAGTATTTTTTAATTGCTTTTTAAAAACACTGCAATTCTACTCTGCTGGGTCTCTGAGAGTTCAAGCGGAAAAACAAGAACAAAATTTCACCTTTCAGAATACAAATAACTACAAATAATAGTTACATTCTAGACATATGGGAATGCTTGTGATTGAAAACACT
The DNA here is from genome assembly GCA_012976165.1 of Labeo catla. Lineage (NCBI taxonomy): Eukaryota > Metazoa > Chordata > Actinopteri > Cypriniformes > Cyprinidae > Labeo > Labeo catla. The sequence goes on along the minus strand of VONZ01000186.1, from coordinate 322,302 downwards.
GTAGCGTAAAGTCTACAGGGCAATAGTGTAATAAAACCAGAAACCAGCTGAGGTATCAGAGTCATCTCATCTTATGGGCCACCAAAATGACATTAGATTTCAGAGGTGTTCACATTTACAGACAGCATCAGATTCACAGCTGGGAAACTCATTGTCACTAGCAAGCCTCTTGCTTCTTAGTTTCTGTTCAGATAACATTCAGTTTACACAGTATAATGCTGGGGTGAATGTTTAATATAATAAAAAATAGACAGACCTACATGTAGGTTTAGTAAGATAAAGAATGCATTTGGACGGCTCACATACATATTCAGACACTTGTTATCATGGAAAGATAGTGTCTAGATAGTGATTTATGGTCTCAAAAGTGTTGATTGTAATATAAAAAATACATATATTCAAATACACATTTTAGCACAATTAAGTTCAACACTTGGTTTATGGTTTTTGTACATTCAATGTGCACAAATAGGCTTCGTTTCCCATTTTTTGAACGATATTAAAACCCAAACTGGGTGTCTTACCAAGATGCAGTGTGATGTTGACTGAATTAGGATACTGAACTCCATAGAACATGGACTGGCTCTGCCACCAGGTGGGCTCTTCATCCGTGTGGAAGTCCGTCAGGTAAGTGGCGTTGCGATTCAGTTCCAAGTCCAAGGCATCACAGAAGTGACACGACCGCGTGGACCCCGTCTGCATGCAATAGTCCTCAGGTGGGATACCGCACACATTCGAAACGATTACTGTACGATTGAAGGCCGCGTTTTCAAATTTAGGCAAACAGCGGCTCGGGACGCCCTCCTCATCATAACAGGAGTCCATTCCACCAAGAACATGGGAGAAGAAGGTGAAAAGCAGAAATAAAAGAGAGTGAAGTGCAGAGGAATCCATTCTTCAGTGCAACGGTCTGAAACAGAAACAACTTCAAAAGAGCCGAGCGAACCAAAACAAGTCTAGCAAATAATCCAAATCAGAGCCACATGCTACAGGGAAAAAACTTCAAGGGAAGTTCAGTAGTTCAGTGTTCAAAGGCAAGCATAATAAAGTATGGGATATAGCAAACACACATGCAGATACACACATTTTTTGTAATGCAGAAACAATTCAAGTCAAGTTTGCATGCAGCAAGAAAGTTTCATTCAGTACACAATAGTTGCATGCACACATACATTCAGTTAAGAAGAAAAGGTATAGAAACTGGAATATTCCTCCATCCTCAGCCTTTGTCTTCAGTGCTTTTTTCTTTGTATCAGCATGTGTTTCCCCTCTAAGAAGTCTGGGACACAAGCTCCCCTCATGTGGATTCGCAGACAGACAAAGTAGAGGGAGGAGAGAGGGGGCTGGAGGGAAGTTAACTGCGGTTGACCAATAATTAGATAAATAGAGGGAGGGACAACATGAGAGTATGAAAAAAAGTAGAAAGAGGAGTGACAGAGTTTGGAAGAGCGGCGCCCTCTTTTGAAAGGGTATAGAGAAACCACTGTTAGCAAGTATACATCATAAAACAACTGAGGGGTCAAGATTTAGCTGGTTAGCATGACCCCAGTAGCCCCTGCTGGGGGATGCCTGTAACTACAACACACAGCACAAAACACTTTTTTTGCTTCAGAATTTTACATTTAAGTCAACATTACTTTGTTTCTTTGGGATTAATTGTGACATTTAATAGCAATTTATGATTAAAAATGTTTCTAGACCATTTGTTTTATTTAATTAATTAATTAATCTGAATGAGTCCATTACTTTATGACAATCCCTTCATTTAAAATTCAGGCTAGTATATTATTCCCATAATAATAATAATTATTCAGTTCAATCCAGTTATTTTTAACCAAAATGCTGGGTTCAGCCTTTTGGGTCATTTTAGAGAGTTATTTTTAACATTTTTACTCAGGTGCTGGGTAGTTTTCTGGACTCTAAAGAAATGCTGGGTTATTTTTGTAACCCAAATGCTGGGTTCAGAATGTTGGGTCATTTCATTTGGTTATTTTTAACATTTTTACCCAGGTGCTGGGTAGTTTTTCTGCACTTTAAATAATGCTGGGTTATTATTTTTTAACAAATGCTGGGTTCAGCCTGTTGGGTCGTTTTATTGGGTTATTTTTACTCAGGTGCTGGGTAGTTTTCTGGACTCTAAAGAAATGCTGGGTTCAGAATGTTGGGTCATTTTATTGGGTTATTTTTTAACATTTTTACTCAAGTGCTGGGTAGTTTTTTTGCTCTTTAAATAATGGCTGGCTATTTTTTTAACCCAAATACTGGGTTCAGCTTGTTAGGTCAGTTTATTGGGTTATTTTTTAACATTTTTACCCAGGTACTGGGTAGTTTTTTTCTGCACTCTAAAAAATGATGGGTTATTATTATTATTTTTTTTTTAACCCAAATGCTGGGTTCAGGTTGTTGTGTCAATTTATTGAGTTATTTTTATTTTATTATTATTTTTTTTTGTTTTACATTTTTGTTCAGATGCTGGGTAGTTTTTCTGCACTCTAAAAAATGATGTTTTTACCCAAATGCTGGGTTCAGGTTGTTGTGTCATTTTATTGTGTTATTCTTAATATATATATATATATATTTTTTTTTACCTAGGTGCTGGGTAGTTTTTCTGTAACTCTGCTGCTGGGTCATTTTTACTGTCAATATAAATGATGAACCCCCTCACATACCTACCCAACGCTGGGTCAGTGTAACCCAGTGTTGGGCTGTATGTGGCGAACCCGTTAAAACTGGATATACATTTTGTGTTCTGTGCAGAGAGAAAACAACCCAGCAAATGGGTTAATATATAAAACCCAACAAATGTTCTGTCTAATATTTAGCCAGCGATGAGTTGCCAAATAACTCAGAAATGGTTGTTTTTAACCCAGCATTTTTTAGAGTGTATCTGAACAATGAATTAACAAATTATAAAAACTATTGAAATGCATACATTTACACATTAGATTTATTTTTCTCTGCAACATTGTGGGGCAAAATGTTAGGGAAATCTTCCCATCTTTCCTTACTTTTTAAATCGCACCCTCTTTTGCAAAACAAAAAACTTTTAGGATACAGCCGAGAGAGTGCCAGTGGGATGGGAAATGGATAACTTTCTCCAAGTATTATAGATCTTCTTGCGAATAGCAACCAGTGATGATAAAACCTATAGAGGCACATTTCTTCGAATACCAGTCAATGAATATTTACACATGCAAATAACCTGAAGTTTCCTATGTAAACATAAATATTTGAAGCAATCACCGGCGCTCGACTCCTTCTTTCAGCAAACAAACTGACATACTTACAGTGTTTGTGGTAAATGGCAATGTAACTATTCATTTCAGTTGAGTGTAATTTGATTGTGTGCACTCATTAAGTCAAGGTAATCTCAAGCAACAACATAATCATTTGTTTAAAGGACACGGTGTGCAGTAAAGAGAATAGAATGATTGATTTTCCTTTCTGGGAACCTTTTATATGAAGAAAATTCACACCACACGGAAATACAATCATTACAGAGAAACATGTAGAATAAATGCACCACACTCATGACATTGCTTTTCATTGACAGGACTGTGATTGGACAGTAATTCAATTCCGCTGCGGCACAATTTCCGCTCTGTTTAGACTGCAGTGGAAAAGACAGCATCATTCAGGCATATGCAATGATGTGTCTCATATTTAACTCGCCAAATGTAAAGTGTCAGGCTTGCAATATAGCTGGATAAGTGGATTATATTTCAAGGTGTGAATGTTTTTCATTCCAGCAGGATTCTGCCTTTTATTGTTTCAGAAGCATTACCATACATTTTAATGAAGAGATAAGTGGCTGTAAAAATAAATAATGACAGTTTAGCTTTTCATTGCGCCACAAAATCAGATGGCAAATGAAAACCAATAAGTGTATTGAGTTTTACATTGTTTCTCTGTAATGACTGCTTTTTACAAATTCAGAAATTCTCTCTTATACATTTACATGTCTGCAGTTGAAGCTGTACTGGTAAACTGACATTTAATCAGCTTTGTCTCAGCTTTGTCAAGTATGCAGGGTGCAATAGTGGTTTATAGTATTGTGCCACTGGGCAGCACCTCAGAGCTCGAACTGCTGTAAAAACAGCCCATCATTATTTTATCAAGATGAATGAGCACACTTCACTCAGAGGACCTGCTAAACATTCAGGGGAGAGAAAAGTGCAGGGGTAAGGGGCCAGATATTTATTTATCATTTGCTACACAAAATCTGTTATAACAAAGTGTTTTTTTGCAAGTGAACCAAAACCTTAAGTTACAAACGATGGGAATGGTCACCCTATATGGCTTTACTACCTACATTTAAAAAGGCGAAGACAAGTTAAGAGGGTTTTATGAAGGTCCAGGGATTTTTATATGTACGCAATGTTTTTCTTTATCCTTTGTCTTTTGACCTTTCATCCCTATCTAATTAGCTGATGGTTTATTAAGTCAGGGAATAGTCATTATAAAAGCCTTCATTAGGATGTCCCTCGCTTTCATTGCTCTGTGCTGGAATAACACTGCAGTTGTTACATTTTCACTCAGCTGTACCTTAGTGGCTTTGATTAGTGCATCTAAAGTGCTTCAGAGACTTGTGTGCTTGTGTGTGTCATATATCTAATGTCCAATAAATGATGCACATTGATGTTATTTATACAGTACATATTTTATATACCGTTTGCATTTATTAAATTATTTATTTTGTTTTGTATTTTATTTCAAAGATACCAGACTGTTCTGTACTGCTAATGTGTCAATATTAAAATTAAAAGTTCAATCAAACAACCAACCAAATCAAATCAATTCAAAAATTCCAGTATATATATTATTGTGTAAAACAAAATTCCAACAAATAATTAAACAAGCTTTTGTGTAAGTGGTTTGAGACAGCTTCACTTGTTGTACAACTGTGCATATATTGTTTTTTTCTGTTTAAACTGGAATTGAAAACTTCCTCACACTAGTCCTTCCTTTCTACACTGACCAAAATTATAAACGCAGCACTTTTGTTTTTGCCCCCATTTTTCATGAGCTGAACACAAAGATCTAAGACTTTTTCTAGGTACAAAAAAGGTGTATTTCTCTCAAATGTTGTTCACAAATCTGTCTAAATCTGATTATTATACAGGTGTGCCTTAGGCTGGCCACAATAAAAGGCCACTCTAAATGTGCAGTTTTATCACACAGCACAATGCCACAGATGTTGCAGGTTTTGAGGGAGCGTGCAATTGGCATGCTGACTGCAGGATTGTCCACCAGAGCTGTTGCCTGTGAACTGAATGTTCATTTCTCTACCATAAGCCATCTCTAAAGGCGTTTCAGAGAATTTGGCAGTACATCCAACCAGCCTCACAACCGCAGACGATGTGTAACCACACCAGCCCAGTACCTCCACATTCAGCATCTCCACCTCCAAGATCGTCTGAGACCAGCCACCCAGACAGTTGCTGCAACAATTGGTTTGCATAACCAAAGAATTTCTGCACAAACTGTCAGAAACCGTCTCAGGGAAGCTCATCTGCATGCTCGTCATCCTCATCGGGGTCTCAACCTGACTGCAGTTCATCGTCGTAACCGACTTGAGTGGACAAATGCTCACATTCGATGGCGTCTGGCACTTTGGAGAGGTGTTCTCTTCACGGATGAATCCCGGTTTTCACTGTACAGGGCAGATGGCAGACAGCGTGTATGGCGTCATGTGGGTGAGCGGTTTGCTGATGTCATGTTCCATGGTGGTGGTGGGGTTATGGTATGGGCAGGTGTATGTTATGGACAACGAACACAGGTGCATTTTATTGATGGCACAATCAACAACCTGATCAACTCTATGTGAAGGAGATGTGTTGCACTGTGTGAGGCAGATGGTGGTCACACCAGATACTGACTGGTTTTCGGAACCCAACCCCCCACACAACCCTCCACCCCCCCGTACACCTCCATACACCCCCATACACCCCCATACACCCCCGTACATGTCCATGTACAAAGTTTCCTATGTGTACAAAAAAAACAACCCCTACAGCTGAGAAAGGACATGTGACAATCTCTGAAAAGGACAAGACTTACAATATTATTTGAGCTGATTTGCTTTTAGATGAATGGGAAACCTAGATGTGTGTGTGCTTTAAAAATGAATTGATATTATTAAGAGGAAATGAGCCATTAGCACCTGAACATGGTGCTTAGTCAGTCACCAGCACAAACACACAGACACTATGAGAACAAGTGCCAAAGTGTATGATTTATGAATGATTTTGTCTGCCAATTTAGGAATTACAGAAGGTGAACAGAAAAGGTACTAATCTAGATGAAACAGAGGGAGACAGGGGAGGGAATATGTGTGCTCTTGTGTGACAGTGGGGGGCTTTAATTGCACAATGGATTGTCACATTATGGAAAGAGAGGCTCAAACAAAACCAAGGAAGTTGAGGCAAATGAGACTGAGAAAGAGAGCAATGACACATTTGACATGAGGAAAGGAGAGTGTGAAGACATGATGAGAGTAAGACAGAAGAAGACAATTAGGTAATGGAAGAAGGAAAGGTGGGTGGATGCATAGATAGAAGTTAGGCTACATGTTACATAAAGATGAAAAAAAAAATGACAATAATAGAGGGATGGGGGTGGTGGAGACAACCAGATATAGAAAAGATGAGACCACTCCATCAAGGTGTGCATCTACACTGTTAGATGAAAAGATTTCATACAGCACCCTAATGAATCTTGTGTGCGGTGACTGAAAAAGTGAGAATACAGATGTAGAGCACTTGCAGTACACCCCTTGGAGCATCCTGCTTCACTCCATTAAAATCCACTCCATTCTGCACCTCTATTTAAAACCAAAGATGGTTTCATTCTCACCTGAGTTTTGATTGCAGTTTGAGTACATTGAATGAACTGAATGAACTGTGGCCTTCACTCTTTAGGGAGAAAAGAGAGCAAACTCAAATGTGCTCGGCTCACAAATGGATGTATATTTAAACGCATTTACACACAGATAAAAAAAACAAAACAAATGTGTGTTTTGTGCAAAAACAAATTAGAATCAAATGAGATGAAATTAAACATGGTTATCTAACCAGAGAGCAAATGCATATATTGCATTTGTGATAATTATCTAAAATGACAGATGACTATTAAAACAGAACATGACAGTGAAAAAGACGGTACAACATTTATACAGTCATGATAGATAGACACTAATACAGTCATGATAGATAGATAGATAGACAGATGAACTAGTGAGAGAAAGAGACAATATGTCCTACAGATGTCATACCAATAAAGCTGAACAACATTGAACTGAAAAAGGTAGAAGATAGAGACAAAAAAGAGAGAAAGAATAAGAAGGAGAAATGGAGTCAGCAGCAAAAAAGACTTGTAAAGACAGAGGGAGCAGAACAGATTGCGGTCAGTGATAAGCATCTGTAAAGGTCAAATTGAGAACGCTATGAGAGATAAATGGCATGGCTGCTTCACCATTAGCCCCAGAATTAAGAGCAGTGGCACCAATAAAACAGGAGTGCTTTTACTTTTCCTTCTGCTTATCTTCAGACTGCCCAAGAAAAGGCTGTGTACGAGTTCTAGGTCTTCTATTTCAGTCAGACTATACAAAGTTCAATGATTTCATTATCTTAAAATGAATGACTCCTACAAAGTTATTCAAATGAAAACACATAAAAGCGACTTGCAAATTCATTTTTAAAACTATCTATTCATTCCAGGAAGGGAATGCATTTCATGCCTGGTGCAAAACAAATTCCAGTACCTTGACTTTTGTACTTTCATGCAGGTCATCTGCATGTACTTAGCATTTAGCCGACCCAACTATTTATAAACGCTGCCAGATGTTGATGTATGAATCATAGAAAGCTGGTGATTAGAGAGTTTGCATGAAACAGTTTTTATCACTGATTTTGATTGTGATACGCACAGGTTCAATTCCAGTGCTTCATCTTGCATTTTATGTGGTCATATGGTCCGTAAACAGGGAACTAGTTTTCATACAAGTAAATGTCAAATACACTTCACATAACGAGTGAATATTCGGCTGAATATGTTTCATGCAGAGGTTCATGGTTTCCGTAGTAACATCACGGTCTTTTCCTTCTCGCTGTCCTCCTAGACCAATTAAAAACTGTGGCGTTTTAACTGACTTTTGGCTTGAAGCTCCAGTCACCATAAATCATCTAAAAGATTATTTATTTAGTTAATAAATGAACTTGTCCTAAAGTACCCACATGCATAATGAATTCTTAAGATAGATGTTCGCACACATGCACACAATTAATATTCGCAATCATTTCTGTTCTTTCAAAGAGAGGTTCTCACAGCTGGGTTTTCAGTTCACAGCATTTCAAAAAAGGCTCGCTGACTCAGAGCTCAGTGTCTGCTCTCAATGGAAAAGATGTTCATGTCTCGTTCAAAGACAAACACTGAAAAAGAAATGGCATCTATGTTTATATTAGTCTGCCTGTCTCATCCTTATCCCAAGTTCACTATAGTCAGCCGGATCCGTGGACCTACATCCATGATCGACCAAATTCTGCAAATGCTTCAGTGACCAGACAAGCCCATGACACAGATCCCTAAGACCAGCTATAAATTTGTTGTGCCCAGACCAGCTAGGACCAGTTTTTAATAAGAACATCAATCATTATGCTTGAAGGGATAGTACACTCAAAAGTGAAAATTCTGTCATTAATTACTCACCTTCATGTCGTTTCAAGCACAGAAGACCTTTGTTTATCTTTGAAGACAAGATATTTTTGATGAAATCCGAGAGCTTTCTGACCCTGCACTGACAGCAATGCAACTATCATGTTCAAGGCTCAGAAAGGTTGTAAGGACAGTCCCTGTGACATCAGTGGTTGAACCATAATTTTATGAAGTCATGAGAATACTTTTTGTGAGCAAAGAAAACATAAATAGCAACTTTATTTAACAATATCTTCGGTTCCCTGTCAGTCTTTGGCACGCGTTCACAAGAGCACCACGACAAAGCTCTTGGATTTCATCGAAAATATCTTGATTTTTGTTCTGAAGATGAATGAAGGTTTTATGGGTCTGGAACGACACGAGGGTGAGTAATTCATGACAGAATTTTCATTTTTGGGTGAACTATCCCTTTAAAGCCACTAATAAGCCAGTCATCTACTACTATGTCTAATACTACCAAAGCAGATTTTAAAGGAGTAGTTCACTTCCAGAACAAAAATTTACAGATAATGTTCATATCTTTCTCTCTTCAGGCTTAAAGAATTTATTTTTCCTCAAAAAACATTTCGGGATTTCTCTCCATATAATGGACTTCAATGGTTCCCCCGAGTTTGAACTTCCAAAATGCAGTTTAAATGCAGCTTCAAAGGGCTCTAAACAATCCCAGCCGAGGAAGAAGGGTCTTATCTAGCGAAACGAAACGGTTATTTTCTTAAATTTTTTTACAATTTATATACTTTTTAACCTTAAATGCTCGTCTTGTCTAGCTCAGCATGAACTCAGTTCATGACAGTTAAGGTATGTTGAAAAACTCCCATGTCATTTTCTCTTCCAACATCAAAATCATTGTTTTTGTAAAGGGCGTTTGATCTTCTTTGCATGTTCACTTTGTAAACACTGGGTTGGTACTTCTGCAGCGATGTAGGACGATTTTGACATTGGAGAAGAAAATGAGATGGGAGTTTTTCGACATTTGTTTAACGTTAGAAAGTATATAAATTGTCAATTCTTTTTGAAAATAACAGATAGTTTAGCTAGATAAGACCTTTCTTCCTCGGCAGGGATCATTTAGAGCCCTTTGAAGCTGCATTTAAACTGCATTTTGGAAGTTCAAACTCGCGGGCACCATAGAAGTCCATTAAATGGAGAGAAATCCTGAAATGTTTTCCTCAAAAAACATCATTTATTTACAAAGAAAGACATGAACATCTTGGATGACAAGGGGACGAGTACATTATCTATAAATTTTTGTTCCGGAAGTGAACTTCTCCTTTAAGGACATTTCTGTTTGATACTGTGTTGTGTTGGGTTGGCATAGTATATATAGTATATATCCACACTACTGTGTATGGGGTTCAGGGTGTGTGTATGTGACCTTTATAAGATCCAAAAGTTCATTATTGGTCGTCTTGACCAGACAGTCTCTGTGGGGTGCAAACTAAACTTCAGGGCAGTGGAGTGAGAGGTGGAGACCATCATGCCCCTTATTTCTCTCTTTTCTCTTCATCTGTCTTCCCTGTATAAAGTCCTGTTTTTCAAACAAAGTAAAAGAACCAGCAGGAAGCCACAGCATCAACCCCGTACCCCACAGATGAAAGAGAAAGGGAAAAATGGGAAGAATGATAGGCAAAAAAAATAGACAGTGAATGACAGATTTGGACTAGAAAAATTGTGAGAGGTTAAAAGACACATACATTTAACCGATTTGATTTCTGTAAATTACAAACATGCACATCTCCAGTGGAATTCGGTATAGCTGTCATTCTTAATTTTGAAACCGATTTTTCACATGCCTCAAGAGACCACTCTGGACTTGGTCCCTGCGTGCACGTGCACACTTTTCTAGACATGCAGTTCAGATTTTAGATATGCACAGTACATGCTAATGGTGTTTTAAATATTCAAATCGCCACGGCAATGTGCATTTTTATGCTTTGGTGGTCTTGTCTGTCGCCACCCCTGAGAGAAAGTCCAATACTTGCCTAATTGTATGAGGATGCCAGGAATAAATTTATACATAATGTCGTCATCTCAAAAGACCTTACTAGCCAAATGAAGCAAATTACATTAGCAAGGTTATTGCCACCAAAAGCGACAAATCTCAAGACATGCCTCTTTAAGATTCACCTGCTGAAATATCAGAAAAAAAAGCATAAATTATAGTGGTATTCATTATTCAGCATTCAACAACATTTATAAACCAAGTGAAATGGAAGCATGGCCTCTCTCATTTGGCACAAATCAAAGTGAGTGAATCTGTCAGAACTGTTACTGAGTTTGCAACCAACTTCCTCACTGAACCGCAAATCATTTCTTGGTTTTCAATTCTGACAAGGCTGACATTTTGGAACAATAACATTTTAGAACACAATATTTGACTTTTTTTGTTAAATATTCTGAGAGTGACATTTAGGCTATATGTCACAAATAAGCTGAATCAATTTAATGGCAGCTTGAAACAAGAATCGCTTCTGAACAAGCTGAACTGTAATTTATCAACTAAAAACACACAAGTGGCAGTTTCATATGTGACCCTGGACCAGAAATTTAGTCATAAGGGTCAATTTGTTGAAACTGAGATTTCTACATCATCTGAAAGCTGAATAAATAAGCTTTCCATTGATGTTTGTTAGGATAGGACAATATCTGGTTGAGATACAATTATCTGCAAATCTGGAATTTGAGGGTGCAAAAAATCTAAATATTGAGAAAATTGCCTTTAAAGTAGTCCAAATTAAGTTCTTAGCAATGTATATTACTAATCAAAAATTACGTTTTAATATATTTACGCTAGGAAATTTACAAATATCATAATGTAACATGATCTTTACTTAAAGGATTAGTTCCCTTCCAGAACAAAAGTTTACAGATAATTTACTCACCCCTTCATCCAAGATGTTCATGTGTTTCTTTCTTCAGTCGTGAAGAGGAAAACATTTCAGGATTTCTCTCTATACAGTGGACTTTTATGGTGCCCGTGAGTTTGATCTTCCAAAATGCAGTTTAAATTCAGCTTCAAGAGGCTCTAAACGATCCCAGCTGAGGAAGAAGGGTCTTATCTAGTGAAACAATCGGTTATTTTCCTCCAACTTCAAAAACGTCCTACATCGCTGTTGTACCTTTTTTTTGGCTTTGGTTTGGCTTTCTTTGCATGTTCACTCTGTAAACACTGGGTCGGTACTCCTGCAGCGATGCAGGACGATTTTAAAATTGGAGGAGAAAATGAGATTGCACAGATGAGTGCACAGAGTACGCATGTACATCAAAGAGCTAGACAAGACGAGCAATTGAGGTTAAAAAGTATATAAATTGTCATTTGTTTTTATAAAATAACCAATCGTTTTGCTAGATAAGACCCTTCTTCCTCGGTTTAGAGCCCTTTTAAGCTGCATTTCAACTGCATTTTGGAAGTTCAAACTCACAGGCACCATAGAAGTCCATTATATGGAGAAAATTCCTAAAATGTTTTCCTCAAAAAAACATAATTTCATATATATTCTAGAAGCCAGTGGTTTCCTAGTAATTTTCCCCCTATAGTCTTGAGTACTGACCTGGGTTCTTGCTGGGTTTGTTAATTTCCTCTTTTGTGATATTAGGTACTTTATTATAAGTTTCGTTGGTAAGTAAGTGTCTGCTAGGAGCATAAATGTAAATAAGGTCTGCTGCAATTCAATAATTACTCATTTTACTAACGTCATACCTCCATCCTGGCTAATATTACGATCATACAATTAAAAACAACCTTCTAAGTGAATATTACATGCCCTGCTGCTAAAAACAGCTTTTGTCTGGCTACTGCCCTGTTCTTACCAGTAAATTAATAACATTGCCGTAATGACTGTTCCATATCCACAGCGATGGGAATTCCATAGAAATAGGGACAGCTTGCTGCTACGCATTAGCGCATTGCAATTAAATGAATAATTAATAGCACTGCATTGTATTAACCCCAGAATTAATTTGTAGATGTTCAAGCAGTAAAAAATCAATGTCATCAGCATAAAGTGATGAGTTAGAGAGAGAATAAGTGACTTTGAAAAAGTGGTGTGTAAGGTGGATTACTAGGTTATTCTTGTCATGCGGTGCATTTTGAGCACCTTTAAAAAATTGTGCTCTATGTTTCTCAAGTTTTCTACAAAAGTTAAACCAGACTTTCAAGAAAATTGTTCTGCCTGGAAAAAAACAGCCTGGAAGTTCACACGAGGCTGCCAGTTTAGAGTACCATATATTTATTTACTTGTTTTGCAAATTATAATAGCAGTCCTGCCTTACCAAATCTGTAATAACAGAATATTGTAAGGTGAAACACACCAATTAATTTTAAAAAAGGAAAAAAAGAAAAGAAAAAAAAAAAATCATCAATTGCTTATAATTGCATGCTGTTATTGTCCCAACAAAGAGCCAATTTTAGGGAAAAAAAAGCCAGTTAAACCAACGCTATTAAAATGAACATTTCTATGAGATAAACAATAATGTAGCGATTTTAGCTCAAAGGGAAATGTATATAAATAATTACAATTAATTAAGATTAATTACAATTATTTATATCAGCTGCCAGTAGTAACTGTAGCAGGATTAATTTTCCATCAACTAATCTGTTCGCCCAGCGAACCTTCAGTATAATCTTTATATCAACTCTAAGAAATTATATTTTCTTGGCCACAGAAAATAACTTTCTTAAAGTACCATTGCGTTAGAGCACGTAGCTCGAATCGGAATCGTAAAGGGACATTCATTTGCAAGGCAGAATCAGAATCAACACTCATGTGATTTGTGCACAAGAGTTTTATTAACGAAAGACTAACACATAACTAATCTAAACAAACAAACACGAAGTCACTCATACATGGGGGAAGGGTCAGTGAGAAGCAGTTAGAGAGAGACAAGGAAATGTAGCTATGAAAAGAGTTAGTTAGCCACCTGAGTGAAACCATCGGTGCTGTCTACAGCTTATACTAAACCTCTGTTTGTTTAGTTAAATGTACAATACTTGCATTGCCTTGGTCGTTGAACAAGTGTCCAAATGCAGTCTCTGGTGAAAGTGTTGATGGTTGGAACAGTGGTGGATTTGGAATCGTGTTCTTCTGGGTCCGAAGAGTGATGAACTCCAAAGATGTTCTGACTCGATGGTGACTGGGAGTTTCTTCCCATGTGAAAAGTGGAGAAGAACCAAGAGCTGAGAGGGACCCAGCTGAAGTCCTGTGATCTTTGGGGAATGGAAAGACAAGGCTGCAAGGCCTGGCGCACGCTTAGGGAAGTCCTGAAGAGTTCTAGCTCATCTTCTTAGGTTCTAAAAGAACCACTGACTGACTGAGGCGAGTCATGAAGATGAATTCCAGGGTTGAGTGGAAATGTCTGGCTCTTTGTGGTCGAGAGCCACAGCTCTGTATGTTGGGGCCTGTTGGGCCCGCCGGGCACGCCCTGTGCTGACTCAGGCTTCCCGTGGGTTCCTTCACATGGGCAGCAATCGGAAGAAGAGAGCGAAGTGAAGAGAGGAAGAGGGAAGAGATCAATCATTTGATGCCTTTAAGCTCTCTGGAGGCTGTGCCTCCAGGAGGTCCACGAACCAACGGTAACTTTCACCTTTGGAGGGAAAGTTTACGACTCTGTCTGTGAGCATGGTATTTTGCATATGTAATTCGATTGGGTGTTGATGCAAAAACTACTAAGGTTTCTTAAAACACTAATATGTTGCATAGGTATCAACATCTAATTTACACCATCTTTTAGATCATCAAAATACGAATTCAAAGAGACCAAACATGGCATAGGTGGGTTATACGGCTAGTTATCTATCATAACGCATGCATAAAACAGTAGAAAGACAAATACAAATACAACAGACAAAATTAAAACTGGGCGATGTGTGATGGGAAGGTCAAAGAAAGGTTTGTCTGTGAATGAATAGGAAAGAGTCTATTTCTATAGGCATTGTGTCTTTCCTATGGGCAAATGTAGCATGGGCAAATATTCCTCTTATCAGATCGTCGTCCTGGCAACTGAGCCCTTTTGGGGTGTTAGTTGCTTTGGGGGGTTGTCTCCAGAGCTCCAGCATATAGCTGGCTTGTTGGGTTTAAAGACTATTTGTTAAATGTAACAATTAATGTATGTCTAATTGGTCCAGATGCTACAATAAACAAATTATCTTTAAAAAATACTTTTAAAATGTTTTATTTCAGAAATGCATATAGTAAAAATGACAGCATAGTGAAATGATAAAACTGTGTCTTCATTTAATCACTCATACTGCGATAAAAGAAAATTAATTCATTTGATTTCAATCTTTAAAACCTGTTTAACATTTCATCCAAAATATTATTATAGAAAGAGCCACTGCCACATCTTTCTTTCTTAAACTTTTTTCATAACTTTTTGTCATTCTAGTGTTTGCTGTCTATCTTTGTTCGCCGCAGTTTTTAAGTTTCAATATCTCAATTGTTATTTTAAAAATGCTTTGGAACCCTATTATTTACTCTCCGTCTCTCCGTCTCTCTCTCTCTCGTTTTCTCTCGTCTTTTTGTTTGCAACTACGTGTGTGTTCTTTCAAAAGAAAATGTGGTCTTTCTCAACAGGCATAACTTACGCCGCCCCCTTGTCTTACCTCAGGACAATCATGGTGTTATTTGTTTGCTCACAGTGTGTGTGCTTGCATTTGTATTTATCTTTCCTCAGACTTCTGTAATCCTTGTTTTAGCTCTGTGTCTTCCTCTTCAGAAGCTGTCAGAATTCATTCTCCTCACTTCTTTCCATCTACACTTCTCTCACTCTTACTTTCTCTCTTTCTCCCCGAGGCGAGGTGCCTTGGGCAATTGTGCATTTATTCATCAGTTTGCTCCTTTGTGCCCTTTATATGTATTTCTCTGCCACACACACAAACACACACACACTGGTGTTCTGCTGTCAGCGGTGGAGATTAGTCAGTCAATCAGAGAGCGAGCACGTTCTCTGTGATAAGAGACAGAATGAAGGAGCTGTTCTTCACACGCTGGTCCATATGTCTCTCCTGACTGTCTTTATTCCCCTCTCAGGTGGACGTTTGCATCTCTTCAACTCTCTAACGCAGTTACACATTCACTGACACACAGCCTCAATAATGCACATGCTCACTGCATGCTTTACTTTCTCACTGTTTCTCTTACTCACTTCTTATCTTTCATGTGACCTGCACCTACCATTACTGTTCTCTTAACATATTTTTTTCTCGTCTCTTACAATTTTCAATTTGCACTGTACTTACATGACTAAAAATTGAACAAACAATATACACTACGTACAATATACAGTTGAGGTCAAAAGCATGATATGTTTTATTTAGCACTGACCTGAATAACATATTTCACATAAAAGACATTTACATATTGTCCGTAAGAGAATATAATAGCTGAATTTATTAAAATAACCCTGTTCAAAAGTTTACATACACTTCCTTCATAACTGTGTTGTTACCTGAATGATCCACAGCTGTGTTTTTTTATTTATTTTTTTAGTGATAGTTGTTCATGAGTCCTGAACAGTTTAACTGCCCGCTGTTCTTCAGAAAAATCCTTCAGGCCCACAAATTCTTTGGTTTTTCAGCATTTTTGTGTATTTGAACCCTTTCCAGCAATGACTGTATGATTTTGAGATCTATCTTTTCACAGTGAGGACAACTGAGGGACTCATATATAACTATTACAGAGTGAGTGTTTGAACTTTCTGTAATAGCTGCATATGAGTTTCTCAGTTGTCCTCAGTGTGAAAAGATGGATCTCAAAATCATGCAGCCATTGTTGGAAAGGGTTCAGCTACACAAAGATGCTGAAAAACCAAAGAATTTCTGAATAACAGCAGGCAGTTTAACTGTTCAGGACAACAGGGACTCATGAACAACTATCACTAAAAAACAAAATAAAACAAAACAAACAAACAAACAACAACAACAACAAAAAGCTGTGGATCATTCAGGTAACAACAGTAATCAGGCGTATGTAAACTTTTGAACAGTGTCATTTTTATGAATTCAACTATTATTTTCTTTTGTGGACAATATGTAAACATCTTTTATGTGAAATATCTTATTCAGGTCAGTACTACATAAAAAATAACATGCATTTTGTATGATCCCTCTTATTTTGGTAAAATAATTAATTAATAATTTTGCAGATCCTGCAAGGTGTATGTGAACTTTTGACCTCAACTGTATACAAAACTCTATAAAAGACTGTAAAATGCTACAGTAAAAACCTGTTAATTGCTTATAGGTAAGTTTACGTACTATATACGGTGAAACCTTATTTACATTTAATGTCATTTTACAGGAAAATATGGTTAAAATAATGTTTTTGGAAATGAAAAAGAAGAAAAACAAGTCATTGTGTAACCTACAGTGAATAACCTAGAATTCTCTGCATGACAGTATATATTTGATGTTTTTTCCACTGAGATAACCGTTTCTTTTTTCTTCTTTTTGTTGTGTACATTAGGGTTTTATCTTACACCTAATGTTGTTAAATTAATGTATTTAGTGTTTAGTTTTAGCACCTTTTATATATTTCTTATTAATATTTTAATATATTCAACTGAATATATTTCATTATATTCAATATAATAGTATTTCAGTAGGTTGCTATATTAACATTATATCAGTTAATGAAATGTTTTTTTTACTGTGAATTTAAGTCTGGAAAACCTAAAATGTTGCTTTTTAGCAGTGAAGTTCTGGCAGCCACAGCTGCCGGCATTTTAATAAATGTCATAGGTTTTTTTTTTACTACAATGTAGAGACAGAGAAAGAGAAGTATTCCAGAAAGTCATGTCATAAAAAGAGCAACCAACAAATTTCTCTGAGACAAGCAGTATCATAGCATTATGTTAACTAAACTTTTGAAAACTTAAACATAACAAATTGGAAAGAAGAAAAAAGAAATGATGCTTTGACAACTAACTGAAATAAGTTTAGGTTATATTAAGTTAGCTAAGTTAGCTATCTGAACTGAACTTAGCTTGAACGATGACATCACTGAATCAACGATGAACTGACTTTAACTAAACTAAAAATTGAGTGTTTACTATTGTCCTTTTGCATTATCAACACATTATTTTCCCGTTTAATACTGTAAAGCTGCTTTGATATAATCTATATTGTAAAAAGCACTATATAAATAAAGGTGACTTGACTAAATATAAAATTACAAAATTTAAAAATTAAAAACTAAATCAACATTAACAAAAAATTATTATAACAGTGAATAAATAATAACACTGAGCACCACTAGCCAGGGTTCCAGCCTCATTTTCTTATGCTCATCATTGGGACAAACAAACAAATGAATGAATGAATAAATGAATGAATGAAAACACCAAGATGCACATGAGAATCGCATACAGCCTCTTGAGCTAGAATTAGACATGGGGATAAACCATGAAAGAAGCATGTTTACACAATAAATTCCTATAAAAAGTCATGTAACTGATTAAAACATCTTACGTACTTGGATGGAGCACTCGTTTCAGTGCCAAAACAACATACAAACATGGACCAAACTCCCATCAATCTGTTTCAGTCTGAATTACAAAATGTACTTACACCCAGCAAACCAGTCCTCCATCATGCAGCCTAGCCCTCATGCAAATAAGCCAGTTCTCAATCCAATCACTGTTATCAAACATGCTCAATTGACAGAGGGGTTTTTAAAGCCATAATATGATTTATGGGGTGTGTGCTGCGATTAGACGACTTGTGCAGGAAGCATGCAGCGTGTCAATAAGGAATGAAAAAGCCAAGCCGTCACCATCATCAGCTCTCCCTAAGCACTGAACACTGTTTACCATCACTCATGTGGAGTTATGGTTTTTGTGTAGTAATGAGATTTCCGGCTAATTCCCCCCTGAGGAGCGTTAATTGTAGAATAATAAGTGGAACGTCAATACTAGACTCCTGGGGTTGTGTGGTGTTTGTTAAGCCACATTGTGCTTCTACACTTGTTTTTCTACCCTATCTGTGCCTGTTTTTAGTATCTACAGAACATGAATGTTATTCTTTTGGGTACAGTAGATTGTCCTGGTGTAAAGAAGTAGACATATTTGCATTCTCTGCCTTTAGCTCACACTTCTCGGGATGTAGCCATACATTAATTAAGTGCAGTCGTGTCTGACGTTCCTTTGCAGTGGCAACGTCTGCACACTCAATGAGAGAGACCAGGCAGGAAGATTACAGCCTGAGGGCAGTCAAGACTCATCTCCCTCCCTACATACTTTTTTCCACTTTATGCACTCACAAAAACTCCAGTACGGGTACCAGAGGTTGTGTGGATGTGCCCTATATCACCAGTGACGGAGGGCTCTGGCTCTCTGCTTCCTAAATGAGATGTAGATAATATCATCTCCAAATGCAAGTCAGCACTGCTGCTAACCACACACCTTCGCTTACACATTTTCCATATAGTCGTCAATGCATACCTGTTTTCTGATGCGTTCAAACATTTATCAACAACTTGTGCACTTTTAAGGAAAATTGACTTTCCAGATGAGTAGAGAGTAAAGAGTGTCTGTGTGTTTGAAGTGGACATTTTATATTATATCATATTATATACAATTTTTTTTTTTTAGAAATCAGGGTGTGTACTTACAGTCAAAAGTTTGGAATAATTAAGATTTCTTAATGTTTTTGAGAAAGAAGCCTCTTATGCTTACCTAAGCTGCATTTATTTGATAAAAAATACAGTAGAACAGCAATACTGTGAAATGTTATTACAATCAAAAATAATATTTTTTTTATTTTAATATTAAAAATGTAATGTAACATAGAAAACATTTATTGTAATATTTGCAATAACTGCAACATTATTTTGCAATGTAACTATTTTTGCTGTATTTATGATCAAATAAATGCAGACTTGGCGAGCATAAGAGACTTCAGTAACACTTTACTTAAGTAAAGTTAAAACCTTTATATATTATGCATTATAAAAGTAGTGCTAATGCATTAATTGTGCATTGTAAACCACATTTTAATGCAATGTATTATGTCATAAATAATTGTAACCACATTTATTATACATTATAATACTAAGACTATTTCATTGTTAGACCTTTAGAAAATATAATGCATTAAAACACATAAACAAATTTTTAAGTATTATAACGCATTTTAACTTAGATTACAGTTATGTATAAAAAGATATAATGAATTATGACGTACATTATGAATACCTTTATAATGCATTGATTATACATAAAGCATACATAAAGATTTAAAGGCATAGTTCACCCAAAAATAAATTCAAATTAGCCCAATATTTACTCACCCTCACGGCATTCTAGGTATATATGACTTCCTTCTTTCAGATGAATTCAATCTGAGTTATATTTCAATATGGCTCTTTCAAGTTTTATCATGGCAATAGGTGGGTGTTTCTCTTCAACAGGTCAAAACAAGTCCAATAAAGTGCATCCATCCATCAATAATAAAAAGTGCCTCACACAGCTCCAGGGGGAATAAAGGCCTCCTGAAGCGAATTGATGTCTTTTTGTAAGAAAAATATCCATATTTCAAGTGCAATAATCACTTTAATCTAGCTTGCGCTCACTGTTGTACACGGAAGCAGCTTCGGGCGGATGCCGTAGGACATTGGCGTTGGGTATGCGTCGCTCAGAAGAGACAAGCGTGGACGTGCAGGGTAGAAACCAAAACAAAGGTCACGAATTAGAAGTGGAAAATGAGGATTTGTAAGGAAGAATTTTGGAGGATTTCAATATAAGCCAAGAGGAGACTGGTTTTCCTTTGCTAAAGTAAGGAAACTTTGCTTCCTTTGCTCCTGTTAACAAACGTTGGTTTTCATGAGACTCACAGGCGCATATGCAATGTTGACAACCTACGTCATCTGCCCAGAGCTGCATCTGCATACAACAGTGAGCACAAGTTAGATTAAAATGATTACTACGTTTTGAGTATGAATATTTTTCTTACAACAATGCATTGATTCGCTACAGGAGGCCTTTGTTCACCTCCCGGAGCCATGTGGAGCACTTTTTATTATTGATGGATGCACTTTATTGGACTTGTTTTGACCTGTTGAAGAGGAACACTTGCCTATTACCATGATAAAACCTGAAGAAGAAAGAAGAAAGTCATATACACCTCGGGTCCCATGACGGTGAGTATTTTAATTTTTGGGTGAACTAACCTTTTAAGTAAAGTGTTACTGAGTCTTCTTTCAAAAACAGTAAAGGGGACATTCGTTGCCAATTTTCCACAAGTTGGTATGATTCTTTAGGGTCTTCATGAAATGTCTGCAACATACTTTAGTTCTTTAATGGTAGTGTAAAACAACACCCTTTTTACCTTGTCAAAAACAGCTCTGTTCACAGTGACTGTTTCTGTGCATGTCTCTTTAAATGATAATGAGCTACTGCTTACTCCACCCCCTCTTCCATATTTTGTGTATTTGGTGGCGCGTTACAGTCAAAAACAAAACTAATCCACTGCGTTCTCGGTGGCTCTGATGTTGGGAGAAAGTGAGTCTTATGTTCACTTTTACATCCAAATACAAAACACCTGCATTGCACTATTGTCACTACAGCTACTCGAGCACGGAGAAAATGGTGGACAGTGTGTAACTGGCTGAGGGTGGAAATATGTTAATACGGGACAGTCCGTCAGCGTTTGTGGGTGGGGCCTGAGCAGTATGACATCATACTGATAATTGAGAGTGTTTAAGTATTATTGGGAATGAAAAAAAAATTGTAAATGGATTTTTATCATTGTAGAGTAGTCCACACACTGCCTTTATATGCAAAACACTATGTAAAATTGAATTTTGAATCCGATTTCCCCTTTAAGAAACGTAATTATTTCAAACTTTTGACCACCAGTGTATACAAAAGGATCAAAGTGCATTTGACTGGCATGATATACTGTACGTTTCAAGTGTAGCTTTATAACACCCGTAGACAGATTAAGAACTCTTGGCCATGAAATTATTCAATGAGGTCCAACGAGCGTGCCTATGGGCGTTTTACGATTATTAGGTTTATAGAGCTGTCAAGAACCACCCACATTTATATATATCATTCACCTTCAGGATTCATACAGCGAGAACAACATGTCCCATTGACAGGGAAAGTAAATGAGCTACTCTCTAACTGCCCATTTTTCAAACGACTAAAGAGTAAATCATTTCTTAATGACTGACTCGTTCTACCTAGACAACTGACCCCGACTGAGGCTCGATATTTAGCTCCCGTTAAGAAATGCAGACGATAATAAGAACATTTCTCACAATATCACTGAACCTGACTATGATGGGTCAATAACTCCCTCCTGTAGACTAAGTCCCTCAAGGCAAGTCTTTTCACTCTGCGGACATTTTTATGATGTCCCTGGGCTGCTGTTTCTACTTAGGTAAGTACAGTTCCTACCAACTTGATTAAGATGTCTGTCTGTAGATATCTGTCTAAATTACATTTCAATAATATTTTAATTCAAGCTTCTTAGAGTGAAACCAGCTAAGATTTAAAGGGATAGTTCACGTAAAAATGAAAATTCTGTTATTAATTACTCACCCTCTTGTCATTCCAAACCCATAAGAGCTTCGTTCATCTTCAGAACACAAATTGACAACGCAACTGACACACTCAAGGCCCAGAAAGGTAGTAAGGACTTCGATAAAATAGTCCATGTGACACCAGTGGTTCAACGGCAACGTTATGAAGCAACGAGAATACTTTTTGTGTGCAAAGTAAGTTAGTCTGGTTAAGAAAACTGGCAAAATGCGATCTTGCACAACGCCAGAAATTGGACACTCTCAATTAGAACTAACAACTTAAGATCGCTTTGTAACTTTAAATTGCTATCAACGTAAACGGAACTTATTGGCACACTTTCTCTGCTCATTATCCTCCCCTCCCACACATAACTTTTATTAACAATAACTTCTTATTAGCCGTACACATCAAAACATCATGATGATTTATTTTTCAGAGCTGTACTCTGCAACTAATCCAGATTCAGTGCTACAGGTCGACACCTGATCAACATTCAGTTGTAGTTTTTCTCCTATAGCCTTGCTGAAAACTCTGCAGCTTTCCAGCAGCCTCTGATTCACACATCTCTCTCTTCTCAACCACCCCCTGAGACACTTCATCCTCTATGTAGCTGTGCATCCAGCTCACATTTGTGCTGAAACTGTTTGTAACTAGCTTTTTTCACACCTTTGAAAAGACTGTTCATGGGCATTAAAATACCTAATCTTATTTAACATGCATAATGACTTTACTCACCTCAATTTTGTGGAGGGTTCATGTTACACTCTTGGAAGAAATGGTTCGATATAGCTGCCTAATGAACCTGTTTTTCTTTACGTGTAGGCCGTCATGCCTTTGAGATTCTTTACAGCCATTTTATTGTACACCTGTGGATCTGATAGACTCAATATTCATGTTTCAGTGACTGCAATGGACAGGTAATGGAATTATTTTGTAAAGTGGCACGTAGGAGTTGCTATAATGCTAATATATTAGCCAGAATTGGTTTGATGTTATTGTATTCAAGTCGTGCGGCACGCTCAGCACTGGAAATGAAGCGTGAGAAGAATCATGAAGGGAGAATAGAGAGATTTAGGGGAGACTTAGATACCTGAATATAAAGAGATATTATTCACAACATGTGAATAAATGCTCAGCACATGAAAGCCTTCATTAGACCAAGAGCTAATATAAAGGGATTTAAAAAAAATGTCATCATTTACTCATTACATCATTTCTTTCTTCTTTGTAACATAAAAGAATATATATTTTGAAAAAATGCCTTCGTGTTTTTCCCCTATACAACAGAAATCAATGGTGACTGAAATGGTTTGGTTATTAGAATTCAACAAAATATTGTCTTTTATGGTCAGCAGACAAAATAAACACGTACAGGTTTGGAAGGACTTAAAGGGGAGTAAATGATGACAAATTATTCATTTTTGCACTCAAAAAATTCTGTCCTGAGAGAAAACTTGATTCATAGGAAACTTCCTGAATGAAATTAAGGTATGTATTACATTGTATTCTTATCAAATTATTTCTGTATACATAGGAAAACTTTTTTTTGTTTTGTTTAAATATATGTCCCAGTTAATGCCGTTTTGAAACGCTAGCCTTAAATGCAGCATTCATCAGATCTACTCTCAAAGTGAATGACGCGCCAGCACCACCATGGAAATTTCACCTCCTGCCATACAAATACATGACCAGGGCTGAAATAGGACAAGACTTCGCTGTTATATGTGACAAATTTTCAGTGCGCTCCACAGACTACAATACAGGGTTTGCACTGATGTCACTTTCCCACCGAAACACACTCCTTCAGCCAGACAGAGTGGCAAAAGAGCTGCTGCGTGAACGGATTTAATAGGGAAGCTCAGAAAACGTGAGTAAAACACATTTTTCTTGACTCGATATGATGTTCCTTACAACTTACAAAATATCCAGTAGTCCATGGATACTGATATGCAGCCAGGAATCATGTTTCCTTACATTTATATGTGCATGATTTCAACATTGGGGAAATATACAAAGCAGATTTGCCTGTGAACTCATTTTGTAAAAACAAAATAGGTTGGTCTAAACCCCGCTGATAACTTATATCAATGTAAATCCATGTTTCATCGCCTGGAGTCTCTTGTTTCTTAGAATTGCAGCGATCCATTTGCTTTTCCTTTCTGTAGCTTTTGGCATCCTGTAAAAATATGCCTCAGGTTTCTCATTTTAGATTTAATTTGTGTGTTCTGTCGCATTCATGTTGAAACCAATGCTGCCATTCAGTCTTTTTGCCACTCAGTGGGCTGAGCCGCACACACTCCAGCTGAAGGTGACGTCATGTGCATACCCTCTATAGGAGTACTATTGATCTAGTGCACCCTTTGTTACAGCTGTGATCGCACTATGCGTTTGACGAGTTGAAACTTAAATGTCGGACAGACAAGATGGCACAAGGTAAAGCTGGTTTTGATTGACTTTTCGAACATAAATATAAAATAAGTCATGAATATAAGTCATTGGGGAATAAACTGGAACAGGCTACTGATAGCAGTTGTCTTCCCACAGATTCCCATATTGGCTGCTCTTGCTGCTCCTGTCATGTCCTAAAACCTTTACTGAATGTTTTTTTAAGATTTTATGATTGTTAAACAACTTACTTAACATTCCTATTGGCTACTCATGCTGCTCCTGTCACATCCAAAAACCTTAACTGAAACTTTTTTTTTTTTAAGATTTAAGATTGTAAACAACTGACTTGACATTGAATAAAAATACTGTATATGAACTGTGCTTGTCCTACATACAGTAAACAGATTTTAGAGTGCATTTTTATTATTTAAAATGAAAAACCTTCAATAGGTTGACTGACCCAGCACTACGTAAAAAAAAATAAATAAAAAAATAACAATAATTAATGTATAAACCCCAAACAAGCTGGGTCAGAATAACCCAGCCATGTGTTCTGTCCAACATTTACCCAGCACTGGGTTGCCAAATAACCCAGAAATGGTTGTTTTTAACCCAGAATTTTTTAGAGTGTGGGTGAATTATCTATTTAAGAGAATCAGATTCAGGTGAAGTGAAGGAGATGCAAGAAACTTTAATGAGAGCATCTTAAAAATTGTAGTCAGATCAACATCAAAAGGAAACTATAGGCCTGAGGTTGATACTTTTTCATCAAAATGAAAAGATGAAAAGTGTCAAGGGACATATTATGTACAGATTTGTTTGTTCAGACACTACTTAAATCAGTTTGAGCCCTTCAGCAATGGGATGAAATCAAGAAAACAGTAGAAAACATAACAGAAAGCATTTGTATAAATGATGGGCACCAAACTCAACATTCCATATTTAGCATTGAGACAACTTGGACATGAAAAGCTTACTGTTATTCAGGTTTTCTAAGGTCAACGTGTGAGGCTCAAAGAGGCACATAATCACTTTTTCGAATTTCCAACTTCAACCAAAAGACTCTTTCATGAGCCCTACATACATTGTTTCACCTAAATGTTTGTACTATAGAACTTTTTCCTGACTAAACGATGAGTGCCGCCATTACAAATTCTAATTCTTGGATGCTCTTCTGTTTCTGTAACATCGGCAGCTTTGTGTCATCTACACACTTTGTGGAGTGAAGCAGTAACAAATGACGGTCATTGCGACATTGTAAAGTGATGGCGCTATGGAGCCATGTGCTTTTTAAAAACATTTTAATAGGTTTAACATTAGATTATCAGCTCGGAATATATGCTAATTTGACTAGAAACACTGGAGACTGGAAAAGCAAAGCATCCTTCTGGTTAAAAGTCAGGTGTGACTTCTGCATTCAGGAAAAAAGTCTATATCAAATTGTAGAATTCTGTATTGCAGCTCTTCTCAAGTTACTGATAAATCACTTGTGTTCTATTGTTTTGTGAATCACTTTGGATAAAACATTTGCTTAATGAATAAATGTAAACATGAATGGATCAAGCTTCATGGTGAAATCAGGTCCTGTGCGCCCTCTGGAGGACATTCTTAAAGCTTAACATCAATACAAACTTAAAGAGAGCATCCCCTGCACATATGTGAAACAGACAAACATGTACACACACACACAGAGAGAGAGGGGGAGAGTAAATAACTCTACTAATGACAATAATCCACTTCCTATAATTAGTCTGATATCAGTGACCTCCACGTGTAATTAGCTAAAGGAACCGAGGAGGCAGTCGTAAACAATGAAGATAAACATGAATGGAGCGATCAAGATAAATCAGCAGGTGACAGGAAAAGCTAAACCACAGTGCCTCAAAGCTCCAATCTAGTTCAGTTCTCCACGGGGTTCATTATAAAATATTAACGTGTGATACGGACCAGAGTTGAGGGCATGGAGAGAAGACTTTGATAGATTAACTCCAATTAAACCGTTCAATAGTCAGCACTGCTCAAGCTTTATCACAGTCACAATAATGGTGAAAGGTAACTCTGTTGTGTTATGTGGAGTGTCAGGCATATTAGCATGTTGGCTAGTTTTGACACAATAAAACAAGAGTGTCCAGTCCTGCTCCTGGAGGGCCAACGTTATGTAGAGTTTAGCTTCAACCTGCTCTAACACACCTGGACGTTTCTAGCAAGTCCTTCATAAGTAGTTCATGTGTTTTAATTAGTGACGGATGTAGACTCCACAGGACACTGACCCTCCAGGAGTACGATTGGACACCCCTGAAGTAAAACATATGGTGGCCCTGAAGTGCTAAACAATAATTCTAAAAACAAAAACTGTTATTATGTTTGTGGAATTGATTTGTTTTCTGATTTGGTTTGGGAGTTGGGGAGTTTTTTGCACTTCAGGGCTACCAAAATATCTAGAGGAAAATCTCATAATTTCATTGTCTTTATTTTTTTGTTAGTTTGGCTGCAATAGATAGGGTGTTATTGGTGGGCCTACTTTGCATAAACTGACAAATAAAATGCAAAATATAAATGGGATGCATAATGTATTGGAATAAGTAAACAAACCAAGCGTGTTAAACGCCAGTGGTGTTAAATTGTAAAACCCGGCAATAGTTTCCCTCATAATCACAATCAGAAAGAAATCTGAATGTTGTGTTGTAATAAACACGCTCTGAGTTTCATAAGGTGATGATGTTCACATTTATCTTTATAAATAAACAGTAAGGATCCAGTAAATTCAAATGCTTCACATCCTTTTAAAACTAATGTTCTATAAAATAAAGTTCAGTTCAAACAAGTACAACCTTCATCCAGATTTCCTCTCACTTTCTTTGCCACCATCATTAACCTTAAATATTGATGTTTGATTTTAAAATGTGTTTCAAGAAGAGAAGAACATCACTGAAGCGAAAGATCAGAAAGCCAGTGCGGGTCTTTATTATTATGAGGGGAGAAATGAAGAATATTGCTTTTGATCAAGCAGTGACGTGCATGCATGCACACATACGCGTCTCTGTAAGAGCACTTTAAATGCTTTGACCCATAAATAGTGTTGCTTTCATCTGGGGGGGCCGCCCAACACTGAAGCTCTGACCTGTACACAGTTCAGTCTGACACATCTTTTATGTGGGGTGATATCGAAACCTATTTTTCCTCTGTGAATTCAAAGAGAAGCTGCTTGGCTTTTATCTGAGACCGAGTTCAGTATTTAAACCCCTCTCACCTTCAGACCTGCTCTCGCATGTTACTTTGATCTCTAACGAAGTTCCTCATATACATCCAGTTTCACCTGAGGCCGTTTCGACAAGTGGACCTTTCATTGGTTTCTGGCTTGGCCAGCGCGTCCTGGTTGAATAAGTAGAAGCAGATCAATTTGAATTGCTGCTCATGTCCCCCAAGAGCTTGAGCTGTTGACTTTGCTGCATGTTTCTTAGCATTCACATCAGTGCTTTTTCATGCTTACATATACTGGAAAAATACAGGGCTACCAAAAAAACCAAATGGTACAACCCAAGTGAAAAAAAAGAAAAATCTATTTAAAATACATTTATTTTGTATACAACATACACATTTCAGGGCTCGACACAGCAGAACAATCGGGCATCTTTGAGCAACACACAGCAGCGTTTCATTACTGAATCATTCAGCATTTTTGAACAAATCAGGTGAGTCAATGATTTAGTGAGCCATTCATTAGGACAGTCATTTATTGAATGAATTAGCCATTTAAATTAATTGATTGAATCAGTGACTCATTAAGACAGTGACTTGCCGCTACCTACTGGTGGTTTGGTTTTATATTTAAGAGTATCATTGCATTTTTCCAACATTTCAGATTTATGTTAAAAAAGAAAAACATTCATCTTATAACTTTATTAATGCATTTGCAATTTTACTGTTTAAATGCATTTATGAAACCTGTTATCTTCATTAAACAGTCTGAAAGGCTCTTTCGATGCAGCTTCAGTGTTTCCTCTGCAGTGGAGTTTAACAATATTGATTTCATTTGAATGGTCACAGCCATACAGAGTCTAATTATTCTAACTGAATGTATTGATAGTATTGATAGTAAGGTTAGGAAAATATTACTTTTCATAAAGTTAAAAAGTGTCCTAGAAATCAATTTAAGGCAAATATCACAAATATGCTGATTAAAGTAAGACCTCATAGAGCAGTGATGAGACTGTTGCTTCAGAATGGATTACATTTACGCCAAACAAACAAACAAACAAACAAACAAACAAACAAAAAAGGCTTTTTTGCCCCGGACAAGTAAATGACACAGGTTAAGGCCGTCGAGCCCTGCATGTACATATTTATGTGCTTAATAAAAATACCCTGCATTTGTAATTTTGCTGTACTAAACTGGTATACTTCAAGACTGCTAAATAGGAACAACTAATTTTGTGCTTAACGCACTAATTGTGTGGAAGTAGTGCTGAGGTCCAAATAAAGATATACTTAATTATATTTGATTGCACTAAAGTGAAACAATTGCAAGTATAGTTTAGGTACACTTTAAATATCTTGCATTTAAAGACTGATATGATACAGAGATCATGCAGTCCTTATTAGTAGTGATATTAAAACACATTTTAGGCATAATATTAAAAATTTGCATTGTGCAAAAAAGAAGTACTCCAAATAAAGTTTAATTATTATTTTATATTAGTAAGTCTTAAGTGATTATTTTTACTAGGGAATACCAGGCATTATAAATTTTTTGTGCTTTACAAGTGAGAGACGTGTGAAAATGTGTTATGTAAAAGATATAATTTTCTGCCCTTAGCTTACTGAAAAGCAGTGTTGTAAAAGTGACATAGGGGAGTGCAGGGCACAGCCTAACACTGAATTTCTCAGTTTGTGTAAATCCACGTGGGGTTCAGAGTATAATTATTTATCCACATTAATTTCCCACTTGTCTAGTATAAATATGTCGCTTTGTTTCATAATTAGAGTGTATACGTTTTTCGCTATTTATCTCAAAAGAAAAGAAGTGAAATGTGACAACATGCACCGTAGGTGGGGTACATTGTAGCGTATGAGAGGCATGTTTTAACATGAACATATGGCAGTTCAAAATGTTATCAGATCTAATGAAAAATATATACAAGAGATACTAAAATATTTTGTCAATAAAATAAAACTATTCACTTTTTCAAAATAATGGCATTTTTTTTAAGAATTAAAAATATTCTAATTTTGGAGTTTGACAACCCTAGTGAAAAAAAAATATGCTAAGTATACTTGCAGCCAGACTAATTGTCAGTATACTTCAAGTGTGTTACTGATTAGTTAACTTGAAGTGTGCTATTTTGGAACAACTAATTTTGTGCTAAGTATATTTTAGTTGTAATTAAATTGTAGTAAAGTATAACTGTAAGTGTATTTAGTGTACTTTTATGTGCTAAATTGGAACAACTTCAAGTATACTTAGTATACTTTAAGTAAGTATATGCTGTAAGCTAATTGCATGCTTGATTAGTGATATTAAAGTGTACTTTGTTTGTATTACAAGTATATTACAAATTAATTAAGGGTGTCTTCAAAATATACAAGAAACACACCATAAATATATTATTTTTGAGTAAAAATATGCAAATTTTTTCCCCAATGCTGAATGCACTGGTTGTCAGGGTCATTAAAACAGTGTGAGTGAAATTCAATTGTTGGCCATGCAATAGTGTTTACTTGGCTGTACTTGTGACATCACAAACTAGTAGCTGAACTTCCAGTCCAGTGCACTGTAAATCCTAATAAGTTCAGCTTACTTAAAAAAAAGTTTGGAAACCAATTGCCTTATTTTGTTAAAGCAAACTTAAAGGTAAAACTAAAGTTAATTTAATAATCAGTTTAAAGTAAAGAAAGCAAACTCTTACAGAGTAAATTAACTAATAAATATCAAGTAGGTTTAATGTCATTTCTAGTTAACATACTCCAGGACATTTACTAATCTTACTTAAGATTTAATAGTAAGATTACTTTATTAATTCTATTTACCTAGCAGTGTTATTTTGTGTTGTGCAAACATCTTAAATGCTGTTATTCTCAACATGGATTTAATCTGCCATTTTAAGCTATGGGAACTTAAAACATTTCGTGCAATCGGTTTCCACATTTTCTTTAAGTAAACTGAACGTATTTTTATTCGTTCAACCAGCATGAAATGAACTTAACACAAGTTTGAAATTCTCAACAGTTTATTTTTGTAAAAAACTTTAAGAATATCACAATAATAAAAATTAGCTTTTAAAAAATCTGTGTTCTTATAATACTCTTTACAGACTTCTTAACTAAACAGCACTTTGTTGTCATAACATTATCTGGACCCACTGGAACACTGTTAAACAATAGAGCATTTTCAGAATGGCATGCAAACAGAACAGCAAAAATAAAATACAGGCCTTTAAAACCCATTCATGACAATTCTTCCCTCCATGATTGCCTTTATTGCATCCACAATGAGGGCATGTCCTCTGGTAGAACTGTGAGCAGGTCTACAACTGCTTGACTGAAGTCTGCATCCACATCCTAAGTAGAGAAATAAAATAGGTAGAGTGTAAATTTCTTCATTTCAATACTGGAAATGTTCTAAAAGCATATATTGACAAGGAACTTTTAATTCTTTTAATTTATAAGCAAACTGATTCATATTGATGACCAGAGTGAGTGTACAATGAGCTGTGCAAACATCAAGTACAAGGAAATGTAATTAAGCTTTAAATTATGATCACCAAAGAGAGATAACGAGATTTATAGTGTGACAGTGACATTTCACAATACATGATTTAAATCAGAGCAAAAGTGTAAATTATCATTTGTGTCAACTATTACTGCATGCCTTGTCTTGGAAGTCTTGGAATATAACACACAAGTTCCATGGACTAAATGTTTTGTACATTGTTTTCAACATTATAGATGTGAATTCACAGAACTTTTTTTTTTTTTTTTACAACATGCTAAGAATGCTAAGAGCATTTTCTCTCGTGTTATGGAGTGATGGATCACACCCATCATTTACATGATTTTATCTTAAAGGGTTTGTTCACCCAAACCAAAGATTAAAATTAGCCCATGATTTACTCGCCCTCAAGGCATCCTAGGTGTGTATGACTTCATTCTTTTAGACCAATCCAATCAGAGTAACATTTAAAAAATGTCCTGGCTCTTCCACGCTTTCCATGGCAATGGGCAGGTGTTTCTGTTCAACAGTTCAAAAGGAGTGCAAGAAAGCGCATCCATCCATAATAAAATGTGCCTCACACATGAATAAAGGTCTTCTGTAGTGGATTGATGCATTTTTGTAAGAAAAATATACACATTTAAAAAGTTTTAAACACTTTTCTCTCACTTCCACTAACTGTCATACGTGCAAGCCTTTCCAGGTGGATGTTGTAGGACGTTTGTGTGCATGTGCTGGTGTAAATATGCTAGTCGAAATGTAAGTTTCGACTAGCAAAGAAAAGTTTGTTTACAGGAGCAAAGGAAGCAAAGTTTCCTTACTTTAGCAAAAGAAAACCAGTCTGCTCTTGGTTTATATTGAAATCCTCCGACATTCTTCTTTATGGATCTTTGTTTTATACTTCTAATTCGTTACTGGTGTTTCATTTCGCTCTGTCCTGTGCTTCCATGTTTGTCACTAATCACCGGCGCATACGCACACGTACATCCTACATCAGCTGCCCGGGATGGCTTCTGCCTATGGCAGTTAGCGGAAGTGAGAGAAAAGTGTATAGTTTTAAATATGGACATTTTTCGTACAAAAACATATATTCGCTACAGAAGGCCTGTATTCACCTCTCGGAGCCGTGTGAGGCACGTTTTATTATGGATGGACGCATTTTACTGCACTTCATTAAACTGTTGAACAGAAACAGCCACCCACTGACATTATAAAGCTTGGAAGAGCCAGGATATTTTTTAATATAACTCTGATTGTATTGGTCTGAAAGAAGAAAGTCATATACAATAGGGCTGTACGATAAATTGCATGCGATTGTCATGCGCATCTTGTCAGTAAAGACGGTTATGTGATTACACAGAGCCTTAGTTCACTGACAAGCTACGCAATATCGCGTTCATACGCGCAGGTGAATCGCATTCGATTATGAACGCGATATTGCGTAGCTTGTCAGTGAACTAAGGCTCTGTGTATTAAATTCCGCTCCATCTGAATGCATGTGATAGAGATTTACTACTAATCACAGAACCATCTTCACTGTCGAGATGCACATGACAATCACATGTGATTTATCGTGCAGCCCTAATATACACCTAGGATGCCTTGAGAGTGAGTAAATCATGGGCTAATTTCCATTTTTGGGTGAACTAGGCTCTTTATTTCAAGAAGTTTATTTCAAAGTGTGTAATGATGTTTGTGATCACTCAACACAATTGCACGAATTTAAAGCATTTACACCAATTTCAGTAATAAACTGTTTCACAAAAGACAAATATAGCATCTACTGTAAAACTAAAAAAAAAAAAATACACAGAACCTTTGACAATTTTTCATAACCAGAACTATATTCATATTGAATAAAACAAAATGATGAGAGCAGAAAATCCAGTAATACTTACGAAACACATCCTGTAAAATTCCTGTGGGTCATCCTCCAGGATGACTGAAAGGCCCTGAAGTACTGCAGTGGAAACATCAGATGACTATGAAAAAATAGAGACAGGCTAAGGATAACAATCATAAGCAAATCATGATTTAAAGATGACAACTACAGTCAACATGATAAAGAAATACCTTTTAATTAACTTGATGTGAAATTTAAAATCCTTTTTTCTAGAAAATGTCAAAAGTGCAGAGTCTGTGTCCAGTGCTGCGCAGAACTCAGATCCGAGATATGCGACTGAATCCTGCAAAGATCTAAGAACAAACATTAAGTGGCTATTAACATTTTGAAGGACACAATCCATAAACACACTTTTTGAAAAGGAATAGGGTTTTGAAAATTTTGGAAATGAAAAAAAAAAACAGGTTCACCCAAAAATAAAAATTAGCTATTAATTTACTCACCCTTACGCCACCCAAGATGTTCATGAGTATTTTTCTTCAGCAGAACAGCAAAGAAGATTTTTAGCTGAAAATGTGGCCTTTGGTGATTGATAAAATTTAAGTCAGAGACTGTCCATTTTTGGAGGGAAAAAACATATCAAGGAGCACAAAATTAATACCTGTTGCTCCTGATGATATACTGAGGTTTTATCAAGATGATCGATCTGTGGAAGAAAATGAAATAAATGCTTTTAAGTCTCATTTACTGCATTCATCTTACATTTATCTAAGTAGATCCTCTCTGCAAAGTATAAAACACAAATGTAAAGAGTGTCTGTTATGTCACAAACATAGCACTTGTAACAAACATAAACTAAAGCATCTGAACTTACATTTCCACTGCACAGCAGTCATCAGCTGGTATTCTAAAATAATAAAAAAGTGTTATCCATCAATCAAAAATCAGTGAACAATGAACAAACAAAACCAAATGTATAGAGTATTTTTTTCTTATGTAATGTAAATGGAAACATCTGGTATTTTAAAACTAAGATCGTTAACTTACATTTAAATAAGTTTCAATGTTATATATACTCTGCTTGAGGAGGTGGGGGTGATGGGTCTGCTAAAGACTCGTTGACAATCTCAGAATGCGTATTGTTTGTTACTGCCTGCACATTACCGTAATTATCATACTAAGCACGCATACTATTTTCGTCGCAACCAGGTATTTCTAACAAATAATGCTACGGCTTGACTACAGTTTAGCACTCATAGTAGCTTTCAAAATCGCCGTGTCAAGTTAAAAAGAGTTATTTTAAAAGAACCCGTCTGAAGATGTAGCGTTCTTTTCCATCCGTTATTTGTACACTGACCGGATTGCGCGCTCTCTAGCGTGAATGCGGCGGTGTCTCTGAGCTTCTCATTCGAATGTACCGCGTCCAGAATAAAATATCCTACAGCATATGCTAAGCGTTTACGAAATTAAAAACGATCTCCTCGTTTGAAGTGTTTTGTTTACTTCTCACTGAATTTTGAATTCTGCAAAACGTCACATGAAACAACCGTCGTTCAAATTACTCCTATTCTCGTAACTTATCACTAGCACGAATGGATAACATAGTAATTAATAGACAACCAGGCAGCTAATTTTACAGATATGAAGTGGACATTAAGTTAAGTGGTTTGAACAGAAATCGCTTCAAATAATGTGCAGGGTCAACCGTGTTTGAGTTCTTTGAATGGGCTAAGATGTTCCACAAAACAACATGCAACAAAGTGCATAAAATCTAACCATCATAAGGACTAGCAAGCAGAAAATGAGACTAAAATTAAAAGCCTTTACCTTGATTTTACCGAAATAGATCCTCTGCAAACACACGTTGAGTCTTCAGCCGTTGTGCTTCTGCGACGTGGGGGAGGGGCAATTGTCGCCCAGTGCGCATGCGTAACAGCATGTCTTGGACATTTTGAGTAATTTTACTTAAATTTCATTAGTTATGGGAACTATCTGTTGTAATATTTCAGCAATGAAAAAAAATTAGTAAACTCAACATTTTGGTTAAAATAGAGTAAACTTACTAGTATTTTTATAGCAAGGAATACTATTTGGTTTTACAGTCTAGAACACTTTTTCTAGTGTTCGTATGGTGTGCTGTTGGTATAAAATTATAAATGCATTGATGTACATGGACCCCTCTGTGACATTGTATCAATTTATTAAAATACTTAAATCACAATTACAAGAGTAGCATTTTGTATGTATGCATACACTTTTTATACATTTAATAATGTTTTAAATGGGCTTTAAATGCATTTATCATGTTTTATTACTTTCTGTTGTAAGCATGAAGTACACTTAAAAATTACTCCAAAATTTTACTTAAAGCATACTAACAAGTTCTTTAATAATGTACTTTAAAAGTATACTTTCAATGCATTGTTACATTTCAGCACACAGTTAAAAATAATACTAAAATATATTTACATAAAGTGCAAATAAATACACTTTTAAAAACAAACAAAACTACATTTCAAGTATATTTTTAGAAAATATATTTTTTTAGAAAATATACTAAATTACAATTATTTTAAAGTGTGTTAAAAGTTGTATTGTGAAAATAGGTAAAAGCATGGTGGTAATACACTTATAATATATTTAAAGTTAGTACAACTTTTGGTTAGTATATTTGCAATGTACTATTGAAACAGGAAATATATTACAAATACAATAAAGTATACTTTTTTTTCACTAGGGAATGAACACATCACAACCATGCTTGGGACATCCCTGATCGCAACACACAGCTATACAGTATAGTTCAAAACAATGCGCGCACATTAAGAAACACATTCACATTCAGAAAAACACAGAGATACACTCCCTTCCCTCCACACACAGCTCTCATAAAACACGAGACTCATAAACGAGCCAAAATGCAGAAATTAATATTTCTTGAAATATTAATTTCTGAACATTAAACATCAATTGTCAGACTTTATTCACTTGTTTCTTGTGGTTTCTCATTAAAATTAACTAAAAAGTTAATTGTGTAAATTGCATCGCTAATATCATAGAATAGGATCTTTTAATAATAGCGGGGCACATTGTAACGCAGTGTTACAACTTTCCCCATCTGCGCGACTGGAATTTAAAACTGGTTAGTGATGGTTTGCGAAGCATTAATAAACTATTTAAACTGATAAATAACAGATTGGAGATTAAAATAATAGCAGATTTGTCTCATTTTAAATTAACACTAAAATGAACTCTAAATGAACACTAAAGACATTACTTGCATACAGACCAAACAAAACGGTGAACCAGGCTGGAACTAATACCATTAGATGTGTGGCACTTCAGGAGAAAATCATCAAACTTCCTGTGCTTATCCCAGACTATACAAGGTGATCAACAGGTGTGCATGAAAAGCTATATATATATAGGTTGACAACCTTTACAAATACACATTTCCCTAAGGCTAATGATACACAGGGCAACTTTTTAAGCAATATTACCGTATACTGGCAACCGGGCGAGACACATGACCGTTCTATAGTATTCAAATAGAAATCTGTACCCATTCTCAATAGGAAAGTGCAAAAGCAACACTGGTCAAAAAGTTGCCCTGTGTATCATCAGCCTAATATTTTTAGATGACAGCTTATTGCATTATTAGGATACATGATTTCTAAATATGACCCTATAAAAATTAATTCTGACCAGTTACTTACCCAATTTATATATTTTTTTTTCTTTTTGTCAAAAAGGAGGAAAAAAAGTGACTGAAAATAGTTTCAATAATCAACATTTAAACTCTGTGTTAGAGCAGATTTAGATTTTTTGATTAAATGAACTAAACAAATATAAACTGATATTGTGATATTGTACAACCTAGGCTCAACAGGAAAAAAATAAAAATAAAAATGTACCTGTGATAACACTTCTGCAAAATGATATTATGCCGCCTTTTGCACCTTTGGTGCGCTTTCACAGTGACATGTCTAACAATAAAACACTGCCATATTCAAATGTGAATCTAGCAATGTTTTAATGTTAAATATTGTACATAACGTGGCAGTTCTGAAATAAAATATCCGGTTAGTGGTGTTAAAATGTTAATGTTCTATAATGTTGGAAAATAATGCACAGCACCTGCACTATAAACCTAACCAATAGTGTTAACGAAAGTATATAAACACATTTTCTGAATTAAGCAGCTATGCCATTTTAGGCATGACTCTGTAAGTCCGTGAAATCTTTTATTATGTCTCTTGTTTTATAAGACTTGTAGTTGAGACAGAGCAAGTTTACTAGAAAAGCCATACACCTGGAGTTGATATGAAAAAGTATTTGTTTACAAATTATCCACTAAGGTAAAAGTGTTTTGAAATCATACTATTATGTAAGGAACTGTGAGCAAACATCTTTATTAATCAATTATTTGCCCTGCTGTTTTAGTGCCACTAGTGCTCATTTCAGCTTGAAACTGCAGTGAATTCTATGTATAGGTATTATATAGGAGATTGGCAAAATTGTAGGTATAGGCACATTTTTCCAATAAGCCTACAGTGTGTTGCAGGGTCAATATTTACTATTAATCAAGAAAAACACAATATGGAACTCAAAATCCTCACTGTGTCTCATTCAATTCCAAAACTTATCAAAATGAGGACTGGAGTCTAAATAAAGTGGATATAAACATTAGATGGTTTTAATCTCAGCAACTTCAACAGATGCACAAAGAGATTGACCCAATTTGTACAGCTAAGGTTAATGAAAATCGTTAAAATATGTGTTAACATACATATAGATGTTGACAGATTGTCTCGTGCTAAGTCTAATTCCCTATTTCAGCTGTTACATGTGTACACAAATAAAATAAAATCTTTAGCTTCTTGTCTCAAAGGGCCAGGAGACGCTTCACATGTCGCACATAAATCTCAAGCTGGAATGATGCCCAGAATTTCCACTCCTGGAGAGAGCGAGTTTTAAATGATTTCTTAATGAATTTTCTCACACCCAGAGTTGGTATCAGTACAACAATACAGTGCAAAGCAACACTGCAGCAATCGGAGCCATGCCAGTGTTTATGCTGTTTTAATAGAGGCAAACATGCTGTACTTGGGTACGCATGAACTCACACAGCCACACACACTTCCACTTACATCTGCTTGATATCCCTCTCTTTCACATACACACACGCACACACAAATAACTTTCGCATTCCTAATTTAGATTTTTTGATCTCTCTTGTTCTCTAACAGCAGGGGACTTCAGCTAAGTCTAAGGGGTCTAAGGCAAAACTGCAGGGGATCCACCAATTATTGTTTGATCTCAAACAATTTTTTGTGGAAAAAAATATGTATTAAAAAATATAATAAGCTAAAGTTCAGTCATGATTTATTCTCACATATAAAAAAAAGGCTATAATGTACCATTGATATTAAAATACTGTACATTCTAAATGATGCAATGTCTTTATTCTATTGAATCAGCACACATGAAAAATATAGATGGGCTGACTTTAAAAAATAAATGCACATTTCATTTTAGAAAACATACAGACTACAAGTTTAAAAGGAACAGTTCATCGAAAAGTAATTATTAAATGTATTTTCTTCCTCCATCGAAAAAGGGTGAAAATCAAAAGTTTCACTAATATAACTCTTCCCACCTCTATCAAAAATCAGCTGTGCATGAAAAGCTACAAAAATTACATTTAAAATTACATTTATAGACACATTTTCCTAATAATTTTAGAAAACAATGCTAATGCTATCCCACTTTTTTTGTTTTATTTTACTTGTTTATAGTTTTATCATTGTTGGTTTGTCCATATTAATTTCTTTGTATATAATAACTTGAAATGCTAAAAAAAAACTTCTGCAATGAAATGAAAATAAATATCAGCTTATTGATGTCTACCCTAATTTATCTTTACATTGTATCTATATATGAATTTTGTCCACCAAGATGTCCTTGGCCTAAAAAGGTTAAAGACCCCTGCCTAACATATCAAATTCGACTGTGTTTACTTTCTTAAAATATCCACAAAGTCCAGTCTAGTTAAGTTCTTTCCTTCTTTTGTCAGCCACTTTATTGTGTTCATAACACATGCTATTTCTATTTTCTTGCTATTTCTCTTTGAATAATTCTGAAGGTTATGTGATACATGCTGATGATAGATGTTGGACTGAATAAAAGACCCAGAAGAACAAAGGATGCTCATCATCATCTCTCTTTTACCCTCACTCACACACATAGACTGTAAATGGGGAATTTAGATTCCAAGGCTGCACTATTCTTCAAGAGAATGTCTCCAGCGAGAGCGCAATGTGCAGTTGAAGTGAAGTGAATGGAGGGCATCTGCTGGACTTATGGGTGCGTGTGTTACATTTGTAGTGTGACAAACGCTTGCAGCACATATTATAGAAGTCCATGTTAATATGCAGATATATGCAAGTCATTTTCAATTGTCTGAGAGAGCTAATTTGAAGCTGACAAATTTCTTATTACAGGACATGAAATGCATTGTGGGAAAAGCTGTCTTAGAACTTTCGCCAATTTAATTTGAGAGAAAAGTATGCCAGCAGCATGAATAGGTGTCATTAGGCCAACAGTTTGGTAAGGTTTCATTCAGGAATTTTGTGCCTGTTTGCAAGTGTTATGTAAATGTGTGAAATAAGTGTACAAAAACTAGACTGATTGTTGTATACGCAGATTATTTTTTGAAAATATTGAATTTTGTCAGTATATTTGTAAACAGATCCAGTTCCAAACCCGTCAGACCTTCATTCTTCTTTGGAACACAAATTAAGATATTTCTGATGAAATCAGACAGCTTTTTGACCCTGCAGAGAGATTTTATCAAAAATATCTTAATTTGTGTTCTGAAGATGAACAAAGGTCTTACGGGTTTGGAACGACATGAAGGTGAGTAATTAATGACAGAATTTCCATTTTTGGGTGAAATGTCCCTTTAAATAAAGTAATAAAAATAAATGCCATATTTGTTTTTATCATCACATACACTTCTGTTCAAAAGTTTATGGCTAGTCACCGTAAAGACATTTATACGTTACATAAAATTATATATAAAATATATGCTGTTCTTTTGAGCG
Organism: Labeo catla; assembly: GCA_012976165.1. Taxonomy (NCBI): domain Eukaryota; kingdom Metazoa; phylum Chordata; class Actinopteri; order Cypriniformes; family Cyprinidae; genus Labeo; species Labeo catla. The sequence continues at coordinate 282,020 of VONZ01000186.1, read as the reverse complement.
CTCTATTCATGAAAGAATCATGAAAAAAAATGTATCATGGTTTCCACAAAAATACCACCAAATCAGCATATTATAATGATTTCTAAAGGATCATGCGACACTAAAAAAAATTTGCTTTGCCATCAGAAGAACAGCCTTGGCCAGCATAAGACTGCTTTAAAAAAACATCTTAAAAATCTTACTGACTGCAAACTTTTGAAAGGTAGTGTAGCTACTGCATTTTTAATGGTAAATATTTTATTAAATCTTATCAGGTAAACAGTTTTCTGACAACTCTAGTGTGTATGCTATACACAGCATGCACATTTTCTGTATGTATAAAATACCTACATGACATCTGACTAAAATATGCCAAAATAATATGAATAGGAAAAACATAAATAAAACCTGCTGAAGCTAACAAAACATAAAGAAATTGAAAATGGAAAAAATATATATATAAAAAAAACTGGACCAACTTTATGTCAGATGGCCTTAACTTCTATGTACTTACATAAAAAATAATAAGTACAAAGTACTTATGTTCATATTTTATTGCAAAACACATTTGCTGCTATTGAGATGGGATACGGGTAGTGTTAGGGACAGGTTTAGTGGTATGGGTAGGTTTAAGGACGGGTTAAAGGAGAAGTCCACTTCCAGAACAAAAATGTACAGATAATTTACTAACCCCTTTGTCAGTCTATAAGAAATTATGTTTTTTGAGGAAAACATTCCAGAATTTTTCTCCAGATAGTGGACTTCTATGGTGCCCTCAAATTTGCATTTCCAAAATGCAGTTTAAATGCAGCTTCAAATGGCTCTAAATCATCCCAACCGTGGAAGAAAGTTCTTATCTAGCAATTATTTTCAAAACTAATTGACAATTTATATACTTTTTAACCTCAAATGCTCGTCTTGTCTAAGTCTACATGAACTCTGCTTTTTTCCAGTTCAATACGGTCAATACAGTTAGGGTATGTCGAAAAACTCCCATATCATTTTCTTTTCCAACTTCAAAATCATCCTACATCGCTGCAGAAGTACCGACCCAGTGTTTACAAAGTGAACATAGAGAGAAACGCCCTTTACAAAAAAAGGTAAAACAACAATGTAAGGCGATTTTGACGTTGAAGAAGAAAACGAGGCGGGAGTGTACCTTTATCACATCGGAATTGAACACCGGAAGCGCTCGTCGAAGCAGTGTATCGATTCTTCCGGTTATGTATATTATTCAATATGCTGTAATCACTAGTTGAATAAAAGCCTGTTAAAATGAGCATCTGCAGGTTGATTTCAAAATCCGGACATTTTCAGAGACAGGCGAAGAAATATTCTGATAATTACTGTGCACAGAATTTTCCAAACGCAACGGAACTTGTAGTTTTAATCCAACGTACCGATCTGAGAAACCCATGGCTCATAAACATGACTGATTTCACCACACTGCGTCAATGCTGCAGTGTGGTGAAATCAGAATCAACATATTTATTTATTTATTGTATTAAATTCTAGTCTTTATTCTGTCATTTTTCATTCACAGTCATTTCACTGAATGTAATTCACGTTTATGCCAAAATTCTTAAATAATACTCAAATCACGCTGTCAACGCGTTATACTGTCTAGATTAATTAGCTAAAATGTTCAACATTATTTCTTTAAGGCAACGCCCGCACATTCATTCATCTATTTTAATATCACTCTTACGAAAATTAACCATGGTGTGTGTAGTAAAACTATGGCAATACAGTTGGAAATCAGTCCACGGAAAAAATAAAAATATAACATGGTTACTACATTTACTATAGTAAATCCATGGTTAATTTAGTAAGGGTGTTTATTTAAAATGTATTTTAATGTAAACAGGTATAAAATATGATGAGAAAGACATTGTTAATGAGAAGACGAAATTGACTGCAGCAGGTTAAATTTATTTATTATTCATATTAATAGGAACATTTCAGCAGGTGATATGAGATGTAGGCGTAAACATCCTCAGTTTCGAAATGCATACTCCATGCGAAAGTGCTCCTGCGTAATATTTTAGAAGGACCTTAATTTATCCCACGCATCTCATCCGTGTTGTGTCAGGAACTCGTGAAAACTGAGGCAGTGTGTCATTGTTTGTAATAAAAGCAGCCAAACACACTGCAGTAACACCGACGAAAGAAAGGAAAGAGAGGATTCTCCCATTAGTTTTCATTGCGTTGCGATGGGACCGGAAGTGGGGATACACTGCTTCGCTTACCGGATATAGGAAGTGAGATAAAGGTCCATTTTTGACATAACTGTATTGACCCGGATTACACAGACTACGCATGCGCAACGCAGAGACAAGTCAAGACTAGCGCTTGAGGTTAAAAAGTAAATAAACTGGCAATTTATTTAAAAAATGGCCGATCGTTTCCTTAGATAAGACCCTTCTTCCTCGGCTGGGATCATTTAGAGCCATCTGAAGCTGCATTTAAGCTGCATTTTGGAAGTTCAAACTTGGGGGTACCATTGAAGTCCACTATATGCAGAAAAATTCGGGAATGTTTTCCTCAAGAAACATAATTTCTTATCGACTGAAAAAAGAAAGACATGAACATCTTGGATGACAAGGAGGTGAGTAAATTATCTAAATTTTTGTTCTGGAAGAGGAAATATATATATCACATAATGGACTGCTATGGTGCCCCGAATTTGAACTTCCAAAATGCAGTTTAAATGCAGCTTTAAATGATTCCAAATGCGGTTGTAAATGATTCCGGTGGAGGAAGAACGGTCTCTTATCTAGCGAAATGATCGGTTATTTTCATTAAAAGAATACAATTTAAATACTTTTTAATCTCAAACGCTCGTCTCGTCTTGCTCTCCCTGAACTCTGTGTATTCTTACTCAAGACAGTTAGGGTATGTCGAAAACATTGTATTTTCTCCCTCAACTTCAAAAATCATTTCAAAATCATTCTACATCGCTGCACACGACACAGTCTTTGCAAAGTGAACATGCAAAGAAATCAAACATCTTTAACAAAAAAGGTAAAACAGCGATATAAGACGATTTTTAAGTTGAGGGAGAACATGAACCGGAACAAAAACAGAGTTCAGGCAGAGTAAGACAAGACGAGCGTTTGACATTAAAAAGTATATAAATTGAAAAAAAACATAATTTCTTTACGCCTGAAGAAAGACATGAACATCTTGGATGACAAGGGGGTGAGTACATTATCTGTCAATTTTTGTTCTGGAAGTGGACTTCTCCTTTAAGGTGTAAAGGATAGATCAACAGTGTTACTATAAATAATTACGGAAATTTTACAATGTAAGTACAATATAAAACGTATGAATGCAATGCACAATAGTGCGTTGTATCAAATGAATCAATTTAAATGTAAGTACATAGTAGTTATGGCCACCTAATATAAAGTGGGACCAAAATGCAAAATTATAATCTTGACACAAATGTGATGAGACATGTAGTCACCATTTCACGCTGTCAATAGGACTCCCCAAACTTGGGGAGAAGAAAGTAAATGTCAGCTGGTTCCTGCACACCCTTGTACAGCCATAGCCGCATGAAGAAACTCTTCTCAGCTACACCTGCTTGTCCACCTGCGCCCCTCTACACCTCTCTGTGTTTTATATCTTCCCTCTCGCGTTCCTATACACCTCTAGAGCGCAGGGCACAGTGATGAGGCGTTGCTTGTCACAGAACCTATAATATCCGTCTGCTAACATATCTTTTTCTGCCTGAGAAGCAAACATAACTCAGCCTTCCTTAAACTCATGTGTCAAGAGCATTCAGCTCATTTCTGTGCTAAAACACCTTCTTCCTTTTTTCAGGTACATTTCTGTCTGTCAAGGCAGTGGCTGTCAGGATTCTTCATTCTGCTCATCCTCTCATTAACTCTCTTATAATTGCCTCAGAGCTCTAATGTTGCCCGTCTTTTTCAGGCGAACAGCCTTTGCAGCGGCTACGACGTCTCGATTCTTAAAATGGCATAATATACTTGTCACTTTTTATGAGTGGAAATATAGAGATTTGAAGTAAATGTGTGAGTGTGTGTCTGCCCTTTCCGAGAAACGTATTCATCCATTCTCTTTGAAGAAACCCATTACTGCCTTACCCACACATGAGAATGTTTTACTATAGCTCTCGTGGGTATAACAATGTAAAAACAAAAAGAAGAGATGAACAGGGAAATAAAGCAAGAATCCTTGTAATAAAAACACTAGAAACCGGAGAAAGTCATAAAAGGGTTGCGGTTGTGTGCTTTGTGAGAAAAAATGAGGAAAATATTGTGACATAAAGAACACATACCACAACACACACACAAATGTGATATACTGAAAGTGATTTTTGTTCAGTCACTTTGTTACAAAAATTTCAGAAGTTTGAGATCAATGTTTTTTTTTTTTTTTTAAAGAAGTCATTTCTGCTCATCCAGGCTGCATTTATTTGATATAAAATATACAAAAAAAAAACAACAACGACAACAAAAAAAAACAAAACAGTAATATTGTGAAATATTATTGCAATTTAAAATAGTGTTTTTCTATTTTAATATACTTTAAAATGTAATTTATCCCTGTGATGCAAAGCTGAATTTTCAGCATCATTACTCAGCGTCACATGATCCTTCAGATATCATTCTAATATGCTGATTCATTATCAATGTTTGAAACAGTTGTGCAGCTCAATATTTTTTTTGGAACCTTTTTTTCAGGATTGTTGAAAGAATAAAACGTTAAAAAGAACAGCATTTATTTAAAATAGAAATCTTTTGTAACAATATGCATTGCCGTTCTTTAATTAATTAATTAATTAATTAATACTTTTATTCAGCAAGGACGTGTTAAATTGATAAAAAGTAGGGCTGTCAAATGATTAATCGCATACAAAATAAAAGTTTGAGCTTGCCTAATATGTGTGTAATTATTATGTATATATAAATACACACAAATGTATGTATATATTTAAGAGAAATATGTTATGTACAAAATATTTTTTTTATATATATATAATATATATTCTATAAAATTCTTAAAAACATATACTTGTAAATATTTCTTAAATATATACTTGAATGTGCTTGTATTTATATATGCATAATAATTACACAAAGCACATATATTAGGCAAACTCAAACTTTTATTTTTTATGCGATTAATCGTGATTAATCTTTTGCCAGCCCTAATAAAAAGTGATAGGAAAGACTTATATTGTTAGAAAAGATTTATTTTATTTGAATAATTGTTTTGTTTCATTTTGAATAAATGCTGTTCTTTTTTTTACTTTTTATTCATCAAAGAATCCTGAAAAGTTTTGAACGGCAGTGTTTACTTAATTAATTAATTTATTTTGATTGAGAGAGGTAAATTTATGCTTAACGTTAACCTTACCATTACAGGAATAAATAACACTTTAAATTTACTATATATATATATATATATATCACAATATACTGTTTTTTTTTATTAATCAAATGATGATTCTTTCAGTCTTTCAAAAACATTCAGAAGCTTATGAATGGTAGTTTGTATATGCAATTAATATCAAATTTTCCAAATTTATTATATCAAAGTTTTGATATGTTTAATGGTTTTGTATCGGTCAGCCTTCCCGATGTGAGCTTTTATCCAGTAGCGGTAAATAAGACCAAAATGGGGAAAGACTGAAAAGGAGGAATGATGAAAGGATTAGGATGGAGTTAAAGGTCAGACTGAAGCAGAAAGTGAAAAAGTGAGATGCTGAACATAAAGAAATACAGAGACACAGAGTGAAATGTGTTTATGAAAAGCTGGATGGATCTGGATCAAAGCTGGATTCCTGATTCACAGTCAGAACAGGTTATCAACACGTACTGATGCATACTTATGACATGCCTTGTTACTGTTCTGTCAGTTCTGTCACAGTGCAAAATACAACATCAATATCAGGCCGTTATTACATCAACCTTTAGTCACTATGGCCCCAAGCTTTGGATCTCTCCCTCAGACAACCTACGAGCTGTCGCACGCTTTCAAAAAGGATCTGTCATCATCACTCCAAGACTAAGAGAAGATTTCAGTACCTCTTAAATGAATAATAAGAGTTGGTACCATAAACTAATTTTAAAACCATCCTCTGTAATTTACAAAAAATATTTTTTTCCCTGTCTGCTTTTCTGGCAAGCACCACTAAAGAAATAAAAGCAGCCATATTTTTGCAGTTAGATTCTCCTTGAACTCCGTTGCCTGTAATGGGAACTAAATCTGAGCACAGCTAATGTGTTTTGCAATTCCTGACCTCAACCTAGCACTGCTGGGATTCAGAGTATCACCAGAGGTTGCACAAAATCAGTGTTTTTATGGTAATTCTCAACTTTTTACCTTCATTTCCATTTATTTCTCTTTCTAAATGATAAGTGTTTTCAATGGTATAGCCTTTATGTATATGAAAAATGTAAACTTTGTTTCTGTTATGTTCATTAAGTAGCATCAACACTATTAAAAAAATCATTACAAATGGCGAGGTCGCTCCCTTCAAAATCGTTTGACCTTTTGTCTCGCTTTCTCTGTCTGCTCTCACAGCAGTCTGCATCTGTTTAAAAATAAAGATGCAAAGGTAATTACTAATTTTTAACACACAACTTTGATAACTCTCATAATTTCACCTTCAGTTCTTATAATTGTGACTGCCATTCAAAAGAAATTTCAAAAGAAATTCATACTTTTATTCAGTAAGGATACATTCAACTGACTAAAAGTGACAGTTAAACATTTATAATGCTCCAAAAGTTTTTTTTTACTTTAAATACTGTTCTTTTAAATTTTCTAATCATCAAAGAATTCTGAAAAAAAAGTATCATATTTCTTATTGAGTAGCACAACTGTGTTCAGCATTGACAATAATAAGAAATACTTCTTGAGCAGCAAATCAGCATATTAGAATAATTTCTCAATCATCATCATGTGACACTGAATGGCTGCTGAAAACTGAATAACACTGAAAACTGAAAAAAATATTTCATAGTATTACAGTTTTTACTGTATTTTTTTTTATCAAATAAATGCTGTCTTGGTGAGCACAGGAGACTACTTTCAAAAACATAAAAAAATTAGGGCTGGCCTTGACTAAAGATTTTTATTTTAGACTCATAGAGACTCACATGTTTATTAATAAAACATATAAATCATAATAATGAGCCTTTAATTGCCTACTTAACCGGATAAGCCCTAAAGCACACACACACAAAAAAGCTTGCCACAGTGCACTGGCAGATATAATAATTATGAATGTGTCAGGGAAAAATAGCAAGGAGACTGCATTAATGTTTTAATAATTTATTGATAAACTAGCACTTTCTTTGTTTTCGGCTTAAGAGATGAAGTCGGACAACACTCTTTATGCATGTTTCATAAGGATTACATAATCTGAAAATATTTGTTTTCTATTTGAATTGGTTCATGTTAAAGTAGACATTTCACTTCCTATATATATATTTTTCATGTCTGTAAGGCAAGTATACATAAAGTTTCGAAGTTTCATGCTCAAGTTCACAGAGACAGAGAAAAGCGCATTCTGTTTATTCACATTATTTTACAAAAGCACAACGTTTTGTTGTTATTTTGATTGCACAGACATAAACGTTGAGTCTTTACAGTTTCAAAAGATGTATTACTTTTATCTGCATGACCAAAAATGACAGAGTATTTTAAGAGAAAGTGACCGCATCAGCGCCTCCATCTGTCATGCAGTGAGCGTGCTACTATTCAGCTTCCACACTCTGCACACACACTTGAATAGTGCACATTTTTGTATAGTAACATTAGATTGAGCTGCCATGCAAAATTGCTACTACATACATCTTTCAGATGAAAGCCATGTTTGAGGGTGATGAATGTTAGTAGGTACTAGGGATGCAACAATACAGTTAGTCCACGGTTCAATACGCACCTCGGTTTTTAACCACGGTTTTCGGTTCGGTTCGGTTTTGATAGCTTGCCACATCAGAGTGTTTTTTTGCATCTAATTAACAACAAAATACTTCTGTAAAGCTCTGTACACTGGAAAAAGCATGGATTTTTAAATGTCTGCTTAATATTCTTTTGAGAGAGGTATTATTTTTCCGATTTTTATGCAAAATAGGATGGGTTTCATTCATACTGGACGTCAGAAGGCGCCCTCGAGCAGAAAATTCACATATGCGTCAAAGAAGTAGCACTGACTACGTTCCGTTCCAGCTTCTCTAATATGGATAAAGGTATAACTTTAAACGTTTTGAATGATGAAATGTTAGGACAATAAACACTCACCTGCAATAATATATGGGTTATTTGTGTTCTTTAAGCCATCTCGGGTATTTTCATAATGATATTTGTAAGTCATAATCAACATACAGTGTAGAATATATTGTCTGCCTCATTCTATGATAAGAAGCCACATCAGACCACAAAAGGAAGTTATTTCAAACACTCGACTGATGCTGTGAAGTAAAAATAAGTTATAATGTTCTCTTTTGTTGGACAACAGGTTTAGAAAGGCTTATCATTGCATTTCATTAGAATGGAAGATACTCTGCGTGTGTTGCTTTTTCAAATAAAAGCAGGGAAGCGTTTTCTCAGCTCAGCATTTGAAATCATGGGCACACACAGCAAATTTCGAGAGAAATAAAACAAGGAAATTATTTAAATGCAAAACCAAAAAACCGCAATTCACAAGCGTGTATTGAACCGTGGATGTCGTACCGAACGGTTCGATATTATATTGAGTATTGTGACATCCCTAGTAGGTACTATATCATCACAAAGACCAGCCATTAACTATCTGTCCATCACGGACTTCGTGAATTTTCCACTTCCTGTGGATTTTTATTCTGTGACTAAGCGGCTTATACATTTTGGTCGACCAAGCTTCTTCCTCTCGACTAATGGTTAGTCAATTATTTGGGGGCAGTCCTAAAAACATCTTACCTTAAACTCTTGAACAGTAGTGTATGTTTCACAATTTTGACTTTATTTTTCTTACAGAATAATTGTAGAATTGTGGCTTTAAATCTCATAATATGACTTTATATCCTGCATTTGCAACTTTATTTCTCACAGTGTGAGTTTAATTCTTAAATTAAACTATATCACAGTTACCCTTTTTTTTTTACTCTGAGGTAGAAACTGGCTTCCATGCGCAGTCCTAACACATCCCAAATGGATTTATGTGAGCCTATAGAGTAAATCTTGAACCCTCAGAGGTACATCCTACAAATCTAATAGACTCTAATGAGTGTAATTGGGTTGAGGGTATAAGATAAGGCTGTGCAAAAGAATGCCTCACAGCTCTGCACGTTTACAAAGAAGTACGCTAGGGAAATGGTGTATACACAGTATTCAACACCCCTGAAGCGTGCCTGAGGCCACGGTAATACTCACATGTTGCAGGTCAGAGCTGCTAGTGCTATTCAGAGCATTTAATTATCTTAAACTCAGGCTGAGGCATGTCACCAAGGGCGAAAGGACTCTGACTAACTACCGAGAAATGAACTCGGAGAACAGTAAGCTGTGTCAGCGTGTCTGCGAGATCCTCAACAAATATGAGAATTAGTGACTTCCAGCCTCTCGTAGAGAAATATAGACATAGACATGCACATAAACACACACACTTGTCAGTGGGGCTTTAATGCTAAATTCAACTCTTTCAAGGATCTGTCAACCATGTACGGGCCTTTGCCAAACATTCAAATGCCAGCACCTTCTCACTCTTACCTTCTATCAGTCTTTCTGTCATTCTTTTTTGTAGTCCTCATCTTTCTTCTCTTTGTCACTTGTCATTACTGTCTGTAAATGCCAGCTGATAGAGCGGCCATAAATCCACTCCTGTCCTGCGCACCTTTCAAATTCATCTTCTTTTGTCTCACACACAAAGAAATAAGAACATCTTGAGCAACACATAAAAAAGATTCATTTTAAATTTGGATTCAAGAATACCAACTAACATACCTGCTTCATTCCAAACCTGTATGACTTTGTTTCTTCTGTGGAATGCAAAAGATATTTTGAAAAATCTTTCTGCTTTTTTGTCCATACAGTCGAAAAAAACCCTGAATATATAGAGCTTTGGAACAACATGGCATTGCACTGTAATAAAAAGCAACTGCATATTTTCCAGTTTATGAAATCTTTTGAGTCGTGAATACTAAGAAATGCAGTTTTCTTGAAACAAACTACATAAAAACCCTTGTGAGACCAACAGAATTACACCATTGCAGAAATGTTAAGTAAAGGAAATGAAAGGAAAGGAAAGGACTCAAACATGTGACCTTTAGGTTATACGTCCAACTCTCTAACCATTGGGCCACGACTGCCCCAGTCTTTGTGGGGCTTTGTGAGTTCACAGCATGCATTGTAGCATGAATAAGTTATGTAGTTACTATCATAAGATTATTATTTTGCTGTTTGCTGACTTCATTTAAATGCCAATAACGTCATATTTAGCCCCTGGAATTCACCAGGTGATCCCCGACAAAAAAAGTGTGTATTTTACACCCCGAAATGCGATTTTTAATGGGGGACCCCCCTCAAAATGCGATTGGACTAGTTTTGGGCGGGTTTTGTTGTAACACCCTGGCAACCCTAGCATACACCTTTACATGAAACAATAATATAGTGCTCCAATCTGTCATTCTTAAAATAATGACATAAAAACATTTTGTGCCCACAGCTAAAGTTTAGCTGCTAAACTGGAAACACTTAACAAAACAATAATGGTGGATATGTTAACCTATGTGTGTGCTAACATGAATATCTGATGAAACAACACAGTCTGTAAACCAAAATATGTCTACTGTAATGTCTGAAGAATGACAGACAAAAGACACTCTGTGTCTTAACTTTTAAATATATATTATAAATAATCAGAACAACGACAGTCTACAATAATGGACACATTCTTAGGAAATAGTGGGTTCACAGCGAACTGTTAAAAGTATTTCAGCAAGACAGCAATATTGTGTTTACCTGGAAACCTAAAACTGCACTAGAAAAACGCACAACAAAAGGTTCGAATTGTATTTCTGTGGTATCATTGAGGACAGCGTCTTCTAGATATGATGTAAACACAATAACTAACGTGTTTGTGGGCAGGTGGGGATTATGCTAATGTGTTACCCAGTGACGTAGATCGGTAAGAGGCAGAAGATTCGAAAATATGACGATTTGTTAAGGCAATTCTGAGTCTACTCTTTCTTTTAAGAGACAATATGAACTTTTTTGATTACCAACTGTGCAAAACCCATATGACCTGCTCTTTAACATTATCTCAACTATTTATTTTTTTGCAACGTGAATGATTCAGCATTTTCATTTTTGAGTGAACAATCCTTTTAATTCTTTAAATTACTGCATGTCTGTGACAGTGCTCCAATAATCCCAAGTGTTTAAGCAAGATTTCAATCCCGTCTGTCTAGAGAGCTCTGAAAAGTCACATTATCCCTCTTATCTTCTTGTTCTGTGGTTCTGTTTTGCTGGGGCAGAATTTATCCGTTAAATATGGAAATATTAAATATAAGCAAACATATGTTCACCAGCCAGGTTTTCACGTATACGTTGATTACTTTCATAATAATAGACGGTTGACTAAAAGTGCAAAAGCTCTCACAGGTAAGCTTCTTCGCATAATAAAATAACCAGTCTGTCATACTCTCCTCTTCTCTTGTGGGTTCATACAATGTGCTGCCTCTCTGATGAAGTTAACAGACTAATTAAGACTAAAGAAAACTTGTTTCCCAAGGGCAGCCTCTCCAATCCGCTGCTAATTAAATCTAGGGAGTGTGAGTGATACACAGCCAGATCGGATGTGATGGCACATTCCTGGATGAGGCTGAGATGGTCTAAGACATGAGAAGAGAGAGAGAGGGTTGATACTCATCGTTGTGTAATGGACAAGTCATTGCAGAACTCTAGTTACTTACTGAGAAGTAATTGAAATGGAAAAAGAAAAATGGAATGGGAACAAGCACTGCACTGAAAAAAAAAAAAAACTGGGGATAATGGAATAGAGCACTTAAGACAGGTGTACACTTAGTTTTCCCTGTCCTGTATGATTGCTTGTCAGACTGCACAATATGACCCAGGTGGGATTGTGGTAAAAAAGCAAGACAGACTGTATGATATCAATGGTCGTTTATTTCAGACTGTACAATATATAAGACTTAGATCATGATTGACAGCGCTGACTGGGTGTTTTACATCATCGCGTATGTCATGCTCTGACATCCTCGCTGAAATGTACCACACAAACATTATGTTCAGTTAACCATCCATTACCACAGTGCTAAAGTATAACATGCAGTACTATTCAAACATTTGGGGTTGGTAACATTTTTTTATGTTTTTGAAAGAGGTCTCTTATGCTCTCCAAGGCTACATTTATTGTACCAAAAACACAGTTAAAACAGTATTACAATCTTAAATAATTGAATTAATTAATTTGAATTACATTTTAAAATGTCATTTTTAGCAGACATTACTCCAGTCTTCAGTGTCACATGATTCATCAGAAATCATTTTGTTGATCTGCTGTTCAAGAAACATTTCTTGAAAACTGTGATACTTTTTTTTGGATTGAAAAGTTGACAAGAACAGCATTTATTTCAGTTACTCATTTTTGTAACATTACAAATGTATGTCTTCACTTTTGCATCATGGCTGCATAAAAACATTAATTTCTTTCAAAAATTACAAAAATACTGACCCCAAAATTTGGAATGGTAGTGTAGTACTTTTTAATTTTGCCTCAATCAATATTTTATCTCAGTCATCAGCTATATAACTTATTTTTCTTATTATCAGAACATTTACTTCTCCCATTTTACTGTGACAGACAATCATGTCCATTTTTTTTTCAGTGGAGACTTATCTGGTGAATTCCACAAATCATGTTCAGGAAATTGCAGCAGTATCTACACCTCTATCCAGCTGTTCAGTTGTGATGGCAATTTGAAGGCCAACCTGGAAGACTAATTCGGCATGGGTTCTCTCTTGAGTATTTTAGATTTTAGAATAGCAGAGAGTAAAAAAAGCCTATGGTTAAGAATACTTGACATTACTTCTCCAAAAATGACAGCTCAGAGTTAACTCCCTAGAGTTAAACAGTTGAGTTTTACCCTTTTTGAATCCATTCAGCCAATCTCTGGGTCTGGCGGTAGCACTTTTAGCATAGATTAGCACAGACCATTAGCATCCCACTCAAAAATTGTAACGAAGTGAACGAGACGAGAGGCGAGCGGATCCATATGCAAGCTTTTATTTAAAACGCGAGACAAAGACATGGTCGTACAGGCTGGGTCGAGACGGGAGCAGACAGGAATATCAAAGGCAGTGGGAGAGAGTAATCCAATAAACGTGAGCAAAAGTCCAAAAGGCAGGCGGCTAGACAGTCCAAACGAGAAACCAGGCGAGAGAACAAAACCAGGAACGAGGAAACTAGGAAACGCTAATAATAACAACAACAGGAAAATACAACCAACCGTGAAGGGCACTAAAAGGAGCGGGGTTTTTATAGAGCGCCTGATTGGTCACGGGGACTGACGCAATAAGAGCGGTGGAGGATGGGAGATGCAGTCCGAGATGTATAGTGACAGTCAGAGTGCGTAAGTGATGCGAGAGTGACATCTGGTGGTTGGTGGACAGCGGGACACAGACCAGATTCGTGACATAGCCCCCCCCCAAGGAGCGGCTTCCAGACGCTCTAAGGGAACAACAGTCCAGGGGTGCGGTGGGGTGGGAGCGAGACAGGGCGAGGGTTGGAGGGCCAGGTCCATGTGGAGGGCCCAGTGATTGAGGCAGGGCCGACAGAGCAGGTACCCTCCAGGGCGGAGCCGGAGGCGGAGCAGGAGCCCTCCAGGGCAGAGCCGGAGACGCCGGGGCCCTCCAGGGTGGAGCAGGAGGCGCCGGAGTCCTCCAGGACGGAGCCGGAGGCGGATCAGGAGGCGCAGGAGCCCTCCAGGGTGGAGCCGGAGGCGGGACAAGCGACACAAGAGCCCTCCAGGGCGGAGCCGGAGGCAGAGCGTGAGGCGCGGGCGCCCTCCAGGGTGGAGCAGGAGGCGCAGGAGCCCTCCAGGGCGAAACAGGAGGCGGAGCGGCCCTCCGGGGCGGAACAGGAGGTGGAGCAGGAGGCGGAGCAGCCCTCTCGGGTGAAACAGGAATCTGGGTCACGGTCTGGGACCTGGGGAAAGCAGGGACAGTGGAGGCAGACAGAATAGGGGGAGAAGGTGCAGCAGCCCTCCTGGGCGGAACAGGAGGCGGAGCAGGTGCCGCAGCCCTCCGGGGCGGAACAGGAGGCGCAGCAGCCCTCCGGGGCGGAACAGGAGGCGCAGCAGCCCTCCGGGGCGGAACAGGAGGCGCAGCAGCCCTCCGGGGCGGAACTGGAACCTGCGTCATGGTCTCGAACCTGGGGAGAACAGGGACAGAGGAGGTAGACAGAATAGGGAGAGAAGCAGAGAGCTTGTAAGGGGACGCCACCTCCAAGGGAGGATCCACAGCCGAAGCTGACACCTCAGGAGGTATTGGCGCGGCTTCTCCGACCGAGGGGAGCTCTGGAACAGGCCAGTGACCAGACGGGAGCTCTGGAGCAGGCTTGTGACCAGACATGACCTCTGGAGCAGACTTGAGACCAGACGGAAGCTCTAGAGCAGGCTTGTGAGCTGACGTGGCCTCAGGAGCTGACTTGAGACCAGACGGGACCTCTGGAGCAGACTCGAGCCCAGACGGGACCTCTGGAGCAGACTCGAGCCCAGACGGGGGCTCTGGAGCAGACTTGAGATCAGGCGTGACCTCAGGAGCACAGTGTGCAGCCCACACACACCAAATGGCAACCGCCATAAAGGGAAGAGCAGTGGCGGGTGAAAGGACCTCTTTGATGATGGATCTTGGCGATGTTGGTGCCGCTGAGATGTTCACTGCCCTCACTGACCCCTGTGGTGGATCCAGCATACTGACCATCATAGTAGGCTGTGAACTTGGGATATCAGACGAGGCATGGCACTGCTCTGGAAGGTCAGACGAGACGTGACTTGGCTCAGGACGAATAGACGAGACCTGACGAGGCACTGGGAGGTCTGATGAAACATGGAGAGGCTCTGGACCGTCAGGCGGGACGTGACTTGACTCAGAGCGGTCAGACGAGACATGGCGAGGTTCTAGACAGATAGACGAGATGTGACGGGGCTCTGGAGGGTCAGACGAGGCGTGACTTGACTCTGAGCGGTCGGACGAGGTGTGACTTGACTCTGAGCGGTCGGACGAGGCGTGACTTGAGTCTGGGCGGTCGGACGAGACGTGACTTGAGTCTGGGCGGTCGGACGAGACGTGACTTGAGTCTGGGCGGTCGGACGAGACGTGACTTGAGTCTGGAACAGCAGCAATAACTTCATTTGGCACATGAATATCAGCTGTGGTTTGACTTAGTTTGGGGAGATTGGCCGTGACTTCACTTGATTCGTGAAGCTCAGTAGTCAGCTGACTTGACTCTTGGAGATCAGCGGTGACTTGACTTGGCTCATGGAGATCAGCGGTGTCTTGAACTGGCTTGTGAAGAGCAATGACTTTACTTGACTCAGTAACCACGGCCCTGACGTTGCCTGACGCAGGAACGATTGCCTTGACGTTGCTGGATTTGGAAGCTTGACTGGACTTGGAAACTTGACTGGACTTGGAAGCTACAGCCGTAGCCTCACTTGACTCTGGAGCAGCGGCTGAAGCTTGACTTGGCTCTGGAACGACAGCAGCAGCTTGGCCTGGTTCATGGAGATCCGTTGTAACGGGACTTGGCTCCTGAACAACATGGCTTGACTCAGGAACAACAGCTGTAACGTGACTTGAGTCGTGGGGAACAGCTGTGACCTGGCTTGACTCGAGGGGCACAGCCGTGACCTGGCTTGACTCTGTGTCTTGACTTGATTCGGGGGTAGCCGCCGTGGCATTAAGGAGCACCATTTTAGCCGCCCTTACAGTCACTAGAGGAGTGTCCAGCACGTGGGCCATCATGATAGGCTGTGATCTTGAAATGTCGAATGAGACCTGGCGAGGCTCGGGGCCTTCAGGCAGGACGTAACTCGACTCAGGGACCAGGACTGTGACTTTGCTTGACTCAGGAACCACTTCAGGAAGTGCGGCCATGAGGGGTGTAGAACCAGGAGCAGAAAACATGACGTGAACAGGCTGTGGCTTGACGGAGATGTCCTGAGCAGGCTGTGGTTTGGCTGACGTGGCGTTAGCGGGCGCTGGCTTGACAGACGTGGCGTTAGCGGGCGCTGGCTTAGCGGCCATCCTTGCGACAGACTCTGGCGTGGCAGCCATCTTGTGCAGTGGCTCTGGCGGGGCAGCCATCTTGTGCAGTGGCTCAGGAAAGATGGCTGTAACTTGACTTGCCTTAGGAGGAGCAGCTCTGACTTGACTAGATGTAGAAACAGGAGCTGTAATCTTGCTTGACTTGGAGACTTGACTTAACTCGGGAAATGCAGCTGTAAATTGACTTAAATTGGAAACTTGACTTGACTCAGGAAAGGTAACTGCAACTTTAAATGGCTCTTGTATGGCGGCTGTGACGTGACAGAGCTCTGTTCTCGCCGCCATCTTGTGTACGGGCTCCGCCGTCGCCGCCCTTGTGTGGAGGCGCTCCGACGCGGCCGCCATTTTGTGAACGGGCACCGCTGTCGCCGCTATCGCGTTAACGCGCTCCGTCGCGGCCGCCATCTTGTGCGCGGGCTGTGCTGACGCCGCCATCGCTCGAGCACGCTCTGTTACGGCCGCC
Organism: Labeo catla; assembly: GCA_012976165.1. Taxonomy (NCBI): domain Eukaryota; kingdom Metazoa; phylum Chordata; class Actinopteri; order Cypriniformes; family Cyprinidae; genus Labeo; species Labeo catla. Next base: position 265,270 of record VONZ01000186.1, on the reverse strand, counting down.
ATTTCACGAGCGATCCAGGCAGAAAACCTGTTTGTGGCGTCGTGATCCGGCGTTACCGCCAATCTGCGAGAGGGTTGCGCGGCTGATCTGTCTGCGTTGTCGCGTACCTCCTTCGCGACCCCCACAGTACACGACGAGCCCACACACAAAAACGCAAAGTTCATAAAAGCCACTAGCGAAGAGCGCGGACCCTCGCGTCTCAGCCTCGCTCTTAGTGGCTCATTGACGCCATCAGCAAACAGTTCAATAATAATGCAGTCCGGGAGGGTAGAGTAGTTAGTAATGGCCAAAAACTCACGGATGTATTGTTCGAGTGTACGTTGTCCTTGCTTGATCCTTGCTAAGATCAGGTCTGTGTCCATGTCGGAAGATTGTCCGGGTGAAAAGCTGCTGGATCCTGTAGTGACGGTTGGTTCTGTAACGAAGTGAACGAGACGAGAGGCGAGCGGATCCATATGCAAGCTTTTATTTAAAACGCGAGACAAAGACATGGTCGTACAGGCTGGGTCGAGACGGGAGCAGACAGGAATATCAAAGGCAGTGGGAGAGAGTAATCCAATAAACGTGAGCAAAAGTCCAAAAGGCAGGCGGCTAGACAGTCCAAACGAGAAACCAGGCGAGAGAACAAAACCAGGAACGAGGAAACGAGGAAACTAGGAAACGCTAATAATAACAACAACAGGAAAATACAACCAACCGTGAAGGGCACTAAAAGGAGCGGGGTTTTTATAGGGCGCCTGATTGGTCACGGGGACTGACGCAATAAGAGCGGTGGAGGATGGGAGATGCAGTCCGAGATGTATAGTGACAGTCAGAGTGCGTAAGTGATGCGAGAGTGACATCTGGTGGTTGGTGGACAGCGGGACACAGACCAGATTCGTGACAAAAATGACCAAATGTTTCAATATTTTTCCTATTTAAAACTTACGCAGCGCCTGAAAGTGACCGACACTTAGTCTGTGTAGATGCAGAGTTGTAGCCGACAGAGTTGACGGCTGCTTAATATCATTGCACCTGCTGCACCCATGGTACGGCAGCAAAGTTCCTTGATTATTACACCGAAATGAGAGTATAGTTCCTAGACATATCGACCTAGAAAATCGCAACTTTTAATTTTTCGTCCCGTCTTCTCTTAAGATAACCTGTAGGAAACAAACACCCACACCCCACATTCTAAGCAAGCAGAATAATGTAAGTGGATTATTATTATTATTTTTTTTTGTAATTGTTGCCTTTGAATGATTACATAATTGTGGCATCTGTATTGTAATACGATTAGAAATTCGATTAATTGTGCAGCCCTACCTCAAGTGTGAATTTTGAAGCAGCTATGTTATTTTTTAAACTTATTGCTTCACTTCTTGAATAGGCCTACATAGGGATGGGTGATATGACCAAGATCTTATATCACAATATGAGTATTTTTGCGGTAACAATATATATCACATTGTAGTCATTTTTGCTTTAAATAAAGTTGTTATGATGTCAAAAGTTTTGATACCATAGAAATTCCTTAATTCTTATAACCAGTCAATATCACAAAAAACCCCAAAACAAAACAATACTAGCCTAAATAAAACAACAACAACAACAACAACAACAAAAACAACAACAACAACAACAACAACAAAAACCTTAAGCTCACTGAATACAAGTACACAGTCAGCGATTAAATAGGAAAAGAAACTAATTACAAGCAATAGGACAAAAAAAATCTACAGTAGAAAAATGCTGCATTCATTGTATTAAGTAATCAAATGTATAACAACACTGCATATTCTTCCCTGTGTAAATTAAATATATATTTAGCCAGATTAAATATATATTTAGCCAAGAGCAGTGAGAGAGATTTCCTCTATTGATGTTTGATTAACACAAATGACAAGACACTGCTGTCACTTTAAGAGCTGCTCGGATCCAATATACACGTGTTGTCTTTCTCAGCTGTTTGCTTTCACTTAAGACCTAAATGACTGTGTTTATGAGGATACTTGCAAAGACAGCCATTCGGACACATACAAATGTGTATATTTAACCGTTCAAGGCCTATAAAGCAGCAAAAATAGCGCCTCTCTGACAGCGCTTAGAAGCAGTATCTCAGGCAGAGCGTGCATGTAGGGAAATGAGCTCCTTCGCTGCTGAATGCGTTTCAATAGCTTAAAATCAGTTGTTTTAAACTGCAGTGCTTAAAAATGCGTGTAAACGATACGTTTTTTATGACCCGCATAGCACAGCAATGTGATGTGAGTGTATAACCGCAAAAGAGATGACAGTAACCTGTAACCTGGTGGTTATAGGCCCACGAATGCCTGCCCCCTTGGTGCCGGTCCTGAATGTCTGACAAACTTCTACTAAAAAAACAGCCAACACTACTGCTCGTGGTCTGTGTGCTTGGCGAATGATGGGTAATTAATTGGACAGCTAATCTTGACCATGTGTATTTTATGTTATAAGAACAAAACATAAAAATCTCTTCAAGTAACATTAACCACAGATCTTAATTTAGTCATAGAAACTGCTATACTAAAAACCCTATCGGAAATTGCAGAATGAACCCATGTGTCAAAAATGCTAATTCTGTTCCTGGTTTTAGTACTACATATTGAACACATCTATTGTAGACTGGCATATTAACATCATGTGAGGTGCACAAACACATCCTCAGGTAGATACAACTGTGTTGCTATGCAAGCAACACAACAGAGTACACCTCAACAATTTAGATGGTTTTAACTCAGTGTATAATTCTGTCTTAGATGACATTTAAGGGAGTGCAGGGAGAATGTTTAATCTCCTGAGATGTCACCGAAAGGCTAATTGTAACTATCATATTCTATATGGTCCATTTTTTCCTCTTGTCCTTTATTATATTACATTATATAAGTCCTTACAAGGAATTAAGGACTCCAGGATAAGGGCTGCAGAATTATAAAAGGTAGAACACACCAAAGACAAAAAGACCATTATTTCTGACCAGCAAAGCGCCCAAGATGTCATACCTGTTTTATGCAACCACATGTACATACCAGTGCCCAAACCAGTAATAGCAAAATCCACCTGGGAAAACCAAAGTAGAGACTGATGATAAAATATGTAGATGTGAAAGCAAGTAGAAAATGTGATGACAAATGAAGGTAAAAAAAAAAGAAAAGAATGAACTGATAAATGCAGAACATAACTATGATACGTACATGAATAGATTTGCATCTACTTCAAGACTTCATGTGAAGTACCCTTCCAAAACCCACTCGAGCATCAATTTGAATATATAGTAGCTGAATAAGTTCAGCGGTATAACATCCACAGGCTTTTGCTCAATTACTTAAGATGTCCTGATCTACTGATCATATAAACTGGGCATGAGACAAATATTTTCTCATTGTCTGAGAACAAAGGTATAATATATCTCAAAGTATACTATAGCAACATGGGTTCCAAATCATGCATGGGTCGAATAACCCAAATGGTCAAAACAGGAGTCTATCATACTGAAGATCACTTTGGTATTTGGCACTTGCTGTGGAAAAGAGTCGCTCCAGCTGGAGTCTCTCGGTATAACATATTGGCCGTTTAATTGCAGCTGTAAGGGTTTATGTACACACAACCAATGCAATTCAGTGCTGCACAGCTGCTGAGGTAAGAAAAAAAATAGACTGTTGGTGGAAAACAGATTAATTCACTCACAAGGAAAGGCCCATTTCAGTTAGCAACCCTTCCATGGAAGCATCTTAGACCTCCATTCAGTCACAGTGTCAAGAGAAGGCCATTTCAACCAAATAGTGCCACAATAATTAGGTATTGTGCCCTTGAGTATGACACTTAACCCCAGGTTTATTTAGTGTGGTTGTCCCTCTAACAGATGTCATACTTAGATAAAAAAATATCTGTTAAATAACTACCTGTTCTCAATCAATTCTACATCAGCCGATCCTTCAGGATAACAGATTAGAGTCAGTGACAGAACAAACACATACATCTCTGGGTGCACTAAAAATCCAATATGAGTGTTCAAAATACTCACTTCATCAAAGATTCTTCATGCACCTCGATTTATCAGCCCTGCTATCGGTGATGTTTACTTCCATAAAATATTCGATTCTGAATGCACATAGGAGGTAAAAATCACATGGGAGGTTGCATTTCTAAAATATTGGCAATCTGTCAGGCTAAACTTATGGGATACCACAGACAAGATTTTATGTATGGTACATTTCTACTTGTACATTCTGTCGGTTAAAAGAATAGTTCACCCAAAAAAAATTTAAAATCAAACATTTTCTGATATTTACCCACAATCTGATTGGTTCACTGTGTTCCTTAAAGGATTAGTTAGTTAATAGTTCACTCATCCCTGTGTCATCCAACATGTCCATGTCTTTTTTTTTCTTCAGTTGAAAAGAAATTAAGGTTTTTGAGGAAAACATTCCAGGGCCATACGCAGATGTGTGTGTAAGAACAGTTTCATGCAAAGTGTGAAATCTACCAACTTGTACTTATAGTAGGGCTACACGATTAATCGAAGGTGATTGTCATGTGCATTTTTTCAGTGAAGCTGGTTGTGTAATCAGTAGTAAATCTCCAGTAGGTGCTTTCAGATGGAGAAGCATTTAATAAACAGATCCGTAGTTCACTGTAAAGCTACGCTATATCGCGTTCATTATGGCAGAAAATTTAATTGCGCAATTATGAAATTGAAAGAAACGGTTCGTGACAATGACAGCTATTTGTTTAACTTCTCAGTAAACTACGGCTTTGTGTAGAAATGCTGCCACATCTGAAAGCACATGAAAATACCACATTTAATAACATGTTTTTACTCCAAACTCACTTCATAACGTCAGTCAATTATTTGAAATAAATCCTTCTGTGAGATGACGTGGCTTTTTACACAGAATAAGGCATGCATCGTTTTCATAGTATTTTAAACAGTGATAAAGGCATTACATTATTATATACTGTATTATAAGGAAAATTAGAACTCAGATAAACCATACATTGTCATAGTCGTGTGTTTATTAGTCACGTTGAATCAATGAAAGCAGTGAAATCTTGTGTTTATTCAGCTGCAGCGATTGTGATTCCCTGTCTGTCTTTTTCGGGCATATTTGGAGTTTCTGCGTGAGAGCGCCCTCTGGCCTTCAAATGGAGATTTTCTGCTGATCACAGAGCCATGCTTCACTAAAAGAGATTAATTGAAAATTTCATTTTGATTTATTGTGCAGCCCTAAAATATAGGAATGTGTGTGCATATATAGAACCTTTTCTACGCAATGTTGATAAATGAGGCCCCAGTATTTCTTCCATATAGTGGACTTCAGTGGTGGCCAACGGGTTGAAGGTCTAAACCGCAGTTTAAATGCAGCTTCAAAGGGCTCTACACAATCCCAGCCAAGAAATAAAGGTCGTTAGCAAAACAATTGGCAAAACAAAAGTATATATATATATATATATATATATAATTTTTTTAGAAAGTGATGAATCATTTTGCCTTATTCCTCGGCTGGAATCGTGTAGAGCCCTTTGAAGCTGCAATTTGGACCTTCATCCTGCTGGGCACCATTGAAATCCACTATATGGAAAAAAACCTGGAATGTTTTCGTCATTTTCATCTGAGGAAAGAAAGACATGAACATCTTGGATGACATGGGGGTGAGTAAATTAGCAGGATATTTTTATTCTGAAATAAACTAATCCTTTAAAATCCCTTATGATTTGGCATGTTAAAAATTGACTACGTTGAACCCCGTAAACTTGCATTAAATAGAGAAAAATCCTGGAATGTTTATAAATCCTGGAAAGTCATACATAAATAATCAGGGTAAACTATTCCTTTAAGAATAGTGGAAATGTCAGGGAAGTCAGATGAATGTTAAAAAAGCAAAAGTAATCAATGTTTGGACTGAAATTACAACTGAAAACAGATTTAAGTACAGAGGAATGCAGAGTCAGGTTTTGTGGTTGCTTCCTGAGTCAAATTTAATTGCTAACAATGTATAATAAATCAATATTATCCCCACACTTTTCCTTTATCTTTGATGCCATTTAACACGCTTGTAATTTCCAACAATGGAGTTGCTCTCTTAACCCAAAAGGCCTCATTAAAGTCTGTATTAGGTGGTGAATAAGCCCTTTACTTTAGTGTCTCTATAACAGAATTTGTGACCATTTACCCAGAACAGTTTCAAACACAGAGCAGTGGGATTTTTTTTTTAAAGTTAAACTTCTTATAACTTAAGCACTGCATTTTTAGAATGGCGTGTCATATGCGAAACGACGCGAGCGCAACTGTTACAAACGCCCGTCAAGAACATGTTTACAAAGAGAAACAATGAAAAAGCAGTATAGTGAAATGCAAATCACATTTTGTGTGAACGGCTCCTTAGGCCTGTTTCACACCTAGCTCAAGCAACAGCATAACCAAAACCTGATAAAATGGGCGACAACATAAACACGCAGTATTTTTGGCTTTGTATGCCACGTAAAACATGACATATCTTTGTGCTAAAGGTCAAGATTTAAGTCTATGCCTGGGCTCTAGAATATATATGCTGCTCTGTTGTGTTGGAAGCTGTCTGATCACGTCATCCTTGTTAATGGTTGTTTGTAGATTTTTGTGTGAATTGAATAATTATATCAAGAAAAGCACGCCCTGGGGTCTAGAGGGCAAGGCCAAACTTGTTCTAGCCTCTTTTTTCACATCCCTTTTCTGGCTTCAAAGAGGGACAGTCTTTTATTAAGCACTGCAAATTGACTTGGTAATTCAGTGGTGGCTCAAGAGCATCATAGAGGAATAGCAATGAGAAATAGACAGAGAACAAGTCTTTTGAGGGTGAATGTGTCTGTGTGTGTGTATATGAGCAAAAGGAGCGAGAGAGAGAGTTGCATTAGTGCCTATGAATACCAAATGGTCAAATAAGCCTGTGGACGGAGCTGACAAAAAAACGTTTGTTGAAGTCTATGGATGGTATGACTGTGTCACTCTCTCCTTCTGTTTTGCACCTGCTCTTAATGAAACCGTCCAAAACAAAAGCAGTGTCTCAGAGTATCCTGCCGTTCGGCTGCTGCTTCTTTTTCAATCTACTTCTGAAAAAGGATCAACACACCTGAAATGACCGGAATAATAAAGAGATGCTTCCTTATTTATTTAATGCAAGAGACTTGCATTTGTGTGTTTGAGTACGTGAGAGCCACAGACAGAGAGAGAGAGCGAGAGAGAGATTGTCCAGTCAGCGCTCTCATATTGCACAGGAAGACTCTTTGGCATACTCAAAGATGTTTTAAGAGATCTCATTTAACTCCCTTTAGTGATACCCTCTTTGCTCTTAGACTCTATTACCTCTCCTCTCTACGGAACACTCTAGAACTCTATTCTGTACTAAAGGGACAAGAACTGGCCCAGACCCAAAACATCTACTCAGCAAAGCTGCTCCAAATTCGAGCAAGATATATGAGCCATTTGCCCCGAAATGATCAGAAATAGCAAGTCAATTTTCACCACGTCGCACCAACTACAGCAGGCGCTTTGGTTGTTTTGGAAAACCTCCTAAAATAACTAATATATTGGCACGGTGTGTCTCGCAGACAGAGAGTGGGAGAAAATTCAATTTTATCTACTACGTAGAATGATTTGGTGACATTCTTATTAGGATGTGAGTGTGTGTGTGTGTGTTTGTGCTGAAGGCTGGTGGTGCTACACTGTAAATGTTGTACAAATAACGATTTCAAACCATAGTAGATTAATTATTATCTAATATTTTTAATATTAGTATTTATCTAATATTTTTCATTTCATACCTTTCCATTTCGGCAAATAAACAAATCTCCAGAAATGTCTAAGAAATATCTCATTTGTTGTTTGAAATGTTGTCAAAGCCTAATTCATGTGAACTGATTTCTAAATGCAGCTCTTATAGATAGTTCAACCAACAATGAAATCTGTCATTATTTACTTACCTCCATGTTGTTCTTCTAATCCCTTATATTCATGCTTTATCTCCTGATTTTCTATAAATAGAAAGTGGATGGTTAAAAACCCAAGCTCCTAAAGTAATACAATAGGTTTGTGTGAGGAATATAAGTGTTATTAATAAAAATGACTGAGCACAAAAAGTCATGATTTACTTACTATTTCCCTCTGCCTGATCAATAAATTAAAGACAGACAGACTAACGCCTAGCGCGCTATCTTTTGGCCTGCCGATTTAGCAAAACAAGCAAGTCAGTACACATATGTGTCAAACAACCACAAACCTCAGTAAAAGCTGCAGCTAAATTACTTTTTGACTAAGGCAGTTCATACGCTGCCGTAAGAAACATGCTCTGACACTATTTCAGCACTAAAGTCGTATTTTCTGTTGAATGTTTAGCCTAAGAACGACCGAATGAATCACTCTTTGAATCGGATCTTTTTCAATGAATCTTCAGTTGGTACGGAAAGCTCATTCACGCGCTAAATTGTTTCAAGCGGGATCTCGTTTGTAAAATATTAACAGTAAACAGAACATTTACAACACAGAAGACAAGTAGAACCATGGATTAACTGGATTAAAGTTCCAAATCAACTGAAATCTCCAAATGGGCTATTTGTCCGCTCTGAAGAGGATCTTTACAACGTTGGACGGCGCACATACGTGAGAAGTTTGTGAACGACTCTGTACCGCAGATAAATTTCAAGTATCAAAACATTAAAGACGAAAGTAAGTTACCATATTTTATCTTGGAGTACTGTGTAAATACCACGGAACACGAATATTATACACAGTAACTGTTATGCTGATACTTTCACTGTCTACTTGGCTACATTTTGAAAGCTATTTTTCGATAAGTTTCAGCTGGTGATTTGTCATGTGACTGTCTTTCAGAGATGTTTTGCTGCCCATAACTGCTTTAATGCTGATAGCAAATATCTAAGAAAAATAGAAATGTTGTTCCCAAAGTCATATTGGAGTGCTTTGGTACTGTTTTGTCCAAAAAATCTCCAGAAGTAGATGGGTGCACTTTTTTTCTCTCACTTACACTCTTGTGCTTTGTTGCAGCTTTGTTTGTTGTTGTTCTTCATGGTTATACCCGTTTATGAATTCATAGCATTTAACAACTTAAATAAGATTCGAGAGCTATCATGGATGGGATGAGATTTTGAAAATGATTATATTACATTTTAGCCTGTTTCACACACAAACCTGTATCATATGGTCTCAGATGAGTATGTATGGGCTAATTTTATGATGAATTAGCCTTTTTCACACTTCCGTGTTTCTGGCTTCCGGATTGGCGCTTGCAGGGTAAACGTTTTTCCGGTGACAGCAGCGGCCGTACTGAACAAGAGTAAGTTCGGGAATCAAAGTCTATTTTTACAAAATAGATACTATGATACAATGATATATACCGGTGTTTTACTCTAAAAATAGCAAACATTTATTCATAAACTTTGTGTCCGCGTCTGGTCATCACAAATACTATGTTTATTTAATTATGAATGTTAGCACTTATAATACAGTACAGTTTTAAGTTTTGCCGTACTGTCTATTTGGTGCTGGCTGTGCATTATGACTCTTCACATCATTTTATTTCGCGATTAATATTGTTATTATTATTATTATGAAAGTAATATTGTATTTTCTACTTGCTCTCCTTTGCATTAACTTTAGGGTGTAAATGTACGTTGCATAATGTGCCCAGGGATATACATAATAAAATAATATAATACTAAATAAGACATGACTCCGATTAATGGCTTTATTCCTTTTGGATCTGGATTACGTTGTTGTATTGAGTTTATGCATCATCCGGACTCAGAATTGTTTCATTTATTCTTGGGGAAATGTGCATTTGGATATAAACGCTGTCATAATTTACCATGATGTAGTGATTCGAGGGAAATGACTGAGTAAATTGAGAAAATACGCTTAAATATACCGGAGATGGAGAACAGAAACTATAGCTGGCGCTATGTTGCGCATATATTATATTGACGAGTACCGGTCTGAGTGCCCATATAAATTACAAGTAAATTGTTGTTTCTTTGTTGATTATATAACAACTTGGAAAGCAGACAAAAAAGAAAAGGTAAAAGGCATTATTTGAGACAAGAGCATATTAATATAATAGGCACAGACCTGTAGCGGAACTGACTTTACCCTGCGCTGACGTCACTTCCGATTTTTGTGAAAAAGGCTAATTCATTGTGCTTGGATGCAGTAGAACTAATGCCTATGGGAAAGAGAATTTACAATTTCTCTTTCTTTACCTTTTACAGATCTTTATGATCAGTGATGACACAAATGTAGATGAATGAGCTCCAGAGGTCCCCAGTGGCACTATAGTTGGGTTTTGAAAATATAAATATAGTATGTTTTCAGTCTTGTTGCCTTGACCACAGTCTTCAAACAAACTATGCTTTTTATCATAATGGCAGTTTGAGTTTTCATATATTTTGTTCACTTTTGCATTTAAATGTTATTTATAGCTCCATCATTTTTCACACAGAACCCATACATAGCACATGAGAGAGAACAGAATGTGGACAGGACTGGCCAACCCTTGTTGTTTGCTGAAATGTCTGTTTTAAGTTAATGTAATGTACATTTATTTTTTAGATGATAGAAACAATGACAGGTGCAAGCAATATGAGAAACCTATTTTTCTTTCACAAGCATTTTGAGATGAAAACCTGGTAAAAAGCTATTACTTTACCAGCCTATTTAGACAGATTATTTAAATCTATTTACACAGAATTTAGGAGTTTGGCTTAAACGGATGACTCTGCCTATTAATGTGTACTGATGTTTATGATAAAGCATCATGATAAAAAAAAACAAAAAACAAATAAACTGGTATAAGAAGCAATTGAAAGAATAGAGGAATAATATGCAAAGAGAAATATTATAACGAAAATAAAAATCTCCTTGAATTGAAAATAAAAAGGCTTATTGAGTAAAAAACTTGAGTAATGAACGAATCGTGCTGCTGATGTTGTTTATTTTCATAATAAATTGTGAAATCTAGATCAGAGAAAACAATCAACCATCAATAAGCTGTAAAACTGCTTCCGCAGCTAAAACTGTTGATAGCCGAGATGCCAGCGCATGAGCTGATTAGCATATGTATTGCTACAGAGCAAATTTGTATCATTCTACGTAATGAAACATAGGATGCGAATCATTTCGATATTACCATTTCAAAGTTGTTTGAAATTACTTGGAAAAAATAAGATTGTTCAAAATTGAATTGACTCCAAGTAAAACATCTTGATCTTATTACATTTGTACTGTAGGTGTTTGAAGCCTACATAATACGCATATATTACAAAGAAGTAATCTAAAATGTAAACCCTTATGATTAACTTCAGACATTGTTCACAAATCTTTTGTAGTTCGTAGAAAATAACTAATCTTTATAGAAAATAAACGGTATGTTCTCTTTTGTTCTTTTTCTTTTGTGTGTGTAATATGACCTTGACCTGTTCTTGACAGGTTCAAAGTTTGATTTATTTTTTTTTTTAATAAACTCACAGAATGAGATCTTATAGTACAGCACAGGCTGATCACGCATCTGCTTGCTCATGCATCTTCAGTCGCAACAGATCTTTTTGTAAGTGTAAGCAAATATAAGCTTTAAAGGTTTTAATATAGATAAACTCTTTCAAGCTTCCAGTCTGTCTTTGCTTTGACAGTGTCTCTCTTTAATGAACACTGTTTCTGCTCAGCCACTTGACATTCAGTGCACTGACAGAGTAAGAGAGAGCACACAAGCTAATCAGCCCGCAGGTCCGTTTACTCTTCAGTTTCAGTTTACTTGTCTTGTCATGCCCTCAGTTTCTGAAACCATGACCACTTCTTTATAGTCAAAAGAATTTTCTAAGCTCTTAAAACACACACACACATTATTATTAATTAGTCGTTTTTACATTTAATAAATCATTAAAAAAAATCTATTTTAATGAGGTTATGAAGAATCAACTGCCATATGAACACACTAGCATGGGTGAAGTAATTTAATCTGTGAAAGAATAAAATAGTTTTAAATGTGTAAGGGAAACAGGTAAATTTAGCTCAAAGGAAAGTAATTCTGATATTTATATCGAATTTTGACCAAATCAGCCAGCGATTAATTGAACGTCCACAACTCTCAGTTCTGCAATTAATATTAATATCAAAAGTATTAATTATTAGCATGGTAACAAGATCGGCAGTTGAAAACAGCAACTTGTAGGCAGAAAACACAAGATACTTTTCATTTCAGTGTGAACAAGAAGACTTAGTCTGAGACATATAAACTAATCTAATACATAAACACATGTACTCACACATTCAGACAAGTTGTAGCAAGAAAGAAAGTGGAAAAATAAGGGATTTAAGAGAGTGAGAATATGGAATCACATGTTTCCAGCAATGCAGTTGCTTAGACCTGAACAACCATCAATCATTTAATTTAACGCTCGCATTGAGTTTTCAATAAGGTTAAAGGGGAAAGGAGGGGGAAATGTGTGGTCAAGTATGGTGACCCATACTCGTGCTCAGCATTTAACCCATTCAAGTGAACACACACACACCATGAACACACACTCAGGGCAGCCATATTGCTATTAGGGGGTTCGGTGCCTTGCTCAAGGGTCTCACCTCAGTCATGGTATTGAAGGTGGGAGAGAGCGCTGGTTATTCACTCCCCCCACCAACGATCCCTGCCAGACATGAGACAAACCCGCAACCTTTGGGTTACAAGACTGATTCTCTAACCAAGACTGCCTCTATAGACACATGCACACAGAGTCTTCTGGATGAACAACTACTATGAGAGGATCAAGTGACTTTTTTAGGTTTTCACAAACAAGCTTTGAACATTGGCCATTTTCTTGGGGCTCAGTCATGTATACACATTCAAAAGGCTTAGCAGAGGAATGATTTCGATCCATCAACCTCTGGGTTATGGGCCCAGTATGCTTCCGCTGCGCCACTCTGCTTTCTTTATTAAACTTTATATTAAATACACTAGTTCAGCTAATCTGGAGGTATTAACCTTGCGCTCCTCTGTGTAAGGGATTCCCTTTTGTGGTGTAATTGTGGAAAAAGGGGGTTTCCCATGTTACTGATTTGCTGGAGGTCTAGCGGGTTGAAGTTTTGAGGCGGGCACAGACAATGTCTGTGACATGGCTTTGCGGCAAAACTTAACTTCGAACATGAAACTCTTAATGGAAAAGTAAAGAACCTAAATTAAAAGAAAGAAAAGTAAAGAGTGTGACGAGACTAGATGGCTTATCTCATCATGATGGTAGAGAAGCAGCTGGCATGCAAGCCAAAAAGGTGACAAAGGCACGCTTAAACGAAAAAAGGAAATTGTTTGTGTCTTAGGGTTTTAAACACTGCTGTTAGTCACATCGTTAATGGTGTTTTGACCAATTAGATGTTGTCTTAGCTCGGGGTGTGATTGTGTTTTTCCTCCTTATACATAAATCAACAGTAAATGCTATCTTGTTAGTCAAATGGTCAGAGTTTTACCATTCTTGCACAGTATAATTTTGGTTTGAATTTTGAATTTTATCATTAACTGTTTGCTATCAACCTTGAAGTCAACAAATTATCATTCACACATACTAATCACACCTATAAACCTGTAAACTATTCAATAGTTATTTAAAAGGCCATAAACAATGAGTGATCAAAACATGACAGTCAATTGTGTGGATTACAGACATGATACAGAGTTTGAATGATATGCAGCTGAATGATAGCCATCATTTGGGATGATCTTATGCATTCTATAGATGTAAAAGACAGACCTTGTGGCGTTCTGTGAATGCTGAGGTATTCAGTTTTGTGCGGAAGAGGTGAAAAAGATCTTAGGAGTCTGAGACTGGTCTCTATCCTGGGTGAAGGAAACCAATTCAGGGAATCTTAACTTATGATTTTCCTCATGATAGTCATTATATGTTGTCACTTTGACCATTAATGGGTTACCCGCCTAAATTTGACAGTCTTCTTCCTTAGGATTTTTTGTTTAAGCTGCTAAGGGTTAGTTCGTTAGGATACTCCAGACTTGTTGGCACTAGGATCTTTGACATATTTATGGTCCTCCTGTGGAATTTTACTCTTGGTCAGTTTCGGCATAGTTTGGATCACATAATCATTGTCTGATTCACTCTGATATCCTACAATGGGATGTGGTCTGTTTTTGGAAGTGAAATTACGTTAGATAAGAAATGCATTGTAATTTACTCAGCAATATGTAATTTATTTTTAAAGTGTATTATTTCACTTTGGAGAGTGCCCTTTTTGTTGCAAGATCTAAAAATTAACTCATTGTGTAATTTGCAGAATGGTAAAAAAATTAAAGAAAAAATTAGGAGCACAGTCAAAATTTCAGGAGCACCTTCTAATCAATAATCAAAAAAATCTGATCAAAAAATTAGCTTTCCCATTATGAGGTAATATTTGACTATTAAAAGTCATTTACATGGGGAATTTTGGTTTTACCTTTGTAGTGGAATTTTTCTAACTTTATTAAAAGTATGTCATCTTTTATGTCAATTTTTTTTAAAGATATATTTTTTATCTCTTTAAAATTTCTAATTAAAACAACATAATAAGAACAAGTAGAATAAAAATGTTACCAATCAAATGAAATCAGTATTAACAAAATTAATTTGCAATCAAATTCATAAACTCATGTTGAGATTAATTTTTAAATATAAAATTTTGAATACAGAAATATTAAATGATCTAAATAACTGGAAAGATACTTTAAAAATGAAACTAAAACTGCCAGTAGGTTGCAGCAAGTCACTGATTGAATTACTAAATCATTCATTTGATTCATTCGAATGGCTGATTCATTCAGAAATAAAGCAAGTGACTGTCTTTATGAATGGGAAATTGAATCATTGACTCACTAGATTTGTTTAAAAATGTACGTTCATTCATAAACAAAAACACCGCTGTGTTTGAATGGAGATACACAGCGGCTCAGTTGTGACTTGCTTCGGACTGTTTTTGATGACAAAATAGAGCACAATCAGGCAATAATGTTGTAGTCAGACAATGTCACTTAACTTCTAATTTAACTGTTGTATTAAATCAATATCTCATTTACAAACTCTCTTAAAAATCATTAAAAGCTGCCACTCATCTAAGTTAATCACAATCTCACAAACTTCCATTACAGTCAACAAAGCTCTCTACACTACACAATGAATCTCTTATTTACACTCTCTCTACACTTTGTTTATGGAAGGATTGGTGCGATATGTCTGTTCACCGTTGCAAAACCTTTGAAGCTCCCCTCAGGGCAAACACAAATATTCTGTTCGGGTCACTCACACATGGTGCTCTTAAATATTTTTTTTATAGTTGCACACAATAGGTTGTGCTGTAGATCCCTGCATCAGATATTACGAACCAGTTACTTGGTGGGCACAGTGGCAGAAAACGACTTGGTTTTTCTATCGGCACTCTGAGTCACTTGGAGTAAGTGTCTTATGAAAATGACAAAAAGCTTCTGTTGAATAAGGAATGCAGTGTTATTTCCTCTAACCATGTGAAAGGCAGAGTGGCAGCGCACTGCCTCACTACGATAGTGAAGTGAAAGTGGTAAGCACTATAGATTTAAGCCAGTGGTGCGTGTGCGTTCTTGTGTGTGTTTGTGAGCAGGGTTGTGAAGAGGCAGAAGTTAAATTTGTTTTAAGACACTCTCTCCTTTACACACACAATAAATGTTGTTGTCCTCTTCACACCAGCTCAAACACAATTGTGAGTGAAGATACTAATCTCCACAGCCAGTATATCACAAATAGGATCAGGGAAGCATGAAATCCATACCTTGTAAACACATACACCTTCAGACAGAGACAGACAGAGAGTGACAGAGTAGAAGCGTCATGCCCATACAAATGTGCTTTCTCACAAGAGGATTTAAAATGCAGCTTCCAAAACAATTCACCTTTCTTAATCAGCAACACAATTATTGTACACATCTCAGAATTGGGTCAGTCCATGGAGTTGCATCTTTTGTTGATTGCTTGCTTACAGTTAAAAAATCTTTTACTGAACCTTATGTTAGTCAACTCAAATGACTCTGAATATGTTTTTTTGCATACTAAATGCAACCTTAAGGAGAAGACCACTTTCAAAACGAAGATTCACATATAATGTACTCACCCCCTTGTCATCCAAGATGTTCATGTCTTTCTTTCTTCAGTTGTAAAGAAATTGTTTTTTGAAAAAACATTTTTCTCCATATAGTGGACTAATATGGTGCCCCGATTTTGAACTTTCAAAATGCAGTTTAAATGCGTCTTTAAACGATCTCAAATGTGGTTGTAAATGATCCCAGCCGAGGAAGAAGGGTCCTATCTAGCATAATGATCGGTTATTTTCATAAAAATAATACAATTTATATACTTTTTCATGTCAAACGCTTGTCTTGTCTTACTCTGCATGTTTTTATCCAGTTCATGACAGTTAGGGTATGTCGAAAAACTTCCATCTCATGTTCTCCCTCAACTTCAAAATCGTCCTATATCACCGTTTTATCTTTTTTGTTAAGGGTGTTTGGTCTTCTTTGCGTGTTCACTTTGCAAAGACTGGGTCGGTACTTCTGCAGTGATGTAGGATGATTTTGAAATGATTTTTGAAGTTGAGGGAGGAAATACGATTGGAGTTTTCCGACATACGCTAACTGTCTTGAACCAGAATACACAGAGTTCAGGGAGAACAAGACAAGACGAGCGTTTGAGGTTAAAATGTATTTAAATAAATAAATGAATAAATATATAAAAAAATAACCGATCGTTTCGCTATAAGACCCTTCTTCCTCGGGTGGGATCATTTACAACCGCATTTGGGATTGTTTGAAGCTGCATTTAAACTACATTTTGGAAGTTCAAAATTGGTACACCATATCAGTCCATTATATGAAAAAAAATGTTTTCCACAAAGAAACATAATTTCTTTACGACTGAGGAAAGAAAGACATGAACATCTGTTGACCCTATGAATGAAATGTTTTATTGTTTTTATTGTTACAAGGGCACACTCTGGCATCCAGTATGAATGAAACCCCATCTTATTTTGTGTAAAAATAATACCTCTCTCAAAAGAAATATTACGCTTTTTCCAGTGTACAGAGGTTTACAGGAGTATTTTGTTGTTAATTAGATGCAAAAAAAAAAAAACCTATCAGAACCGACCTGAACCGAACTGAAAACTGTGGTTAATAACCGAGGTACGTATTGAACCGTGGACTAACTGTATTGTTGCATCCCTAATATATATGTATAACTTCTGGTAACTTCTGGCAAATATATCTTTAAAAAATAATGCTGTAATGACGTAGCATATTATTCTGTCACAGTTTCTTCAAGTTAAACCAAACTTTTATTTTGACGGGTTGTTGTGAAGACTTGATGTAATATAAAAAACCCAGTTTTACTTACAAGAAATGGTAAAATACTCATGAAATGACTCTCACAGAATGGTTTATGTGATGGTTTATGTGTTCCTTTACTCATAAATTGAGGCGGCAGAGGCTGAAAATGCAGTATTTTTGCGGCTTAATATTCACAGACACACATTAAGTGTACTGACCTAGTTTTGATTTATTCATCCAAAATTCAGCAAATTCCGTGACATTCCACGTTGTACAGTAAATTCCATTTTTATGGCTGGATTCCGTGATTTAGTTCGCTTGGCTTCCGACTGCGTTTTTCACTGGATATTTGCATAAAGTCAAGGATTTCATTATCAGTCCCGCAATTCACAGCACAAAGTGCAGCTTCCATTGAAATTAACTGAAAAAATTTTGCGTAATTGTGAGAATGATTTCCCCATGCAGATTTTACAATGAATTAGTGTTGGTCACGCAAATTTACCAAGTTGACAAACAGAAAGCTTTTTGGTTTGAAACAGTGACTTCATTGTGAGGTGTGCTTTATACAGTATATTGCTGCACTGTTCACAATAGACAGAGGACCATTTTGCCCATGATATATTGACAAAATCTTGCAAATGTTACCTCAAATTTATGTAAAGAACTTTTTTTTTTCCCTTTGTTTATAGGTGTGGTCGACCGATCAGTACAGAGCCGTCTACTCTCTAATCGCTCGTGCGGCACTTTTATGTCATACAGTCGGTCTGTGCAGAGCTGCTTCAAGTCAAACACACCTCATGTCTTATCCTGGCTAGTGAGCCAAGACCGCCACAGGTGCCATGAAATAGGTGCATGATTCCTCTGACAGAGACAGAAACATACAGTACATGAGAATAGCAACTTTCCCGTTGTCTGCTGTTTTTCCCGTCGATCACTTCTTCTTTTATCAGACAGCCACAAATTATGCAAAATTACATAAATCACAGTGCATAATCCTCCGACCAGAACATTATAGAAACCCTGCTGTTCCACAACAAATCCTGTAATATAATCACCTGTCATGACGGATAGAGATTCGGCTGCTGTACGTTGCTTTATTTTGTTGGTGCTTTATGCCCAGGTCATGTCTCACAGCAAAGGCATGTTGAAATAATAAGCTGTCTGAACGATGAGGCGGTCACAGAAATGCCACGTTTAATCTGTAAAATCAGCCTGATGGTGGAAAATAGTTCATTGTTGATTCTGCTCATTATTTTTAAGGATTATGCCACGTTTCCCCATGTGGTCGCATTTTCCACAGTCACTGATGGCTACGCTGGCAGTCTGAGCGCATGGAAAGTTATGTGAATGTAAATGAGTAAAATGATCAGCATATATTCCCTCATAGTTGACACTAGTTATAAAGCACCATGTCAGCACACTTGTAATGTGTGTACTGTATGTGTTAGATGTGAGCGACTTCCATGCATCTTGCTGCCAGGACATTATCATGCCGTCTGCATGTGATCTGTCTCTGGTAACGCACACAGTCTTGTAATGTATTCTTGCGTTGTCAGTCAATATATAAAATGCCGCTTCTGTAGCATTACTAAACTGTGTGTGAATGTGTCGGGGCCGATGCTTTAAAGAGAATCCTACATGCTTGACTGAGCTGCCTGTGCATGAGCAGTATGAATGATCTGACACTCACCAAAATGTTGGCATGACCGTTTCTCAAAGAGTGAGCTCAAAATGAGGCTGCTTCATTCTGACGCAAGCTTGTACAACACTTCAGGTTTGACGACATCATGTGTGATGACTGCTGAAAGCTCTTCAGGGGTACTGGTTAGTAATTACTTTGGGGTATTTTGTTGTACTTGCAAAATGCTGAAAGCATTTGAGAGAGTAATTGTTTGATTATACCTTAGTGTACAGTATTGCATATGTCATATTCATAAGCATTATTTAGCATAGCTGTGTAGACTTTGATAAATGGTAGACTTTAATATATGGACAAATAGCAGAAAAACCTTTTAAAATATTGATATCAAGAATTTCTTGGAAATGTAAGTCCTTGGAATAGAACTTAAAACCTTTCAGGTGGTGTAAGTAAAACCTGTCTTAAGTGGTGATGTGGTAAAAACAGTAAAAAAAAAAATAATTGAGGTGATTTTTATTAAGGCTACATAGAGCAGCAGCAAGCGCCTGAGACTGTCATGGCAGCCAGATACATTGCATGTATAATTTCCTCACCTCCGTGTCATCCAAGATGTTCATGTCTTTCTTTCTTCAGTCGAAAAGAAATTATGATTTTTGACAAAAACATTCCGGGATTTTTCTTCATATAGTGGACTTCAGTTGAGATCCGGGGGTTGAAGGTCCAAATTGCAGTTTTAATGAAGGTTCGAAGACTCTACATGATCCCAGCCGGGTAGCGAAACGATCAGTCATTTTCTAAAAAAAAACAATAGAAATGTACTTTTTCACTACAATTGCTCATCTGGATTAGCTCTACATTACATAGCCACGTTGGAAAGGTCACGCATGACATAGGCGGAAGCACCAACCCAGTGTTTGCAAAGCGAACGTGCAAAGAAACTCAAACGCCCTTTACAAAAAAAGGGCATTTGACAATGTCGGAGGAGAAAATAAGATGGAGTTTTTCGCCCTACCCTACCTTTTTGAACTAAAGTACACAGACGAAGAACTAACCATGTGTGACCTTTCCAACGTGACTACGTAATGCATGAAGTGGAGCTAGTGCAAGACAAATTCATTTTAAAGTTTTTTTTTTTTTTTTTTTTTAAATGATTAGGGATGCATGCATGATATTGGATTTTTGTCAATATCCGATATACAGATATTTTTTAACTTATTTTGGCCAATAGTCAATGCCGATACCAATATATTTCCTTTTGATGGAAACAACACCAAGTCTCTCCTGTTTGGAAATTATTAGCATTTTTGCTAATAATTCAAGCTTTGAAAATAACTATAAATAAACTATACATCAATTACTGCATTTTTCCCCTATAAGAATGCAGTGGTAACCGTAACATTTTATTTGTAAAAATTATATTTGTTAAAATTCTTTTTTTTTTTTAATTCATGTAACCTATAGCTTAAACAGTTCAAAACAGTGAATCTAATCATCATTCAGGCAAAACTTTGCTTCAAGAATGAGCCGTAATTAAATCCCTAGCACAGCCTGAGCACAAGTGAGTTATTCCTCTCATCGGCAAGACATATCAGCATAATTTTCAATGCCATTATCCGATTCCGATATTGGTCCGATGATATCGTGCATCGATTGTTTTGCTAGATAAGACCCTTATTCCTTGGCTGAGGTTGTGTAGATCTCTTTGAAGTTGCATTGGAACTGCGATTTATACCTTCAACCTGCTGATCCTCGTTGAAGTCCACAATATGGAGAAAAATCCTGGAATGTTTTCTGAAAAACCTTAATTTCTTAGAGGTGCAATAGGAGATCTTGAAAATGCTAACTAAGATCTAAGCCTGACAGCACTAAAAGCAAACATCCCACGCCGAGACAACATTACTACAATGCATTGTAAACCGATTTGAAATGTTCAACAGCCCAGATAGGAAAACTGTGGTGCTAATAAGGCATGGGAGACGAGAAGATGGCGTATTTTCTCAGAGTTTAATAAAACGCCTCACACGTCGTCATACTAATCCACATACATGGGGATCGATTGAGGAAAGATGTACACAAGCATGTATCCAACTCAGGTCACAAACAGAAAGGAAATAAAATAAAGAGCCAGATGTCGAGAGAGCGAGTCATCTCTTCGCCTTTCCAGAACATACAGACACGTTATGCACGTTATGTGTGTTATACACAAAACTACCGCAAATGCTCTAGTGGCCGTTACAACATCATATGCCATTAACCGTGAGAGCACATTACAGTACAGTTAAAAAAAAGTATTACAAAAAGTAGTATTATTTGAGCACCTGTTATACGTTTCCTGGAACTCTAAGTTGGTTCATGCGGCTTGGAAAAGCACAGTGATTTGGGTAACAAAGGGATAATTGTCAGACCTTAATCATAGCCAGCACATTTTTTTCGAATGGGTCATTCAACCTACGGTGACAAAGATCCCCTGCATGAGGATCATAGATAACCGGCTTTACACTGTGCAGTACTGCTTTGGATATAATATTGGTAGCAGTAGTGGATGTAAGTTTTAATCTGTTATAATCTAATGAATTGTTGATAATGGATTGACTTGATATGCAATCAAAGGCACATAATATAAGAAACTGGAGTGGACTGCACTGTGAATGCTAATGTTTATGGCTCCTGACTTTAAATAAACAATGTGGTTTTCTCAGCCATCGGGACTTATTGAGCTCTTGATTTAACAACAGGGGGTAACATCTTCAACTCAGTCTTGTTTTTCAAACTCAGATACATACACACTCACGCACATATATTGTCAGCTATTGAGCACCTGCTCAGAATACAAACACTCCAGGAGCTCACGTATCCTGGCAACAAACTGCACAATTTCAGAAAGTTCTGGAGGCTGAGTATCCATGCCGAAATCCATCAGGAATATAGTGTGTGTGATGACTTATCAATCAACAGCCTTCCTGCCCCATTTTTGCTCTGACATAGAACTCAATGAGTGGAAGAAATATAAAAGGTAAATTAAAAAAAGGTTTTGTGTGTTTTTTTTTTTTAGCGAGCTAAACACATGCCATATGGAGCAGCCAGGTGAATTAAAATTGTAAAAATGGATGAGATATGAAAAGCACATTAAACTATAAATTAAAATGAGGATGTTATTTTAACTCAAAACGGTGAGTCACATTAAAGATTCTGCCTGGATGAATAACATTATTCAGAGAGTTCAAACATTTAATTCAAAATCCTCTAGGTTTTTAAAGTGGACTTTCACCAAGATTGGCACACTATTTATAAATAGCTTTGTATGAATTGTATTACTTTATTATATATTGAATATATTAATATTGTATGTGCCATTAGCAGCATGTTAAATGAAAAGGATTCCTTCTACAAGCTCGATGTTGTAACTATGGAAGGAGTATAATTCTCCCTGCCGTTGTCTGGAAGAATATTCATCATTGGTTATATATTATATAGATGATAAACACCACATCATGGTGTCATTAGGCATAGAAAAGAAGTGCTTCTTTGCACCATTTACCTCTAAATAGTATATATTAGTACCTTGAAGTATTAGCGCCTCTCTCTCTGTCTTTCTTTTTTTTGAGATTTAAAGAAGTCCACTTCCTGAACAAAGACTTAGAGATAATGTACTCACCCCCTTGTCATCCAAGATGTTCATATCTTTCTTTCTTCGGTTGTAAGGAAATTATGTTTTTTTTAAGGAAAAGAATTTAGGATTTTTCTCCATATAATGGACTGATATGGTGCCCCGAGTTTGAACTTCCAAAATGCAGTTTAAATGCGGTTGTAAACAATCCCAGTCTAGGAAGAAGGGTCTTGTCTAGCGAAACGATCGGTTATTTTCATTAAAAAATATAATTTAAGTACTTTTTAATCTCAAATGCTTGTCTTGTCTTGCTCTGCCTGAGCTCTGTGTATTCTGACTCAAGACAGGGCAATGCATATTACTAATCAAAAAATAGTTTTGATATACTTGATACTTGATATATTTTGATATAGTTTTGATTATAGATATTTACTGAAATATCTTCATGGAACATGA
The DNA here is from genome assembly GCA_012976165.1 of Labeo catla. Taxonomy (NCBI): domain Eukaryota; kingdom Metazoa; phylum Chordata; class Actinopteri; order Cypriniformes; family Cyprinidae; genus Labeo; species Labeo catla. Next base: position 242,211 of record VONZ01000186.1, on the reverse strand, counting down.
TCTTTACTTAATATACTAATGATTTTTGGCATAAAAAAAAATCAAAATTGTCAATTTTGACCCATACAATGTATTGTTGGCTATTGCTACAAATATACCCGTGCTACTTACGACTGGTTTTGTGGTCCAGGGTCACATATTTATTTTTTTGTAAGAGCGGAAAAATCCAGCCATCATGTCATGCTGTCCTTTCTAAAGTGACTCTGTGATTGGCTGTGGCCCTAATGAGCTGAGAAACCTATTTGGTTGGTCCATTGGAAGTCTTTCTGGGAATAACTCTAATGAGGGGAGACCCTTCGAAATGGGACACCAACCAAAACCATTCAATGGACGGAGATCTAATAACAGGGTCGGTTAATGTATACCCAGGCGAGTCCATCCATTCTCTCGCAGAGTGCAGTAGGCCTTGGCTGCTTAACTACATGTCCAGAGAATGGATTGATGGAGGGAGAGACAGAGGGAGAGGCAGAGGGAAAAGAATGGATGGAGACAGACCAATGGAGGGAATGAATGAGTGAGGGGGACCCAGAGGTGGAGGCAGAGAAAGAGGAGAGAGAGAAAGTAATAGAGTGTATATGAAGATGGAGAGAGGTGAACGGCTAAAGAGGGAGAGGTGAATGAAGGGAAATTGAAGAGGAGAGATTGGAATGTATGAGATAGAAAAGTAGGGAAGTGGATAATTATAATTCTTCTGAAATCATTGCAACAAGAGTCTTAGATTATCACAGATGTTTAAGAATGAGCTTTCTAAAATTAATAATGAAGAGACATGAATTATTATGAAACACTTTCAGTATGATTAATTGGAATTTTATGGTAGACTTTTTTAACCATTTAAAGCGTAAACAGAAATGTATACTGAGATTTTTACATGTAAATTTTTGTATGATGAGCTATATTATGGCTGTAAATACTTGTACGTGCTGTCAATAGATGTGAACAGCTTTAGATGTCATTTTAAGATATTTTTAAAATATATTTTTTGTTTAAAATATATATTTGTTATGCTGTATTTTGCAGATAATGCTTTTAGATAATGAGAGAATTCATACAAAATCAAATAAAGATTTACATTTAAAAATATATATTATTTCAGAGTTTCGAATAACTGCTTGGGTGTTAATGACCAATTTTTACTGATTAAAAAAACAAGGACAAACACGTATTAGTAATTATTTCCTAATCTTGTAATTAATCCCTGAAAAGGAAATTTGTTGATACAAATTTTATGTTTGAAACCAAGACTTTGTGAGAATTTACTCACCCCCATGTCGTCTGTTCACGTCTTTCTTTCTTCAGTCGAAAAGAAATTAAGGTTTTTGAGGAAAACATTCCAGGATTTTTCTCCATATAGTGGATTTGAAGGTTGAAGATCCGAATTGCAGTTTCAGTGCAGCTTCAAAGGGCTCTACACGATCCCAGCCGAGGAATAAGGGTCCTATCTAGTGAAACCATTGATACTACCATAAATGTTCGTCTTGCACTAGCTCCACTTCACACATTGCGTAGTCACGTTAGAAAGGTCACGCATGATATAGGCGGAAGTACCGACCTAGTGTTTACAAAGCGAACGTGCAATGACAGTCAAACGGCCTTTACAAAAAAAGGTAAAGCAACGATGTTGGATGATTTTGAAGTTGGATGAGAAAATGTTATTGTTATTAATGTAAATGTTATTCGCCCTACCTTGCCTTTTCGAACCAGAGTACACAGACGAAGAACTAACCGTGCATGACCTTCCAATGTGACTGCATAATGTGTGAAGTCATAGACGTGCATTGCAGAGCTAGTGCAAGACGAGCATTTGTGGTTAAAAAGTATAACGTTTTATTTATTTATTTTACAAAATGACCAATCGTTTGGGTAGATAAGACCCTTATTCCTCGGCTGGGATTGTGTAGAGCCCTTTAAAGCTGCATTAAAACTGCAATTTGAACCTTCGACCTTGGTTCCCATTGAAGTCTACTATATAGAGAAAAATCCTGGAATGTTTTCCTCAAAAAACCTTAACTAATTCTTTAATGTTTGTGTCTGTGTTTACACAAAAACTTAAACATACAAATACTTAGTAAATGACTATAATTACTGATGAGCAAGTTATTTTAGATCAAAGGCCCTTGCTAAATACTTAGTAATTATGAATAACAGCTCAAATGTCAAACTATCCATTACACGCAGAAGAGCTGTGATAAGAATGGAAAAGAGAGGGATGAGAATGAGTGGGAGGCTGAAAAGACTGAGATGGAGGAGAGAAAGAAGATGGAGGTGAAGATAAATAGCTGTTTTCTCGAGAGCATCTGCTCTTACAGTCTCATCTGCTGACATCTGTCCTCAACAGCTATCAGCCAGCTGCTCGTGTTCTCCAACCACCCTATGCCCCTTTCTTTTCCACTCACTTGCTGTCTTTAACGTTGCCTCTAACTATATTGCCAGTTTCACTGCTTCCATCCAGGCCTTTCTCCTTCTGTCCTCTATTCCAAATCAATTTACATACTGTTACAAAGCAGCTTTACAGAGAATAGTGCCTTACAAACTCCCCAGTGAGCAAGCCAAATGTCGGAGTAGCAAGGACAAACTCCATAAGATGTTTAAGAAGATGAGAAAAAAAGTGAGGAGAAGCCAAGATTTAACTGAGGAAGGCCATTATTTCATTTGAACAGATGTAATCCAGCCACATTCTAGTAATGATTATTGGTTAATTTGTTGTTCAATTAAATGTAATGATTGTAATTACTATAGCAAACATTACGTAATTTGTAGACAATAGTGTTGAGATTGTTGTTGACAGACTCTGGTTATGTTTGGTGTTATGATGCTGTAGTTTATTGTGACAGTGATCTCTGTCAATAAAGATTTTGCTATATAGTTTATTTTGCGGTAAATATATTCACACTGTGCAAGCAGCTACTGCTTTAAAATACTTCATCCTTAGTCTTACTCACCCGCATGTAATCCAAGATGTTCATGTCTTTCTTTCTTCAGTCAAAAAGAAATTAAGGTTTTTGAGGAAAACAATCCAGGATTTTTCTCCGTATAGTGGATTTCAATGGGAGCCAACTGGTTGAAGATCCAAATTGCAGTTTCAGTGCAGCTTCAAAGAGCCCTACATGATCCCAGCCAAGGAATAAGGATCTTATCTAACAAAACAATTGGTAATTTTCAAAAAAAAGTATACCTTTTAACTTCAAATGCTTGTCTTGCACTAGCTCTGCGATGTGTGCAAAAAACTACATTTCATTTTCTCATCCTACTTCATAATCGCCTGACATTGTTTTACCTTTTTTTGTAAAGGGTGTTTGATGTTCTTTGCACATTCGCTTTGTAAATGCTGGGTTGATACTTCCACCTATGTCACGCTTGACGTTTTTAACATGATTACATAATGTGTGAAGTCAAGCTTCACACATTATGTTTTTGTTTTTTTTTTTTCTCTCCAAAGAAGTGTTTTTTTACAAAATGACTGATTATTTCACTAGATAAGACCCTTATTTGTCAGCTGGGATTGTGTAGAGTCCTTTTAAGGTGCACTGAAACTGCAATCTGGACCTTCAACCCGCCGATCCACATTAAAGTCCACTATAAGGAGAAAAATCCTGGAATGTTTTCCTCAAAAAACCTTAATTTCTTTTTGACTGAAGAAAGAAAGACATGAATATTTTGGATGACATGGGGGTGAGTAAATTATCAGGACATTCTAATTCTGAAGTGAGATAATCCTTAACGTAAACATCTGGTGGAAAATTGTATGTGTGTCAGTACTCTCTTAAAAATAAAGGTGCTTCATGATGCCATAGAAGAACCTTTTTTGTTTAAATGGTTCCATAAAGAACCTTTAACATCTAAAGAACCTTTCTGTTTCACAAAAGGTTCTTTGTGGCGAAAGAAGGTTCTTCAGATTATAAAAAGGTCAGAAAGAGATGGTTCTTTAAAGAAACTTTGACAGAATAGTTATTTGTGGAACCAAAATTGGTTCTTCTATGGCATTGCTGTGAAAAATCTTTTAAAACACCTTTATTTTTAAGAGTGCATATTGGATCCGTGCATTAGATCTTAAAGTGACAGCAACCTAATGTATCTACTTCTTAAAAATATGCATTTATATACTGTAATTATAGCAAACAGCATTTATTTGAAATAGAAGGCTTTTGCAACATTATAAAAGTCTTTAATGTCATGTTTGATCAGTTTAATGCATCCTTCCTGAAATAAAGTATTAACTAATTTTCTAAAAAAATCTTTATTTAGCCCAAACTTTTGAATGGTACACGGAAAAAAATAACTTCTAGGATCTACTTTAAAAAATCTTTGTAACAATTTGCACATTTTAACATTTGCAAACACATTTTAAGTACATTTTACTATTTGACTATCGCTCTCTGGATCACCCCTGTTGTCAAGTTTGCCTGATTGGACTGTCTGCTCGGTATTTGACCCACTACCTGTTTTTACTCTCTGCTGCTTGGATTACGTTTCATGTTGTGTTTGCTATTGGACTGCCTTCCGGTATTGACCCTCTGCCTGCTTTTGTGTATTCTGATTCCTGTAATAAACGACCGCTTTTGGATTCTACCTCTGCCTCAGCGTCCTCATTACAAAATGTTTAAGTAATATTTACTTAGTCAAAGTTTACTTGGCAATACTTTGATTTTACTCAATATAGCACCAAAGTCCCTTTAAGGCAAGTAATTTCACTCTGCGGCTCTCAGGCAGGCAAGTGCAGGTCCTATCATTTTGAATGGGGAAACATCAAATTCTCCAAAACTGTTCACCAAGCTTACGATTAAATTTCATATTTAAAATCACCAATGAAATCTGACAAGAACTGCCTCATAAATATTGTTCCTTATGCTCCGATAGCGTTAAAAAAGGTTATTTTTCAGGCTAAATCAGCCAGTGCGCATACGCAGTACTGAGTGCACGTCTCAGAACGCTGACTGTTTCTATAGCAACCGGGACTTCTAACGGCAGCTGCAGTGACACGCTGACTTTACTAATCAACGATTGGCTCTTTCATTAAAAAGGCGAGGCTTTGCGGCCATAATGAACATTGCATCTTTCCCCATTCAAAATTATAAGAGTGGCAAGTCTTGGGTATTCTTTAGGGTATTCCACAGTCTTTGATAGCACCTAATTAAACCATGCTTTTAAAGTGTATGATACTTAGAAACATCTAAGTAAATTATACAATAGATATCATGTAGACACCATATCTACATGATCAGTAAAGTGGTGCTCTTTCAAACACGGAGACTTCAGTACTTGGTACACAATGACCTTTCTCACATTTCCAGTTTTCTCATAGTAGAAGTCATCATAGTTGGGTAAAATTCCACAATAGTGTTTTTACAACTTTCAATCCAAGGAAGAAAATTGATGTCGGCAGTCAGAAGAGAGGACAACGTCAAATTTACCGTCTCTCCCATAGACATGGCATTAGAAACACCCAGTGCATGATGGGAACACCAATATTTATAACGTTAATATTTATGGTTTAACTTCTACAAGCTTAAATTATGTACCAATATAATATATGTAGATTAATTTTTCTGTAGTATTTAGAATCATTTTTATCATTGTGGTCTATCACAGCTTCCACAAAAAAAATGCAGAATAAACTGTTTTCAACATTGCTAACAATAATAATTTTTTGAGCATCAAATCAGCATATTAGAATGATTTCTGAGTGGTGACACCAAAGACTAGAATAATAGTTGCCATATCAGGAATAAATTACATTTTAAAATACGTTAATATTGAAATCTCTTATTTTAGTGTAATAATATTTCATAATATTACTTGTTTGCTGCATCAAATAAAAGCAGCCTTGGAGAAATGACAAAGCTTCCAAAATGTGAACAGTGTATATCACGAAATAAGATTTTGGTTATATCGCCCAGACACCCACATCTAGCAGGTGTTGAATAAGACTCTGTGAGGCACGTGTGGGGTTGATGGCAGCCCAAGGGTGGATATGCGCATAACATGAGCTAGTGAACCTCAGGATAGGAGTCCCAAGGTGTGAGTTGAGGAAAGGAATAGAAAATAAGGAAATTTGCTTTCTGAAGGAACAGTGGGGAAAGAATCGCTCCCAAGCAGCATATAGATTGACCCAGTTAGCGAATACCAAGGCATCTGACCCGAGTACAGAAAATGGAGGTAGACTAAATGCGTTTTGATAACTGAGAGAGGTTTAAAATGTGTCTCTGTCTCTCTCTTTTTCCAAGAATTTGTGTTGAGTTCGGTGTTACTAGGTGTGAGGAGTCGCCAATACCACACAATGGCACACGCTGATGAGTTCTGTCAGTAATTTCCTGCCTCCTGCCTCCTAAATTGCCTGTTTGGCAGCTCTGTGTGTGTGTGTGTGGCTGCATGGGCTGAAGAGAAATTACCCTCTTCTCTCTAATGAGGAACTCAAAATGATGAAACAATGAACTTGGACATAGAAGAACAGTAATTACAGAAGCCGATCAACAGGTGCAAGTGAACAGCTAAGTTGTTAGTACTTCTACAGGTATATCTGGTGCTGATTGCAGTCATGCTGTCTGTGTTTTTATGAATGTAATTGTGTGTTTGTACACATCCTTAAATACTTCATCACAAAGAGCATATAAACTGATAGAAACAGGAGCATAACTACAGCTTGTTTTTGAAACATGATATAACCTGAACTAAATGTGAAATTATCAAATTATCAAAGAACATTTTGTTGAGCATTCAAATAAAATTCATGCATTTGTGGTGTGAAGTTTACATACACCTTATACTATGTGAAAGTGTTTATAAAACAATAGTTAATAATTCCTGCCATATTTCTAATGTTGATTTTGAAGCATTGGCTAAGATGGCCAGCCATTATGTGTTTTTTAAAGACTGTAGGTATGGGATCTGTATAGAACCTGTTCATATAATCGTATAATGCAGCATTAGTTTGTTCTGACATTATGGATCAATACTGTTCCCATAATCTCCGTATTCCTTTGTAATTTCCCAGTGAATTTTGATTTGTGTCCTGACAGATGATGTCTATGGTATTTGTGTCTTCTGCCTTTGTGTCTGTGTGCATGCTTTTTTATTCTGAGCTTTTCTGATTTTGTTTCCATTTTTTCTGTCTCAGATTTAGCTTTGAGTTTTTTTGGATGTTTTGTCTTTAAGTCTTTATTTTATATTTTTCTTTTTTCCAAGGACTGAACAGAACATATGAAAGCATGTCTCATAATTTACCTTCACCTCACTTTTGTCCATTCATTGCACTTTCTCTCTTTTCTTTGTGTTTTATTTGAATTCTCTGAAAAACAACTAAGGAGATCATATAAAATGGCATTTCATAACATTTTCAGTCTTTTTAAAGTGTGTTACAGGAAGATGTTGGCAGGTCTGTTTCATGGCACGGCTTGTAAAACTGTTCTGTGTCTGTTTCTTTTCATAGCTTTTGACTTTAGAGCTCACATTATTCTAATAGAGATTGTTCTCTGCATTGATTGGAGTATATAGAATTCATCAATTAGGCCTGAAACATGCCTGAATTAATGGGAGAATATTAAAGGAACATTTTAGAGCAATTAGAAAGGTCATCATGCAATACAGGATGAATTTTATGTCTAAATTGTGTCTAAATGAGATTCAGCAGGTTCTCTCCATTCATTTACCTCCCAGATGTAAGATATTCAGAGCAAACGATAGTAACCTCTTCGGCATTACTCTTTTATCTCTATGGCATCACCTACTCATAAATACTCATTAAAGCCATATGCCATAAGCCTTCAGCTCTACATGTTTAAAGCCTTGAGAGAAACATTTGTTGATTGGAGGATGATTAATTAAAACTCATCTGTGAGTGGGTTTTTCCACAGGCTGAGCCACGATATCTCATAAAAATAAAATACAGTGATGCATTACTTGCAAAATGGCAAACAGCTTTGTTTTCTCTTCAGGCGTTTATTGGTATTATATGAAAATTTAACAGCATCTTAAATTACATCCATAATCTTAAGGTGATTTCATTCCTGTTTGTGGGTATTTGTGAAGTGTACGTACACACAATTGTGCATTTTCATAGATTTTAAAATACACACTACCAACATATTGAGAGCAATTAAACATACACACATATGCAAACCTTACTTTGCCAGAAAGAAAAAAAAGAAAGAGAAAATGAAAGAAAGAAAGAAGAAATGAGAGAAAGAGAAAGAAAGAAAATGAAAGAAAAAATGAAAGAATGAAAGAAAATGAAAGAATGAATGAAAGAGAATGAATGAAAGACAAAATCAATGAAAGAGAATAAAAGAATGAATGAATGACTGAAAGAAAATGAAAGAATGAAAGAGAAAAAAGAAAGAAAGAAAAAATTAATAAAAGAGAATGAATGAAGGAAAATGAAAGAATGAAAGAGAAAGAAAATGAATGAAAGAAAAAATGAATGAAAGACAGAAAGAAAATGAAAGAAAAAAATAATGAAAGAGAATGAAAGAAAGAAAATGAAAGAATGAAAGAGAAATAATGAAAGACAGAAAAAAGAAAGAAAATGAATGAATGAATGAATGAATGAATGAAAGAAAATGAGACGAAGAAAAAAAAATCAAAGAATGAAATAAAGAAAATTAAAGAAAAAAATTAAAGAATGAAAGAAAGACAATGAAAGAGAATAAAAGAGAAAGAATGAATGAAAGAAAGAATGAAAGCGAAAGAAAGAAAATTAATGAAAGAGAGAATAAAAGAAAGAATGAATGACTGAAAGAAAATGAAAGAGAAAATGAAAGAGAGAAAATGAAGGAAAGAAAGAAAGTGAAAGAATGAAAGACAAAGAATGAAAGAGAGAAAGAAAGAAAATGAATGAAAGCATGAAAGACAAAGAATGAAAGAGAGAATGAATGAAAGAATAAAAGAATGAAAGAAAATGAAAGAGAAAGAAAGAAAGAAAGAAAGAAAAAGAAAAAGAGAATGACTGAAATAAAGAAAGAAAATAAAAATGAAAGAAAGAAAAAGAAAGAATGAGAAAGAAAAAAAGGAAGTGAAAGAAAGAATGAAAGGAATAAAATGAAAGAAAGAAAGAAAGAAAGAAAGAAAAAAAGAAAGAAAAAGAGTACAATCACTTGATAAAATGTACTCAGTTTTGCAGTCTTTGGCTGAATTGAATTATCATCAAAGCTGTAATTTCTCACAAGTCTAAATGAAACACCCTGTATGTTGAAGTGTAACAGTTAATGTGTGTATCATGCATTTACGGATCTACATTTATATGAGTTTACTGTCTATATTTAAATTAACATAAATGAATCATATACTGCAAAATGTACTAAATGCAATACGTAGGCCTACATTAATTATAATGCTCTTAGACATTTTTAATAATCAAATTTATTATAAATACAACAACTGCCTTCAGTATTAAGTGAACCTCAAAGGATTTGTAAATATTTGTATATCTCTAAAGTCATTTAAATGTAAAGAGGCTTGCTTTTTTGTTTTACCTTCATTTTGTCTATTTAAACGCAGAGTTCGTGTATTAAAACCACACTTATGCCCGAACGAATACTTGCGAATACTAATGAGGTTGTCTGCTCACACATGAATTTTTCTCAATTATTCTTTGAGAATCTTCTTGTTCCAGGCCAGACAGCCACATGTGACTCAAATAAGTGGCTGATAGAAGTGATTGTAATGTGGTAGCTGAGGTGATTATAATTAGCCTTCATCACGCCTCATCTCTCTCGTTGTCGGACATCAGGTCACCTGTAATGTTGCACAAAAGTGTTTGACGCCTGATTTGCTTCCTCTTCACCAAACACTTCAGACAACCACCGTGGCACTGGTCCACCAATCAGGTCGATCAGACGACGGGGCAGACAGCTGGTCATGCATGTCCTTTTGTTCTCGCTTTCTGATGAGAGTATAATAGTGGGCTCCGGCCTGTTCTGTATTCTTTATCATCACTTATTATAAGATGTCTGTCTGTCTCACTTTCATTTTCATTCCAGTCCATTTTCTTCTCGAAAGTGACCAATCTGACATCTTCACATTAATCTCAGATTAAGCCTCAGTGTTTGAGATGTGCTCAGTAGAAGTCTTATCATAATCACTGTGTCATTGGTCATTGTTATATATATATATATATACTGATAATTTAAAAAAAAACACTTCAATTTATAAAAAAAAATGTAAAATGAATATAAATGAATATTTTTTGAATAAATATGTACTGTACATTACAATTTTGTGATGCCCAAATATTGTAGCATTTAAAACAACTGATCAATCAATCAATGAAAACAGTTCGTCACTATAGGATAGAATTTGTACATTGGTGCATACCTAAATATGGTCACACACATGCTTTATTTATTCAGTCAGTGTTTGACAATATTTATGTTTCCATGTGGTGCTTCCTTTATATCTCATTCTTTCTTGATAGGATGCATGATTTACATTAGGCGTAACATACATTTCTGGAGTCATAACCATTTTTTTTTCTTTCTCTCTCACACACAGTTTCTTACTAAAATAGACTGATCTTGGATTTCACATGAAATTAGTCTCCATGATTAAAATTGTGCTGCCTGCAGAGATTTAACATTTTGAGATTCTTAGAAAGAGCTGGTAGGTCTTTTAGCACCTCTCACAAGAACTAATTTCAGACCTTACAGTAATAGCGCATGAAATCATAGGTCTAGTAGGGATGGGCGATATGGGCTTAAAAGTTCATCACGATAATTTCTTGTACAGTATTTATTGTGATAACGATATCAATGATGATAATTCAGGGAATTCTTTTTCTTTAGAAAAAAGTATTATCTTTCCTATTTTTACCCAAAAAAGAGTGTTGTGAGCATAGCTGAGAGCACACATAATGTCATGACTGTTTAATTCACTGAAATGTGAATTAAATTTTTGTACTTTTTGTACTTGAAGCTCCTAACACCAAGACAAATTCCATGTAATAGTACTGACGACGCACCAGGAATCTCTAATCCAGTTATCGCTATAGCTGAGTAAAATGCGGATATAGAAATATTAAAGGTGAACTCCACTTCCAGAACAACAATTCACAAATAATTTATTCACCCCCTTGTCATCCAAGATGTTCATGTCTTTCTGTCTTCAGTTGTGAAGAAATGATGGTTTTTGAGGAAAACATTTCAGGATTTTTCTCCATATAATGGACTTCATTGGTGCCCTGATTTTGAACTTCCAAAATGTAGTTTAAATGCAGCTTCAAAGGGCTCTAAACGATCCCAGCCGAGGAAGAAGGGTCTTATGCACGTTCACAATCATGTCGAAAGGTCATGCGGAACGTAGGCGGAACCACAGACCCAGTGTTTGCAAAGCGAAAGCGCAAAGACTAAGAAAGTGCAAGTAAGTCAAACACTGTTTACAAACAAAAAAGTACAACGATGTCGGACGATTCTGAGGTTGTAGGAGAAAATAACATGGAGTTTTTCGACATACTCTACCTTTTTGAGCCGGAGTACACAGACGATGAACGATGAAACTGGTGATTCAAAGACGTGATTCGTAATAGCGATGGGAAGTTCGGATCATTTTACTGACTCGGACCTTTGAGTCTCGTTCAGCAAAATGAACGAATCTTTTTTCGAGTCATTTTGTTAATTTTAGCAAAATCAGCATCACGAGACAGCCCCATAAGATGAACGAAGAACTCGAAAAACCCAAAGACTCGAAACAGGTGAACTAATTACAGTACAGAACCTAATAGGATGTTGCGCATGTGCAGCTGAACGAATCACTCCCGAGACGTCTTGTTCTTTGTTTCAAAATGAACGAATCATTCAATAACGACCCGTGGACACGCATCCCAGAGTCTGTGCTACACAAGCTCTTGTGCTTAAAAAGTATACATATTTTTATTTTTCGAAAACAATGACCGATCGTTTCGCTAGATAAGACCCTTCTTCCTCGGCTGGGATCGTTTAGAGCCCTTTGAGGCTGCATTTAAACTACATTTTGGAAGTTAAAATTCAGGGCATCAATGAAGTCAATTATATGCAGAAAAATCCTGAAATGCTTTCCTCAAAAACCATAATTTCTTTACGACTAAAGACGGAAAGACATGAACATCTTTGACAAGGGGGTGAGTAAATTATTTGTAAATTGTTGTTCTGGAAGTGGACTTCTCCTTTAACTGAGGAAACTTGCAGACAGTAAACATACAATGGCTACAATATATGGTTTGTCTGTATTCTTCAAGCAATCTTGGGTATTTTTATAAGGGTACAGTATTTTTATAATGCAATGCTAATTGACATAGCCTTTATAATACTATAAAATAGTATGCTTCATTCTGTTATATGAAACCATGGCTGATCACAAAAGGTTATTTCAAACACTCAACTATGTTATGAAGTTAATTTGGAGAAAAAGCATGTCAGTAAATGATATCTTTGTTGGACAGTGGGTTTGTAAACAGGCTCATACACATGCAAAACTGCATCGCACACGTGCTACTAGTACATTTAACGTTATTCAAGGCTCAGGCCGATTTTTGTTGCACTGCACAGTTCTGACCAAACCAGTTCCAGAATGAAGCTCCTCATTTAACGATATAACGTTACTAGTTTCACATCCGCCTTCAGCATGTCAATGTACTGGCACACGCAGAAAAATGTCAACAACTAGACTTTATCATTATTATAGAAGGAAGACTAATTCTTATCGTGGGGGAAAATTTTACTGGTATATCGCAAACGATAAGATGTTGCCCATCCCTAAGGTCTAGAATATCTAGTGATGTTTTAAATGATCCACTTTCTATTTTATTCTGATCACTCTTGTTCTTTTGAGCTTATATGCTGACAGTATGATGCTTGAAAAATCACCAAATTGTCAGCTGGAGTTTATTTCTTCACGGCCAGATTGATTTCTTGTTGTTTGAAGATTTTTCATCATTCAACCTGGGGAAGACTTTCAAACACAGAGAAAAAAGTGATGTAACGTATGATGTCAAAGTACAAACTCTACATTCTATTCCACTGTGACCTTAAGCAATGAAAACCATCACAGACATCATTATTCAAATCCGTAGTCACTTAGGCTACTTGTGCCAGTACGGAGGTTAGGTACACGCTTCACACAGACAACATGGTTACACAGTCTGTACATAATCCTCCTTTCAAACATACTCATTTTGTTGTAAGTTAATTTTTAAGCTTCCGCTTGTGATCATCACATAAATGTAACTAAATCTACTAAATGTTACAGCTGATCCCATGTCAAAATGTTACAAACTAAATGTTTACAGCAAACACTTGATGACATATGAATATAGGGTTTATTTTGTGAAGTGTTAAATGAGGGCACAGCGCTAAATCGATAAATTTGGTAACTGCTATATATATATATATATATATATATATATATATACAGTATATAGGATTAAAAGTTTTATTTACTCAATTTTCTTATAGTTTCATGTTGAAGTCAAACTTAAATATATATTCAGTGGGATCCAAAAGTCTAAGGCCACTAATGAAAATGCTTCTATTTGCATTTTATAATTAAATACTTGTTTTCCCATTACAGATTTCTCCATGTTATCAGCAGAGCAATTTGAGTGTAAAATTGAATTGAAAAATTAACATGATTTTCTTAGCATTTGGTATTTAAAGTATTTGCTTTAATTTGGGCTGTATAAACTGGGCAAGTTTGTGTAAAATCATGTTTCCAGTGCTTATTTGAGTGCTTACTTGTTTTTAAATGTTAATAATTATTATGTTAAAAAATGTATTTATTTATAATTTGTGACCCTCGACCACAAAACCAGTCATAAGTAGCACAGGTATAATTGTAGCAATAGCCAAAAATACATTGTGTGGGTTAAAATGTGTGGGATATTAATTAAAGATCATGTTCCATGAAGATATTTCGTAAATTTCCTACCATAAATATATCAAAACTTTATTTTTGATTAGTAATATGCATTGCTAAGAACTTCATTTGGACAACTTTAAAGGCGATTTTCTCAATATTTAGATTTTTTTGCACCCTAAGATTACATATTTTCGAATAGTTGTATATCGGCCAAATATTGTCCGATCCTAACAAACCATACATTAATGGAAAGCCTATTCAGCTTTCAGATGATGTGTACATTTCAGTTTAGAAAAATTTACCTTTATGACTGGTTTTGTGGTCCAGGGTCACATTTATTTATTTATTACAGTTTGAAGAGTTTGGACTTTGGACCTCACTGTATATTACAGTATATTTTAGGGGTCGACCGATAATAGGCCTGGCTGATTATCGGCACTGATATTAAGCATTTTTTATGGTTTTATTGGTATCGGTCATTTTCAAAACAGATTTGCAGAAAAAATAATTGATACAAAAACATTTAACGAGTTTTAGTCAGAGCCCTTGATATTCTTAATTTTGACATTAAATTTTTACACCAGACATATACTGTATATTGGTTCAAAATATCGGTTATCGGTCTACTTGATTTGTAATAATCGCCATTGGCATGTACTTTGTACATCAGTTAGTTCTGGTCCTCAGATGCGATTGGCTCAGTGGCGTTCCAAGATAAGTATGTCAGACCTTTTACTCTTTGCATTGCTCTGTCTGTGTTGGTTCATTATATGCCAGGGATAACACTTTGCGGCTTTTGGATTATCATGGATAACATTTGAGTAATTTGCCTACAAATCCACACAAAATGAGAGTATGCATCTCGTCTTATAATCGGTGCATTAGGCATTAGTAATAATTGTTCATATTTTGGGTTAGATACAACTTCTTTGTAGAATCTTCCACAAATCCTTTCTTGTAATCTTGCAGCTCACGCTCATTGAAACAACATTTACAGCTCATTTCACACTAAATACTCAAGTTGACTTAATGAACTCTAGAATTGCACATCTCTAAGGAAAAAATCAGAGTTTGACTGGAGAGAGAGAGAGAAGTGGTAGAATAGTAGGATAATGAGGAAAAGAGTATATTCAGCTTGAATACATTAGCATGCCAGATCAGGGAAGGCGTCAGCTAAAGTCAGTGTGCCCTATGACTCTGAGGTCCTGGGCTCTTGGTTTTTCATTTTGAGGATTTTAAAAACTTTAGTTGCTGTTGAAGGAAATTTTAATTTGACAGTTATAAACTATCTATACCAGTTTTATCAATGAAATTTGCAGAAGCAGCATTTTGTTACTTCAGCTCCTCAGTGACATTCAAAATGTCCTTACTTCTGCAGATCTATAATAATAGGGTTGCATATAATAATCAGGCTGCAGTCTGATGACCCTTGTGTAGGGAATTCTATTACACCCTAAAAATGCTGGGTTAAATACAACCCAGCGCTGGGCAAAATATGGAAAAACCCAGCAATATTAAAAATGACTATATGGCTACCTTAAAATAAACCCAAAATAGGTTGTAAATTAAAAATCAGACACACTTATTAGAACATTTATGAAAAAGCTATTTAAAAAATGCTTATTATTTAATTATTATTTTTTCAACTTATTAATAACTGTTCATTCATTGAACATGTTAATCAATGTTAATTTCCAACCAATTTTGGGTTCATTTTAAGGAAGAAATGTGCGACCCTGACCACAAAACCTTAAGTTGCATGGATATATTTGTAGCAATAGCCCAAAATACATTGTATGGGTCAAAATTATCGATTTTTCTTTTATGCCAAAAAACATTATGATATTAAGTAAAGATCATGTTCCATGAAAGTATTTGGTCAATTTCCTACCATAAATATATTAAAACTTAATTTTTGATTAGTAATATGCATTGCTAAGAACATCATTTGGACAACTTTAAAGGCGATTTTATCAATATTTAGATTTTTTTGCACCCTTAGATTCCAGATTTTCAAGTTGTATCTTGGCCAAATATTGTCCTGTAATTAATCCTATATTATTAATTCCAAGCAAGTTTATTACACTGTAAAAAACTTAACAAAAAATAAGTGTTTGTGCTGCCTTAAAATCTTAAGTTTAGTCAACATGAATGTTAAGTTGTACTATGTGACAACTTGGATATTTGAGTTGAGTAAACTTAAAATTCAAAACACACTGCAAGGGTAATTCGTCTTTTTTTTGTTGTTGTTGATTTTTAAATTTTACTAATAAAATCTCTTAGCTGTAATTCTAAGTGTTTTTCATATCTTTTATCATTACCTATACCTATACGTCATCTGATTCAAATTGTGTATTAGTACACTCCTTTCATAATAGGCTCAAATGGAAGCTACGTTTTGCCAGTTTTAGTCAAACTAAAGTCAAACTAAAAAAACAATACTCAAATAGGTCAGATCAGTGTTAGTGAAGTGTTTAGAGATATGACATGTGAAACTGAGAGACTCATAATGCTCAATTATTCTTTATTGAGTGGGAGCAAAACTGTAGTGTTGATTTGGCTAAAACACATTTAACAGACTTGTTACAGCACAACTACCTTTGATAGACAATTAGGAGAAAAAAAACAAATGAAAGCACTTTGTTGATAGCTCATGCTTTCATTCCCATTAACGTTTTTATTGCAGATTTTTGTTTACTAGTTGTGGTGAATAGAATTGAATATTAATAACTACAAAATACAAAAATACCGTAACTCTAACTCTACGGACTTAGATGATCTTTTGGTGAGGTTACTTCTCTGCGTATGTTTAGTTTCTGCTAAAAGGGTTGTGGAAATCATGTTGTGTGTTTTTGAGGTCATTCAGCAGCTTCTGTGTAACATCTGTATTGTTTGCTCAGAAGAAGCCCAATTTCCTTTGAACGTCATTGTTGCAGTGGCCTCGTTCCCTGTGAAACCAACCATTTTGAAGCATACTGTATTTCTTTATTTGTTTCTCTGGTCTTTTGTGTGAATGTGAATTTCAGTGAAAGACAACCTGGTTTTGTTGTGACAGTTCTTTTCATTTCTGTCCCACTAGACTCCAGAGATGTCCTACCACTCTCTTGGGATATTCGTTTTTACCACAGTTTGTTATGCAGATCTTTCAACAGCAGTGCTCATTTCTAGTTACAGCACCTGTGAGCTGTAGGAAACCAGCCATTATATTCCTTCTTGTTCTTTTGTTATTTTTTCTTGCTGTTGTCAATTTCTGTCTCTGTCTTGTTTTCATTCTTGTCTGCTATTTCTCCTTTTCAAGCCTCATAATTTTGAAAATGCTGGACCAACATACTTTGTAACATATTGCAATTTGGTGAAAATAAAATGCTAGGTCTCATACAAATGCTATTACAATGTTACTTGAGTTTGTAATTACAAACAGAAACGAGTCACATAGTCTCCCATATTCTGTAATTTACCTCAACTACATATAAACGGGGTCATTCTAGGCTAAATTCAAACCGACATGCAAAGCAGTTTTTGTTCATTTGTGCTGTGATATCTGTGACAAAAGGGCTAAGAAAGAAAGAATCAAATCATATCTTCTTTTTATGCCATGTCTGCCTTTACCTCATCTGAACAACATTATTAGGATCTGCTGCCAACCTTGAATTCTCCCTGAACCCAGATTTGTTCTTGCAGTCTGTGTTCGTGTGGTCTCAGCAGTCCTGTTTAGTTCTATTGAATACTGTGCAGTCAAGCCCTCTGTTCTGAAGATGGAATTAAAATGAGTGTATAAAGCAAGGGTCAGGCTGCCACAGAAACTCATTTGTCTTTCCTGTGATGTCATTAAAATGTGCTGCAAACAGTGACTATGCTAAAAAGATATTGAAGAAAGCTCTGCTGAAATTAAGATATAGTTATAAGGTTATTCTCTCAATCTCTCTTTTTGTCTCTTTCTCTCACTTTACAGAGTACACAGTTGAAATTTCAATTGTAAATAACTGACAAATTATTTAGCAAGGACACATTAAATGAATCAAAAGTGACATTAAATGCATTTTTTGTTACAAAAGACTTCCATAGCAAATAAATGTGGTTCTTTAGAGAAATATTAGGCAGCACAACAATTTTCAAGATTAATAACAATAAAAAATGTTTCTTGAGCAAGAAATCAGCATATTTGAATGATTTCTGAAGGGTCATGTGACACTGAAGACTGTAGTAATGGCTCCTAAAAACTCAGCTTTGCCATCAGAGGAATAAATTACATTGTAAAACCATTGAAATAGAAAATAGTTATTTTCAGTTGGAATAATGATTGGAATAATTCAGTAATTCATGAATAATTTAAAGGGGTCCTATTATGCTTTTTTTACTTTTTGAATTTTAGTCAGTGTGTTGTGTGTAAGTTTGGGCATAAAAAAGGATCTACAAAGTTACAAATCTCAAAGTCCACTCCAAAGGGAGATATTTAGTTATTAAAAAAATCAAGAACTACAACGAACAGCTCCTTTGGACTACAGAGTTTATTTTCTGGGTGTTATAACGCGGCCCATTAGAATGGAAATTTGAAAGTTTGGGAGTTGGGTAGGGACGAGGTGAGGAATTAGCCTAACTTTAGCGATGCAGCGTGGAGACTTCTGGGACACTTCAGCGAGCCGCAGGGCAACACAAGCATTGACTAGAGTGGCCGTGATCTGCTCCGGTGCCCATGTCGGAGCCACGCCATAGACGTGTGAAGTATAGGGGGTCAAAACACGTCAAGGCGCGGCTGGTGTAAACTCAAGCATTGACTTGACTGACGATCATTTTCGGTTGCCGTGTCAGAGCTGCGCCACAGACGTGTGCAGTGTGTGGTAAGAGATTTATTCATCATACAGTGTAGATAGCTTCACTTATAATGCAAGTGTTTTTTAAAATGCATAAACTTGCACTAGACTAGGCTAATCAGTGATGATGTTCTTTAATAATGTTAATGTTCTTTGCTTGTTTTCTGCAGCTGCTTTTTGAATAACTAAGGAAATGTAAGCATTATACTGTAATTAGTAACTTACAATGTTTTTATTCAATTGTCATGTTAAATACAAATTCAGTCATATTAAAAACATTAGGCTGCTTTTAGACTTATGCTGAAGCTATCAGCATGATAATACCATGTATTGGTGATCTTGCAGGCTGACGATAGGACCCAGCACTGCTGTAGCGTCAGCTATACCTTAATATATCCTTAGCTGTAAGGGGAGTGGCAGTACTCAAACACTGTCTAAGCTGTTCAACAAACGCGACGCAGTGGGATAGCTAACCACTCATAACACGTTTTGTTTTTCGAAGGCAGGCCTTCATCAAATCCGGAACTAATCGAGCCATTTGTGCCAGGCTGGGGAGAAAGGTATTGCAATAATGTAAATTATGTGAAAAATAATGCGGTTTTTTTTTTCGCACCACCAAGCATGAGAGCATGTTCTAGGACACCCCCAAAACAAAATCAAGACTTTGTAAAAGACTATGAAAACAATATGACGTTTTTTTTTACAGCATTTTGGATAAAATAGATATCTAGTACTGAAAATAAGACACTTTTTACAAACAAAAAAAAATCTTACCTTTAGAGTCAGTTTTATTGTTGTAATTTGTGAACTTTGTGCATCTGGAGAACAATTTGCAGTATGCCATGGCAGAATATCTGTGTGAACTGTTGTGAACCTGGAAATGGAAAGAACACTTGTGAACATAGACTGTTTAGACTGTTTTTAAAAAGGAAGTTTAATTAAACAAGCCAATCTGTTAGAAACTGGTGGTTTCAGCAAGCACTTGCCACTCTGTCTGCAATGTACATCAGATGATCTGTGAATATAATTGTGGGTTGTCTGAGGATGTGATGAGAGGCTGAGACTAGACTGAAGGAAGCATGTTGTGTACTGTGAACGATGCTGCTGTCATTTCTAAATTCCTCTAAGAGTCAAATAGTTGTTTTAGGATAACAGTAAGGAGTAATACACTTCCAGAACATAAATTTACAGATAATGTACTCACCCCGTTGTCATCCAAGATGTTCATGTCTTTCTTTTCTCAGTCGTAAAAAAATTGTTTTTTGAGGGAAAACATTTCAGGAATGGTCTCCATATAGTGGACTTCTATGGTGCCTGTGAGTTTGAACTTCCAAAATGCAGTTTAAATGCAGCTTCAAATGGCTCTACACGATCCCAACTGAGGAAGAAGGGTCTTATCTAGTGATACGATCATCATTTTCTAAAAAACAATACAAATTTATATACTTTTTAACCTCAAATGCTCGTTTTGTCTAGCTCTGTCATGCGCATGCGTACTCTGTGTAATCTGGGTCAATACAGTTAGGGTATGTCGAAAAACCTGTTGATTAGTGAATCTCATTTATTTTTATCTTAATTACTTTAAATGTAAATGTGTCACAATGGCATTTTATCTACCTATTTACCATCTCAGACTAACTTTTAAATTTGTTTTTCAACTCAACATGTTTCCTATTTGCTATGACTCAGTTTTTTTCTTTTGTCCACAGATACATTTGGCAACGGCTTAAACTGTGAAATTCAATTCTCGCCTTTGTAATAAGACGTGCTCCACATTTTCCATTGTGCTCCCCCCTGCAGTTTTGCACAGAGTCAGACAAGCTTGACAGACTTTTATGTAGGCCAGTGTCTGGACATGGAAAAGCCAAGAGCGTCGTCTTCAGCATGGCACATCCGGCCAGGGTGGAAACCCACTTGGGAAGCTTAGCTTGCCTCTAGCTTTAATTCCTGTCAGGGGTAGCAGGTAGTGAACAAGAGAGAGAAACAGAGAAAGTGAGAGCTTGAGGGAGGGAAGAAAAAGAAAGACTCAAAGAAAGAGAGAGTGCAGAAGTACACTGGGTTATCACAGTATGACCGGTTGCTCTTTGGTCAATGAGGCAACCCTCTACCTAAGCACTGAAATGCCACAGAAGTCAAGCTGACGTGATGGCTGTGATAAGAGCTTGAACCTGAATGGCTCAAACAATGGGGTTTAATCTGATGGTGTGAAAGAACAGCTGCTCAACACTTCCTGAAGCAGGAAATGTTCTGCTGATTATTTCAATGCACCTCAGTTGAAAATGACTAATACTATAGGTCAGTTTAAAGTACAGTATATGTATGTGTGTGTGCATGAGTATTGTACACTGGAGAGGTTTTATTTAGGGTTGTTGACGTATAAGGATTTTTGATAGGCTAATTTTAAAAAACAAAAAAATAATATCTTTTGTAGTTATTTAAACATTAAACATTAAGAATGTTTTGTACACATAAATTCATATTAAATTAAGTGATTTTAGTGGGGTTTTTTTTATCTAGATGAATCAGCCATAGCCTTAAAAAATGTCATGTGGTGTGACCATAATTTATATTAAAATTAATTCATTTCCTTAACATGCGCAACTTTTTTTTAGATGTTCTCAGTAATTAAGGTGTTCAGAAACATTTGCATTTCTTTTGAGTTTTTGTAAAAATGATCTCATTTTTTTTTGTTCTATAATTTCGGAGTTGCCTTCTTAAAAGTAGTTAGCAGATTTTTTTCCCTTTAAATTGCATAAAACTGATAAAAATGTTTTAAAAATGCTCACTTAAGCATACTGTAGCAGTGATTCATATTTCAGCCACAAAAATTAGATAATTTATTTTTAATTTAATACAGTTATTGCTATTATTGGTCACACCACATGATGTGTGGTCACTCCAAATTACGCAAAGACCTTATATAATTAAAAATCTATTTAACGAGATGTGTGAAAAGTGCAGCACATGGCATTAACTGCAGGCATTTTTTAAGCCCCAGTCATTTCTGAACTTTGCCCAGTCTCGGCTGCTCAGTTGACTCTTCGTCAGGAGTTTGATTAATAGGCGATCTGACCAATCATAACACCAAATCTGCCATTTTTATCTGACAAACAAATCAGATATGAGAGTAGATTAACGTTGGTGGATTTGAACTTGAAAAATAGTGTGTATTGATGTCTTTTTACAGTTGAAACAAGATACCTTCTGATGTTCATTCATGTTTATTTTGTGCTATAACTAGTAAAGATGAAGAGATGATCAGTTCACATGCTGCTTGAACTGAGGTGCTACAGCAGTCTGTCAATCTTGGACATGTACAGCGGGTAAAATAAGTATTGAACACATCAACATTTTTTCCAGTAAATATATTTCTAAAGGTGCTGTTGACATGAAATTTTCACCAGATGTCGATAACAACCAAAGCAATCCATAAATACAAATAAAACAAAACAAATAATTTCAGAAATTAAACTGTGTATCTTGGCTTTCCATGCCTTTTTCACCTCCCTTTCTTCATGTGTTCAATACTTTTTCCCTGTGTTTCCAATTCAGTCAAAATTTACAAGCACAGAATTGGCCACCTAAACAAAACAAGAAAGGTCACTTTGAAATTTATAATACAAATAAATACTTATAGAAATAACTTATCCTTGGCAAATTGGCATGTGATGCAGCGTCCTATCTCTGAATGGATTTCAATATAAAAGTCCCAAAAGAGTAGTTTCTTGATGGTCGCACCACTTGATATGTCATAAAATGGAGATCATCGGACAAAGTTTGTTTGTATATTATGACAGAAATATAAATACAAATGCTTTGCAGATTTTATACACTCTGGAAATCATGCCAAATAATGCAGAAAATAAATCTGAATAAATTTAGGGTAATTTCAAAGATGTTTTCAAAACAGCAGTTATGGCCGGACAGTTGTACCACATGATCACACATCTTTTTTAATCATTTAAACCAATTTTTAACTGAAAAAAATCAATCAGACAAATGTAGGCCACGTCACATCATACACACCCACACACACTATTCAAAGTCTTTGACTGTATTTAGATGATCATTTTAAGGTTTAGGTTCTTTGTAGATGTGTTCTCATTTAAATGTAAATGTGGCTCCTCTCTTTATATTTCACACAATTAATTTTGTAATGGATACCAGTGACCACTCCTGATGTCTGTTTTATGATTTAAGGCCGTCATCACAGGAAAACTTATGGTAGTCATTCAAAAATTCTTCTATACAGCAGAAAATCAAAGTTACTGACCAGTTTAAATATACAGTTTTTACGGGCGGTCAATTTTTACTTATCATTGGCAATGGGATGAGCCAGTTTTGAACGCTGATATTACATCTCTCCACATTTTATTGAGATCAATAAGAATTTGAATATGAATTTCATGGCTATGATTAAAAAAAAGTGCAAGTTCATTAGAATGGTATATAAAGATCTTTGCTTGATTCATAGGCTAATATTGAGATTAGGTGGGAGCAAGTAAAATTAGATGAGTGGGATATATCTGAAAATCACTTCAGTCTGAATCTTCAGTCTGACTAATTGAAAAAATTGAAAAGGGAACGCTGCATTATATAAGTATAAATGAGGGGGTTCTCTTTTCAAAAGAAAACATTTAGAATTCATTGGATTCTTAGGCACGTCTAGTGAATTGCTTCTTCAATAACTTCTTCATCTTATAGGCATGGAATTGCCTGTCTAGTTGTTTGCTTTGAAAATGACAGTAGCTTATTTTTTGTACCTGTTGGTGATGATAGCAGAAACAAACCAACTTATGGATCAATCAAACGTTCCAGTGTTGAGATACGAAAGAAAAGCTATTTTATACAGTTGACCAATCAGAATAAAATATTTCAGGGAGCCATAGAATTGTTTTTAAAAATAGAAAAAAAGCACGCATACTCGACAGGAAATCTTGTTACCTGGATCAGGATAGCAGATTAGTATTTGTGAAAGGGGGTGTAGAGTGGGCTGTATAAAAACCATGCTTTCATATATATAAGGGAACAAATTTCCACCGTCTGACAGCTAGATGATGCCATTCAAATGTGTCATCATCACTCTAAACCTTACATAAGAGCATTTTAAGTTTGAGTGGATGTTGTTTTTGGAACAGTTTAAATGATCCTCCTTGTAGTTTCTTTTTTCAGGAAGAAAAATTAGAGGAGAAGATCTAGTGCAGAAAAATAGGTTGAAGGGGATTTTATGCAAGTTAGATGACTCCTTATTTTCTGCACCTGTTAGCATTTTTAAATAACAGGTTCATTTGTTCATTCTGCAAACGTATAATAATCAGGCATTTGGGTATGAAGTTTGTTTCCACAGAACGGCGCAGACATATTAATTTGTGTGGGCTGTTATTTTCTTCACTTCCTCTGAGTGAGCTTCTGTTTTTTTTTTTGATTTCACCTCATTTCAGCCCACAGGATCCTTTGTACTTCTTCTGTCTCATTCCCTCCCTCCCTTTTGTTCTCCTCTCAGTCTCTGTCTCCTGGTTGGAGAATAAGCTTTTAAGTTCTTTTGTTGTTGGTGTGTTTGTGGAGGGAGTTGTGCGGAAACTCGGACAAGAGCAGAACAAACGGCAATTGCTTCATCTCCCCTGGCTGAACTTCACCCCACTGTACTCACTAACCACTACACACACACACACACACATACACGGGCACAAAACGGTCTGTGTGTCTCACAATGCCTCCTACAATCAATCAGCCATTACACAATTACACAAACAAACCTCATCAAGATGACAGTGATCAACTGCTCAACACAGACCTGTGAAAATCCAATTATCAATCACTCTCCCTGAGGGTCCTCATCTCCTCTTTTATGCAGTCTCGTTATCGTCTTTGTGGCGTATTTAGTTCGCTCGCAACACTGGCAATATTGTTATAATCCTTCCAGCCGCTTCATGCATGTTATGTAGCGTAAATGATCTCCACTGTGTGGCTTTTGAAATCCTGCAATAAGCATGGACAGTAGTTTTCAATAAGTCATAAATTAAAATCCCATTTTCCCCGAGGAGGCTTCATTGAATAAGTTGCATGAAGGCAATCTGGGATCAACGGTTTTCAATCAATTTCCAGCAGCCTTTTATTGTTTGTTAATAAATTCCCTGCTAAATGACAGATTAGGACTGTAAAACACACCAAAGCCAGTAGCTGGGATGTCAAAAATGAGCATGTTGCAAATTGGATTTTCAATATTGAGGAGAAAGTGAAAGACATTTTCAGAGAAATTGGGTTCTCTCAATTTAAAACTGATATCTCAGGCTCTTGTAGTAACCAATAGCCTGGTGGAGTCTTGCAGTTATTATCTGAAGGGGATAAAGTAGGGTGGGAAAACGTGACAAATGAACAGTGGTTCATTATAATTGGCTCTCTTCCTCAAGTACAGTTATGAGCATAATTAATGTGATGATAAAATTGTATTAGAAGTTCTGCTTTTCTATTTCTGTTTGATTTTCACTTTGCTTCATCGTCTTTTCAAAGTCTTTCTCCAAAGGTTGTCTTTGGAATTTATCTGTTGGTAATGTTCATGGTGAGGAATGTAAATGTGTATTTACATGCGCTCTTTAATGAGTAATTAATTTACACTCTATGATGTTTGGATAAAGGATTTCTTCTCAAGCTACACCTGTTACAATTTACAAGATTAAAAAATAAGAGCTGTTATATGAAAGCACGCTTTTCTGTTTGTCACTGCATTGAATTGCATGCGGGGGAAAGTGAACTAAAATGAATAAATATTACATGATGAAATAGTAATTAAAGGTTATTTTCATAGCCAAAACCTATGTAATTTAGCCTTTATAGGTAAATACTGTGTAGTAAGTAAAAAATAAAGTCTGATGTCAAATATCAAATGTTTTTCTCTGTTTCTTTTTAATATTTGATGTGGATTGGAACAACTTTTATAAAGTCTGATTTTTTTTTTTTTTTTTCTCTCCCTGAAAACATTATTCAAGTAAATTTTGTCTTTTTGCATCTTGGATGCTTCTAACCTTGCAGGGTTTTCAACACGGACAAAAATTGATCAGTAAATCCCCATCCGAATGGCGTTCTCACGTGGAAACTCCAAATACGCCCGAAGAAGACAATCACGATCACTGCAGCTGAGTAAACAGAAGATTTAACGGTTTTCATTGATTCAACATGACTAATGTTCTAATAATTAAGTTATACACTGTATTTGGCATATGCTGAAATAGATTCGTCTCTTGTCGTCTCTGAGAAAACATGCGCCGTTAATGCAGCATTAGAAAACTTTTTTTTTTTACTTTTTTTTTTACTTTTGCTTTCTGTATAGTGAATTGACTGAAGTTAAGACGTTCACCGGCCTAACTAATACGCAAAGTTTTCACGTTTCTTGTGTGATATCTATTGACTCACCTTCGTGATTTGAAACATTTCCAATATTGCAACGTAACCGCAAACCCCAATGCATATGTATCTTAAATGCGAGCTGGACGATGTGACCTAACATCAAAAATCTCAATTAATTTCATCTCAATTACAATTAATGAACGATTATTTATCGCAGAACGCACCCTGCTGAAACAGCTAAAACCAGCCTAAGCTGGTCATAGCTGGTCAGCAGGCTGTTTTTAGAGGGGTTTTGGGCACTTCCTTTGCTGGTCAGGCTGGAACAACCACTTGGAACAACCAACTACAACCAGCCTGACCAGCCTGGCCAGGCTGAGATACCAGCTAAAACCAGCTACTTTCATCTTAAACCAGCTAAGACCAGCCAACCAGGCTGGTTTTAGCTGTTTTTTTCCACAGGGCTGCGCTCGGGAAGTTTAAAGAAAAAAAAAAAAAAGCACAGCAGAGACTGCTTATTTCGCCATGTAAACAAAAGCTTGCAGTGGTTGCCCCGCCTCTGTGATCTTCTGATTGGTCCACTCTTTTGGAACTGACATTGATGAGCGGCGCTGTGTGTAAAACTTTGATTTCTTTTAACTTGACATGCCATCTTTTAAATGCCACTCACGTGTGAGATGCTGCGAAAAGACGCAAGCTCAATGTATAGCACCGAATAAACACATGTTTATATGTTTATATGTTTTTAAGGGGAAAATATTACCATGATTTAAAAACTAAATGACCAACATGGGAAAATTGTGTTAGATAGAGGTTCTAAATTTCAGTTTCGATTACTTTTTGATTAACTGTCCAGACTTAATCCAAGAGCTTTCTGACCCTGCTTAGACAGGAATGCAACTGACATGTTCAAGGTCCAGAAAGGTAGTAAGGACAGCTTAAAATACTTTTAAATATCACATCAGTGGTTCAACCTTAATTTTATGAAGTTATATTGCTGTCTATGCAGGGTCAGACAGCTCTCGGATTTCATCAGAAATATCTTAATTTGAGTTCTGAAGATGAACAAACGTCTTATGGGTTTGGAACGACATGAGGGTGAGTAATTAATGACAGAATTTTCATTTTTTTGGGTGAACTATCCCTTTAAGTTGACATTTTATGTTCTAACTAAAATGAATATTGCATGATGGAATTTTGACTAAATCAGGATATTGGATAACCAACCTCTGTAAAGTCTGTTGAAAAGCTTGCAGCTGAAGGTTGAAGCCATGTGACAGCTCAGATATGCTGGCATGTGTTTGTGTCTCTTGAGCCTTCACCTCAGTCCTTTGCCAGCCCTCCCTTCCCGCGTTCACGTCACAGGTACTCTAGGGATGTTTGAATTGAAAGGTTGGATGAGTCTCGTGCTGAGCATTCATTAGTAGGATTAAATCAAGAGACGGGGCGGCAATGAACTCTACCCACATATTTTCACATCTCTGCTGCTCTGATAGGTGCTCTATCACAAACGTCTGATGATTTCCTTTGACAAATGATTTGAAAATCCCATTTGGAGCTCAAAATATTGTATGTTATTAGGAAAATAGGCTGAATAAAAAACGACGCCCTGTCATCCCCTCTGCATATTTTGTATGCTAATGTTAACGTGAGGTTGTTTGAAGGTGGTTGAAGGCCGGATACAGCTCTCACTCTGTGCCTGCCGTAGTTGATCGGGTTGTTGATTTTACTGCTTCTGCCAGTTTATCAATAGACCCTCTATGTGTGCGTTTCACCATTTCTCTTTTATTTCCCATTAGGCAGTAAACAAGCCGTGGTAATCAATCAATAGGAATTGACCTTTTTCATTTCCACCACATCACATGGCACACAGGACACATTAAATACAGAGGCAATACCAATACTCCAGTCGCATGACACAAATTACATACAGTAGTGATGCTTAGAAGAATGCTAATACTCCCTTCCCACACATGAAGGTGGATATGTGGATGGATGGATATGCGGTGGGATTTCAGCGAAATGAAAGCAATGGATAGTTTGTTTTTTTCCACAAACAAACAACAAAATGTGAAAAATAGGGCTTATGATGGATAACCTATCACGTAGGGCAGAAGGTATTTGATCTAAATTCAGTTGTTCTCAGAAAACACATTAAGCACGTCAATATTTTTATAGTGACTTCAGAATGTTTCATCCATTATTTCAGTGACACATAAGCATCTGGCCTAAAAGAAGAAACCTCATCTGATCCTGTTTAATATTATTAATATTATGCTAAATTTCTATTTTACATATTGTTTTATTTTTTTTCTAGTGAAATAATTGAGTGTGCAGTAAATCATTATTTTATTCATCACAATCAAAAACATTTTCCATCAAAATGCTTATTACTTTAATATATCCAAACATTTTAGTTTATTTATCAATGCTGTAACACAGTAGATTCTTACTTTATAAAACATGTGCTGTATTTTAAAGTATGATTACAGAAATAAAATTTTGACTCGAAGATCATTTAAAGGTGTAGTATTTATTTTAGATTATTTTATGTTTTTTATTTTTTATTTTACTTAATTTAATTTATTTTACTTTATAAAAATGTGCTGCATTTAAAAACAGTTTGATGGAGAAAATGACTTCCAATTTAAAGGTGAAGTGTGGATTTTTTTTTTCAACTTTAATCATTTTATTCCTATTTTGTTTTATTTTACTTTATTTTATATAATTTTATTTTTATTTGGTTATTTTACATCATTTTATTTATTAATTTTATAAAATGTGCTGTATTTAAAGTATGATAATACATACATAAGTTAAAAACTGGTTTTAATGGAGCTGTTGACTTTATTTTATTATTTATTTATTTATTTGTTCGTTTAGTTATTTATTTTTACTTTATTTTATTACTTCATTTTAAATCATTTTACACCTATTTTGTTTTATTTTACTTCATGTTACTTTATTTTATATAATTTTATTTCTATTTGGTTATTTTACATCATTTTATTTATTTATTTATTTATTTATTTATTTATTTTAAATGTGCTGTATTTAAAGTATGATTACATAAGTTAAATACTGGTTTTAATGGAGCTGTTGACTTTATTTTATTATTTATTATTTGTTTGTTCGTTTAGTTATTTATTTATTTTTACTTTATTTTATTACTTCATTTTAAATCATTTTACACCTATTTTGTTTTATTTTACTTTTTATGTTACTTTATTTTATATCATTGTATTTCTATTTGTTTTTTTTTTTACATAATTTTATTCATTTATTTATTTATTTATTTTAAATGTCCTGTATTTAAAGTATGATTACATAAGTGAAATACTTATTTTCATGGAGCTGTTGACTGAAACAAGACTTACAATTTAAAGGTGAACTTTTTTATTTTATTTTATTTTATTTTACTTAAAGTTATATGACCAAAAAATTAAATTAAATTATAATTTATAGTTTTGTGGTATTATTTGTTTTAAAAACAATGGTACACTACAAAATATTACTTTTTAAATATGACTTCATAAATAAATAAATCAATACATACATACATGCATACATACATACATAACGGCAGTTACTAGACATTTTTCATTTTCAACAGAACCATTTTGTTAGCTAATATCTGTATTAACCAACTACATAACATTGCCTCATTGACATATTTAGGTCATCACAATATAACAGCAATGTGCAGTATATCACAAAAATTTAAATGCGAGGCAAGTTTGTCAACAGGGCAAGTGACAGTTCAGTCAACTGCCTGAAATGCTCTCATACTGTCCCTAGACCATTGAGCTGTCCTTATTGATGGGTTCAGCATCTGTTGGTACTCGGTAGATTGTTCAAATTCTCACAATTTCATCTCTTTCTCATGCACACATACACTTGATTTCCACACTACAGGGAAAGCCTGCAGCTGCACTCCAGTCCTGAGTAATCCTGTACATTTTCATAGCCCCGGAGAGCATCAAAAATCAACTCCCACTCTCTTGCTCTCATTTTATGCGTGTTTATGTGTTGTTTTTATGAAGGCATTTGCCATTATGATTCAGCTGCCAAGTGTTAAGCCATTCTCTATTATCATATAAATAAGATCTTGCTATGTAAGAACAGGGAAACACATACACACAGTGAGCAATAAAATCTCAGATAAATGCAGCTGAATTCTGTATAAATGAAATGGAAAGTCTAAGGTTGCAGCAGTGGCAGCTGTGACTGTCCATTTCTTCTTGTTATTATCGGAACCACATTCATAAAACGTGTATATTTTTGAAAACCTGTTTCTATAGTAAAAGTTTTATCTTATTGGTCAATGAAATTTCAAACAGATAAACTCAATTAAAGTGTAGAAACATCTCAAAGGTGATCCAGAGAAGGAAGGAGGTAAATTTCATAGCAAAATTTAGTGTCATATCTGAATACATAAGGCCAATGTGATGCATGTTTACGTAGGTGTTCTGATCACCCTGAGTTTATTTTGCAATAACAGCTAGCGAAGCATTGCTGAAACTAGGCAGCAGATTTAATTCCCAACATGCTTTTTTTCTGTGCTGACACATGAATTATATGCCGCATGTTGCTTGACCCAAAAAGCAATTACTCTACAAATGGCAGTGGAGTAAGCGGTTTCCTCTCCCAAATGTTTAAAGTTACATTTGGCATGTTAATGTACATTATACTAGCTAATTAACTGTGAGAGATTCAGCATTTAAATGTTTTACCCTATTCAGTTAGTACGCTTTACTAAATTTAACAATACATTTACAGTTCAAATAAAAACAAATTGTATGTTGCGTTTCTTGGGTCAGTTTTAACAGTGTTCCATCTTACTGTGACTTACTGTAAAGTATACATTGTTTAAAGAGATAGTTCACCTAAAAATGAAAATTTTATATTTATCTGCTTACCCCCAGGGCAGTTGGGGACAGTTGGACATTGCAGTGGATCAGAGGTAAAAAAAAAAAAAAATGATATAAATACTGTTCAGTTTCTTGCACAGACTGATTGTTTTGTGTCTTAACACCTCAATGTATCATCACGAGTCACAGGTTTTAATTTGGTTTTGTCTGTTTGTTTGTTTTTTTTTTTTTTTTACTTTTAAAGCCTTGAGTCCCATTGACTGCTGTTATGTGACTGACAGACTGCAACGGTTTGAGTTCTGCATTTGTGTTCTACTGAAGAAAAAAAAGTCACCTACATTGTTGATGCCCTGGGGGTAAGCAGATAAACATCAAATTTTCATTTTTGGGTGAACTATCCCTTTAACTGTGGAATGGATGATTTTATGCTTTTTTGTGATTTTTCTATTGCAAGATGTATTCAGGTATTATATTTTGAAAGGTGGATGTATTTTAATTCAGTAATTCTACATTAAATCTCCTCTCTTTTAGAACATCTGGTCCTTTCAGTTTTAATGTTTCATATTGTTTGATTCCAAGGATCTCAGATCAGTGTCTTAAAAAATAAAGAAAGAAAAGAAAAATAGTGGTAACATTACAAATTTCACAAGGACTTGGAGAGAAAACTGAGAAGCTGAGAAACAACACAGTGAATGACCTCTTTTATGAGTGTCTCTAATAAATCATTCCTTTAGCAGAGCCTTGATAAAACACATTTCAAACACTTTCCTTGTTATCTTGAGGCTTGAGCAATCATTCTGTATGAGACAATAAATTTGAACTAATAGATCTCACAATCTCATCTCCTGTACAATGTATAAGTTCCATCCACCTTGATGAACGTTACAAATACTACCAAAAAAACCCTTTATTTTGAAGTTATATGAGGTAAGTAGAAGGGAATCGAGATTGCGATAACATTTATGCCAGATAGGGCTGTCATTGATTAATCGCGATTAATCACATACAAAAGTTTGAGTTTGCCTAATATATGTGTGTGTTAGGGTTGTGCCAAAGACGATAGTATTGCCTATCTGTTGCTGATGTCTTTGACGATAGCAAGACGATTATTATTATCCGTCAAAAATAGACTAGGCGCCTTACTTTAGCGATGCAGTGAGGGGTATATAACTGCAGCTTGGAGATCTCCAAATGGGGGCGGGCGCTCCAAAATAGGGCGTGGCTTCCTCCCGTTGACAGACAGGCACATGACACGCATGCGCAATTTCCCCCTCAATCCACTAAAGCGTAAACTCCGCCCCACAGCTGATTTAAAAAATTTTATTGGTTGTATAAATCGCAGTGTTGATTACCTACATTATGCTAAACAAATGCTAACCCCTAAACTTACCCCACACCTTACCCTAACCTTAACCAGTGAAATTGACTGCAGGGCGGGATTGGCGCTGAATAGCGTGGCAGATAAATAGTTAATAAGATTATGCGATATGAGATCGCCGGGCCGTTCTGTAACTCCCTAACTGGACCTCACTGGAAAATCGGACCTTTTTAGTTATATCCAGCGTCACTACCCCCTACTACCCTGCGAATTTCAAGAACCGGGATGCCCCCGTTGCTTAAAACATAGCGATAGAGTAAAACCCTGCGCTTCACTTGGACGGCTCACGGGAGAGCTCGTGGGTGATTCCCTTTATGTCATTAACCACTGGCCACGAGCTTTGGGGCTCTGCTCTCACTGAGCATATTTATTTATATAGCATAGTTTATTTTATTTGAAATCAACTACAAACTGTTTATTTTATAAAGTTTAGTTTTTAAACGTAAGTCAATAACAATAGGCTGAAGCCAGAGCCAATGGGGAAAGTCTCTGTGTGACGAGACCCCGCCCCATTTGGAAGGTTCTGCCCACTTTCGGAGTTTCCGCCCCATTTTGGAGATCTCCGGTCTGCAGTTTTGTATTCTTGGAGGGAGTGCAGATAGCCTCTTCTGAGGCTCTTCAGAAAATTGCCGCGAGGTGGCTGGTATAAACACATTAATTAGATTGGCCGCGTCGCAGAGCCAGGCATTTAAATTTCTAAGGGGGGAACAAATCACGGTGAGCGGGCGGGGGTGTTTTAGGTGGGAAGTTGCTGACGCTCACGAAAGCGTGGAATCACTTTCTTATGCGCTTTTTTCCGGTTTTACTTTCACTTTTGAAATCGATCACGTTCAGCAAGGAGGGAAGAGGATGGAAAAGGCGTGCAAAGTAACTCGTTTTGAGGGGAACGTGTGCAGTGTAAATAAGGGATAAGAGATTTATTCATCATACAGTGATGCAACTATTGTATTCACCTACGGTACCAGGAGTGTTTTTTAAAGTGCTTAAACTCAGGCTAGTCATTATGTTAATGTTCTTCGCTCGTTTTCTGTGGCTGTTATTTTTGAATATTTAAGGAAATGTAAGCATTAGTAACTTACAATGTTTCTATTAAATTGTTATCATGTTAAACATAAATTAAGTCATATAGTCAATAGTATATGTATTAAATATAATTGTCATAGAATTTATATTTTATAAAAATACAAAGATTTTGTACATACATAGCATATTTATCTTTCATTTTTGTGTATTTATTAATATATACATAATAATTACACACAGTGCACACAAATATATTAGGCAAACTCAAACTTTTATTTAGTATGATCTGGACATTTGTTTCTCATTATGGATAAATCTAACAGCCTACCACACAGAAATAAACACAAAACAGCCATGTCACTAATACGTCTGCATGTTCTGTGTGTCTCTGTGTGAAGGAGTGGTGTAGTTTTGTCTGCTACACAAACTCAAACACACATTACGCTCTCTGTTTTCAGTTTCTGCCATCTCAATATATGAGGACATGAACACACAAACTTCATCTCCAGAGCTGCTCCAACAGTAAATTCCTCAGCATTTCACTATTTAATTTAAGAAAAATACTGTTGAATACAGAAATTATAATGAAAGTATGTTATAATTATATACTACTTCTCAAAATAATAATAATAATATTTTTTAAAGAATATTATACAAACAAGATATTCTTCGTCCAGTTTTCATTCATTCTTCATACAGTTTTATTGTGCAGCATCTTATTTAACACACAAAATTCATTTGATTATACATTTGTATACATACAAAAGACACATTTTTGATGATGAATTAGTTTTAAATCCTAAAACACAAGATCCAGAAATAAATAAAATAGATTTCATGAAGCCCTAAATTAAAGAGAAGGGTCTGGCTGCAGACATGCACCTGCACTTTCAGACACCTGCATTTCCGGAAGTGACGTCACTTGAAGTCGATTTTATTTTTACTTTATTTATTTATTAAATTGAATCTCTCAACATTTTACAACACTAGCCAGGTGGTGAAGACAAGAAAAAATAAACTAAATTACAGTGCCACTCGCAATCGCCACTTGCACTCTCTGCTACCTGCGATGTCGGTTGCAATCCACACAAATGGTGCGTGTTGCCAATAGAGACAAGACGCTGTCACAGGGTCCTGCAAGTCATCTGTAGGAGATAATATCAAGACCCGCAATTCCGTGGCCACAGAACAGCAGAATATGAACGCAATGCGCAGTCTCTCGTTAAGCTTTTTCCTCCTGTAGAAAACCATTAACACTTGATATGGCTTAATGTATTAAGATACATTAAGTGCTATTAAACAATCACATTTTTAATATAGTTTATTAATTGAATGTACTTCAAGGCAAGCATATGGCCATGAACACAATGCACAAACGTTCACTTTTATACTTGCCCAGCAAACACTTAATGTGGCAAAACGGACTAAAATGATAAAGACCAAATTCAATATAAACCTTACTGTTGTCAAACGATATACCAGCAGATATGAACATGCCATAAGAAAGGCATTAGATGATATTAAAAGGACCGACTCTGTATAGGCAAGCAGACGTGCCCAGAACGTAATGCATTAAATAGACGTTTTCCTCCCATAAAAAGAAAATCAATATAAACAAAAGACAGTGATATAAAAGAGCTGTAGAGATTATTCTTTATGGGAAAATGCCAATATACGTGGTGTTGCATTTATTCTGGGCTCACCTGCTTGTGTGTAGTTGTTTTAATAATGAATAGGAGCATATTGAGTTTAGTCTTTATCGTCTTAATCCGTTATGCCACATTATGATATTTTTTGCGAAGGAAAACACTATATAGCCTACATATACATTATAAACTGTATATCGAATTTGATCTTTTAATTGCATCTTAATACATTAAGCCATATTAAGTGTTAATGGTTGTCTACAGGAGGAAAACGCTTAACGAGAGACTTCATATTCTCTCGTTCATATTCTGCTTCATATTCATATTCGTTCATATTCTGCTGTTCTGTGGCCACAGATTTGCAGGTCTTGTTTTTATCTCCTACAGATGACTTGCAGGACCCTGTATGTTATGCTAAATTAGTTTTAATCGTTTAACCACCACAGCTTATGAAGCTGATTTGTGTGGATTGCAGGTGAAGTCGCAGGTAGCTGAGAGTGCAGGTGGCGATTGCGAGTGACATTGTAATTTAGTTTCTTTTTTCTTGTCTTCACCACCTGGCTACTGTTGTAAAATGTTGAGAGATTCGATAAAAAATAAATAAATATATAAATAAAGTAAAAAATTAAATAGACTGCAAATGACGTCACTTGCGGAAGTGCAGGTGTCTGAGAGTGCAGGTGCATGTCTGCAGCCAGACCCTATTGAAATTAAATGGTAACTTACTGTGTGGAGTTTAATTGGGAACCAACCAGTTTTGCAGTGAGTTACATAAAAGAAAAACATCTTAATAAGAATCTTTAAATGTATCCATATTCATCTTTTCCTAGAAAGCCAATGAAAATTGACTGAAAATACATTATTTGGGATTTTCAGGAGCTGGATGCAAAAATGGATACAAATTCACTCATCACCCTTTATAATTAATCTCTTCAATGTCATTGTAACATTGCCAGGATTTTAATTTTCTTCTGCAAAAAAATAAATAAATACTTGGACGACAAAATTGAGCTAAAGCTGTTTATCTGAGTCGTAAAGCCCTGTTTTTAATGAATTTAACAAGTTTATGTTCATTCTGATACACAACATTCACAAGATGTACACAAGCTGACAGTACAGCCTCTTATCCATGACAGCAGCTTGAATTGAGTGTGTTCTCTCATGTTCTCAGAGATTCAGATGTGTTTGTCATGCATAATTGCTGCAAAAGAGGTAAACAAGGGCAGTTTCTCTCAAAACACAGGGACAGATGTTTCTATGATTACGAGTGTGTGACAGTTGTGGATGTTAGATGGATGGTTGAGTATTTGTGTGTGTGCGCATGGGTACTGTAGGTTTGTGCTAGAGGTCTTTGTGTGCATGTGTAGGTTTGATTGTATAAGACTTCTTTCAGTTCCGCACATTGTAACTCTATGTTCTATATTCACAGGCAGGAATAAAACCCCTACGGCCCATCTGTGAGATGTAGATACTTGCAGCTTTGTATCTACAGATTGTAGCAAGAGGTTTTATCACATCTGCAATCAGATAAGACAGTAGAAACATTGTGATAACTTGCTTGCAAAACTCAGAGGCAGAAATGTGTCTAGCCCAGTGGTAATCATTAGTACAGTTACTTTTGAATATAACTGAAAATCATATTAAATGTAGGTCTAAGTATAGGAGGAGGATATTCATTTCATCCCATCAGTTCTTCCAGGTTCCCTCCATCTCCCGCTTCATTTAAATGCATTTTATTAAATATCTATGATCTTTATTGCTTATATAGTCCATTGGGTAATGTAGAACTGCTTATCTCGCATTTCTTTTTAAAACTTCCTCCTAGCCTTCAAAACTGAACATTCAGCCCTGTCAGGATGTTTTTGCCACCGATATACTACCGATATTTTGCACCAAAAGAATAGCTGAACAAACAAATCAATATCCATCAAGCGCATAGACAGCGGAGTAAACATTGACACAAGCACAAGCACACAGGATATATTTTCCATCTATCCTTTCAGAATCTGGAGAGTGTGTTTGTCATGCTGAAGTTCATTATACGGTGCTTTTGCCTGGAAGTCTCTCTTCTGTGAGCATCTCTTGGACCTCTTCAGCTGAAATGCTTCTCCTTGTGATAGTAATAGGACACAAAAAGCATAAGAGTGATGACAGAAGTCAGCATGAAATGGAAATTCATCTGTTTTCTAAATGGATGTTGTAGATCTTATTGGCAATGCTTAATTCATTTAAAAAATGTTTCATTTAAACATATTTTTTGATCTGGTAGTTCCTAATCAAAATGTCATAATTCAATATTCCGAGACTTCTCTCTGGTGACATATGCCAGACTTCTCAAACCATTTAGTTTGCTTAAACCCCGTTTTAATTTTTTTACAGTCAACTGCAAACTCGCATTCAAATATGCCTTCATACTGTATAATCAACAGCCAATGGATAGAACCAAGTCCTGCCATACATTGTTTTTTTCTTTTTTGACACTCGCTTTCTCTCAGATATACAGCACAATACAGAAAAAGATGTGTCGCTTCACACTTTCACTGTGTTAATTAGTCTATTAAAGGTCCACTGAAGTGCCTTGAAACATGCAGTGTTATTCTATATGTTGATGTAATTTCAACTGAAACAGGAAGACAGGGTGGGACATATCAAGTAGCCCTGCCCCCTTTTTTAAATGGCCAATAGCGTTTTGTTTATATCATAGCTTGGACAAGAGCTGCTCGGTAAAGCTGCATTTGACAGCACATGACAGCCACAGTCTAATAGACTAGATTCAATATAAAACTATTACTAAAACAATGTAAAACTGTTAATGTGTAGTTGAAAAAAATGTGTGTCATTTTGGTGCATGGCACTGGTGTTATCTCTTCTACTCATCAGTGCTGTTTATTTAACCGTTTCTCCTCCTAATCTCATCCATCTAAAATATAGCATCTAAATATAGCAAATATAGCATATAATATATCGCTATAAAATATAGCATTCTGTATAGAATTCAGACGAATCCAATAAGTTTTATGGTCTGTGCCGACTTGCGCATATGATCTGAGGGGGCAGGAAGCTTTGGATTCTAGAGAGCATTTGATTGGATAGAAAGTTTGATGAGAAGCTGAAGTGCAGGGTGATGTCATAAAAATCGTTGATCCATATTGGTGGATCTTTCGAATGCTTATATCTTTTAAATGTGATTTTTGTTAGTGTTGTGGAATGCACTAGCTTAAAGATAACCTTAAGGCTAACATATTCATACTGAAAACCAAAAAACTTACATTTTGATTTCATGGGGACTTTAAGGAGCAAAAATGCCCCAGTTTGACTTACGATTGCAAATGTGACGTTGATTTCATGAACGGCTCAAGAAGTTAATATGAAGTGACTGACATTTTAGACAAATAGTTGCAAACAGTTCTTGTTTTTGCTGTATTTCGACAACGAAAAAAGTTCCAAATAAAGCCAAAGTAGAACTGTTTTGCATCTCTGAGTTTTGTTACTAAATCAATCAGCCGTTTGAATGAAACGCTTAAATGAATGACTCAATGACTTACTCAGGCAGTGATTTGCCGCACCTACTGGCGATTTTATGTTTATATTTAAAGGGGTGGTTGACTGTTTTTTTTTTCTAGGCTTGTTTGTGTTTATGAGGTGAAGTCTAACTTGTGTTAATGTTTCGTTTTTTAAAAAACGCATAATTTTTCACATAATTCACCTTTATTCTACACCACCACAATTTATTTTCGGGTTTTGTGAAGACTCTCCCTCACAAATACGCAATGGGCTCAGATTGATTAGCTGGCCCAGTGTGTTGTGATTTGCCAAACCACTAGAGCACGTTCAGAAACATCACACCCCTTACATGCGATCCGGTTTTATAGAGACAGAGCGATGCGTGTCATAATCTGAAAACCACGCCCACTGGGGCAGGGGGGCAATCCAACGCTCTCCACTGACTTTGTATTGCAGGAAGCTGCCTCCTTGTCATTTCTGACATTTCTAACAAAAAACAGAACAATGTCTAAAAGCTGCTATGTGACGAGATGTACAGTAAACAAGCTAAAAACACCAGAACTACGTTTTTATAAGCTGTCGACCCCAAAAAACGAGTGTTTAAGGACAAAAGTAGAGCTCAATGTGTCATATTATGCTAAGAACTACGCCCGCTGGAGGGAAACTTAGTCGCGACAGGAAACAATCATTATTTTTAACCATTTCAAAGAATTATTTCACCACATATGTAAACCTGAGAGGAGATATATTGAGAAACTAAATTTTATTGGTCTTTGTCAGAGCTCCATTTCCTTACTTTTCTTTTGCTGAAGAAATTATCCAACTGAATGGCCCAGTGTGAAATACCCTGACACCTACAACTATTTGTGTCCTTAAACGCTTGTTTTTTTGGGGTTGACAGCTTATAAAAACGTAGTTCTGGGTTTTTTAGCTTTAGCTTACTGTACACCTTGTCACATTGCAGCTTTCAGACATTGTTCTGTTTTGTTGTTATAAGTCAGAAATGACAAGGAGGCAGCTTCCCGCAATAAAAAGCCAATGGAGAGCGTTGGATTGTTCCCCCCCCCGGTGTGGGCGTAGCCTAAATGCACTCTGTCTCTATTGCAAACAATGGCGTTGTCAATATTGCTTATCAATTTGAGCCCGAACTGAGAGATGCAGAGCGTGTAGAGCAGAGGGGATGCGAGAAATTATATTTTATGTAAATATCTGAGTTTAATGATGTCACCAACCCGGAAAGTAGCTCACTGTAGTCCCTACGATTGTATTGAACTTTTAGCCTTGCAACTTTGCGGATATTGTTTATGCTCAAACAGCAACATTACACACTAACTAAAGTTAAAAAAAAAATGAAATCACAATTAACCACCCCTTTAAATGATGTTTTCCCAAATCATTGCAAATATCAGTATTCAACGTTTTTTTTTTTAAATCCAACTATAAATTATTAATTTGTAACTGCAGGTTAACTGCATTAAATGTCCTGCATTAAACTGTCTGTGTAAATACATCTAAATGTCACTTCAGATGCAGATTCTGTGCCACCTCTGTGCAATTTGTGCAAACACAAATTTGATACTGATTTCATTTGATTGGTAACAGCCCTATAGTGTCTTACTATTTGAAGTATTTTATTTATTTTAAGAATTTGACACAAAAGATGATACATACATTTAATTAGTTTAGAAAAATTGGCCTTATAAAGGTAAAAATGCCCATAAAAGGTAAAAATGTATTGTGTATATAATTGTGTGTGTGTGTGTGTGTGAAATATTTCTTAATGTATACATTTCTGTTTGTGTATGTAAATATACAGAGCACATGCACATATATTATGTAAACACAAACCTTTATTTTGGATGCGATTAATTAGTTTGACAGCTCGAGTAAAAATCAGTTTAAACTTTTTGTAAATGTTAATTTCTTGCACTAATGACCACACAGAATATGAAGAATGTCAAAAGCTTTGGGAGTCTGCTGTCCATGGCAGTCCTAAACCTGTCAAAGTACCAGCATAATAACACACTCAAATTATCATCTAATTACCGTTATCTACAAAATTCCAGAAAATGTCAAGATATAATTTTTTGTCATTATTGCACACGTCTAATCACTACTAGAAGGTAAACATTTTATGTTTCAGGAAGCTGTTTATAGGAGCCCAGATTACTTACCGGTAGTGGTATCGACAAGCTATTAATACGGTGTATGTTGCAAGCAATTAGTGTGTGTGTGTATGACACATTTGTGCTAGAAAGCTTCACACATGCATCATCCAGGTGTCGTGATATGGTGCGGCAGCAGGTCTCTCACATTACGGCTTTCTGTTAATTGACTGATGTGTTTGATCTATTTTGGGCCCAGGAGAATAGATAGAGTGGATGAGTAGACTAAGTACAACAAAAAGTGTTCATGTGTGTAAGTATGTTGTTCAGGATTGTTGCACCCTCCACTGTTTGTCTAATAGAAAAGCATCTCATGCAGGTTGCTTCCCAGTATAATATCCTCCATCAAGGACAACCATTATCACTGCATCCTCAGATACGGAAGGTGGTTTTCAGGCAAAGAGCACGTTATAAGACAAGCCCCA
This sequence comes from Labeo catla, assembly GCA_012976165.1. Classification (NCBI taxonomy): domain Eukaryota; kingdom Metazoa; phylum Chordata; class Actinopteri; order Cypriniformes; family Cyprinidae; genus Labeo; species Labeo catla. The sequence goes on along the minus strand of VONZ01000186.1, from coordinate 201,226 downwards.
TTAAAATGATGTACCTGTAGTGTTTCATAAGGGCCCAAATACGTATCATGTTCCAAAGCGTAGGGAATACTGCAGGAGACGCAGCTTGTAGCATCTTCACTGAGGCTCAGAAGACTGCTGACTTTAATGACCACCACAGCTGTGTTTGTCTGTGCGTGAGTCTTGTCCTCCTTTTAGCTTTGTTCCAGAACTTGGTGTGCTGCCTCACTGCCTACACAAGCGGCTGACTTCACAGGAAGCACCCTAATGCTCATGGAATCTCGTAAGTGACTGATTTAGGAGGGTCATTCTACTTAGGCACAATTGCTTGTTGAAATTTGACTTGTTGACTTGGTGTTAACGTTGGTTAGCATGTTGCATTGTACTATAGTAAACATACTGTAACAACTGTAGCATGAAGTCTCTTAGTCTCCCTAAGGCTGCATTTATTTGATCGAAAATGCAGTAAAACAGTATTGTGAAATATCACTGATCTAAAATAACTAAAGCTGAATATTCAGCAGCCAGTACTCCAATCTTTAGTGTCACATGATCCTTCAGAAATCATTCTAATATGTTGACTTGTTGCCCAACATTTCTTATAGTTTAAAACCGTTTTTGATCAATAGAATCACATTTATTTGAAAAACTAATAAGTCACTATTAATAATTTTTTTTGATTCCTTGCTAAATCAAAATTTTGATTTCCTTTTTCAATCAATCAATCAATTAGTCAATCAATCAATCAATCAATCAATCAACAACTTAACCCCATTGTTTTGAATAGTCGTTTCAGATTTTTTTTTTGTACATTTTAATCTCGATGTGCATTTTCTTTTATTTTTAAAATTCGTATTAATAATTGTATTATCAGTTAATTTAACTATTTCTATTTTTAAATACCCTTTTATTTTTAATTTAGTACTGATTATAATGAAGTTTATAATGAAAATAAAACTTGTTTGTTCAGTCAATCAATCAGTTTTTTTTTATTTTAATCTTAATGTGTATTTTGTTTTTTCTTTTTTTCTTTTCCTTTTAAAATTTGTGTTAATAATTTTATTATCAGTTAATATATTTATTTATATTTTTAAGTACATTTTTATTTTTCATTTAGTACTGATTATAATAAACATTTTATAATGGCAAAAATTTTTTTTTCAATCAATCACATTTGATCAATCGATCAACTTAACCCCATTATTGTGAATCAGCGTTTTTTAAATTTTTTTTAATCTTAATGTGTATTTTCTTCCGTTTTTTTTGCTTTTTCTTTTTTCTTGTATTTTTAAAATTCAGAATAATAATTGTATTATCAGTTAATTTATCTATTTATATTTTTAAATGCATTTTTATTTTTAATTTTGTACTGATTATAATGAACAGTTTATAATGCAAAAAAAATTTGTTCAATCAATCAATCACTTAACCCAGTTGTTTGGAATGGTATTTTTGTTTATTTTAATCTTAATGTGTATTTTCTTTTGTTCCCCCTTTTTTTCTTTTCTTTTTAAAATTCATGTTAATAATTGTATTATCAGTTAATATAATTATTTATATTTTTAAGTACATTTTTATTTTTAATTTAGTACTAATTATAATAAACATTTTATAATGAAAAAAATGTTTTGAATCAATCGATCGATCAATCAGTCAATGAGTCAATCACTTAACCCCATTGTTTTGAATGGTAGTTTTTGATTTATTTGTATCTTAATTTTAATGTGTATTTTCTTTAGTTTTTTTCTTTTTTTTATTCATTTTAATAATTTTATTATCAGTTAAATACATACATTTTAATTTGTTTTACCATTTTTTTTTTACAATTTTTTTTTTAATTTAATCTTATTGTGTCTTTTCTTATTTTCTTTTTTTTTTCTTCTTTTTAAAAGTAATTTTAATACTTTTAATGTTTTAATAATTTTTAAAAATACTCTTTCATTTAATTATTTAAATGTTAGAACATTTTTTTAATTGTTTTTTTAATTTAGTATTAATTCTAATTAACAGTTTTCACTTCATCTGCTGTTTAATTTTTCAGTGATCTTGGCACAGTGCCTTTTGGGATTGCATTGTCTATGAAGAATACATGACGCTGCCTTTAAATTTGGCCCAAATGAGCAGTTGCATAATTAAGTTGCCTACCTTTTAGAACAGACATTGAAAGCACACCTATGCTGCCTTAAATGCTGCCTCCGTAGGCAGCTCATTAAGGTCTGGAACAGAGCATCTGTCTACTGTCTAGTGTTTCTCTGTGTTCATTTCCATCTATAGCTCCCCTCATCTCTCCCTTGCTTGCTGACTTATTAATTTCTGTCCTCTATTGCTTCTTTTCTTTCCCTGCACCATCATCCTTCGCTTCTCCTTCCCTAACTCCCTCTCTCTCTGTGTGTAGCACACTGTTGGATGGTGGTAACATTAGCAGCAGCTGTTAGTTTCTGTAATCCAGCCAGATTTAGAGGGAAGCTGTGCATCTGCTCCATCATGTAGAGAGGGAGAGGGATCGAAGAGGAGGGAAATGGAGTGATTAATAAATATGAGCGAGGAGACGGAAGGGGGTAAAGAAGGGCAACAGGGGAGCAGCAGAGAGGGACACATGTACACATTCACTGATGGGAAGAGTGATGAGGATTGGTAAACCACCAAAAAGAGAGGGAGTAAAGCAGGTCACGCAGAGGTGGAAAGTAATGATGGTTGGAGACCGCGGTCACAGAGGGAGGCTAATAGCAAGATGGAGGGGATGAAATGAACAGAAAATGAAGAAGAGAAAGTGATATGCAGGAACATGGTGGCTGTAAACAGAGTGTGTTTAGTCCCATACGGGTCGTTTAATTCTTGTGTTTGTATTAATTTCCCAAATGACCAGCCGTGTGACACTGAAACACAAAGAAACACAATGGATTGTTCTAAAAAAAAACAAAAAAACATTGTGAATGCATTTTTATTTTCAGGGGAGTTCACTAGGAATGAATTGTGCCTGCTGATAGTACTGTTTATTTGCCCTGTCTGCATTGTTTTAGTGACGATTCAGTAAAAGAATTATGCAAATCGGGCATCTGCACAAAATACACCCACAAAATCAGTTTCTATGGTGCAGTTCCCGCTCTTATGGGTTGGCGTTCTGGAGGACGCAGCAGACTATCAGGATCTGGCACAGTTTGGTGGGGCTGTAAACAACTATCACTGCAGTCCAAGTATTTGAATCCAAAACTACGCTGCTTGTTTGGATAAATGCCTGGTTATAATGCTTCTAATTCATTATTTGATGAATAACTGCTGCTGTGATTAATAGAAAATGTTGACAAATGTCTCGATGAAATGTAATTCTGTTTACCTGTTATCTGTAGGACAAATAATACATCATTAATTGCAGCTGACTTTTTTGTATGAGATAGTATCTGTGTTCAAGAAAATTGCTGATATTTATATATACAGTCGAAGGCAAAAGTTTACATACACATTGCAGAATCTGAAAATGTTAATAATTTTAGCAAAATAAGAGGGGTCACGCAAAATACATGTTATTTTTTTATTTAGTACTGACCCATTTAAGATATTTCACATAGAAGACGTTTACATATAGTCCACAAGAGAAATTACTAGTTGAATTTATAAAAACGACCCCATTCAAAAGTTTACATACCATTGATTCTTAATACTGTGTTGTTACTTGAATGATTCACAGTGTTTTTTTTGTTGTCTTAAACAGTTGAATGCTGTTCTTCAAAAAAATACTTCAGGCCCCACAAATTATTTGGTTTCTCAGCGTTTTTGTGTATTTGAACTCTTTCCAGCAGTGACTGTATGATTTGGGACTGAGGGACTCATATACAACTATTACAGAAGGTTCAAAGCTCACTGATGCTCCCAAAAGAGTCAGGGGTGTAAACTTTTGAACAGAATAAAGGTGTGTACATTTTTCTTATTTTCCCTAAATAACTTTTTTTTTTTCATTTAGCACTGCTCTTCAGAAGCTATAGAAGATACTTACATGTTTCCTAGAAGACAAAATAAGTTAAATTTACCCTGATCTTCAAATTCAAAAAGTTTTTACCCCCAGGCTCTTAAAGGAGAAGTCCACTTCCAAAACAAAATTTGACAGGTAATTTACTCACCCCCTTGTCATCCAAGATGTTCATGTCTTTCTTTCTTCAGCCGTAAAGAAATGATTTTTTTTGAGGGAAACATTTCAGGATTTTTCTCCATATAATGGACTGATATGGTGCCCCGAGTTTGAACTTCCAAAATGCAGTTTAAATGCAGCTTCAAACGATCCCAAATGCGGTTGTAAACGATCCCAGCTGAGGAAGAATGGTCTTATCTAGTGAAACAATCGGTTATTTTCACAAAAATAATACAGTTTATATACTTTTTAATGTCAAACACTCGTCTTGTCTTACTGTGCCTGAACAGTTTTTGTTCTGGTTCATGACAGTTAGGGTATGTCTCAAAACTCCCATCTCATGTTCTCCCTCAACTTCAAAATCGTCTTATATGGCTGTTTTAACTTTTTTGCTGAGGGTGTTTAATCTTCTCTGCATGTTCACTTTGCAAAGACTGTGTCGGTACTTCTGCAGCAATGTAGGATGATTTTGAAATGACTTTTGATATTGGGGGAGAAAATACGATTGGAGTTTTTCGACATACCCTAACTGTCTTGAACCAGAATACACAGAGCTCAGGGAGAGTAAGACGAGCGTTTGAGATTAAAAAGTATTTAAATTGTTTTTTCTTAATGAAAACAGCTGATCGTTTCGCTAGTTAAGACCCTTCTTCCTCGGCTGGGATCGTTTACAACTGCGTTTAAAGTCGCATTTAAACTGCATTTTTGAAGTTCAAAATCGGGGCACCATAGCAGTCTATTATATGGAGAAAAATGCTGAAATGTTTTCCTCAAGAAACACAATTTCTTTACGGCTGAAGAAAAAAAGACATGAACATCTTGGATGACAAGGGGGTGAGTAAATTATCTGTAAAATTTTGTTCTGGAAGTGAACTACTCCTTTAAAGTGCCCCTATTATGCCATTTTAAAGGTTGCTAATATTGTTTTAATAGACTCCCGAAACAGGTTTACATGTATGCAAGGTCAAAAAACATTTTAAAAACAAAATTAAAATAGATTTAATTTTACCCCATTTCTAAATGATTCATTAATGACTCGTGCGAAGCAGTTCGAAGAATCAGTCTCTCTAAACCCCTCCTTTCCGTGAGCCCCCACTGCTGTGATTGGTCAGATGGCGCAGTCCTTTATGATTGGTCTACCGCATACGGCGTGTCGGAGAACGAAACGCCCATTGCCATAACTGACTGACAGCCCTGGAGACTTGTCAATACATAGAAAAGATGGCATCGATTTTACCATAACAATTCCAGCCAGAGTCTGATGATGAAACGGCTGAAGTTAGCACGGTCTACCGTGGAAAGTGCTCGCAATTTGCTGATGTAAGCGAACCGGGCACACCTCTATGTTGTAAACTTCAACATTGTATAATGCATTAAGGCGGCTTTCACACCGAACGCGGAAAGCGCTGCGCCAAAAGTTTATTCAAACAACTCATTTGAACTTTGTCTGCGGCGTGCGCGCTCCACTGCGCGTGCGCTTTGGTCGAGCCAGAAACAAGCCATCCTTGCGCGGGGGAAGCAATTAAAACAAATGGGTTTCATAGCACAGTGCTTTCCGCATTCGGTGTGAAAGCCGCTTCGTGCGCCATCCTTTATCATTACTGCAACTAATGAGACAGACAGACAGTCAAGCTGCATCAATCACAAATTGTCAGACTACAGTGGGCCCACAGCTGAACAACAGAACTACAGAAGCGTGATTTAGCCGGTTAGCATGACACGTGCAGGGTTGTTACACAACATAACATACACAACTACTTATTTTGAACGATCGCTAGAAAATACAATCTTTGTAGATTCATCATCTTTTGGAAGTGAATATAAAACAATTTTACTCACAGCGTATGATACAGCGTCTTCCGTATAATGTACGTGTAAATTTCCATGTGACGTAAACCCCATGGAAATGTATGGGCGGGCAAGTTGTTCGCGACGTAGAACGTGGGTGGACATTACGCAAATGTGTTACTTCGTGACGTGTGGCCGTAACAGAAAAAGATTCAAAATCCTGACGACTCGTTCAGGCAAATATGAGCCGACTCTTTTTTTTGATAGACAATAACTTTATTTATCGTCCACTGTCGGCTTCACAACTTTGCAGAAAGTTCATGTTCACATACAGCTACATGAAACACTACATGAAAGATCATATTTGAAAAGGCATAATAGGGGCACTTTAATGCATTGTGTTTCCTTCTGAAGCATCGGTGAGCATTTGTAAACTTTTGAACGGGGTTATTTTATAAATTCAACTATTATTTTTTCTTATGGACTATATGTAAACGTCTTTTATGTGAAATATCTTAAAATATTGAAATATCAAAAATATTAAGCAGCACAATTATTTTCAGCATTAATACTAATAAGAAGAAGAAATCAAAATTCTACTTCACAGGAAGAAATTACTAAATATTCTATCATGACAACTCTCGGATGATTTTAGAATGGTAATAGATATGACAGTGTTGATGTGTTTGGTCTTGGCAGAATAGATCTGCTTTGCTGCTGCTGCTGCAAAGCAAGTACACGAACTTGCTACTGCCAATACATACAGTGCTGTGAGTATTTAAGACATAATGCTGCTGCACAAATAGCATATAGCCCATAACAGATCTTGACAGTTGGAGCTGGGGAGGTGGAGGGTTTCAGAGGAACTTTGAAAGTGCATTGTGAAATGCCCTAGTGAATGCTAAACGACTGATTTTGTAACTCTTGTGTTTTTCACATAAACTTGTGTGTATTTGACAGTTTTGACAGCACAATAAGACATGAAAGAGAACTTAGTGTAGTACTCACATGCCGTGTGACAGCTGCTTTCTGTGCGCATGCTTCACATGTGTGCTCTCAGAAACCCCTATATCAGAAGTTTAAACTGATATGGCTTTATATGGAGAGACCTCCACCCATAGTACACATAGCGTATATAGAGAACAAAGCAGGTCACACAGATATACATATATTTATATAATTGCTTTGAAAATCTCATTTAGATGATGGCTTCGTAACAAGTAACCAGAAAGCCCTAAAAAAGATTTGTTTTCTTCATATGTGATTTCAATCAGTTATATGTTTTCAGTAATTCCACTGAAGAAGACATCATCTGTCAGAAAACTGCCAGAAACACTCACACTCACATTCACACATACACACCCACAGATATATGCACACTTTGTTGTTGTGGCTTGACTAGCAGGAATCTCTTGAAGGCTTCCTCCCTAGAGTCGACTAATCAGAGCTCTGGGCTCTGAGAGTTGGAGAACTGGGAATGCAAATGAGAGACTGCAGTATTAGTGTGTGCTTGAGTGTTTGCGTATGTGTGAGTGTCTGTGAAGACTGCTGTAAAGAGATGGCAGATTTTGTTTAACAGGCTAATTAAGCACTAAACTATTTCAGATCTGGCTAAGAAGCGGAGAGAGAGAGAGAGGGAAGACAGAAAAATCATTTTCTTTCAAACTGTTTTAATCCTGCTTAGAGTTCTTCTGGTCCTCTCCTTCAAGCAGACAATGCATCACTGCCCTCTCTCTCTCTCAAACTCTCTTCTGCTTTCTCAAGGAATCAGTGTGTCTGCTGTATTTTTGGCCATTAGCCCACGCGATACATCAGTACGTGTAACGAAATATGAAACGTGTAAAAGAGCTTTGCTGTTACCGAAGTTTCACAGGATTGCTCTACTCACCCATCTCATTGAGAGTGAATTGTGACCTTGTTTTGTTCAAGCAGTTCCCAGGGCTTTACTTTGCTGCCCCCTTTCACTTTGACTGCTCTCAGTCTGCACCACAGAAAAATGAGAAACTGTCTGCTCTTTACCTGCTAAAACCAAAAATTTGGGAGGGATGATAATATCACTGTGCAGAGCAGATCACAAAAAATATTAGGGATCTCAATGATTAGGGAACATTAACTGCATTAGCAGTAACATTACATTTTACTGTAATCCTAATAAATAAATAATTAACTAAGAAAGAAACACATTTATAACACATTTGTCAATTTAGCCTGATAAATGTAACACTGTGACTATATATAAAAAGAGAGAGAGAGAGAGAGATGTCTGTGATAGATAGATTTAGAGAGATTTTCTTGGTTAAATAAACATGACCTACACTATCAAAAAAGAAAAACATAAATCTATTTTATATTTTTACATTAACAATGTAATCACTATTCTATTTATTGAAGCCAAGTAAGACTTTGATATTGTTATGTTAGTGTTTTTAAGCATTTTACATTTATTCACAAATAACAATTCAAGGCAGTAACAATTTAAACTTATGTTCAGCTATTCTCTTAATATTGAGCTCTGTAAATATTGGTCACAGACATAGAGATTTACTTTAAATATCACCAAGCTGAATGCTCACTAAAAAACTATTTTAGCAATTTTAAGTCTTATTTTGACGTAACAAAGTGGTTATATCTACAGTTGATGTCAAAAGTTTATCTAGACCTTGCAGAATCTGCAAAATGTGAATTATTTTACCAAAATAAGAGGGATCATACAAAATGTGTTTATTTTTATTTAGTACTAACCTGAATAAGATATTTCACATACAGTAAAAGATGTTTACATATAATCCACAAGAGAAAGTAACAGATGAATTTATAAAAATGACCCAGTTTAAAAGTTTACATGCACTTGATCCTTAATACTGTGTTGTTACCTGAATGATCCACAGCCAGCTGTTTTTTTTTTTTTGTTTTGTTTTGTTTTGTATTTTGTTCTTTTAGTAATAGTTGTTCATGAGTCCCTTCAACTGCCTGCTGTTCTTCAGAAAAATTCTTCAGGTCCCACAAATTCTTTGGTTTTTCAGCATTTTGTGTATTTGAACCCTTTCCAACAATGACTGTATGATTTTGAGATCCATCTTTTCACACTGAGGACAACTAAGTGACTCTCATGCAACTATTACACAAGGTTTAAATGCTCACTGATGCTCTAGGAGGAAACACGATTGCTTAAGAGCCAGGGGTGTAAACTTTTGAACAGAATGACGATGTGTACATTTTTCCTAAATATTTTGCCTAAATATCATATCTTTTTTCATTTAGTACTGCCTTTCAGAAGTTACAGGAGATACCTTCATGTTTCCCAGAAGACAGATAAGTTCAGTTTTCCCTGGTCTTCAAATTCAAAAAGTTTTCACCCCCCATGTAAATGTAAATTTTTGACCTCTAAAGTTGTTTACTTACTTTTTTTTTTTTTTTTTTTTAAAGTGAGTCTTCCAATTAACGGCATTAATTTGTTCATTCAGACAGATTCTCAAATGCAGAACTCAAAGAGGCGGGATTTATTGCATGAACCAATCAAAGTCAAAACAAATGTCATATCTGATCATATCGTGATCTCACGTGACTTTCTTCCATTCAATCTCAATTATCTCCCAAAAACTCATGGCACACTTTAGGGGGTTTTCTCATCAAATACATTGCCTCCCCTGCCTCCTCAGAGGAAATGCCCATGATGGATGTTTCTTATTTTCTTTATTTAACAATCATAACTTTATGTGTACATGAAACAGTTCATAAGAAACATAATTGGATCACTTACCTGGTGCATGACAGTGAAGTATATGAAGTTGCCCCAAGGTGCTTCCAATTTACAGCAGTAATGTTGTGAAAAGCAAGTCTATTCTGAGACACTTCCATTCGTTAGTTTCAAATGTATCCTGAGATCTCAAGAAGACGAGATTACTGGGTGATAAGTGGGACTGGGCCTAGTTTCGCTGGTCTCGCCAGCCCTGGAAATGACTGTCAATACAATAAACTGAGGTATTGAAACTTGAGATTTTGAGATTTGTTCGTTGTTAACTTTGAGAGCTTTCCCTGAGAGCGATACAATCGTTCAACACATTACACCTACTGTTAGCTCCGGGCGGAATCAACACGATTAGTCATTCTGAGCAGTATAGATTCACAGATACCTGCTGTGTTTTGTTTTGTACAACAGCCAGCATTTGCAGATATACATCAACTTTACCCATGATGCGATAAGCCTTAATCTGTGTTTATACCATCAAAACAAATTGAAACCTGAATTTAATTCATTCAGATGAAACAAACTGAGATCATTTAGTGACACTACCTTCATCTTGCACAGAAACTGCATGACAGTTCTGCAGTTAACCAAAGTGGTGTCATTCAGTACAATGCAGGTATTGGCTGAGCCATGCTTTTTTTTGATACACACTCAAATATACAAAAACAATCCATTGTGAGTATTTTGAATCGTGGTTTTCAGCTTTTTAGATTCCCAGCCCCCTGTTGTCCAAGAAAATACTTTCCTCCTATGTAGAGGTTTTGACTCATACTTCTGCTGTAACACTGAAAAGCTGCTTGTTTTCAAACTTTACTACAGAAAGTAGACTTGTTGGTAGTTTTGCTCTCAAATTATGAAGAATACTTTGTCCTCAGTTGTTCTATTTGTGTATAAGTATACAAATTTTCTGTACTTCCTAACCTGCAAATCTTTTATTCTCAGTCGGGCTCTGGAACTGCCAGTCAGCTGTAAGCAAAAATGATTTCATTCCTGCCCTCTCAATATCCTGAGTCAGACCGAGACCTGGATTCACCCAGAGGGCATGTGCTTGGTGCTCACCCGCTCTCCCACCCACCTGCCTTTGCTTCGTGGTCTTCGCTTCTTCTGCTAACCACTTCTCAGCTGATGTAAATAAAGCTACAGACAGCCTGTGCTCCACTCCTCACTCCTCCAGGCCTCCTGACTCTCTCATGTTCTTCACAAACAAGATCAGCAGCACTCCAGACACCTGAGGTCTGTTCAAAACCTTAAGAACTCTCAGTAACAGATGATGACTTTGTTAGTAGTTATTATTGAGTCATAATAGGGACCACTGGAATTTTTTCAACTGACTCCAAAATGAATATACACGCAGAAAAAATTGTCCAAAAATTGTACCTTTAGTGTGCTACAACAGTTTTTCACTGGGGCAGTACACTTAAAGAGATATTGTACTTTATATACCCTACAAAGGTAGGATATTGTAGTACCTTAAGGGTACATAACTACTCTAAAATAAGAGTATTCAGATGTAAGGTACAAAGTTGTCCCTTTAAGCGTATTGCCACATTGACAAGTTGATTTATCTCTATAGGTACAATGTTTTGACTTTTTTTTTTTCTGACAGTGTACTGTGTATACATATAAAGGTTTAAAGGAAGAAAAATCCTCCTTCGGCAGAAATCAATTTTTCAGACATTCAGTTGTTTTTTTCTTTTCTTGCTAAAGTAGGTACTTTTTGTTGAAGTATGTATTTTTCAGTTTGTTTCTGAAGGATCTAGGGATTCATAATAGCAACCTATTTGTGTAGCTTCAAGAGAATGACCATAATTTAATTTATAATTTATAATTATAATTTATAATTTAATTATTCCATTTAATCATGTGGACATTTATTAATTTGAATTATAATACTTTTTAAACATTTACTTATTGTTGTTTAATCTAATTATTGTATGGTTTCAAGAGATATCCCAATTTCAGTCCCAAAAGTACAGTTCTGTCACTGGGGCGGTACCCTAAGGTACAAGTGAAATGGTACAAATATGTACATTTAAAGTCCCAATATGTACTTTCAAAGTGCTAATATGTACCTTTAAGGTACTAATATGTACTGTTTAGTTGTAGGTAAAGTACAGGTACCCTGTACAGGTGCCCCAGCGACAGAACTGTACCTTTTTTTCTGAGAGTGAATGTTATAAGGCAGTACGTTTCCATTGGTTTTGGTTGGTATAATAAAACTTGTTGGATTTGTACTTAGGGATGCACAGATACCACTTTTTTCAGTACTCGCCCGATACTTTTATTTTTGGTACTTGCCGATTCCGAGTACCGATACCGATATTTTAAAATTTACAGGTAGATTTTTAAAATATAGGGTACAGAAACTAAAAGAATATGTATAATGTTGGTTGGTCAACTTTATTTATCAAATAGATACAGTCAAACCAAAATGTATTTAGAACCCATTATCATAAACTGTGTCCTGCACCCACTAGTAAAAAAAAATATATATATATATCAAAAATTGTCAAAAGATGGTGTATATCTGCTGTCTGAATAATTTTTGGGTTGATTATATATCCCTTAATTATTTTTATTTTTACACTTAATTATGCCCATTAAAATGTGTTTTGTTACTTTCACTGTTTTTTTTCTTTTTCTTTTTCTTTTTCTTGCTCTATGGTACATCATCTTCAATTTTATAGCATTAAACTGCTCAATTGCAGCGGCTCAGTACTGTAATCACGCGAACCACTCATTATGAATCTCCTAACTCTGATATTTTCAGAATTATAAGTCACGTTTTTTTTTTTATCTGAAATATGCTGCTATTTGGGCTACAATCCAAAGCGACTCAAATAATGGAGAATCAGTCGTGAAGCAAGCAAAACATCGCAGCGCATTTCACACAGGCTGCTATAGTTTCACTTTCGCCGGATATTCGTGTATGCTTAAGGTTGAAAAAAAAGAACTTTGTTTATAGCGAATGCCCCTATATATATATATATATATATTTTTTTTTTTATATATCTACGAGTTTGTTTTAATGCAAAAGATGCGTGTGCTAAATATGAGAACATCAATGAAGATCACGCAACAGCGCGCGCTCTCTGTCTTTCTCTGTCTCGCGCTTTCTCTCTCGCTCCCTCTCTCTCTCTATACCGTTAAATAACTTGTGCATTGATTTACTTAAATTGTTTTTGACATATCTCACCGAACTACAAACTTTCCAGTGATGTCAAGGCGGGATATTAACTCGACAAGCCCGCACATCTTGGCCGCCGCGCGCTCAATCCAGTCTGCGTGCTTTGCCTATCAGCTGACGCGCACCAGTTATACAAGCTTAATACTGAATGTTTAACATTATATTACTTACATACACATACTTCGTAGACATCCTTATACTCTAATGACTCCATTCTGCTGTCTGTTGTTTTGTTGTCGGTATTTCTTTGCCTACATACGCACTTGTCACATGATGTGGTATCGGCGTTTGGTATCGGGGCATTTTAACGAGTACGAGTACAGGAGCTCAGTATCGGGCCCGATACCGGTGCATCCCTATTTGTACTGGTCAGATGAACTAGGGATGAAGTTCAGAAAAAGTCTGAGCATTGAAATATGCAACTAAAGCCCTATTCGCACTGGATTAGTCTTATCTGGGGATCTCGTGTGATTTAGAAATTACCCCCCTACATCTGATTTGAATAAGAGAAGCCTGTGTTTTTACTCAAATTTACAGGGTTATACTGCATGCTGCTATACGTTATACATCTCCATCTAATCATTTTCGCTCTTCTGATGGTTTTCAGCTTTCTCTTTCTGCAAATTGCGTAGTTGTATGGTGTGCTGTATAACCCACAGTCAAAATACTTAAAACATAATCAAAACACTCCAACGCAGCCTCCATTCTTCGCAAAAGATGGATAAAAAGGTGCACAGGAAACAAAAAACACAAAATTTATGGGAGGAGAGTATTAAAATGAATCCTGCAATGCAATTTACTAACGTTTGCGCTTGTCAAATTACTGGTATTTGCGCAATTATTTAATGCCTCAAAAAAGCATGTCTTAAAGCAGGCAGCAATTTGTGCTGCTCTTGGTAGATTGCACTAGGATTGCTAGATTTTAAACTAGCTCAAAACTAGCCCAGTCACATTTTGAGGTGGGTCCCCTGGTCAAATTCGCATTCCAGGGGCTAAATATCACGTTATTGGGCTCGATTCAACCTGTGCAAACATTGTTAAAGTAGTCCAATTCCGCACTGGAAAGCATTGGATTGCGCTGGTCATTATGCAAATGATCTGGCTGTGTATGTGTTCTTTAATTTGCGCATTGTCGGTAAATCACAAGCAGAATTTTCCCCTCCCATCGATGTTTTAATGGAATTGCGCTCTAATGCTAATTTGCCCTGCTTAGAAAATCTGGCCCTATGTCTCCTGTCAGGCTTTTAGCTAATACAGTTTGGGTTACCAGACAAAATATAGTTTTATTAACTGATTTTGGACATCAGACAAGACTTGTTCACTGGTTTGGGGTATCAGACACAACTCTGTGGACAGTTTTAGGTACCTGACGGATGTCTTCTGATAGGATCTGGTAGAGGGACTGGATCCAATATTCCTGGTGTGGAGATCTGATCTAACGTTTTTGGCATTGTCGATGGGATGTCAGCACGATCTAACATTTCTATATAAATGTGTTTGAATAACTAGCTGATACAAGGAAACGGATTTAGGCCTTCATTTACAGGAAGGCGGTGGAGCGTCTGGTCTTCAATGGAGCCAGAAGAGCCCACATTGCACCTCTTTTTGTCTTGCTCCATTTGCTGCCAGTTTCTGCCCACATCAAGTTCAAGGTACTGAAGTTTGAAGTTAGAACAGGACTGGACGTTCCCCCTGGAAGTCTGTGAGTGAAGAATGTCTTGTGGTATCTTCCCAAAGAGGCACTTTTTTTTTTTTTTGTACAAACTCTTACCTTCACTGTGCTTTGGCATAGTATAGGAACCATTCACAGTATGTGTTCTTGAGTTGAAAACCTGAGATTCAAGGCAGTGGAATGAAAAAAAGTAAAAAAAAAAAAAACTTATGTGCAAAATGCTGCAAAAGACTCTAGAAATAAGCAAAATGGTGAAACGCATGTTTACATTAAAAAAACAATGGAAAAGCAGCAAAGCCGAATGCAAAAACACATTTTGTAAACAGCCCCAACACCCGACCACCATGTTGTCAGTTGACTGGTTTCTATTTAAACAGTTTTGCACCGATTAGCCCCACCCACACTGAAAACTCATTGGACCAAAACTCATTCCCACTCTCATGTTTATTAAACATAAAACATTTATGAGAAGAGATTGATTAGATTTGAATTGATCTGAATATTATATGACCTGATTAAGATAGCAAATGCTCTATGAACTTGTGTTGGCTTCCTCAACTTTCATTTGTTCTGTCTCTTTTGTTGGTCTTAACTAAATATCTGTTGTAGCATCATTAGCCTTTAGCAAGTGATTTAAGAAGTTCTGATTAGTATTTACAGCCCTACAATCATAAACCGATATGTGCTCCGTCATTTAGCGCAGAGGTTAAGGAGCCATGAAACGAGCTGTAAATTCCACTAGCTATGTTGTCAGCTCCACAGCCTGCAGGGTAAATAAAACAGTAGCATAAACCAGCTAAAAGAGTCTGATAAATCATGACAACTATCATGTTTGTTCAGAACCTTTGATGTGACCTAGTTTGTGCTCATCACAACCAGTATTATAAACAGCTGTGACAGTTCACTGATGACAACGTTCATAATGTTTGCCATTATTCTGCTGTGGTAGAACTTCATGTTGACTTCTTTCATGTTTTATCTTATGATGAACTCTAGGGTAATGATGATGCTACTAACTTATACAGCTTACAGTCAGATGTAACATTTTAAGTTGGTATACACCAACAATGTTGGGGCTCAGTTTCGTGCTGTCGTACAATTTGCATGACAATTTACAGTACAATTTGTTGCTCTTAGCTTTCAAAGCAAAAGAAGTTACTAAGTTGGAGTTTTCAACTAAGAATTCTTAACATTCCACACACAAATCACAATGGCAGTGACATACCACTTTGTTAAATGATTATACATGTTCTATGTATTCTGTATGATTTATAAGCTTGTTTTCTTATGGGGACCACAGAATGTCCCCACAAGGACAAGAATTGTGGATATTGCCATCTTTGTGGTTTCTCCGCAGAATTGGGCTACTTTAACACTGTTGCCTCATGTTGTTTTTCATGTTCGCGGGTTGAAGCAACCCCATAATATTATATAAATATAATATTTAGCCCCTGGAATTCTAATTTTACCAGGGGAACGTGTATTTTACCCCCCGGAATGCGATTTTTAATGGGGGACCCCCCTCAAAACATGATTGGGCTACTTTTGGGCTCGTTATGAGTAGCATTTGGGTGGGTTTTGTTGTGAAAACCTGGCAATCCTGGTTTTGTCCCCATAACAGGATATACCTGAACCACACACACACACGCATACATACACAGCCTGGCCAAAAAAAGTTGCTATTTGGATTTAACAAAGTACTTACTTGGGTATAAATAAATAAAGAGTCTAAGACTGGATCTTTATTGCTGCGATCCATGTGTTTCTAACATGTTGTATGTTTTGCAACTATTCTTCTAACCCTAACTGATGCATTTTGTAGCTTTTCATTTCTTAAACAACCATGTTGGAAGACGCTACCATATCCATATTCAAAGATGACTGCCAAGATTCGCCAGGGATATTCAGGCACTAAAAATGGCACTTTTATGATCAAAAGGGTGCCGACCCTAGCCTATAAGCTGGCAGCATGACTCAACGGTGTCCACACCCATACAGATGAATTGTTTGGGAGAGTTATCTCAGAGTCAAAGCGGGTATAGCCTTTATACAAGTATTTTGTCCTCTTCACTTCCCATATGAAATGAGGTGCACTCTCAGTGCTGAATCCACATTAAGCGGCTCTTACTATCTGTTGAACTGTGTCCACTAGATTGCTCACTGCAAATATTTAGTTGCCTTTTAGCGAGCAAAACTAATGGTTGGTGTCCGTGTTGATTTTTTTATTAGAGATTCAGTTAATTGCTTTATTCACTGTTTGCATTAATATGCATATTAGTGAATGACCAAAATCATCATTGTTGTTATTAGTAATAGTAGTTAGGGATATTTACTGAAAAGGATCAATAAATCAATGTACATCTAATACAGTTTGGTATTAAAAGAATACCTATACTATTTAACAATAGTGTACATATGATAATCAGAAATGTTTCTTGAGCTCTAAATCAGCATATTAGAATGATTTCTGAAGGATCATGTGAAACTGAAGACTGGCTACTGACAAATTCAGCTTTGCCATCACAGAAAAAAAATGCATTTTAATATATATTTAAAATGTATATATACACTGTATATGTAATGTATGTTGCAGGACTGATCAGTTATTTGCAGCATGCTTTTCAAGCGGTGACCCATAAAAAAATAAGCTCCACTGAGGAAAAAATTACACTTAGTGAAATGACAGTTCCAGTTCAGCAAAAATGATGGTTAAACATCAAGACAATTTAGTCATTTAAGCCATCTTTCTTTCTCCTCTGCCGGGCTTAAATGGAGTGAAGGCTTTAGTCTTATCTACTCAGACGACTGCGAGACTCATCCTCCATGTGTCCGCACATATGGGGTAAAGCAGGGATTTAAGGCTAGAGAGTAAGTAGACTCTTTCATCCTTGTAAATGGGTAATGGATGTAAGAAGTAGCATTAATTGTGCACTTGACAATGGATGGTAGTTGTAGATAATCTGTGCGTGAATGATCATTTTTGTGGAAGAACTCCTTTTTATATTAAGTGCACCAGGGGCGATTCTAGGATTTTCATTTTAGGGGGGGTTCAGCCTCCAATAAGGGTATGAAAATAAATAAATATAAGTAATATTTGACAAATAGGGTAGGGTGGTATTCCACTGTATTGCATAGAGGGGTATACAGTACCATTTTAAGTACTGATCTGCCAAATACAAGTCTTCTTTCACAACATTTTACTGTTTGCATTTCTAGAGCAAAATGGCCTACCGACGTCCTTGAAGAGTGTCTGACTGTCACTTTAAATTTTTGGTCAAATGTTCAGAATGTCGTCTTTTACGTTCTGCAGAAAGTTTACAGGTTACAGGTTTTGAATGAAATGAGGGTGAACAAATGATTATAGAATTTTCTTTTTCTTCCTTTGGTCCTGCTGTCCGTTTATGAGACAGAGCAAGAGATTGCATGCCTGGTCAATGCATGGTCCAATACATCCAATAAGATTTATATGTATTTCATTATATTCCCCTCAATGATGGAGATTATTTCACCACTGGGACACAGACAGTATTTATCTGACAGGAGAGGAAAAACATTACCGGCTAGTTGAATTGATGGAATATACACATGCAAGGGTACAGAGGGCAGAAATATTTGTTTTAGACATTGATTTAAAATAGCCATTGAGAGGAAGGGGTCAAGAACTCTAGAATTCAGCAGCAAACACTAACAATAGCCAAATGGATGAAAGATTTTCTAATTTTCTCAGTCTGAAAGGGAAGAAGAAAGAAAATATTGATATCCAGAGAATGTGAATAGACCACCATGTGAGTGGTGTGTGAATTTGTGGTGTACTTGTAAGCATAATAACGTGATTGGTGGTAATTATGTGCTCTTTAGAAGATAAATACTGCATTTATATTCCTCAGTGATAGTCTGTCCTTCTTTCAGTTACATACAGCACTCAATCGCCAAACATAACATTCACATTTGTCTCGGAAATTCTTTTCATGCATTATGTCCATAATAACAAATTCAGTAAATTAAAGAAAAGAATAAATAAGCAGGTTAAATTAGATTTACAATACATTCAGAGTCCTTTGATTAATAGAAAGTTCAAAAGAACAGGATTTATTTAACATACAAGTCTTAGTAACACTTTACAATAAGGTTCATTAGTTAACATTGGTTCACATGAACTAAGAATGAACAATGCTTCTACAGCATTTGTTAACCCTAGTTAATGTTAAAGTGCCCCTATTATATTATTATTATATTATAGTTTTGAGAGTCCCCAACAACAGGTTGACATGCATGCAAGCTCTTATATGCATTTATTTTTACCTTATTTGCTTCCAAAGGTTTTGCTCAACGGTTCTTATTTCCAAACCCCTCCGCTAATCTGCAGTGATTGGTCCAAAGACCCAGTCTGCTGTGATTGGTCTCATGCGTACAGTGAATGTTGGAAACGGAACGCCCATCACCACTACATTAAACAAACAGCCATGGTATATGCGTTAACCCAATGCAGAAACATACTGATAAAGTTCTGCAGTTTTTACTCCAACGTATTGCTCTATCCAAGTAATGACAACTACAAACATTCACTATTCATTGACACATTTCTAGACAATTGCGAGCGAACAGATATTGCTGTTAGCCAGGGACAGACACAACTAAATATGTATTTTGCATACTACTTGGAATTCGTTTTAAAAACGACTGATTCAGAGTCGTCTCTTTCTTTGGAGAGACAATAATTTTATACACGGTGCACTTTCAGATTTAAAACTTTGCAGGATGTTTTCAAAAAAATCCATAATAGGGGCACTTTAATTTCAGCATTTACTAGTGCATTACATTAGGTAATGCACTGTGAACTAACATGGACAAACAATAAACAGTTGTATTTTTATTAACTAACATTAACAAAGATTAATAAATACTGTAATAAGTGTATTGTTCATTGTTCGTTCATGTTAGTTACATGTTAATACATGTTAACACATTACACCTTATTGTAAAGTGTTACCGAAATCTTTTGTAGGAAAGTTTTACAGTGTAAAAATCTTTACTGTCACTTTTTATCTGTTTCATTAATACTTGCTGAATAAAAATCATTAGTTGTATTAATGAAGTATTAATAATTTAATTATTAAAGAACTTACAGATCCCAAACTTTTGAACAATCGTACCTTGTAAACATAATCATTGGTACTGTTTATTAATAATCAAAATGTCCATATGTCCCATTTTATCTACACTGTAAAAAAAAAAAAAAAATCCGTAAAATTTATGGTAAAAAAAACGGCAGCTTTGGTTGCCGGAATTTTACCATACAAAATATAGTAGCAACGTTTTACTGTTTTCACTTACATTTACAGGTAAATACCATAGTTTCATTACCTGATATAATGTTATTGTACCAACCTATTGAAGTACTAAAATCTGTTTTGTACCTTTGTAATACACTGATAACCACCAAAAGAAAAAGAAAATCACGTGATGAACCAAAGCAATGATTTTTTTAAATATACACATATAGAAGGTGCACAGTGCCATTAACACAAACACTAAACACCATCATGGTAACACACATGAAACTGAAATAATGCAATAAACATTAATTTAACAATATTAGATGTAACATACAACCCTAATGTACAAAACTGCTAAGAAAAAACTAAGAAGAAGAGTTACTTCAACAACAAAAAAAAACATCAAATTGAAAAAAAAAAATGTAACACGGGGAATTCTGGGAATGTCAATTTACGGTTATTCATCGTAAATTTTACATTCTTTTACTGTTAACCATTTAACAGGTTTTTACTGTAGCGTTTTTACAGTTTTTTTTACCGTTAAATTCACGGTCATTTTTTTAGTGTATCGCTTACAGGAGAGACAAAATGGCTTTTAAGAACAAAAATCTTTTTTTTTTGTTTTTTTTTGTTTTGTTTGATGTTCCGTGGACCTACTGCTGGAGCCATTTAGTTATAAATAAATAAATAAATAAATAAACAAATAAATAAATAAATCTTACTCACCCAAAACATCTGGCCACCTTCCCACATTAGACATAATTACCAATTTAATAAAGCCTTGCAACTGTAGATGTGTTTATTTTAAGTGTGGATACTAGACTTTTCCCAAGCTTGTTTTAAAGAGAGAAAAAAAAAACAATTAACAACCATCTTTTTATAATATTTTACCACGTGCATATTTGATTTTAATACAAATCTAACAAGTGGAGACTAAGTGCATGCACAAAAACCAAGAAAAACATTAACCTAAATTGAATATGATGCATCTTTTCTTGAGAGAACATAAATATAATTACAGTCTATCACGTTTTGTTTTGTTCGTTTTAGCCTAATTGATAAAACCAACTAACTTCATTGTGTATGAGATTAGAGCTTCCTATCATTTCAAAATCGAATTAGTTTTGTAACATTTCATGCATTTCCCAGTATTTATCTTCAAACATTTTAGTGGAGGTTACACAAATTTCAAGCCTCCCTCACACACAGTGTCACAGCAAGTGAATCACTATCTATGACTAATACAGACAGATTCTCTGTTCATTAGCATTCATCCTGTATTCCCCTGAGAGGTGATTACATATCCTGTACCTGTTCATCATCTAATGGACTAGAAGGTCCAGTGGATTTTGAAGAGAATAACCTGTTTATTTGTTTACCCGCATTAGGCAACATGAGGGTACAGATGGTGCTTACGAACTTCCAGATGTTTGGCAGACCCCACAAAGTCAAAAGATTATGAGATCAAAGTGACGCAGAGGGTGATAGAAAAATGCTGATCTCAGATCCACCCTGAACGCAGCGGTAACATCCAAACTGTTCTCATGTCATGAGATAATGGGTCTGAGCCATGGTCACCCTAAATCTATTCTACTCCAACAAGATCATCTTGTTGGTTAAGGCTAAATAAACATCTTGCGAACGAGATCTAGAAAGCAAATGAAGTTTACTTCGCACTTCCAAGATGATGCAAACATGTTTTGCCCTCAGATACCGTCCTACCCCTCAACAAACGAGAGAAAGGAGCAGACGCAACATCAACATTACAATAAACAGTGCTTGTGAGCAGAGCTAGGCTTGGCTCTTTATATGAAACTAATAGTGGCCTGAGGCTGCTAGCAAAAATAGAACAAGCAAATGGAGAAGATGCAGGAAAGAGAAAAACCCGGTGAATTCCTTCAATCTGTTGTCTGGTATGGGTGGGGATGATTGGTGAGGGAAGGATAAGGGTACAGCGAGGATGCCAACAAAGTTTGTGTGCTCTGAAAATGAAACGAATATGGGGGAGTAAAAGAAACTGTCACTGTGTCTTCAAATGAGCCTCTGAGTATTTTCAAATTACACCTGGGTAATTTTACAGATGAAGTTTGCTATTTTATTTTCGTCTGTTATTATGAAGTGGATGAACCCATCAGTGTCTTGATGAAACTGAAATGGAATGATAACGCAAGACCTAGAATCCATTATTCTTCATTCCTTTACGTAGATCAGACTGAGTATTGCAAGCAATTTATTTTTTTAGCAAATGTGCTACTAAACTAGAAAAAGGAGAACATTAAAGATGTGCTTTGCCTTTTGAATTATTTGGTCTGCAACTGATATATAGGGTGGATTCCATACCCTTAAAGTGATAGTTTAAAAAAAAATTACAATTCTGTGATGAATTATTCACCCTCATGTCATTTCAAACCCGTAAGACTCTGAAGTTGTTTGCCGATGATTAACGAAGGTCTTTATGGGTTTGGAACGGCATGAGGGTGAGTAATTAATGACAAAATTTTCATTTTTGGGTGAACTGTCCCTTTAAAGGGTATTGGATTGCATGTAAAAGCCAACCCAACAGAATTTTTTATTTGTTGTTATTATTTTTATTTTTATTTTTTATTCTGAACTTGTGCTGTGATTATGAATGAACTCTGCTTCACTCAGACACACTCAGTTGGACTGAGATTTCGAACTCAGAAAATGTTAAAATCCATCTCGTGTAACATGAAAGATAAAAAAACTAATAGGTAACAAAAAAATGAGATAATACATTTATAAATAGTTTGAATGTTATATGCTAATGTTGTATTTATTAATAATTTGATTCACCTATTATTTTTGTTTCATTTTAATTTTAAGTAATTATGTCCTTTTATCTTTTTTTTCCATTTATTTATTTGTTGTCATTTTTATGTCAGTTTAGTTTAAGTAATTTAAGTACTTTAACTTATTTTATTTCAGTTAGTTGCCAAGTAAACATTTCTAATTTTAAATTAAAGGATTACTCCACTTCTAAAATAAAATATTTCTGATAGTTTACTCATCCCTGTGTAATCCAAGATCTCCATGTCTTTTTTTTTTCAGTCACAAAGAAATTAAGTTTTCTTAGGAAAACATTTCAGGATTTTTCTCCATATAGTGGACTTCAATGGTAGGGTCTTATCTAGTGAAACGATCAGTTATTTTCTAAAAAAAAATATATATATATATTCTATTTAACTTTAAATGCTCATCTTGTTCAGGTTCAGAACAGTTAGGGTGGGTCAAAAAAACTCCCAGCTCATTTTCTCCTCCAACTTCAAAATGGTCCTACATTGCTGCAGAAATACCGATCCAGTGTTTACAAAGTGAGCATGTAAAGAAGGTCAAATGGCCTTTACAAAAATGGTAAAACAACGATATAGGACAATTTTAAAGTTGGAGGAGAAAATGAGCTTGAATGAGTTTTTCGACCTACCTAACTGTTTTGAACCAGAGTTCACAGAGTATGCATCGCAGAGCTAGACAAGATGAGCATTTGAGGTTAAAAATGTATATAAATTTTTATTTATTTAGGAAATAACCAATCATTTCACTAGATAAGACCCTTATTCCTCAGTTGAGATTGTGAAGAGCCTTTTGAAGCTGCATTGAAACTGTGTTTTTAACCTTCAATCTGTTGAGCACCATTGAGGTCCACTATATGGAGAAAAATCCTGTAATTTTTTCCTCAAAAAAACAAAAAAAAAAAAACTTCATTTCTTTACGACTGAAAAAAGAAAGCCATGAATATCTTGGATGACATGGGGGTTAATAAATTATCAGGATTTTTTTTTAAATTTAATTTATTTTTTTTTTTCTTTTTCTGGAAGTGGAGTAACCCTTTAAAAGTGTTTTTTATATAATAATATTTATATTTTATTTCAGCTTTATTTTAGTTAACAAAAACCATTTTTAATAGTTAATGGCTGCTTTTACACTTGGCATTAGCATGCGATCAATCAGGACACGGTGCATTTACACTTGGCAACATCACCTGAATTCTCTATCTGGATAACCGATCAGATCTGTAATATTTAAATAAGTATGCAGAATATGGCCCCTGTGCAAAGACTAATCGAAGTGGTGGGTTTTCTTTTGAAAACCATTTTCAGTCACGGGACATTTAACAAATGAAAATAACCATACGAGTCTCACTAGCGCTCCACGGCCTCTCTCTTTTGACTGTTTGGGAGAGAGGTAACGTTCCGATCAGAAGCACGTTTACACTTGTCTTTTCAATATGTATGTGGACAACATCCGGATACAGGTCGCATGTTTATGCCAAGTGTAAACGCAGCCTTAGTTTTTTGCTCTGATTTCTGAACACAAAAAACGCATGGAATGTGCTTCTGACAAGCCAGATGCAAACCACCTTTATTGGTGGTTTGAAATGTGAATCAAATCTGATTTTTGCTCATACATCTCAGTCTGAGTGGTCTGATTTCTTTTTTTTTTTCTTCGGCCGTTATGCAAGGGGTATACATCAGTTGTTGTTTCTGCCATTAGCATGACAACCAGTGTACATTTGCAAAAGTACATGCAGTACAAACCTAGTCTAGACGCATTTAACTTGCAATCTATACAGTCAGTTAAAAAAAAAAAAAATCATTAGAAAGACAAAGCGTCTATATTTGACATAGAAGCTTATTTTTCACCATAATCTTAGGAGCCATATGAATCAGTTTGGTTGCTGCTACATTTATCAAGGTAATGTTTAGTTTCAGGTGGCAGTAACATATGTGTTTGTGCTTATGTAGAAGTGTTCACTTGAAATATTTTGCCTTTTGGAATAAGTAGGGGATAAAGGTGCTCACTTTCAAATGGAATTCTCCCAGTGCTTTGTGTAAGAAAACTATCAATGAAATAAGTGAAATTAGATATATAGATTTTTAGCTATGACCTCGAAAGAAAAAAACTGGAGGGAAAAAGCCTCCCACACCACTATCCCCATCTCTTGAGTCACAGAGGACATATAAGTGAGAAAATTAGTGATTAAATAATCCTATAACTGGCAAGGATGAAGTGAGGGAAAAATAGAGTTGGTGAATGTGTGGAGAGAAGGATGAAGAGAATCGATTAGCCGGGATTGCAGAAGGAAGGAGGCTAAGACATCAGCTGCTTGCTTCTGATAACAGCAGAGCCATGTAACCCTCCGCTCACTAATGCACCCACTGATCATCACTTGGCGAGTGAGTGTGTGATGGTGCTGTCAGAGTTCTGCTCATTAAGTGGCTGAGTGCTGCCAGCGCTCTGTTGTACTGCCAGCATCTTACCAGAAAGCCAGAAGAGAAGACGAGAACACTCGAAATCTTCCCATCCGTAATGAACCACACGACCAGGTCAATGAGAGGATGACCCTAACACGTGAAACAAGCGACCCCTCATTATTTCTCACATGTCAATACTGTATGTGCCGCTTTAACCATATGTGTGTGTGGATGTAGACACCTGCAAGTATGAGCAACTTTATTGTACAGTATAGAATGGCCTATATATACAAGACTAAATGAGGAGGAGGAATAGTGAGTGTATCTGGCTTGTGTACAGAATATTGCATCACACAAAGTGATTTCATAGAAGCCAGTCTGTTCCTAATATCACGCAAAGTGAATGATTTGGCTGTGGTGTATAGGACTAAAATTTTCTTTTTTGTATTGGAGGTTCAAAGCTCTGTAACAACATACTTACATGCTGCAATTCGGACCATCTGCATGATTATGGATGCTGTTACACAACAGTTCTGTAAAGTTAGGACTAATTAATTTGGATCAAATGACCAGTACTAAGAGTTGAGTAATTTTAAAGCACTCTGCAGATAATCTTAAAGGGATAGTTTACCCAAAAAAGAAAATTCTGTCATTTATTACTCCGCATCATGTCGTTCCAAACTTGTAAGTCCTTCGTTCATCTTCGGAACAAAAATTAAGATATTTTTGATGAAGTCCGAGAGCTCTCTGACCCTCTATTGTCAGCAAGGGTGACATTGAAGAGAAAAATTGTTGAATAAAGTTCTCATAGCTTCTTAAAATTGCAGTGGAACCACTGATGTTACATGGACTATTTTGTTGATGTTCTTTAACTTTTTGGACCTTGCTGTCTATGAAAGGCCAGACAACTTTTGGAGTTCATATTTTTTTTTTTAATTTGTGTTCTGAAGATGAATGAAGGTCTTACGGGTTTGGAATGACATGAGGGTGAGTAATTAATGACAGAATTTTCATTTTTTTGGGGGGTGAACTATCCCTTTAAAGTATGCCTTATTATAGTTAATAAATAGTAAATAAATAGCTATGAAACAGTTTTTACCTAGAAATTGCTAGTAAATTTCACAAATAATTACAAAGAAATTGCAGTAACATAAAATTAAATAAAATCTTTAAGAATAAAGACCGAAATAGTATTTTCTTGTAAAACCGTTTAATAAAATATTTCATTTACAGGGTAGATCTGCTTCTAGTGGTTTATTTTAGGTCTTAAAATGACTTAATGGGATTAAAAAAAGGTTGAATTCTGTCATAATTTACATCGCCTCACATCATTCCAAACTTTTTCAGCTGTAAAACATTACGCACACAAAAAACTTGAGGAAAACTTAAACGCTACCCCTTTTTTTCACCCAAAAATCCAAACCCGCAAGACTGTTTATCTTCGCAACACAATCTAAGATATTTTTGATTAAATCTGAGAGCTTTCTGACCCTGCATGGACAGCAACACAACTGATACATTCAAGGCCCAGAAAGGTAGTAAGGGCATTGTTAAAATAGTTAATTTGACATCAGTGGTTCAACCGTAATTTTTTTAAGTTACGAAAATACATTTTGTGTGCAAAGGAAACCAAAATAACATTACAGATTTGCACAAAACTTTGGTGATATTTTATAAATGTCGATAAAAATGTATTGCAAAATGACAGCGTTTCCAATAACTGCTGTATTTTTTTCCTCTCGCAATAAGTCATTAAAGAAGCAGCATGGAGAGCTGCTTCAGAAACGTGCACGGCTCAGCTGGTTTAAACAAGCATTGATTAAAATGGGCGCGATAGGTCATGCCGGAGCCGTAATGCACCACAGTGCACAGTGTCTAAGCATTAACGGCAAGGAAAGCCCCTTTTACTTGAGAGCGGCCACATATGAAGTGTTTCTTGGAGGTTATTGTACATTAAAGAATGATCATATGACTTTTTATGTACGCCATGTGACCTGTAAATGTGGAAAAAAAACAAAAAAAACATTGCAGTTTTGTGAAATATTCCTTTTTCAAACTGCCTGAAAAACCACCTCATGCGAGAGTGAAAACTTTTTTGCGACATATGGGAGTTTTTGCTAAATTGATGCATTTCAATTCAATTTTCAATTTGTGCAATTTGAAGGATAATGGAAATGCAGCTAGTGAAAACATGGGGAATGAAAACACAACAAAACAGTCAATGGGTGTGACGGACGGCTCCTGCGTCAGCATGCATTGTGATACTCTTGTGAACGCAGATTGAAGACTGACACGGAATAGAAGAAATTCTGTTATTTTTGTTTTCTTTGTGCACAAAAAGTATTCTCATAGCTTCAGAAAATGAAGGATGAACTCCTGATATTACATGGATTATTTTAATGATGTCCTTACTACCTTTCTGGGCCTTAAACGTGTCAGTTGTGCTGTATATTTATGGTCAGAAAGCTCTCGGATTTCATCAGAAATATCTTAATTGGTGTTCTGAAGATGAATGACGATCTTTCGGGTTTAGAACGACATGAGGGTGAGTAATTAGTGACAGAATTTTTATTTTTGGGTGAACTATCCCTTTAACATACTCAAAAGAAAGTGTTTTTGTGATACTGCATCATATTAACTATACTAGAAAATATTAATAATAATAAATTACATAGGCTATAGATGCTGAGTGTGCTAATAACAGAAAATATGCAATCTGTTGTCTGACATCATCGAATCACTTACCTAGCTTTTAAAATCACACTGTGTGCAACATATAAGTGTATCCTTTACGCTTGACTTATTACAGTAGAACACTGCTGAACTGCAGTGGTATTTTTCATCATTTTGCGAAGGCCATGGTCAGGGTTATCATTTCAATCAGGGTCAGGGTTAAGTAGGACAGGCGGCCCATTTTTCTGCACTGATGTTATGCAGTGCACATGCCACCATTGCACTTCCTCATGGGGCTGTACAGCTCTGTGCTATTTGCTCAGACCTCTCCAAACAGCCGTAGACCTATACTACAGTCTCCCACATTATACAATTTATCTTGCCAGGCCATCTCACACATTACTCAGTGTCAAGTGCATGCTACAGATTGATTTTTATTCAACTGAAAATGTTTTCTTTCTTCTCGGAATATGATTTCTGCAATTCTGAACACGATTCCAAGAACATGGCCTTCAGGAATCAAAATCATTATGAGCCAAGAAATCCTCGTTCTCGTTCAAACAAGCTCCCTATAAAGAATACCATCGCAAAACACAGTACATCCAGTCTTTCCTCTTTTAAGCTTGTATTTTAATGCTTTTCAAGTAGTTTCATAACATAAATGTCAAGTAATTATGAATTACTTCAGATCTGAGTATCAACTGTTTTTCATGTTTTTATAGCTGGTTTGATGACTTGGTATGAGCTTATATAGCTACCAGTCTCTTTTCACATTGTACTTTTGATCTTTATTTCTTGTTAAATACAGATGTAAGTGAAATGCACATACTTGTACATATGCAGTGTTTATATAGTATATGAGGCCCTTCGGGATCTATTAGGTTAACAGTCCCAGAGCTGGACTTTATATTTCACTCATTTTAAGGGTAGCCAATTTAAATTTGCCAGAACTGGGGTGAAGTGAGCTGTCCTCCTTGTTCTGGCGGAGTGTCTGTTTTTAAGCTTTCTAGGGAGCTTTTAGGCATCCCTCCAAGGATAGCTTTGGCACAGTTGAGGCAGAAAGACACATGCAGGCGTGAATACATTTTTCAGAATTGTTGAAACTGCCTTTCAAACCATTATTTGTCTTTGAAAAGAGGGAGATGATTGCAAGATTGAAAGAGAGATGATTGCAATGGAATAAGGGATGATATGCCTACTAATAACAGGATTGTAGAGTTATCCAAAAAAAAAAAACGTTTTTTTGTCTGTATCGAAACTGCAACACAATGTTCCAGAGAGACGTTTTAATTATAAGCCTTTTTAGGTATTGCAAATGAAAGTTGTGATCCAAAATGTCAAATTCTTCTTTAATATGAATCGGACAACATTTCAATTTTTTGGATGATTGCTATTCCAAAAAATCTAAAAAGTTGTTGCAATGGTTACACTAGTACAATGGTAGAACTGGAATGTGGTGATGGAATACAGGAGCATAACTGATCATGACATTCTTGCCTTCAGCTTTAGTTACTCATCAGAACTAAAATGTATTTACTGTGGATTGCTTCAAAATCTGCATAATGGGTCTGATGTAGAATAAGCAATTAAGTGACTTCATATTTCAGAATTGTATTTGCTTTGGGGCTGGAGTAAAGAGGTCATAAAATTCAGTGAAACTGCCTTTTTGTTTGAAATTTAAAGATTGGATTTGATCAGATTAGCAGTAAGAATGATGTGTATTATTAAGAAACCAATATATGTCTCACGTTATGGGTAGATAAACTGATGTGCTGACTAAGGTTTAGACAATCATTATTTTGTGGATGCTTACCATCTAAAATTATATATATATATATATATATATATATATATGTATAAATGTAAAAATAGGGCAAAAGAATTTGATTAATTAAAGATAAATTAAATTATAAATTATATATATATATATATATATATATATTGCACATTTAAAATACTGTAATACTGTTAAGTGGAATCTTTAGCAAATCTCAAAATGAAACACTAATACCTGAATATACATTGAAGGAATATGCATTTTTCAAACTGCATTTTTTAATATTGTGAAGCCTAAATGCACAATATGTGTTCACACAATAACTTTTTATTTGGATGTTTCAATGTGTTGACACAAATGACTTTATTTAAATATTTTATTAATACAACATGACATTGAGTTGTTAGAAACGAGAAGCATTGTTTGACGGCATCAGGAACAAATGAATCTGCTTTTTGAACCAGTGCAATGAGCCGAACTGTCCGAAAAAATGGTTCACGGAAATGAATCGGACTTTGCATCACTGCAACTAAACTGAACCAAATTCCGTGCTTAAATACACAGAACTAATCTAAGAAAGGAGACTCAGCTGTCATAATTAATTACACAATGAGTAACCTAGGATACTAAATAGAAGAACAAAGGAAACAGGAACAGAAAACGATGCAAAACCAAAACTCAAGCAATCATGAGACATAACGTTGACACTTACAGCATTTAGTGTTTTGTTTGTTTGTTTGTTTGTTTTATGCTAATGTTATTATTGGCCATCTATTAGCTATTGGCTGTAACATAAAATAATTATTGTCTTATCAGTGCCGGCCAGAAAATTCAGGATAGTAATTTAGAACATGAGGACATTGCTTAGAGCTGGAAACGAGTTGCTTAAAGATCTATTGCATTGCTTGACCCAAAATCCAGTGCTTGATTTCCTGTGCTCACTAGTTAAGCAATTGGTAGACATGGCCAATGTAGTTTCAGGGCAAGGCATAACATAATAGGAGGGCTCAGAAAATGCATGGATTGATAGCGTTCTTGAAAAACACCATACAGTATAATTGCACGCTTCACTTTGGCAGGGCATCTTTTCAAAGTGCTGATGTCCTGGGGGAGCTGTTCTGTTAAGAATAGCGTAATCGCTATCACAATACCAAGCTGTGTGGAAGGGACTTGTTCAACAATGACTGAGTATTAAGGAGCAGCATTTTTACAGGAGGATTTGCAGATTCACATCACAGGAGATTTCTTAACATGGCCTACTTTGGAGAGGATGCTTGGGACTGTGGGACAAGAATGGTTGATGATTCTGTGGAGTTTTCACCAGGCTTAAAGATGCCTTTAAGATGCTGGCGGATTGAAGTTTTATTAAGGTTTTTAAAGATAAGGTATGATGGAGTACACAAGGTCAGTATTTCTGAGAGACTTACAATAATAGGCTTAAGATGGAAACTTCTGAAATATTTGGTGGAAGATAAGTAAGGTGGAACAGCTTGAGTTAGGTTTAAAGAGCATTAATTGTTGGAGACGTGGTATCCAAGTGCATCCTCTAACCAAGTGTGCCCTTGTATTTAATGTTGTGCAGCTGGAAAGCATGGTTCAGTTGGCCAACTGCAGTATATTGGAGGCGTAACATCAATCATCAGTGAATTTGAGATGTGCAAGCAATTTTCAGTAACGTAATGACTTTCACTATCCTTCATTTCCATTTGCTAACAGTCAGTGAGGACTCGGAGTTTTAAGAGTGCAGGCACTTAAGCATCAACTCAGTAACAAAAGTGAAATGATGTAACAGTTCCAGTTTATCTGCAGTAGTATCGATTCAGTTTACATGTGGCAAAATTAACAGTCTTACAATGGTGATGGTTTAGCTCATTAAAATGTAAGTATCCAGACATGTAATTAATATTCATGAGTCACGCCTTTATCATAATTACATTTGTCTATTCAGTGGATGTCTGGGGATTCCACCAAATCAGGGTGAATAATAATAAATTACATAATCAAGAATTCACCATAGTGTCCACATATGATCTCTCTCTCTGCAATTCTGAGAAAAAAGTCACAGTCAGAATTGTGAGTTAAAAAGTCGCAATTACCTTTTATTTATTTTTTTTATTCAGTGGCGGAAACAGCTTCCATAGATTTCACAGATACAGTACACACAAATTTAGTAACAACCATTTAGACATGCTCATTGAGATTTTTTTTTTTTTTTAACATGCGTGAGCAAAAAAGAAAGGAATCCTTAAATCTGTTCTTTCTTTCTCTTATAGATGATGAACAGGCTTCTTAAAAGAAAATTTGCTGTAGATTTCTTCTGAGCATGGAAAGTACAACAAAGTAATTGTATTTAGACAGTTCTTATATTTCTCTGCTTATCAACAAGAAAAATTTGTTTACAAAATGCTGACAAGTTCCTTAGCACAATGAACAACCCTCTGAAAACCCTGCCATATCACATCACCATCACAGCCCCGCATGCACAACTTCATAGTCATGTGTTTGATACCTTTCAATTTATTCTTTTCATTAAAGGTTTCAAATGTAAAACTGCAAACAAATGCCAGACTACATCCATTCCCTAATGCTAGAATAACTGATGGGCTTTCATTGTATATTTGTATAGATGACACACATCTCATCTTGACAGTAATTCTCTGCTGGTTTGGAACGTTAGCTGCTCGGTTACAACAACAATCGCTCATACAGACTTTGACTATGAACTATTAATCTCTGCAAACAATGTCAGTTGTGATTTAAAGAGCCCAAACCGCTGGAGCTGACGGAAAAGGCGGCAAGGGAGCATCACTCAAAGACGCACACTAGTTGCTCCAGTCTGGAAGGAGAGAGGATCTTAGTGCTTATTGGATGGACAGAAGGGAGGAACCTTTATTCTTTTATTCATACATTAAGAATGAAAGAAACTCAGACGTTAAACAGCCGAGAAAGAGCAACAACTTTTCTGTAATAAAAACCAGCTGTTTGTGCAACAGAAGCTCTCAAATTAAAAGGACTAATTGTGTCTGCACATACAAATTCTCAGCAGGGAATGAAGCGGAAACAGTTCAAGACTCCATTAACAAATGTTGTTAAAAGTATTTAAACTGATCTTGCAGCCATATTCTTTAGAAGATGCATCCAACACAAAAAGTGTGCTTCTGGTGTGTGTTGGCTTTGCAAGGCTTCACTTTGTGGTTGTGTACCTACTGTCATGAATCGGGTCGCCTTGCCATTTCACAGTACACAGACTGTTGTACCACACCCCGGACCACATTTCCCATCATTCATTGTGCTGATGACACACACAGCTGTAACCAATCAAGCACACTATATAAGCCTTGTACTTCCTCTTCCTAGTGGCCAAGTATTGCATTGCGTTTAGCACTGGTCTAGTGTTAGCTGCTTTAAGGAGCCTCTTGTTAGTTTCTAAGTGTAGTTAAGCCTTGTTCCTGTATCCAGTTATTCTAGTCTTGTAACATCGCCTTGTTATATCATCTTGTCTGCCTTCAGCCTGCCCTGGACTTTTCACCTGTCGTGGATTTAACCCTTTGCCTTGTCGTTTTGGACTCTGTTCGCCCCTCAAATGAACTCTAGCCTGTTTTTGGATGACCCGTTTGCCTCTTCCCTTGGATTACGTTTGCTTTACGAATTACTCGTGTCTTGCGCTAATACACCCGTTTGCCGAAGTTCAACCCTCCCTGCTGTTTTGACTATATAGAAGACGTGCTAAGAGGAATAAGCCAAAATTTACTTCAGAAGAGAAACGCAACGCAACGAAACGCAACGTGATGCACAGCTTGATCTAGTGGAGGAGATCATTCTGATGAGTAGCCTATGATTACTTGCATCTGTTGTTACTGTGTTATTAAAAAAAAAAACTTTGCGGGTTCTAAGGCTGAGAAAGAGCCTACTTGGATGAAAACCGCTTTAGTGAGCTCAGTTATAGTAATGTTGCATTTTACTGTCAGTAAAATAATAACGGAGGAAACAGTAATTTGCTTGATTACTCATTACTGCAAAAAGTAATGCCGTTAGTAACGCTGTTTATTTATAACGCCATTATTCCTATCACTGGTCAAAAGTAATCTGTAGTAAAAAGTCTGATTATATTAACTACAATGTGTAATGTATTGGATTATGTTACTAACTACATTTTTGTCATGTAATTTGGAATCAGTAATGGATTACAATTTGTACTTAATCTACTCAGCTCTTTTTGAAACAACATAAGGTAAATTATGACATAATTTAAATTTTAGGTTGAAATATCTTGTGCTGAGTTTACAACCAGAGACACACGTCAGTTTAGATATTGGTTGTTTCATGTTTTTGTTTGTTTGTCTTATGTCTTGACACCTTTTCCCTTTACAGTTATTTCAAAACATATTGCTTGAAGTTTTCCTCCTTTTCAAAATATCTAAAACAAATTTATCCTACGCAGTGACATTTGAATGTCTTTAAAAATAATACCTTTAATTTTTCATGTCCCACCCTTTGAGAAACTCTGACAGAAGGCAAATGAATAGAAAACAAACATTCTAAAAATCAATAGACAAAATCCTTCCTCCTCAATGCTTTTCAAAGCCTGCCATCTCTCTTTTTTGCCTTTGCTGTTTTATTATATTCTCTTTTGCTCCTTGCATCTTATGCGACTTCTCACCTCCTCCCCTCGATTAACCATTCTTCACCTCTATTTCTGCAAGTGTTCCTGTTTGTCAATTTGGTAGAATAGCTAGAAATTAAAGGGGTTTCTATTAATTCAATGGATTGGACTCATACACATACACACACCTTCATTTGGGTTCTTCTTCCTGCTGCCATAGCTGAGTTCTTTTTTTTTTCATGTCGAGGGACACATTGTTAGGCATAGAAACCCCTCTGAAGAGTCTGAAAATGTTAAAGTTTTTCAGTTTACTTTCAGTATGGTTTCAGTGGAGTGAGTTTGACTTGACAGTGCAGCAGAAACTTTTTGATTAAGGAACACTGAGAATTATACATTAACAGAACCATTTAACAGCCTAGGACAATCTTTTCTAAAATAGCCTATATATAGAAGGTATAAAGAGAACATTATTAGTTCATTAGCTTTGCTGTGAGTCTATATTTAAAATCTCTACTAAATTTTTGTAGAGGTGCCAAACACTCAGGTCTGTCCTTTCCACAAATACACTCTCATTCATCCAGATAGAGAGGGGGGAAAACTACTCAGACAACTGTTTCCTAGCAACAAAGCATTTGTTTTCAAACAAAAGCTCTTTTAAACTTGTTTTTCTGCTACATTTAATTAGATGGTAAAGTGCCATGCATCATCAAATCAGAATGAAACGGAGAAAAAGTAGTCTGCTAAAGCTAAAGATATGCTTTTTCAGTAAAATACAAAAAGCTCTATATTAATGATAGTTGTATTTATTGCACCAAAGGTGGTTTGGTACATTGCGCTAATGGTGACACTGTGTCGAAAATTGTTGCTTTCTGTAAGTTTTCATATTTGAATGGTCATATTGGAGTGCATTTAGCTGATTTTCTAAAGGTTATTTTTTCCTGAACATTTAGGGGACCTGCTTTTACACTTATAAAACAGTACAAACAATATAAAGTGAAACTTCCAAATAAAAGCCTCTTGGTCTGTGAATTCACCTGGTGAGTAGCGAGAGGTTTGGTTCTGTTCATAAGGAAAGCTTTTCATAATCTGTAGGTTTACAGACAGAAGCCAGGCTTCTAAAGTCTTTTCAGATTACAGGAGAAAGGTTGGAAGAGGTGAAGAACATCACCTTCTTCAGTATTGAGTCCTTGTCAAAAGAACAAAGAGAGTGGAATATGATTTCAGCTGGTATTTACTATTCGCTGAATGTCATTTTAAAGTGCCTTGTCTTGTTTTTATTATACTAGTGCTATTTTTGTTTAAACAAGGTTGCCTTATAACCATCTTTATGAAAGAATGCAGAGATCCAAACCTGGATAGTTTGGATCAGCCGTTTGGCTCAAAATGGGATGCAAATACCACACTATGGGTTTAGTAACTGCTAGTTAGTTTGTCTATACTTCATTTAGTTGTATCATTTGTTGTTGTTTTTGGCAGGATTTGCCAAAAAGCTCCTCGTAAATTAACGTGCAGTCACAAAATGTAATGTTGGTCTTTATTGTTCCAATTACCAGCCACCTAAGTAATAGTATTAAAATATTGAAAAAAGATTGTATATTTATAATGTTCTCCAAAAAGTTAAACAAGTGCAAATGTCAAATAATCATATGTGTAAAGGATTGCAGGCTGTCTGCTAAAACATGAGCTCATTGATGTGTTTCCAAACATTATACCTGGGACATTCCAAATATTTAGAATTTTATTTGTATTTTTTATTTATTTTTTTTTTAACATTGAATATTTTGAAACTTCTCAGCTTGTGCCAGCACAAACCGTCTTTTGGCATTCAAAAAGTACTTTCAGGATTTACTAAAGATGCACAGTGAAGAATTAGCGCTCAAAAGGTGTGAACAAGGTTATTTGTGTGCCTGACTTTTTCTTTTCTTTTCTTTCAGACACAAAATTTATGGGAGGAGAGTATTAAAATGAATCATGCAACGCGATTTACTAATGTTTGCGCTCGTCGGATTACTGGTATTTGTGTCATTATTTAACAGCCAAAAAAAAAGCATGTCTTAAAAAGCAGTTACAGTTACTAGTTACTTCTCACAAATAGTAACTGAAATAGTAACTGTAAGAGTTAGCAACTGAGTTACATCATTATAGTATAAGTAACTAATTACCAGGGAAAGTAACTAATGTGTTATTGTTTTTTTTTTTTAATTGTTCAAATATGTCAAATAACTTGGGTGACACAATATTATATACGTTAAATGAATGAAAATGAAATGAATGAGATTATATTAAATATCTGATATACTATAAAAAGATTAATGGCACAGTTTTTTTTAAATATCTGATGCATCAGTCAGTCAAGCATTATAATATGACATTATGATAATTTAGCATTAAACTTTAATAATTAGAACTTTAGTAATTAGAATAACCATGTATTAATGCATATTTGTCATGTTGACTGAACTTAGGACTGGCGGTGGTGTTCGTAATTTGGTGTTTCTATATAAAAGGGGAAAAACTGCTAAAATAACAAAACTAATACAAATTCTAATACTAATAACAATATAAAACGCACCAATTAATGAGCTGCTAGGTTCATGAATATTAATCACGTTGTCTGCGTTCGCCCAAACTGATTTGCTTAAATAAAAACGGAGACGATAATAGGTAAGCACCAGCCAATGAGATTGCCGTTTGCGCATTAGTTCCGCCTACTACCGGAGAAACCGACAGTTCTTAAAAGCTGAAGGATTCCAAAGGAACTCTATAGGAAATTACAGCAAAGAATATTGCTTACATGTAGCGCGTCAATTCTTTATGGTATATAAGACTCTTTCGCTCTGTATCTTTCTTTGCGTGTGTGTGAGACAAAGCGACGGCTAGTTGTGTTCCTTCACACTAGAGGTTACGGTTCATCAAATGCAGGTATGCTGTGCATCCATTCAGATCAACTGAAAAATAAAATTATGATATTTAGATAAATTGTAATAGCGCCACATTTTGTTGTCAGTAACGGTAACGGGCGTTGTAACGGGGGAAACAGTAATTTGTTTGATTACTTGATACTGAAAAAAATATGACGCCGTTATTCCCATCGCTGATTGTCAGTAAATCATGTGAAGAATTTTCCCCTCCCATTAGTACTTTCATGGAATTATGCTCTAATGCTAAATCTGGCCCTAAGTGGTGTAAACTTAAATGGTCCATTGATCAAATATTTAGCAGTTTGTGAATTATAACTTAAGGTACAGTCACATTTACTGTTGTCCAGTGTGTAAAAATCACGCAAATTCGCTGCACTGACCACTAGAAAGCTGCTTCGTTTGAAAGTGATTTCTGTTTGATTCTGTTCACTCACTACACAACTTACAACAGACAATTTTGCCCACAGAATTTTGCTAATGTGAAATTTCTACAGCTAGTACAAGTTGTAACTCAAGCACAGCTGAGGCAACCTGCCTCAGAACACCTGCAGCCTGAATTAAAATCGAGATTGGTATAAAGAACATTGAACTAGATTAAAATAAGACAAGAATCTTGACTGAGTCTTCTAAAAATAATCCTGGCAGTAGTTCCAACTCTAGATCTGGAATCAAAATTAACTCTTCCCACTGTTTTCTTTTTTCTTTTTAAGATGAAAATTGAACTAGCAGAAGAGCTGTTGAGATATTTTGCAATTAAAGTCTCAGGGCAAGTAATAGCTTGTTCTGTTGAGAGTCAGCTGAGGACAGCATTTCAGCTTTGTGTTTCAGGGCGCATGACCTTCCATTCGAGTAAGACTGAAGGAGCAGTTGATCAAATCCTAGATCATTATCCTGCTCTCAGATGTGCTGGTGATTCAGTTGTCTTCATTCACACTGGAGTAGATGTGATGATCTGAACTCGTCCAGACTGCATCTGCTCTTTAAATATCAAATAGTGCTTTCCGACAAACTTAAATGCTGTTTCTCGGTATGTGCCATTTAAACAAGATGGTTGTTGAGAATGACGACTCATAAGGGTCACTTTTGACGCTGTGATGATCTGTGTAGAGGAGAACGAGGTCTCCTGCCAAACATTGTTGTAAGAACGAGCAAAGTGAATCAGTCTTTTTTCCTTAAGCTGTGATTAGAATTTTTGTCCTCAATCTTCTTTTCCTGCAGCTACGGAAAAGAAGCCTGTTCCTCTACAGCCTTCAAACGATGGGGTTGTGGAATGAGAGAAATGCCATGAATTTAAAATATAGTTGTTATGCTTTCAAAAGGTCAGCTTGTTATACGTTTGAGTTACGAGCAGAGACGGGTGAGTTGAATGATGAAAAGTGGGCTGAGAGGGTGAAAGGCTGTCATGAGGATTCAAATGTTACGATTCATTACGGCCCAACGTGTCCCTCCCAACTGATGATGTCTTGACTGTGTGAACTGTACATCCTCATGCAACTATGACGCACTGCGTGAGTGAGCAAAATTTATGAGGAGGAAAAATAGAGTAGGAATGAAGATGAATGGTGGACATAACAGTAAAAACACAGGTATGAAAACACACACAAAACCACTTCAGACACTAGCAGAAGGTCATTTTTTCTCCCTTATGGTTTGAAGCTCGGTAACATATCTTGATTTGGATTTGGCCCTGTGGGGACATGTTTGGCTGTTATTTACAGTGGCTTCCAGTGCGGTTCTATTCCCCTGTTCCCTCTGGCCTTTTGTGAATGCCAGACATGGAGAACCGGAACACCGGGAAGTTCCAGAGCAGAGCTCAAGGGAGCGTCACAGATAATTACAAACCTCTCACTGATGTCCTGCACTGACAGACAGACAAGAATGGCAGAATCACAGAGGCAGAAACCATCGAGTTGAGAGACCCGTGTGAGTACTTGGAATGATGTAGAACAGAATCAGCCTGACATGAGCTTATTTCAGCCAGTTCAGCCTTTCCCGCTGATCACATTTAATTTTTAAAGAACTGTTTTTCTTTTCTAACTGAGCTACTTATAACACAATACAGGGTTGTTTCAGGTCAAACACAACTTTTTCAAAAAGAACAACTCATGTAATGATACATTTTTGACTCGATTCTAATGTAAAAGCTTAACGACTTAAACACAAAAATGAAAACGGTCATAATTTACTCTTAGCCTCTTAGTGTTCCAAACATGTTTGCTGAACAATAAAAAATCGCTTTTTCTCACTCTCTCTTTTCCATGTAATGAAAATTAAAGGGACAATTTACCCCAAAATTTAAATTCTGTTATTAATTACTCACCCTCATGTCTTTCCAAACACAAATTAAGATATTTTTGATGAAATCCAAAAGCTTTCTGACCATGCATGGATAGCAATGCAACTGACACGTTCAAGGTCCAGAAAGGTAGTAAGGACATTGTTAAAATAGTCCATGTGACATCAGTGGTTCAATTTTATGAAATATCATAAATATAAAAAATATCATTATGTGTTCCAAAGATGAACAAAGATCTTACGGCTTTGGAACAACATGAGAGTGAGCAATTAATGACAGAATTTTTATTTTGGGTGGACTATCCCTTTAATGGGGCCCAGTGGTATTTGGACCCCATTGGCTTAAAAATATCTTATTTTTTGTATATAATTTGTATATTTGAACAACTTATGCTCACAACGCTGCATTTATTTAATGAAAAAAAATAGTGTAATCATGTGAATATTATTACAATTTAAAATAACTGTTTTCAGTTTGAAAAATGTTAAACATTTAAAATGTTATGCAAAGCTGAATTTTCAGC
This sequence comes from Labeo catla, assembly GCA_012976165.1. Classification (NCBI taxonomy): domain Eukaryota; kingdom Metazoa; phylum Chordata; class Actinopteri; order Cypriniformes; family Cyprinidae; genus Labeo; species Labeo catla. The sequence continues at coordinate 161,447 of VONZ01000186.1, read as the reverse complement.
AGCCATTTCTCCAGACTTCAGTGTCTCATGATCCTTCAGAAATCATTCTAATATGCTGATTTGCTTGAGAAACATTATTAGCAATTTCATTATTAACAGTGTTGACAACCATGCTAGTTTTTTTCACATTTCTTTAATGAATTTAAAGTTAAAGAAAACAGCATTTATGAGGAAAAACAACTGTTGTAAAAGAGATATTTAATTAAAGGGATAGTAATTAAATTAAAGTGATTGTTTACACAAAAAATGAAAATTAGTCACCCTCATGTTGTCCTGGTACTCCCCTGAACAAGCGGTGGAGACTGTAACGGAAGAATAGAAATTGTTGAACAAAGTTAATTTTGTTTTCTTTACACACAAATAGCATTCTTGTGTTGCTATCTATGAAGGGTCAGAAAGGTCTCAGATTATTCAAAAATATCTTAATTTATGCTCTGAAGGTCTTACAGGTTTGGAACGACATGCGGGTAACTAATTAATGACATCATTTTCATTTTTGGGTAAAATATCCCTTTAAAGGTCGAATGAAGTGCCTTGAAACACGCAGCGTTATTCTATGTGATGGCATAATTTCAACTGAAACAGGAAAAAGGGGCGGGGCATATAGAGCAGCCCCGCCTCCTTTTTAAAATAGCCATTAGAGGTTTATTTATATCTGCTTCGGGACACTTCGGATTCTAGAGAGCATTTGATTGGACAGAAAGTTTGATGAGAAGCTGAAGTGCAGCCTGATGTCATCAAAATTGTTGATGCATATTGGCGGAAATGAGAAACAGTAAGTTTTGAATGTTTATATCGTTTAATATTGTCGTTGTTTTGGAGCACACTAGCTTACAGATAATCTTAAGATTAACATTTTCATACTTAAACCTTTAATTTTGATTTCATGGGAAAATCAAAATTAAACAATTATAGTTGTTAATTCCATTAACAACTATATCTACTTTTATTCATCACTTGTTTACTAGGAGAGACAGAAATGTAGCAAATAGTCTACTGTTAGACGTGCAATGGATCTATTGCTCTGTTATTTGTAAGTATAATCAGCGGGCTTAATAATGGTTAAACTAATTTCACATCGTCATTAGAATGTACATCATCATCATCATCACTACATCATCAGCATCACTGACCGCATGTGATTCGCTATTGCTACTAATTACTCCATCAGTGAATGTCACCTTTAATGTGCCAAGCTCTCGTCCCTGCATGTGTGTGTGTGATGAGAGAGAGATGCTGAATTGCAGAGAAGGGGAGAGCATGTGATGTGAGAGCGAGTCAATAAAAGGATTCCTTCCTTCACTCTTCACTTTGCTGCTTCTCTCTTTACCGCTGCAGATATAGCTTCATTCCCAAACAATCCTGGGAAACAGTGGGGGAAAATCACTGCTCGTCTTTCTTTGCTTCGCTCTCTTCAGTTCCACAATATATTGTTGTCATCAAGGTTTACTATATACAAAGCTCATCCTCCTCTCTCCTCGCCTTTTTTCCCCCCTTTCTTTCTCAGTTTCTCTCTCACACTATCATTATATATTAATAGGACTGCTTGCTTTGTCCACCTGGACCTTTTATTGATTTTTGGACCGCACTGTTTGAAGGCAAGTGTGGCACAGTCTAGTTTAATTACATTTTCAATTTTTTTTACATTTATCTCTTTGTGTGCGTGCATGACTTATTTCGTGTCTAATAGTACAAAACACATACCATCGTTTGAAGCTTTAGTTAACTGTCTCTTTTTGAATTGGATGAATTGTGTGAGAAGAATAATAATTGTAATTTGTTATATGGCTTTTTTTCCTCATACTTTACAGAGAGAGTGGGGGAAACTCTTTTGCCAGGGTTGTATCATCTGCCTGAATGCACCAGACGGCCTATCACACCAGCTATTGAGGAAAGGAGATGTGGCGTAGCCAGTCCAGGTATATGGGGATGGTTAGTAGGCCATGACTGATAGTAGCTAATGGGCAAATTTGTCCATGATGTTAGGGTTACTTTCACCTATTTGAGAAACACCCTGGGATATTTTTAATTAACACAGTGAGTCTGTTTCACTGACTTCTTTTTATTCCTAAGTTTCTACAGACATTTATGGGTCAGTGACATTTTTTTGACAATAATGTACTCTTATATAATTTACACCACAGTACTTTTTATCATTGTTAAAGGAGAAGTCCACTTCCAGAACAAAAATTGACATATAATGTACTCACCCCCTTGTCATCCAAGATGTTCATGTCTTTCTTTCTTCAGCCATAAAGAAATTATGTTTTTTGAGGGAAACATTTCAGGACTTTTCTCCATATGCAGTTTAAATGTGGCTTCAAATGATCCCAAATGCGGTTGTAAACGATCCCAGCTTAGAAAGAAGGGTTTTTTTTATTGGCTTTTTATTGTCAAATGCTCGTCTTGTCTCACTCTACTTGAACTGTTTTTTTTCCCGGTTAATGACAGTTAGGGTATGTCGAAAAATTCCCATCTCATGTTCTCCCTCAACTTCAAAATTGTCTTATATCGCTGTTTTACCTTTTTTTTTTTTTGAGGGTGTTTGATTGGTCAGTACTTCTGCAGCAATGTAGGATGAGGTTGAAATGATTTTTAAAGTTGAGGGAGAAAATACAAAATACAATCTGAGTTTTTCGACATACCCTAACTGTCTTGAGGCAGAATACACAGAGGTCAGGGAGAGCAAGACAAGACGAGCGTTTGAGATTAAAATGTATTTAAATTGTATTTTTTTAATGAAAATAACAGATCGTTTCGCTAGATAAGACCTTTCTTCCTAGGCTCGGATCGTTTACGACCGCATTTGGGATCGTTTGAAGCCGCATTTAAACTGCATTTTGGAAGTTTAAAATCGGGGCACCATATCAGTCCATTATATGGAGAAAAATCCCGAAATGTTTAACTCAAAAAACAAAATTTCTTTATGGCTGAAGAAAGAAAGACATGAACATCTTTGATGGCAAGGGGGTGAGTACATTATCTGTAAATATTTATTCTGGAAGTGGACTTCTCCTTTAATTTTAAACATTTCAAGAAAATGGTTTATAAGTTTCAAAATCAACATGAATACGAGAGTTCATTTCTAAACACATGGCACATACATTTTAAACTAGAATAAATGAATGAATGAATGAGTAGAAGTTCTCCTTCATTGGCCCGTTTCTTTCTTTCTTTCTTTCTTTCTTTCTTTCTTTCTTTCTTCCTTTTTCTTCCTTTCCAGGTTTTAAAATCACCTGTCCCTCTCTTTCTCCCCCAAATGATTTACAAAGTTTGACTCTGGCATTTGAGGGAGAGCAAGCAGGGCACTGCCTCTTCACACATCTCTGCTTCTGTCCTCATGCTCCACCATCCGTGAAAACTCACACTTCTGCAAGCACACATATAAAGAGAGAGAATTTTTTGTTTATAACAGAACATAATGTATACAGAGCCAAGACAACTCAGACAAACATGCAAAGAATAAGATCTAAATACAACCGGAGTCCACATTTATCATAGGAAGGTGTACCCGCCCCCTTTTCAGTTTAAGTCTTTCCAACATCGTTTGCCTAAGGCTTCTGGCTGAGATGCAGGTCTTACTAGACGCTCCAACTAACACACACACCTACGCCTGCATCCAAAAGCTCTGCTCTGTCCACTATCAAGCAGGCTCAGCATGGGATGGCGGTTTCCTGAGGCCCTTCAGAGGCTTTAGACGCCACACCTCTTCAATCCTTTTACATCAAAGTTTGCAGACTCTCTCCACACTGATATGTATGACATCCTTGTCAGATAAGAGTAAAAGTTATATTGAAAACTCTTTAATATAGGTTTTAATCATGCATAATACAGTACATGTGCCTTCGCTTGTAATGAAAGTTTGTAGTGGGTTTTGAGTAACTTTACCACAACTGTATATTATAATTTGCAGTTATGTCATCTCACACTCTTTAAAGCAGATTCTGATGGCTGTCAATGCTTTTTTTAATCATCTGGAAAATATAGTTTATAGACGTAGTTTATAGTATAGACAAATAAAACTTCCTAACAACCCACATCTTTGTTCTCTCCGTAGACCACAGCTACTGAAAGAGCTTACATATGGCAGAGAAAAGAAACGCTAGATGCCATCCTAGCAGAATGTGAAAATGGCGGCACTTGTCATGATGATGCAGCCACTGAAAAGGTTTCTCAGCGTCGATTTCACTCGATATCCAGGGACGTTTAGACTCCTTGTAGCAAAAAATCAGTGGTACGTCATTTGGCTTAAGCTCTTTTAGTAGCTTTGGTCATCATATCAGTATTTTATTTTCTGAGTTGTGTTACGGTAAAAAAAAAAAAACAGCGTCTTTGCTTTGCTGTAATAATAAAGGTTGTTCTCTTCTGATGTCCCATAATGTTTTTTTTTTGGGATGGGGCACCACAATCAGGGCTGTATCTACACTCTAAAAAATGCTGGGTTAAAAACAACCCAACTTGGGTTATTTGGCAACCAGCGATTGGACAGAACACATGCTGGGTTATTTTGACCTAACTGGTAGGGTTAAATGTTTTCCCAAACATGCTGAAAATATTGAATTCAGAAATACAGAAAAAAAATATCCCAGCGATAAAAATGACCCAGCAACTTAGTTGCTGAAAAACCCAGCACCTGCAAAAAATAACCAGCAACTTAGTTGCTGAAAAACTATCCAGCACCTGCAAAAATATTAAAATAACTCAGAAAATTACCCAATGGGCTGAACCAGTATTTGGGTTAAAAAAACAGCATTTTTTTTTTAGAGTTTAGGGTATGTATATGGGCCCAATACCGGTCTGTTGTCTGTTGTTGCCCCTCCCCGGTTGAAATCTCCAGGGCCTCTAGAATCGTCACCGCTTTTTGTACACCCTAGTGACAGCCCTGACCACAAAATATTTTTGTAATGGCCACTCGGTATTTGTCTCCTTATGGCATTGAGTGTAGCCTAACTGACCTATTTAACAGGTGGATTTGCACCTGTGTGTTTTCAGTAATTGTGGGATGTAAATGTAATTGTTGCTAAACTGACACCGAGATGATCGCCTGATTAATCTCTGTGCTGTCAGATGTAATCACCAGCAAATGGCAAGGGTAGAATATCTAATAGATAACATGACAAAAACATCTGTGCGCCGATTGTAACCGTTTCGGTTGGCTTAAACTGAGCGCCTCAAATATCATTTTGATGAGGCTTATACAATTAAATGAACTACTCATTTAAAAACAACTTCCGTCCTCGAATTCAATTTGACTTCCATAGCTCACCCAATCTTTCGCGACGGGTCTTTTTATTGCATGTTGGTCTGTTTAGAGCGAAGTGGGAGTTTCTTAAACTAGACGAGGGGTGTGGAAAAGTCATAGCAGTGCCGACGGTGTCTGGGAGCGAAGCTGAGCGCGCACAGGGAGCGCGCTTAACGGACAGCTTCTGACGCTGGACGAGAGCGGGGAGCTTGGCTCACGAGAAGAAACCCCGTCAGTGTGCCCTGCCGCGTTTGTCTTGTCAAGATGAGACATCTCCCGCCCTCTGTCCGGTAAACTAGGACACCCTGGGACACGGATTGAATTCCCCCCTTAAATCACAGCCAACTAGTTCCCGTTCGAACCACCCGCACGCTCTGCGCTTGAAGGAACATCTTTACCGCCACACTCTGTCCGTCCCGCTAACGGCTCAGGAATACAAAGTTGTATCACTTTTAAATGACTCTTCGGGACTGAACGCCCGTTTTTTATTTTATTTTGTTGACGCAACATCAGAATTTTGTCTTTTGAGTGGCGTTGCCTTGGATTTACGCGCGTAAGTCGACTTGATTTGCGCCGTTTTTCCGTCATTTTTTCCTGTTGTCACTTAGTGTGGAATATCTGAAGACTGTAATCAACGCTCCAGGAGGAACGAAAAAGAGTTTGAAGAACTGCTTATGGAAATTTGAGGAGTTTTATTTATTTATTATTATTTTCTTTATCAAGTACGTATGATATTACGATGTGTGTGGTGCGAGAGTCTTCGCCGCCCCTTTTAGACCAGAATTAGTCAGTGTGGTCCCGGAGTAGAGGCTAGATCAGTGTCTTCTCGATTCGCGCACTCTCCTCACTATCCTTTTCTTCTTTCCCCTCAGAAAGGCTATTTTTCTATTTCCATGGAATAACTGTTCGGGAAAACGACTGAACGACAAAGTGTCTTGTTTTTCTCCCCCCACCGCCTGTAACTGACAGGCGATTTAAGGTTGGTTCTTCTCCGGGAATGCTCAATGATCGATGGGGAATCATGAACAGCTCACCGGAACTCGAAGACGGACAGCGGGGCAAAAATCAGGTGCGTCTTCCACTCGCTTACACTTCAAAATGTACTGAATGTAGTTTAGGATGAGACACAGTAGCTACTCATCTATGTGTGTGTGTGGGTACAGTGAGAGCAGCGAATAGCACAATGAGTTGAGTGCGGCTTGTTCCTGTCACTCCGCATAAGCGCGCCCGTAGATCATGAGCGCGGCAGAAAGTGGCTATTTTGTTTCGCGTTTATGCGGTAGCCGAAAAAAAGGGCGCCAGTCATGCGAAATGCAGCTGGTCTGTGGATTTGGCACCAAATTGCTGGGGTGGTATAGTGGGAAAGGAGTGAGAGGAATTTTAACATTTAATTAATGAATGAAATTTTTGTTTGTGCCATTGATGATGTTGTGTTGGGACTGACTGTACTACACCATATATATATTGTGTGTATGTGTGTATGCTTTTTTTTAAGATAAAGTGTGGATAAGCCACAGAGGCACTTAAGTGGGCTTCCTAAATCTCAGCCAAGGTTAGAGAGAATGGTGCAAACGCATGTATGTGTTAAAAGTGTATAAAACTGGTATATGGTGAATGACAGTAGTGATTTATAATCTGGCTTTTTGTCAGTGACGTAGGTAGAGAACCCTTAAAATGGGCACACAACATTCATTTACTGTGAAAAACAAAACAAGCTATCAAATGCAATATCAAAACCAGCACATAGCTCGATAAATACTCAAGGCTTGAGTACACACCCACACCATCACACAATCAACTGCACAGACTGTGGGGGGAGAGAGAGTAGACAGTGCAGTAAGTATTCAACTTGTTTTTTTTTCCTCGTCTCTCTCCATTCATATCTTTGTTTATTCATACTTTGTGTATATCTGTTATTTTGAGGATTAAACCAAGAAGGCTGAAGGTTATCCTGTGCTTCCCTGTATTTGGATTAAAGTATAGGAAAAAGCTAAATGAGTGTTGTTTTTCTACATTGAATGATGGTTTCTGATCTGGTCTTGTCTAAAGTCTTTCGATTCAGGTAGCGTCTTTAGTTTGTTTCTATGTAATGGTGCCTGCATGAGCAGCATCTAATCAGGAACAGGGTCTAGGTCAGTTTATGCCATTCTGATAGTTAGGCTTGGATTTTGAGCAGAAGTAACAGAACACATCTAAGAATGTACATCAACTTCACTGACAACAAAATTGGGATCTATTTTTAAACTTTTGACATTTGAATTTGGCAGAGATTTGAGTTTTTAATCAATAAAGAAGTTCCCAGGATTTTCTCAGCACACACACACACACAACTGCAGTGGTGGAGTGGAATTGATTGATTCCTTTTTTTTGCTGACAGAAGTCCATACCAGGCTCCACACATGCATTTTAAACTATTGACTGTAAGTGACTGTTCCTCTGGAAATTGGTGTGTTTTGTTTGTTTTAGCTGAGAAAGTTAGTTAAAAGAACATTACAGAGAACATTTTATGATTTATAGCCCATGTTTCCACTGCACGTTCATGTTGTCCTAAATTGCCAAACTTGAAGAAAATAAAAAATAAGTAAAATCTCTAAACAAGCTACTGAAACACATGCTTACAGTATATACACATGCCTGTCTATGTAAGAAAAATCAGGACCATGGACAGCAACAATCCTACGCCATGAGTCAAATTCAGGACCATGGACAGAACCTGTTGAATCTGTATTTGGAGGACAGAATTATTCCAGTCTATATAATTTGTGAACTAACATTTTGTTTGCTGCTAATGAATAAATAAATGAATAAAAATATGTGGCTTTTGTTTTATAGGCTCATAGGTACTACATTATATGGCACAGTGACAATTTACCCTGGTCTCCCCCTTTAGGTGAAAGTCTGAATTGAATATTTAATTGGCTACAGTTTATACCAGGATAATCCTATTCCTGATGAGATTGTTAGACCGATAGATTGCTCTGTGTCTGTTGTGGATCTCCTAAAATACCTTACTAAAAAACAAGGATCCTGAAATAAATATAGCATAAGAGTTTTTACACCATTCCTGCACTGTACATTTTGAATGTCTCTCTTTATGAAAATGTACAGTGCTGGGGAGGCTCCAGGAACGGTTTGAAAACCCCTGAACTAATGATCAGTAAATGTGCAATATAACTGCACCATGCAGACTAGACAGACCAATAATGAACCTCAAATGAATAATACGCTGGCCATAAACAGCATGAGCAGATTTACAAACATTACAGGACGTACTGTACAACTGTAATGAAGAGAGCATTTTACAATGGTACGCTAGAAATACAGCCAAAAATGAAGTGCAGTGACAAATCACACCACCCATTCACAGATTGAACTATGAATGACTAATGCTTTCTCCCTGAATGGGAAGAAGGGAGGAGACGGAGACATCAAGAGAGGGATGTCAGGTTGGACCGGAAGGGAGTTCTGGGGATTCCTGTTAGCTTTAGGATACGCTGTAAGGCAAACATACACATGCATTTGATTGTGTTTTGTTTTACATTAAATTAGCATTCTACAGCATGGCTTGCTGTTGAAACAAATTCCCTGTTTATGCATGAACTTAAACAGTAACCTCTCTTGAATTTGCCTAACATCCTTTAACTGTGTATGTGTATGGCAAAGTATTTTCTCTCTATGTGTCCTTGTGAATATTTTAGTTTTTTTTTTTTCTCCTATTCCCTTTCTCATTTTCTTATTCTCCTCTTGTCTATCATTTTCTCCTCTGCTCTCTTTCTCCCTCTCTCACCATCTGTCTTTTACCCTGCCTCACCCTGTCAGTCAGTCTCTTACTTCTTTTCCCTCCATCAGGTCAAACACTGACATTTTTGTCAATAGAGGCCTAGGGGGGCATGATCATTTTCTTTCTTTTATTTTCCCTGTCCTGCCTTTCCCTCGCACCTCTTCTCACTTTCTCATTTATCCTTCCCCATGTTATTGTGTTCTCACGCATACTGTATATATACACTAAAGGGACCGTGAGCTATGCACGCATCACCCAAGAGGACTTCAGTAAAGAATAGAGATTTGCCTTGGCCATGCTGTGCAGAGTATTGTGCCCTTGCACCCTAATGGAGTGCTGCGTTAGTACCTGTATTCTCTCCTCCTTCCCGTCCACTTCCTGCTACGCATTCAGCACCATATCTGACAATTGCCTCAAGCCATTAGCCAATGTTCACTCGCTGATAAAATTATAAAATGGTACCCTATGCTGTGTAGAGTAATCATAAACATCTATAGTGCGATTTTCATACATTTAGGCTGTTATAAATCATGGTTATAGGTTAAGTGTGTTGAAGTGCACTTATTACGCAGATGAGAAACTATGTAAGTGGCTTGCTTTTTTTTTGCTGTTATGTTTTCTATTGTAGATTAAGCTCAAAATCTCTGTATGTTCTTAATATTTACCTCACCATGTACAGTGCCTTTCAAAGTTTGGAAACATTCCAAGAGAAGTGGGGTTTGAAGAATTTCAGCATAAATTCTTAATCATTTTATGAGGACTTTGAGTTGACTAGGTACAACACAAACTGTGCGAACTCCAAAATGTGTTCTGATGGGAATGTTGTGTCCAAATTTAATTGGCAAATTCACATTTAATCAGACAGTACAGGCATGTTTTCTCAATAATGATCAAAAAAGAAATTTGAATACAATAATCATGCATCACAGTTGACAGGCTTTCATAATTGTGTAATAAAAAATATGCTGATGCATTTCCAGATTTTTAGAGTGCACTATACAGTGTATACTTAAAAGTCTGCTTCTTGGGATGTACACATATAATTTCTCTTGTAATATGTACTATACATATGCTTCTGTTTCTCCATACTCTGATTATATATTAAACTCATCAAAGACGGCTGTTCTTGCTAATGCATGGAGAATTGTCATCAGTGCACCACTGATGTTTTTTTTTTTCTTCTGCGTAGACTGATTGAATGAACACATAAATACACACACATACACACTCACCCAGAGTACACTTTGATTTATGGCTAAGAAGTTCTCCTGAACAGTAATGATAGGAAACTAATTAATACAGCACAGTGACTGAATCATTCATGAATAACAAAAGTGCTAATCTTCTTAGAAAGACTGAGAGGAAGAAGGGGGGGGGGTAACCTGTTGCTTCAGGTTTTTTCAGGTGGTCTTTCCTTGTAATTATTGTACTACTTTTGCATTTCTGATAAATAACATTTAAACATGTTTACATTTATAAGTGGCTAAATACCGCCAAAATACAGTCTATTGGGCTTTTCTTGAAACTGTTAACCCATTGCTATTCTAAACCCTGTTTAAACATAATCCATAAACATAATCTTGTTAACTTGTTAACTCTGAATCCTGAGTAGTAAGGATTTAAGATTTCACACTGTATATTTGTAAACATTTTATATGTGTATTTATTAATTCAGAGACATTTAATACAGCACGTAGCTAGTTTTAAAAAATGTTTGTTCATCTATGAATCTATGTCCTATGAACCTAAAGCCACCTGAAATGTAAAAACAAACTGTATAGTCTCTGGTTAACTGGTTTTGTTTGTCACCATCTGACATTTTAATTTTTCTTGTAGATGTTGAAACTAAATATGGTGATGCCACATGACAGTTTCTCTGACTGTACATGATGCATGAATATGTAATGATTGGTTGATTGTTGCTAAAACAGTGAGGTCACTGTCACATTTTTGCTTCACAATTCACTGTTTTCTGCTTTGGATCATTGTTCAGTAAACCAGAGTAAAAAACTGCACCATTCTTCTTTTAGAATTACAGACGTGAAGCTTTCTGCTTTGCTCTGAGTTACCTAGCGCAGTGTAAAAATTCCATTTCAGTTTTATTTTCAAGCTGTTTTCACTTCAGTGATTGCAATCTCATACTCTTTCTACATTATTATGAATTTAAATTTCACTAAGCAAAAATAAAAGAGACTTGTTTTTAATGCAGTTTATAGGACTGTTTGAGTCACAAATAGTAAGAAATATTAAATACACCAACAATATTTCCCTCAAATGTTCTCTTTACTATCCAAGTAAAGTCTGGGTAATCAATTTTGTGCCATGAATAAATCGAGCAATAGTGTAATGCTATCAATGTTGTGCTGTTTGTTGACTTTATGTGGGTGTTTTGTCATCACTGTTATTTATTTGTTATTTGGCAGTGCTAGGAGTTACTTATTAGTGTAGACTGACATTGTGATTTAGATGTGTGTGTGTCTGTGTATGTCTTTGTAAAACTATTGACCTATTTTTGTATCTTGCTTTGTTCACTCTTGTTCACTCTTCAGAGCCAGAGATTGCAGAGATCACTTCATATTGAAAAACAAGTACTTGGTTGCCTTGACAAGATTTTTTGGCTGAACGAGACATTTTACATTTAGCGAATGAACAAATTCAGAGTGGCTAAAGAAAGTAGTGTTTTTGAGAGAACTCATTGCATCATGTTGCCTTGATTTTTCTTTTAACTTAGTTCAAAAATGTCTTTTATGCAGTTTTGTGGAGTGCAGTCTAATGAAATATACAGTAGAGAACTGCAGCCTTGCTAGAAAAGTGAATCTTGTAAATTCATGTAACTAGTAAAAACTTTGACTTGCGTGGTTGTTGGTAGAACACTCATTTGTCCGTTTAGATACTGAATAACTTTACATATCTGAATAAAGCTCTTTTATATGAATACAGCACTTAGTGCTATTGTAAATAGTGTGTATACTGCTCACTTTGGCTTCTTGTACTTGATTTCCTAATGAGCCTGGACCTGTCAATTGATTGGGTGTTTTTAAGTCAGACATTTGGAATCAACTGAATGTCCAAAAGAGCAGAGAACTTGAGAAAATAACTTAATTATTCTTGCTTATAAAGGTTTTCCTGAAATAAGTGAACATAGGCAGCAAGGCAAGTGTGTACATTTTTGAAGTCATACACTAAATTGGCTTTAGTGCATTAGCACGTTGATTAATGATATTATTTAGCATCTCTTTGCTCTTCTGCTCTGTGTTTATATATGTTTATGCTTATGTGTGCGGTATATGGGGATGTGGATGTTTGAGATGATTTAACACAGAGTGGTAATAGCATCATTAAGGTGGAATGATGTGATCAGGAATGTCAAGGTTAATCGCTGAACTAATTACAGCCGAGAGATAGAGATTAAAGGAGGGGAAAAAGAGCAAGAGACAGTTCACCTTCTCAAGATTTACCAGTCTGAAACCACATCTCGCATCTTGAGGACTTTAGCACGCAGACACACACAAACAGTCTGTCAGGCGATGACTGCACGGGGGCGGAAGCTATTAGGGTTGCTAATGGCGATAGTTTCACACACCGTTTTTGAAAGACCAATAAACTGGCAGGTTGAGTGAAAGATTCGAAAAGCGAAGGAGGGAGAAAACGACGCGTATTGCAGGTTCCACAGTAAAGATCCAGGCCCACGGTAACAGTAATCCAGCGCATGAATTATTTACACTGCATCTAAACTCAATCTAGCGAACACAGATCAATTCCTCTGCACAACATACGGGGGAGGGAAAAAGAAGGGATGGATGGAAGACAGGAGGGAGAGAGGAGGCAGATTAATAAATGAAGTTATTCAAATGCTAAATTATTTACATGTCAAATCAATCAGAAGAGCTGAGAATGGATAGCTGCAAGATTGCTTCATTTTAAGGCAGTGCAGAGGGGATGGAGTGAGGTGAGAGAAGCCGATAAGAGGCGTTGGGAGAGAGGCCAGAGGATTAGATAAATAAAACGTGAATTTATGACCAGTAACTGCTTATATGCTAAGAATCGAGGATTAAGGAAGGTGACTCTAGCAGAAAGCATGAAGTACTGTGTGTTTTTGCCACGTTAAACCCTAGAACTAATCCCTGGAAAACAATCTACTGTTTAAAAGGCCATTTTATATACACTCACTATTGTTCTCCAGCTTGTATAAATCAATGAAAGTAAGACCAACATTAGTGGTGTTGAAACTACTGAGGGCAAGTGAAAGTTTAAGTGTAGTTACTGTAAGTGTGCTGTAGAGATGCAGGTCCATTTACACTCAAGTCATTCCCGCTTTTGTATGTGCATTATCTAATAGGCAACCTGTATTTTTCATTGTTTTCTTCGTGACCGTTTGGTCATGTTTTTTTTTTACTTTTAACTGTTAGCAGACAATCCAGAAATTGCAAATGGCTCCTGTAGGGTTGGGCGATTATGCAAAAAAAATAAAATCTTAATTTTTTTTAGAACGTTTGACCAACTCCCAATTTTTTAAAAGATTTTTAACTAGTCAACTTGAAAATGTAACTACAACATGATTCAAGTAAATTTTTTATTAATGTAAAATTTTTTATGATGTAAAATCACTTGTTAAATATTTTTGAAGAAAAGATGCAACTACCTTTACAAACTTGTCTTATACATATAATATATTAAGAAACAATACGAGGAAAATGCTTTTAAAAAATCTCAGAAGTCAAGGTAATTCAAATTCAAAATGACTGATGGTATAACACCAGTAGACTATAATTAACTATAAGCGTTCTGTAAAAACAATTAACAGCAGCTTTCAGCCTGTCATCATGATGCAAACATGAAATATCATACATAGAGTAGTAGTTCTTCACAGGTTTTTTTTTATGTTTTTTTGTGCTGCGTTTCTATTGTTTTTTCTGTATAAACATGGACGCATTTGACTGTTGCACTCGTGTCTCTTGCAACGTCTCGTGCATCAAACACCATTATAAAAATGTGATGCATAAGTTAAAAAAAAGTTCATTCCCATCTTCTTGCATGATTTTTCTATTCCACTGCCCGCATCGCATCTCTGTCAACACAAAAACAGACATGTGGTTGGATCATTCTTTTCTCTTTATTGTTATCACTGGCATATTAAGTTTCTAAATCTAACATTTGGTAATATTTATATTCAAAATGTAATTTTGTGATTCCTCGATTTCTAAAAAATAAAATCTTCGCAAAACATTAAATTCGAATTAATCGATAAAATTGGAATAATCGCCCAGCCCTAGGCTCCTGTGATAAGGTCATTTTACTTTCAAAAATCCACTTTGCTAAACTTTTATTAGAAACCATTCCAGCACCTTAATGGTTATCAGATGATGCTTGAGCTTTTTGATTTACCGCTTCGGTTTTAATTATCCATGCTCACCTTCCCCTATTTTTACATTTAAATGACCTTTATCATCAGTTAACTCTGTCTTGAAGTCAACCTTTTAAAAAATAATTTAATAGCACTCTTAAATGTAATCTTTTCCAAATCTCAAAAGAATGATTTCTGAAGGACCATGTGACACTAAAGCAGGGCTCAACCGATTATCAGCCTAACCGATTATCAGTGCCGATATTAAGTATTTTTATGGTCATCGATATTGGTCTTTTTCAAAACCGATTTGTGATAAAATAATTCAAAAGCTTTTAAAGAAAACTTCTGTCAAAGCCGTTGTTATTCTTAATTTTGACATTAATTTTCATTTTTACACCAGACATTGGTTCAAAATATCTGTTATCGGTCTACTTGATCTGTAATAACGAGTATCGGCATCGGCCCTGAAAAACACGTATTGGTCGACCTTTAAACTAAAGACTACACTAATCAAATAAATGCAGCCTTGGTGTGCATAAGATAATTCAGTAACACTTTAGTAAAGGGAACAATTATCACTATTAACTATTTACTTATTAGCATGCCTATTATTAACATATTGGCTGTTTATTAGTATTTAAAAATAAAGCACCTATTCTGCGTGACCATATTCTACATCCCTAATCCTACCCAATACCTAAATCAAATAACTACCTTACTAACTATATAGTAGGCAGCAAATTAGGAGTTTATTGAGGCAAAAGCTGTGGTCAGTGGTTTGTTAATAGTGAGAACTGGACCTTAAAATAAAGTGTGACTGAAAATTCTTTCAAAAACATAAAAAAATTGTATTATTTCAAACTTTTGACTTCCAATGTAATTATTTGTTTATTTTTATCATCCAGAATTTTAATTCTGCTGCCTGCAGACAGAACATTGCAGTTAGTATCACACTGAGTACATAAGTTCTTTGAAAACAGGTAGAGAGGCAGAGAACCTAAATAAATGGCTTCTATGAGATGCTTCTATTTTTTATAGCACAAGGAAACTTTTCTCTTCGTTCGGGCAGAATAAGTATCACTGTTCCCTTTCGTGCTTTCACTGTGCATAATAAAACCAATGTCACATGATACAATGGGAATCATATTTTAAAGAGTGAGCACAAATTCATTCGTCTGCAGTATTCTTGCGCTGACTGAGCAAAAGTTTGCTGCAGACTTGGAGCAGTATTTGAGGAGCATAATGACTTTTTCCATCTGAATGACTTTGGGCCACAGGTGTACTTTATAATGAGTCTATGTGTCTCAGATACGGCTGAGTGCTACTGTGATTGATAGGTTTGGAGATCTGTCACTCAAAATTTAAGACGTACAGAGAAATACACAAACAGATGAGAAAAAAAAAAAAAACTCTTAGAGAGAAAATGAGAAGCTGATTTGGATTGTAGCCTACCTGTCAAAAACCAAAGTGATTATTTTAAATACTTTAAATACTCCATTAGTGTTATATAATGATGTTTTGTGTTTTAAAGGTGTTTTAATAATGGATACGCAAGGCAAATTTAAATGCACAAGGTCTTAGCAATAGCAGCAAATGAAGTGTGCTTTAAAGGTGCTCCACATTAAAGCCACTGTGGAGATACTGTCAGGCTTTTAAATGAGCCCAATTAGAGGCAAGGAAAGCCGAATGGCAATTTTATCATTAGCTCTTCTGAGTAATTCAGTAAATTAGAGAAGCTCTTGTTAAAGTTTAATTTTGAAACATTCTGAATAGATGGTGATAATTGCCACAAGGTAATAATGAGTTTTGGGCTAACTCACTTTAAACAGGCTCAAAATGAGGTTTGCATAAATTGTAGATGATCGTTGTTAGATTTGTAAGACATTTTAGCATTTGTTTGATTTTTACATAGAGGAGGTTTAAACTTATTAGTGAAATAAACTATGCAATAAAGGCAACTGAAAATCCTGTTTGTGTTTTTATAAGATTCATAGCTCATCCTTGTTGCTGCATTATGAACAAATTTATTTGTGGGCCAATAGGGTAGAGGTCATAAGTTCACCCCAAAATTAAAATTCTTTATCCTTTACTAAACCTCATGTTGTTTCAAACCTGTATGACCTTTTTCCTTATGTGAAACACAAATGATAACAGTTTTCACTTTTGGGTGAACTATACCTGTAAACTATTGACCTCAACACTTTTTGCTGCAGATACATTCATTCTTAATGTGACAATAAGATGAGCTGTGAATAAACAATATTAAAAGTAAATAAATAGGGGGGTGGTGGATGGGGGGAAATACAATTCTTAAAGAATATGTTTCTATTCAGAAATATACTTAACTGATGTAAAGTCAGTCAAAATGTCTCCTTTCCTGACACAGGTCAACATATATTTAATTCACCTTTCGCCAGGAGTTTGACTGACAGGCGATCTGACCAATCATAACATTGAATCTGCCATTTTGTCCACCAAACAAACCAGACAAGACAGAAGATTAATGTTGGTGGACTTGAACTTGTGTATTGACGTTTTCCCGTGGTTGAAACAAGATACCTTCTAATGTCCATTAATATTTCATTTGTGCTCTAACTAGTAAAGAGGAAGTGATGATCGGCTCACGCGCCCTTCGAACTGAGACCCTAATGCAATCTGTCACACAAAAACAGTATTTATTGTTTGAATTTCTTTAAAAAATGACAAAACTTGAAAGCTGAGACTTTGATTCATACCTATAGTAACTGCTCTGTCTTGCTTGTCGGATATGGGGGGGGGGATATATTTGGGGTCTTTTCGAAGGGTAATGGTAACAGGTGAATCGCACAGGTGGCTTGTCAACACTGAGAAGGCAGCATGACAAGGTCATGGTTTAACATGGCAAGCACATCACTTGAAAGTATGATTTTAACCCATACTGACATTATGAGTGCAGTTTCACCCTGCCTAGTCATACCATATTTGAGGGCATAAATTTAGCTTTAGCCTAAAAGTCTGCTGGGCCTTGTTTAAGTGTCAACAGCAGTTTCAATCCAGTCATGTTGTCTAAACAAATACAAAGTGGGTCAACTCCCAGAACCACATTGAGTATTAATTACCAACAGAATCTGTGCGTTAGACATTTATTAAATGTCAGACAAATTTGTTTCTCTAGATACAAATAATCTTTTTAGCAAATTTGTATTGCTTTTTAAGTCCCTCAGTGCAGTGTCAAGCTTTTATCTCTTCACTTGAGTGGAAGTCGTTCTTTATCCTGCATGTCTTGTTCACACTGGACCTATGGGCAACAGCCAATTGAAGGTGCAAAAAGTTTTGAGTTGCTATAGACATAGCCATAAAGACAACTAGGCAAAATATACTTAGCCTTAAAACTATCTATCTATCTATCTATCTATCTATCTGTCTGTCTGTCTGTCTGTGTGTCTGCCTATAAATCTTAATCTTTATCTTAATCTTAAAGGATTAGTTCACTTCTAGAACAAAAATTTACAGATAATTTATTCACCACATTGTCATCCAAGATGTTCATGTCTTTCTTTCTTCAGTCGTAAAGAAACTAAGTTTCTTGAGGAAAACATTTCAGGAATTCTCTCTATATAGTGGGCTTCAATGGTGCCCCCAAGTTTGAACTTCGAAATTTTTGTGAATCATTTGTTTTTGAAACAAATGATTCATGGAGTGCGTATCAAATTGCCAGTCATGTGATTTCAGTAAACAAGGCTTCATTACATTACTATTTTGAAACGTTTTGAAATTTCAATGGTTTGCCATTAGGGGGCGATGATCTCTGTAAACCCGTAAATCATCATTGAGTTTAGAACAGCTCTGTGGTTTTTACCTGATCTCGGATCAGTTTCATCAATTTGTAGACATTTTTAATGAGACATTTGTGTAATTTAAAGGATGAGAAGTAGTTAATAGTCTTTTACTGGCCTCTATATAGGAGCTCTCCATAAAACAAACAAAACAAACCCTGCAAATGAATATAAAATATTTTAAAAACCACATAGTATACAGACACTTCATATGTAATGTTATTTTATTATCTGTATTGCACTTAATGTATTCTTTAATTCAAACATTTGCAAAGGGCTTTTAAGTGCTGTTTTTACACGTTTTAGCTTGAGTGTTTGATGCATTTACATATTTATGACCAGCAGCCATCACCAGCGTGTGGCGATTCGAGTGCTTCGAAGCAGTGAATCATTTTGCAAAGCAACTGGTTTAATTGATTCAAAGCTTTGAAAAGTTTTGTTTCTCGTATCACTAGGAAGAAGGGTCTTATCTAGCAAAACAATCAGTCATTTTTGAAACAAACTGACAATTTGTACACTTTCTAACCTTAAGTGCTCGTCTTGTCTTGTCTCTGTGATGCGCATGTGTAGTCTGTGTAATGCGAGTCGATACAGTGAGGGTATGCCGAAAAAGTCCCATCTCGTTTTCTTCTTCAACTTCAAAATCGTCCTACATCAATGTTTTACCTTTTTTTTGTAAAGGGCGTTTGATCTTTGCATGTTCACTTTGTAAACACTGGGTCGGTACTTTTGCAGCGATGTAGGGCTTACCCTATACCCTAACTGTCTTGAACCTGAAAAAACAGAGTTCATGCAGAGCTAGACAAGATGAGCATTTGAGGTTAAAAAGTATAGAAATTGTCAGTTTGTTTTCGAAAATAACTTATCGTTTTGCTAGATAAGACCCTTCTTCCTCGGCTGGGATTGTTTAAAGCTGCATTCAAACTGCATTTTGGAAGTTGAAAATTCCTGAAATGTTTTCCTCAAGAAACATAATTTCTTACTGACTGAAGAAAGAAAGACATGAGCATCTTGGATGACAATGGGTGAGTAAATGATCTGTAAATTTTTGTTCTGGAAGTGAACTAATCCTTTAATCTTATTGTAGATGTGAATCAAGCCACTTAATGCATGACAGCAAAAAAGCTTGTATTCACAAACTTTTTTTTTTCTTTTTAAATGAACAAATGTGAGTTCCAATACACAGCTTCTCCCTTTCACAGGTGTGAAAATAGATGAAAATTGTAAACCACCTGTGTTTTGCTGTGAAAAGGCCTGGGAGGTGATAAAGGCAGAAATTACAGCAAAGATCCTAATTAAGCTCAAATAAGGCTCAAACATCATAGGTTGTGTGCTGCGTATATCTTTTCTAAACCTATTAAAACGCTCGTCTCATTACAGCATTGTGCAACAGAGTGTCATCTGTCACTACAGTGATGACACTTGAAAGCAAGAGGTGTTCTGGTTAAATAATCACATTTTCACAGACACAATTACCACTGTACAACTGTTCATTTTCAGCAAAAGAATCACTCTCGTTGCATTCTCACTGGAATTGTAGTTACTTCTGAGCATTGGTGTGAGCTCAATTCTGCTTTTGAGAAATGTTTTGCATTTTCAAAGAGGAAATAGCAGTTTTTCTTTGCAGTATGTGGCATATTGAACTGAATTGAAAACTATTGTGTGTCATAGGGATAAGAGTCTATTGCAGGGATGTTTGAAAACAAAGTGCGTGAGCATGCATTCAATTACAATTTTTGTTATGCCTCAAATTGTCATTTGCAACCGAGAGGCTGAATTACTCACCGTTGCCCAAACATGACACCCTCTTGAGAGAGAATTTTTGATTATTTAGAATCTTTCACCACAGTCTCCATAATCACTACCTTGCAGCTGCTGGAAAAAAAATAAATAAATAAATAAAAAATGAGACCATTAAGGTCTGTTGTCCTGGTCTAGCTATTTCTCTTCGAGAGACCTACATTTTAATGGATGACGCAATGAGGTTATTTTATTTTTAGTGTTGTGATACCGTAATATACTCCAAAATCCCTGACTTCCAATTGGCTCTAGAGAGGCCTAGCCACCCGCATTGCCCTGAAAAGAGTTACTGATGGCATGTGAATCAACGCACAGCTTTGGAGGTTAGTAGCTACTCTAAAACACACACACTGAGGCTCTGAGAGTTCTCTTATCCACCCACTGTTAGGTAGGCGTCCTTTCTGATGCTTAGCATTGTGGAGATAGAGAGAGTGAAAGTAAGCTGGGATGGATGGGTGAGTGGTAGAGACTCATCTTAAAAATGACAGATGGGTGAGAAAGGAACATACGTGAAAGCTACAGTATTGAAATTTAAGGTGACAATTAAGCTTTGTTGTTCACTTGAAAGTGTGAAAGTGTCTTTCCTCACGTCACTTGTATTCAGAGAGCATGGCTTTGTGTGTTTTTCTCTTGACTGTATTTTCTGTACCAAAGACTACGTGCTTTTGTGCTGGAAGTTGGGGATTATATACTTTGTGTCAAGGGTTTTGAGCCATTTATTCAAGTAATTGTCTTCTTGGAAGCATTTTAGGGCTTTTTGGACTTATTGCTGGAGTAATTTCATGCTAAGTGTTTTGTGTGGGTTACACAGAGACTTTTGAACTCTGAAGTTGTTTGCATTTGTCATCATGACACCGAAGACATCATAAATGCTGTTTTATTACCAAATTTGCATAATATTTCTCTTAAAATTGATTTGAAATCTGAAACCTTCTTAATCTAAAATCAGAAAATTACTTTAAAAACTGTTTTAGGTTTTGGTTTGTTGGGCTTTTTCGGTTTTATTCAACATATAAATACTAAATACAACATGTAAATACTTGCCTCTATATACATTTCTGGAAAACTGAAAAAAACTTATCTATATGTACAAATCACTGCAATTTCCAGTTGAAGAGTTGTCATCACATATACAGCTTCATATGCATGAGTTTTCTAATTTATTAGGTTTACTTGGTAGCTCTTGCGATACATCGTCACACTTGAGTGATGAAGAGCTCCTGTACGAACCCCGTGAAACTACAGTTCGACAAAACAGCTCAAATCCGCATAATAGGTGGAATAGCACGGTTGCATCAACAAATGCCTTTTTATATCACTTTTGCATTTGTTAACACTATTGGTTAGGTTTAGGGTTGAGTTTGGTTAAGGGGATAGTTCCAGTACGATACAGCATTAAACTTTAGCGACATTCCCTGGATATTTGAATTCTGAACAGCCGCAATACGTATCTCAAGCAGCGTAATATAAACGCCGCAATATGTGCCTGTACCAACATAATAAAAATGTGCCACGCTCAGGTATTGAACGTGTGTTTTAGCACCACCATCTGGACATTTCTCTTTGAAACTGCCGTGAGATGTGCAGTAAAGTACGTTATTACGGTGTTGCAGAAATGTATATAGAGGCATGTATTTCCAACGAGCCTGGGTTGGTTTTATTTAATAGGGCAGATTAGAAGCAGTGGTACAGTAAGTAGTGAGAAGAAGAAGACCGAGGCAACACTGGGAAATGACCACACAATCACACAATCATGTCAGAGCCCATACAGTTACCAGCTCGTGTCTATGACAAATCAAACCTTGTTTGAACTGAACTCGATTTGTGGATTGATTCTGCGAATTTTGCGAATGCATTGCAATTCTCTCTTGAATTGATTTTAAGCTTAGTTTTTAACAGTAAATGGCACTGTATGCTTTAGAAACAGCCGAACACTGCTTGCATCCAGTTCCTATACACACACCACTTGAACCTAAAATAATCATTCATAAAGTTTGAAAAGATTGAAGCGAATTACAAGGATGTTCACAGTGGGCTGTGTTTACATTAATCTTGCATTATAAAAGCATAAAAGCCGAGGTGCAAGTACATTTAATCATTTACATTACTTTGTCGAAAGCAGAAGTGATTTTCTTTGTGAGCATTTGAATGTGCAGATAAAAACTAGCCAAGAGTGCCAACTGCTGTTAAAAATTAAGATCAGAATCGATTCCAGAGAGAATCACAATGTATTGGGAATATCGAAAAAACCAGCATATGCTGGTAGGTATGTTTTGATGCTGGGATGCTGGTTAGGTAGCTTTTGATGCTGGTCCTTTGCTGGTTTATGCTGGTCCTTAGCTGGTGATTTTGCTGGTCATAGACCAGCATAAAGCAGCAAAGGATAAATATAGCTGCAAGCAGCGATGATGGGCCCTCACCGCCAGCGCATCCGCAACCCTGGTGCCATCAGAAAAATGGTGCCCAGCGGGCACATGCATTAACAGTATCCCTGTACCAGTTTGGATTGAAGTGTTACAGCAATGAAAGGGTTAAAATCAAAATGCTTTTAAGTAATTCTGACACAATGAGAATGAGATAGGATTAGAGTTAAAAAGATTCCTTATCCTATGAGGTCATCTTGTGTTCATCCTTGGTATTACAGTCTTCATCTGCCAGTTTACAAGTGTGATATTTCAAAAGTTTTTGCAGCCTCTGAAAACATGATAAACACATTTCCTAAGAATGACTTGTTTTTCATATGTAAAAAGTTGTGAAGAGTTAGGATAATGCACTTTAAATGCACTCTGTCTCTCTCTTTGTCTCTCTGTCTCTCTCTCACACACACACACACACACAGCCACTCAACTACCCCCAGTCACACTTACACACACACATACACAGACTTAAGCACATCCCCCGACACAAAGTTAGAGTGAGAGAGTTAGAGTGAGAGCAGATGTTTAATAGTTTTTTAATTTTCTATTTTTTGTTGATTATTTTATATCAATGGAAGTAAGCATCTATTTCTCAGAATGACTAGTTCTATGTATGTAAAAAGTTTTGAAGTGTTTGGATGCTGCATTTTAAAATTACGGTTATGTTTTTTTACTGCTACTTTAATAAATCACCATAAATCAACCGTTCAAGATATCCCACATTCGCTCGCAATTTAACATCTTCAGTATGTTGGCATCATGTTGACAAAGTTTGGTGTGAACTACTTATTCCTGCTTGGAGGAGTATAAATTTATTTATAGCCAGATTTTTCCAAAAATCCACATTCAAATCAAAATAGCAGACTTCCTGTTGGTCGCAGCTAATGGGTTTAAATTAGAAAGTTGTCCGGCTTGATGAGACCAATATACATACCGAGTTTGGTGTCTGTAGCTAAAACTAACCCCCTAACTTTTGACAAAAGGTGGCGCTATAGAGCGCCTCCTCCACGCCCATTTATGAGCCTTTGCCATTGTCTAACTATCATTAATACTGATGTGTGTGTTGAGTTTCATGAAAATCTAAGCTTATTCAGTGCCCCAAAAACACAGGAAACAAATGTTAAAGTTTGACACGTTACCATGGCGACAGCATTTAATGTATCAAAGACCCCTTTACAGATTCTCATCAGCCGTGTTTTGACATTATTCTGATGAAGTTTAAAGCAAATCAGGTAAAAATAACCATGTGATATCAAAGCATTTTTAAAAGAGACACACTTCCTTTTGCCAATTGGTGGCGCTATAACTTTGACTCCTAATAGTCACATCTATGTGATCGGCGTCATACAACGGAGAAACTCCTGAAGTTTCATCCGAATCAGAAAATGTGTGTAATAGTTATTAGACATTTCCTGTTTCTCATTTCTCGCCATAATTTCAACGCCTCGCCACGGCCAAACCGTTCAAGATATCAAAAATCCCCTCACAATTTTTCATCCCCAATGTCTTGAGATCAGGTTGACCGAGTTTGGTGGCAATTGGGTAAAAAACCTAGGACTAGTATATCAAATTCCAGAGCATGCGTTTTTGACAAAACCCAGAATAA
Source organism: Labeo catla (assembly GCA_012976165.1). Lineage (NCBI taxonomy): Eukaryota > Metazoa > Chordata > Actinopteri > Cypriniformes > Cyprinidae > Labeo > Labeo catla. The sequence goes on along the minus strand of VONZ01000186.1, from coordinate 137,439 downwards.
CCAACTTCCTGTTGGGATTAGCTAATGACATTGAGTGTGAAAGTTGTTCAGATTGATGAGTTCTATATATGTACCGAGTTTCATATGTGTAAGTGCAAGTATTTGTGATATATGACCCTCCAAATTCTAGGGGGTGCTGTAGAATCCCCTTGCCACGCCCGTGTACCAGTTTCTGCCCAGCCCTAATGGCCGCAGATTCCAAGGTGTGTGCCAATTTTCAAGAGTTTTTGAGCATGTTAAGGGCCCCAAAACCTTGAAAAAAAATATTAAAGAAGAAGAATAATCCTTCGAAAAACAATAGGGCCTTCGCCCTTTTAGGGCTCGGGCCCTAACCAGTATAAACCAGCTAAGGACCAGCATAAACCAGCATCCAAGCATCAAAACATACCTACCATTATGTGCTGTTTTTTTCACCAGGGTTATCGTCACACCCCACATAGATAGATAGATAGATAGGTAAATAGATAGATAGAGTCATACATAAGTCAGTCACATGAAGGTGAGTAAATTGTGATTGAAATTTTATTGGGTGACCTATCCTTTAAGAGAGGGGGTGGCTGGGAATAAGTCATTTACAGTTGAGGTCAAAAGTTTGCATCCCGCTTTCATTAAAAATGTTAATTATTTTACCAAAATAAGAATGATCATACAATGAATGTTATTGTTTATTTAGTACTGACCTGAATAAGATATTTCACATAAAAGATGTTTACATATAGTCCACAAGAGAAAATAAACTGCCGTTGTTCTTCATAAAAATCCTTCAGATCCCACAAATTCTTTGGTTTTTGGACAACTGAGGGACTCATATGCAACTATTACAGAAGGTTCAAATGCTCACTGATGCTCCTGAAGGAAAAAACACGTACGTATTAAGAGCTGGGGGTGAAAACTTTTGAACAGAATGAATTTTTCTTGTTTTGCCTAAATATCATTTTTTTGTTTTTGTTTTAGCACTGCCCTTCAGAGGCTACAGAAGATAGTTACATGTTTCCCAGAGGATAAAATAAGTTACATTTACCCTGATCTTAAAATTCAAAAAGTTTTCACCCCCCAGATCTTATGGCATTGTGCACTTGAGTCCCTCAGTTGTCCTCAGTGTGAAAAAAATGAATCTCAAAATCATACAGTCATTGTTGGAAAGGTTTCAAATGCACAACAATGCTGGAAAACCAAAGAATTTGTGGGACCTGAAGGATTTTTTTCTAAAGAACAGCAAGCAGTTTAACTGTTCAGGACAAACAAGGGACTCATGAACAACTGTCACTAAACAAAAAAAAACACAGCTTTGGAACATTCAGGTAGAAACACAGTATTAAGAATCAAGGGGTGTAAACTTTTGAACCAGGTCATTTTTATAAATTCAACTATTATTTTCTCTTGTAAGTCATTTAGTAAGCTCAGTGTTTTCATTTTGAAAGAGTATGTTTCAATCAAGTAGTTCAATCAGAAACTGTTTCCTTAATTTCTGAATTATATTTCACTGTCTGTTACATTTTTATGTCTAGGAGGGGAACCTCAAGTCAATATTCTGTTGTGGGCTGCAGTCCAAATTGGTTTACTTTATCAGTCTCAAATTTAATGTCTGACCTTGTGAAACTATCATTAGCATTAACTGTCTGCTTTATAACCTTAACTAGATGTGATTATATGATGAGCATGAAGTCATTGGTATCTCAGCGGGCTGGAATGCACTGCTGCGGTCTAGCGAGTACTTTGTGAGGTCTGAGTCTCTCAGTTCAGCTCGGGGCCAGCTGTCATTCAGCAATTGCCACAAAAAGCTCAGGCAATAGCAGTTTAAAGATTGCAAAGCTAACCACAAAAGTGATCATTATTCGAAACATAAATTTAGACAAAAAAAAAATGCATCTCACACACAGCTATAATTTTTTTTTTTTGTTCCACTGTGTTCATGGTGTTTACAGTTTGTCAATAATTTCTTACATATTTCCAATTGCAACATCTTGTATGGACAAAACTACGCCTTGCATTGATCCAAAATCCACAAGCTTTTAAATAGAGTCTCATCGAGTATGTCCCTGTTGCACTGAGTGCGAGAGAAAACCAGAACAATCAAGTTCACCCTTATGTGTTTCAAGACACCCCTAGTTTTAGCCCTCAGATTGCATCAGTTCATGTGCCTGTGGCCTCGATTGCCCCCCAGCATCTTACTGGTGGATCTTCTTATGTGTGTTTGTGTATGCTGTCCTTGGCTCGCCCTTCTATCTCGTATTTGTAATGGGCATCACTTCACACCCGATAGCATTTGGGGTGGACTGGAGTTGAAGGAGCACTCAGCCGTACACATACACAAGTTTGTTTTTCTATCGTGCCAGAGACTTCCCATTGAATTCTGTTGTTTTTATACTAAGCTAATGATATTTTCTGTCCCCTAACCTTAAATCCAACCCTCATGCAAACTTTGCATGTTTAGAGTTTAATTAAAACATTATTTAGTGTGTTTAATATGTTTTTCTCTTGTGGACCATACAATGTAGGTGATTTCAGGTTTTACTATCCCTTTGGGGTCTGCGTTGGCAAAACCTTTCCAGTCTTTTGCTTGGAATATGCAGGTACAGAGAAAGGATGGAGGAAGGAAGGGTGAGCCGGAGCAAATGAAATTGAGAGAAGAGATAGAAAGAGAAAGCGAGCGATAGAGAGTTCATCTTCGTGGTCAGATGCTATTGATTCTTATGTTATTACATGCATTATTCACAGGAAATGTATGAGTGGAGATATATACAAGAGGAGCACTGGTTGAAAAATCCATTCGTCTTCCTCACTGTGGGATATCTGTGCGATGTGCAATTTTCTTTCTTTGTCATGGCCCTAGTTGAGATTGTTGGAAACCTCAAGGTGTGTCTATGACTATAAAACAACAATGATATTGAAGTAGTGAAATGGGTTAGTGTACAGTAGTATTGAGTTTTTGTTGTGTGTGTGTGTGTATACTGGTATTCACTATGTTGCGAGGACCAAATGTCCCCACAAGTATAGTAATACTAGTAAACACCTATGGAATGTCCCCACAAAAAAAAATGGAAAAAAGTATGTGTGTGTTATATGCAAAAGATAGATATTGGAGAGGTACGGAGATGTGGTTTGCTGTCTTGAGATCTGTAGCTGAGATATAATGGGCAGTTGGAAAGAAGAAGAAATACTGGCAATTGTACTTCTAGAGCCAAAAATATGTGTTAATATATTTGTAGCGTTACATTTGTTAAGACTGTGTAAACAGCAGTGTTGGGAATTTAAGATTCTTCTTTTCAATTTGTGATTGTGAATTTGAGCTGAATTGGCCACAAACCAAGTTGAACTGAATTAGAATGACAGCAAAAGTATGTATTAATTCTTAAGTCCAGTACATATTTTGCACCATTTTACAAACAAATAAATAATTAGGGTTTTCTTTTTTATCTTTATTTTTTTTATCTATTTTAAAGCACTCTCTGGAAATAAAGCATTTTCCTTTTGTGTTTTTGTTGCTTAGTAAGACTTTTATATCAATATGATAAAATGAGACGGATTTGGCATATCAGGTGGAATTTAATGTGAGCCTACAACACTCACACGCACACCTTGACAATTTAATCGCCATTGGCTAGTACATTTTTTTGTTTACTCGACTTTTTAAATATCTGAAAGTACACTCTTAACTACAGTCAGTTAAGCATTATATGATCCCTAGTGAAAAATAAATATACTAAAAATATACTAAAATGTCTTTAAAAACATTTATTTCATGCTAAGTATACTACAAATACATTTACATATTATGTGCTCAATAAAAATACACGGAAATTTTACTTTTAGTATACTAAACTGGCATATTTAAAGTCTGTTAATTGGAACAACTAATTTTGTCCTTAATGCACTTTAATTGTGTGGAAGATATACTTAAGTATATTTGATTGTGCTAAAGTGGAACTATTACAAGTATACTTAAGGTACACTTTAAATATTTTGCATTTAAAGGCTGATATTGTTTAAAGATGATATAATCCTTATCAATAGTGACATTAAAACATATTTTACGCTTAATATTAAGAAATGTGCATTGTGCACAAATAGTACTGTAAATCAAGTTTAATTACACATTTTTTTTTTATCAGTAAGTCTCAAGCGATACATCAATAAATATGTTAATAGACGAACTGTATTTAGTATAAAATAAATGCATTTTAAATCTATTAGTTTTTTTTTTTACTAAGGATATGATGATAATCAAGCCTTATTTAATGAGAGTACTTTAGTAATGAATTAAAATTTGGTAGCCATATTAGAATGCATATTTGCCATTTTAACTGAACATAGGACTGGTGCTGGTGCTTAAGATATTGTTGGTTATTCAGTGTTTCTGTAAAAAAGGGGAAAAAACTACTAACTACTACTAACAATATAAAGTATTAATGAGCTGCTGGGCTCATGAATATTAATCATGTTGTCTGTGTTCACTCGAACTGATTTGCTGAAATCAAAACAGGGTTGATAATAGGTGAGCGCAGCCAATGAGATCGCAGTTTGCGCATTAGTTCCACCCACAACCGGTTGTTTTTAAAGTCCCCCTGAAAACAAAATGAAAGTTTTTTTACTTTTAGTATAAATATGTTAGCCTAGGTTATCTGTAAGATAGTGTGCTCCAAAACAATGACAAAATTTGCATTTAGAAGATATAAGTGTTCAAAACTTACCATCTGCCTTCCTCCAATATGTATCGGTGATTTTGATGACGTCACCCTGCACTTCAGCCTCTCGTCAAACATTCTGTCCAATCACATGCTCTCTAGAATCCGACACGCCTCCCCCCTTACACTATAAATACCTGTATAGACGCTGAAGCTGCGGCTGAAATTGGTCAGTTGTTGACAGAATTTGTATTTTTTGCATGGTGAATGGCACTATACAGGGGACTGGGAATGATTCAGACAGTGTAAATATTCGATTAGGGCAAATGAAGTCTGGTTTCTCATTGTGTCACACGAACCGCAACAGCATGCACACACCCTGCTCCGGGTCCAGAGTGGATCAAATGAGTCGGCGCAGACCACAAAACATATCGGACACATTAGAATTTAACACAGAAGTTTATTTATATATAGATAATGCGATATGGATGAGATTGTGGCTGTCATATGCTGTCAGATGCGGCTTTACCAAGCTCAGAGGCTCTGGCCCAAGATGTGATATAAATGAAATGCTATTGGCTATTTAAAAATGGGGGCAGGGCTGCTGGATATGTCCCGCCCTGTCTTCCTGTTTCAGTTGATATTATGCCAACATATATAAGCCTGTGTGTTTCAAAGCACGTCAGTGGACCTTTAAAAGCTGAAGAATTACAAATGAACTAACTTAAATTTAACAGGGAAAATCAAAAAAGAATATGGTTTACATGTAGTGTTCTCTCTCTCTCTCTCTCTCTCTCTCTCTCTCTCTCTCTCTCTCTCTGTTCTCTCTTTTTTTGTATGTGTGTGAGAAACAGTGCTTTCAGCAAAGTGACAGCGAGTCGTGCACCTACACACTAGAGTTTACGATACGTCAAATACACACACATCCATTACGGTACACACACATCCATTGAGATGAATTGAAAGAAAGCACAGATTGCTTGATAGAGAGTGAAACTCTCTATCGTGTGTTCGGTAAGTGAAAATATATCTGTGCTAAACTTATACTTCCCTCTAACTCACACACTGGCAAGTAATGTTAAACATCATTGAGTTGCCCAGAGTGAAGATTTATTTGCATATGCGAGTGATTTACTCGCATTGTAGAGGGCTGGCCTATATGGAAAATGGATAATAATTTTAAATGCTGATTCATGAGGCTGTTTTTTTGTGGTAAAAAACTTTGTTGCTGTGTAATCATGTAGTTTTATCATTGTAATACTATAACACTGTGTACTTGTTGATGTGGTATTAGTGAAGAAAATCCAAGCATTTGGCCACCTGTTCCTACCAGATAAACTTGTTTGGTCAACAGATGATGTTGTTTCTAGACAGTTCTCACAAAATTAAGCCCTATAATCTCTTGTTGTATAGGACAAAACGCCTGCCAAGACTAAGATTGTACTGATTTTTAGCTATCCACTGGGTGAAAACTGCAAAAATATGAGCACCACAAACTCATAAATTCTCATTGTTCCACTGTGTCACTCTCATATATTTCTGTCTTTATCTGTTTTGTTTTTTTTTTTGTCTCGCTTATTGTTATTATCTTCTGAAACAGCAAAGTTAAAAGTTAGAAGTCAGCACGGGTGGTCTGATCTCTTCAGGCTCTTTGTTGTCTACCTGCATGCTCTGTTTAATCATTTCCTCTGTCTCTTCCCTTCTTTCTCTCCCAGCTGATTGGTTTATTTCAAGCTTACGATGTGTCTTAAACGGAGGACAGAATGTGTGTAAAGCTTCTACCTTGAAATTAGCTTAACAAGTAGTCATCTTACCTGAAGATCCGGAACACTCATGCTCTTATTCTCGCTCTCGCTCTGTCTTCATAGCCAACGCAATCCAGACGTGTAGCATGTAAAAGATACAGGGTGTTTACTGTGCATGATCATGACAGCAGTAGTAAGATTGGATAACTGCACAGACAAGGTTAGTAAGTGATTTTAGTGATTGGTCTCGTTATAATGGTAATGTTATAATGTCTTGTGGTTATACTTTTGAATGTGTAAACATTCAGTGTTTTGTTTTACAAACTAGAGGATGAATTGAAGATTTTTTAGTAGTTTTGTGTTGAGCATTAAGTCAACATGGAACATTTGCAAGCCATTGTGCTTCCATAGTGATGTATTTCTGTGTGAAAAAAGATATTGAATAGGAAATTGGGGGCTGAAATTATTTTAGATTTTATGCATTGGGAATTGATTTGATCACAGAAAGTCTCTGTAGGTGTAGATGGAAGGGACTGAAAAATAAGAAAGTCTAAAAAATGAAAAGGAATCATTTTATGACTTGCAGCAACCTTTTTTCTTAGGAATAACATGCACCAATTAGTTGTTTGGTTGAGCACACCACACCCATAAGAGCGACTGGAAAACAGGACCATCTTTTGCTTCTAAAAGCAGCCTTACAGAGAGCCTTCCTAATGTTTCAATGGTCTGATTCTGTTACCGTATAGTGGAAAGCTAATGTAATATTGTCCACTGTTATTGCCTGGGACATTAAAAAGAAAATCTGATGAGATGCTTATGAAACCGTATATATGACCTTATGTGTTTGCAAGATAAGAGGCGCTATATTACTAAAAGGATGGTATTAGAGCAAAGGGATGATTCTCATGCTTCATATATACACACACACTACACACATTGAGTTTCCATATTTTATGGGGACATTCCATAGGTGTAATGGTTTTTATACAGTACAAACTGTATTTTCAATCCCCTTAGCTTAAACCAACCCATCACAGATAACATTCTGCTATTTTAGATTTTTTTTTAGATTTTTGGTCCCCATAACGTAGGGAATACTAGGGCTCGTGTGCACACATAGGTTTGTTTGATGAGTTATATAATGTATATAATATAATATACTATAATATGAGTACAGTATTTCCATTGTTTTTGTATCTTTTTAATTTTCTGTCCTAAACCTAACCTTCACAGAAACCCGTGCACAACATTAGACTGAAATATGTGACCCTGGACCACAAACCCAGTCATAAGGGTCAATTTTTTTGAAACTGAGATTTTTACGTCATCTGAAAGCTGACTAAATAAGCTTTCAATTGATGTATGGTTTGGACAATATTTGCCAGAGAAACTATTTGATTATCTGGAATCAAAATATTGCCTTTAAAGTTGTCTAAAAGAAGATCTGATATATTTATGGTAGGAAAAGTATAAAATATCTTCATGGGAAATGACTTTTACTTAATATCTTAATGATTTTGGACATAAAAGAAAAATCAGTAATTTTGACCCATACAATGTATTGTTGGCTATTGCTACAAATACACCCATGCTACTTATTTTGTGGTCCAGGGATACGTATAAATATCATTTGCCTGATTTATGAGCATTTTTAACTAGTACGGGCACATAAAATGTCCTCACTAGTCAGTTGTCGTTTGACCTTTGACCCTCAAAGTATAGACACACACAAACACACCGAATGACAAAAAACAACACTTTATTTAGTTTTATGTTTGTTTGTTTGATGCAGACATTCTGTGAGTGTGTGCCCAACTCCTCTCAGCTCAAACATCGCTGGTCAGACTCAGACACAGTCAGACAAACATCGCCCAAGGTAAGGGCTTCAATCTCTCACACCATTAAACTTAAAGCTTGACATATCATTAGTTCCTGGAACTACTGGAGCATATAAAGTGGGTCCAAACGTCTGAGACCACATTGAAAGTCTAAATTCATAATGCAGTTGAAAATAAACAAAACATTTTCAAATTTTAAAATATTTAAAACAAAAAAACGACATGACATGATGCATTTTCACTTGTGTTTTCAGATTTTTTTGACCCCACTATATCCTGTATGGATAGGTTTGTTGTTCACAATAGTTGTTCACCTCTCCTCCTCCTCTGAAGGAAAATTGTAGTGAGAAATATAAATATAAAATGGAGGAGTGAATCTTGTCTGTGGAAAATTGACAGGCTCAAGGAAGGGATTTTACTATATTACACCTAGCGTTTGATATGTAAACCTTTCATGTCTGTTTTTTGGAATTGCATGTTTGTGATTGTACTGATAAGCAGTCAGTCAATATCAGTCACACACACATCTGGCTTACATTCTGCATTTCATCATATTCTTCCCTGTGTGTCAACCCTCTTATGGATTCATCTATCTCATATCCACTGAAGTGTCGTTGCTTTCTGAATATTTTATGCAAAACACTTTTTTTTGCAGAAACACCCTTCATCTGTCTGGGCATTAAAATTAAAATTCAAGTGAATGCACCACTGTGTGGGAGAAAACAGACCTTGCACATAGAAATGCTCAGTGTAACCTATTTATTTGTGTTTAGAATATTGTGTGTATGTGTCTGCATGTGAGAGAGTTTTGAAAAGGGACAGAGAGAGAGACACTCGGAGAGATTCCCAGTTCTAAAGTTGTTTCAGTCTTCACTCAATAAAATGCAACAAGCAAAAATAGCTATCAGTCTACTGCGGCTCAGCTGGAGAGAATCAGCAAAAGAACATGGAAAAGAAAGCAGTCACAATGACGGTTGATCTGCAGGGGAAAAGGCTCATACTGTATACTCCAACTATCAATACTGCCTTCAACCTTTTGAGAGTTTGCTGTATAAATCAGTTTTAGCAGTTTTTCATCTAGATGAAACAGCTGTTCAAAAGGAAAGTATCCAAGGAGCATTGCTGGATTGAGTTCAATTGGATTACATGTAGAATTTAAGCACATCAGTCATACCTGTTAAATAAAATAATATTTGTCCTTTAGTATGAACAGTTGGCTTGAATAAATACGAAGCATCCGATATCAGTGAATTATGTAGGACCTGGAAAACTATATTAAATAATGCTCTGTGTGTTTTATCTTGCTGGTATTATACTTAATTATTGTAAACATTTGTTGGAGATCACATTTAAATAAATGAAATCATTTATTATGAATAACAACAGTTGTTGTTCATTGTTAACTTATGATAATACATTACCTTTACCTTTTTGTAAACCCTAAAAAGTTTGGAAGAATACATCCTTGCTTGACCGAACACCAAAATCATATACCTGTGTCTGAAGTAATTCTGTGAAGGATAGACTAGTGTAAGTAACAAGATGTATTCAACAAATTCAGCGTGGTTTGATCCTATTTAAATCATGCCAGGCGCTTATCAAATCTAGTGCCTCGGCATGTTTCATCAGCCTTCAGAGATGGAGGAGGGAAGATCTCTGGTCTCTCTGAGTAAACTGTTCACTGAAGTGCTTCCCCGAAATCTTTTTTATTTTCCCAGAGTTGATCGTAAAAGCCAACTCGTAAAGCAAGCCATTAACCACCCATCAGTATGGGCCAAAGCCAGTGTGGCTGTTTAGCATATTTATGAACAGGAAGGCTTGGGAAAAAAATGAGAACATATGTGTACAGACTTATTCAGGGAATTGCATATTTTACACAGGGACAACACCTCCACTGCCAGTGCATCTGTGCATGTACGCACACACCTCAAGACTTCACATACACACATTTGTTTGGATGGTAAACTCAAAGTGGTTTAATTTTTTCCCCATTAAAGGGAGCGTCAGTGATGGAGAGCTGAGTTTATTAACGGTGCAAAATGGGTAATGGAGTGAATTGATAATGCACTTTGACAGCACACACTTACAAACGTGACAATATGGTATCTGGTTCTTAGAATCAGAATTGTGAGAAGCAGTTGTCTAATGAAGAACCCATGATTACCAATTAAATCTTCATTCTTGTGATATGGTCACATAATACTTTTTGATTCACTGACTTCCATTCATACCAATGCTAGCATAACCAAATTTACAGTATTTACTAGTTGCCATATCAACACTACATAGAGAAAAAAGTGTGCCAAATTTGCTATTAGTTTAATCTCCAATCTGTTATTTATCAGTTTAGATTGTTATTTATCAGTTTAGTTTTTTTTTTAATGCTTCGCTGACTAGCAGAAGACACTAACTAGTTTTAAATTTCAGATGCGCAGATGAGGACACTGCGTTACAGTCTGCCCCGCTATTATTAAACTATTATTCTATGACATTAGCAATTAAATTTTTACGATTCACTTTGATGGATTTTAATGAGAAACCACAAGAAACCGGTAAATAAAGACTGACAATCAATGTTTAATGTTCAGAAATTAATATTTCAAGAAATGTAAAGTGTTTTGGCTCCTTTATGTATCTTGTGTTCTATGAGAGCTGTGTGTGGAGGGAGGGGAGTGTAACTCTGTGTTTTTATGAATGTCTGAATGTGTTTCTTCATTTGCGTACATTGTTTTGAACTATACTATATAGATGTGTGTTGCGATCAGGGACGTCCTAAGCATGTGATGTGTTTATTGTCAAACTTTTATTTTGACAAAATATTTTAGGTTGTCTTCCATATTTTTTCCATTGGATCTGATAACATTTTAAGCTTCCATATGGTCATGTTACAACGTGCCCCTCACATGCTACAGTGTACCCCACCTATGGGGCATGTTGTCACATTTCACTTCATTTCTTTTGAGGTAAATAGCAAAAAACATGTACACTGTAATTATGAAACCAAGCGACATATTTGTACTAGACAAGTGTGAAATTGCTTTGGATAAAAAATTATACTCTGAACCCCATGTGGATTTACACAAACTGAGAAATTCAAAAAGTGTTAGGTTGTGCCCCACACTCCCCTAGTCACACTTGTGTGGTGCAACATTACTGTTGGATTCAATATAGTCAGCACAGCATCGTCTTTTAGTTTCAGTCTTTCTGACAATCATGCGTCAAATTGTGCTTTGTAAATGAATCCACGGTAAAATGAAGTGAACAAAGGACCAAGTTCTTACTGATGCGGTCGGTATCTTCAAAAATAAAGTTCATCCACCCTTTCCTAATGCTAGGATCAGAAGGAAGGCAATGCAAAAACTATGTTTTTCCACAACCTGGCACAGCACAGCATCTTGTCGTCTTCAGAGCCATCTTTATCGTTGTTTATTTGTGAATCGGTGAGCAGGGCTAAAAAGGAAGTGTTGTGAAAGCATATGTTGATCATCTTCTGCAAAGGTGGTGTTTAGCCACACTATTACACATTTCACAACCTGCTGTTTTGGCAGATTGGCTTCATTATAAGCTGTTTTTAGACAAACAAGAAAGTTTTAAATTCTAAAACTTACAGGATTCAATTCAATTCAAATTTATTTGTATAGCACTTTTCATGATAGATATCGTTGCAAAGCAACTTTACAGCAAATTAAAGTTTTTACAATATATTTAGTAGTAGCTTACTAGTGGTGACTATGTCAAGTTGATGTACATATGGCAGAGAAATATGGTAAAGATCAATTAATGACATAATCAAACAGACAAAGAACACCATAAAATAGTAGCAAAATTCAGTAGTGCTGTATGTTGTTTCAGGGTTGGCATCATCTGAAGTCCTCTGAGAGGTTGGCATCATCTCTTCTTAAGTGTTCTGGATCCAGACTGAAGCTTGTGAATTCCTAGTTACCACGGGATGTCAATCCCATGGCAGGAACAGAGAACAAATAGGAACATAATTAGCGTAGCTGCTGTTCAAACCAAGCAAAGAAAGATTTGTTCAACCAGAGCTAAAGAATAATAATGTGCATTTGATCAGATATAACTGCAGTAAAAGTTTATGAGATGCATTATTTAAATGCTTAGCAAAAAAGATGTATCTTTGATCTAGATTTAAACAGAGACAGTGTGTCCAATCTCCAAACGTTATCAGGAAGGCTGTTCCAGAGTTTGGGAGCCAAATGCGGAATGTGCTACGGATTGTAGCGTGATAGAAGACTAGTTAGGTACGCAGGAGCTAAACCGTTAAGAGCCTTATAGGTAAGAAGTGCTATTTTGTAGCTGATGCGGAACCTAATAGGTAGCCAGTGCAGAGACTTTAAAATTGGGGTATTATGATCATATTTTCTTGACCTGGTAAGGACTGCAGCTGCATTTTGGACTATCTATAGCTTGTTTATTGAAGATGCAGGACAACCACCTAGTAGTGCATTACAATAGTCCAGTCTAGAGGTCATGAATGCATGCGATAGAAACAGCTAACATGTTTCATAGCTTGGCAATGTTTTTAAGATGGAAGAATGCTGTTTTTGTAACATGAGAAATATGATTTTCAAAAGACAAGTTGCAGTCTATTATGTTTTTATAGTACGATGTACTATATATGTCAAAAGATTAAGGGAATTTTGATTTCTCAATTCATAACCACTTTAAATTTGATGTAAAGATTGCATAATTTCACTTTCTGATATATTATACGTTACATTTTGTTGAATTATGACACTGCGGAGTGGGGTAATTTTACACTTATAATTGTTATTCATACAATCAATAATACATCCCTACATTTTTATGTGGCCTTTAAATCACTTTACAGAGATTCTTCAAAGTATAATCTGATTCATATATTCAGAGAAGAGCTGAGAGGGGAAGAGAGGGTTGTTTGTCTATTTGCAAGAAAAAAGGAACTGTTTCACTAAGAAATGAGCATTATTAGAGCAAACAGATGAATTTCATGCTAAATTGTAAGAGGAGAGGAGAGCAGGGTGAGAAACACCTTCATCTCTCCTTCTTTGTCTTTCCTGCAGTTGTGTCAGACTGCAGTATTGTCCCCGACGGGCTTTAAAGAGCACTTTCTGTTCTGCAGAAATGGTAATGATGATTATGATGTTATGATGGCTTTAACTCTCATTGTCTCTCTGTGTCTTTTTTCCTCTGTCTCTGTCTCTGTCTGTCTGCAGAGGATGAGTTGTAGCTATCTGCTATGTACCATCCTTCTCTTCGTGGCCGTTCTGCTCGCAGTCACAGTGACGGGAACCATTCTTCTTATGAACCACTACCAGGCTCCCCCCATGTCGGATGGCCCGCCTCATATTAGCACCAATCAGGACGAAGCCAATGCGTTGGTGACAGTTGAGAGGGGTGATGGATCACGCATCAATATCTTCATCGACCCCAACTGCCCTGATTATAACAGTAACTTCCTGCGACTAGAAGGCGTGCAGACGTCTTTGCTGCACTCGCTCACCGATCACGATACGGATCTCAAGTCCGTCAAAGGTCAGGACCGAGCGCTATTGGTCAACTTGGCAGAGGAAGTTGCTAAGCTGTCTGCCCATGCGGGACAGCTGAAGATGGACTATGAGTCTCTCAGGAGAGGACAAAGCAACCTGGGACAGGACCTGAATACCCTGCAGTCTGAACAGAGCAGACTTATACAGGTAAAGGCATGCAGATGCGCACATATGCAGAACAGCTGCATCTTCAACATACATGTGGGTAGATGACATTGCATGTCCATTTTTTAATTAATCAATTAATATGTGGCAAAAAAGCTGCATGAATAATAGAATGAATAGCTAAATGCTATTCAGAATAGTTTTTGCTGTAATATAGCATGTCACAACTCTTTACAAAAGTAACCACCCATTTGATTTGCCTGGTACTTTTTGACATAGTAATAATTCTTTTGAAATAGTTCATTTTTAATAGTTCTTTTTAAATTGTGTTATAGGTGTAATAACTTTAAGATGGGAACATTGGTGCACCATAGTACTGAAGTCTCGGTTACAATACAGTCTCTACATGAGCAGGACTGAGCAGGTGTGACTTCAGCTCAGCAGTAGCTTTTGTCAAACCATTGAACTTCTGGAAAATGGACAGAATCCATAATAAATGGTGTTTCAGGGAGAATAATGCTGCGTTAACACTTTGTGTGTTTCCCTGAGTCTGAACCTCAGTTCAATTGCCACCCCGCTGGTTTGTTCTCACACTTTATGCTGTTTCAAACCGTGGCTCATTTGCAAAATGCTTTTGTCATCAGTGTGAAAGCCATTGGAAGCTGTTTATCACCATCGCCAGCCAGTTTGAAATTTGAAAGTTAGTAATGGGGATAAATGTTCAGTGAAAATAGTCTTCAGTTTCAATCAAAGTTTCAAAGCACAGAAGCTGCATATGAAAGGTCACGTATACCACAGAAAAAAGCAGTGTTGGAGAATTACTTACATATTACGGAAATTCAAAATAAATGTAGCCGTAATCTGTTACAGTTACTGACAAAAAAAAAGTGTGATTAAATTACAGTTGCAGTTACAGAAAATGTTAAGAGTTACAAAAGGGTTTACATCTGAATATTTTCAAACTCATACAGATATGATTGATTTCTTTTCCAACTTGCAATGGCTGTTTTAAAATATGAGACACCAATGTTTCAGGAGTTTTGAACACGGAATAGGATAAACTGTTTTATTTCCCATTTGTTTGTTTGTGTTGGTTTATGTGTATGCTTTAAGATTAACTGTTAGATTAATCTTTGTTAGAAGGCAGTGTTTCTTCTTGTAGCTATGCAAAGATGTAATTTAAAAAGCAGTATCACAGCTGTTAAACTATATCTTATGATTTTAAATCTGTATTAAACCACAGAGATCTCAAAGTAAAAAGAAGTGATAAAGTCTGACTTTGTGGTGGCTGTGCTTTAAAACTTAATTATCATCTTAATTCAAGTGAAGAAGGATTCAGATCAGAGTTGAGCACTACTGTAAGGTTAACACTGCCTGCTTTAAATGTTTCAAAATGATTAACAGCTGAAAACGAGCATTTACATTTAATGCTGTACAGAAGTGGCATTAACGTCAGAAATAATGGGATTAAATTAGTCTGAAATTTGTAAATTATTTTAGAATCAAATTAAATTAGAAATTAGATTAGAGTCATCAGACAACAACAGCCTGGCGATATAAAGAATATATACAGTACTGTGCAAAAGTCTTTTCATCAGCTAAAAAATGGTTTAAAGTCAGTTAAAGTCTTTTGCTGTAGTGTGTCAGTAGGAAATATCAGATTACATTTCCAAACATTAATTTTGCCATTAATCGTAATAATCCAGTGAGATTTTTGTTTGCACAAGGAGTCTGACAACAGCGAGTGCTCTGCACAGAGATGTGATCTCATCATCATCCAGTCTGTCTGGAACAACATGAAGAAACAGAACAAACTCAGACAGACTAAATCCAGAAGAACTGTGACAAAGTCTCCAGGATGCTTCAAGAAACCTACCTGCCAAGCTGCAGCACTGTTAAAAGTTTTAGGCACTTGTGTAAAAATGCTGTAAAATGAGGATGCTGTCATAAATAGATTTTCTTTATCAATTACCTTCTATTAACTAAATGAAATCAACATTTGGTGCGACCATTCTTTGCGTTTACAGCAGCTTTTGCCCTAGGTGCACTTGCATAAGATTTTTCAGATAGCTTTGCAGATAGGTTTCTTGAAGCATCTTGGAGACGTTGCCACAGTTCTTCTGGATTTACTCTGTTTCAGTTTGTTCTGTGTCTTCATGTCATTCCAGGAAAACTGGATCATGGTGAGATCAGATCTCTGTGTGGAGCACTGGCTGTTGTCAGACTCCTTGTGCAAACAAAAATCTCACAAGATTATTACAATTAATGGCAAACAGAATGTTTGGAAATGTAAACCGATATTTTTTACTGACACACTACAGCAAAAGATAGAAATAACTTACTTTAAACCATTTTTTAGCTAATG
The DNA here is from genome assembly GCA_012976165.1 of Labeo catla. Taxonomy (NCBI): domain Eukaryota; kingdom Metazoa; phylum Chordata; class Actinopteri; order Cypriniformes; family Cyprinidae; genus Labeo; species Labeo catla. Next base: position 121,215 of record VONZ01000186.1, on the reverse strand, counting down.
GCCTAAAAGATTTTGTTGGTTGGTTTGTTTATCATTATTGAATTGAACTATATTTATTTATGATATAATATGAACACTGCCATTCAAATGTTTGGGGCCCGTGAGTTTGAACAATAGTCTGTGGAATTAAAAAAAAAAAAAAAAGTTTACATATGAAATGAATGTACAGTGATTAAATATATCAAATGCTACTCTGGAGCTGCATTTAATTTACACAGAAACAATGCAGCATTTGATGCTATAGGGGCTGTGCTGCATTGAATTTTAGCCTTTTTTAAAACTTTTTTTTTTTTTAAAGAATTTACTTAAAGCAATATTTTTATGGTTATGTTAGGTACCTTTATTTGTTTTCAGTGTCCACTGTGCGTCAAAGTGCCACAGATTGTTTATGTGCAATTAGGGCTGTCAGTCGATTAAAAATTGTAATGTAATTAATTACATGATTTTTCGATTAATCAATCTAATTAATTGCAAACTAAATTTGGCTGTGAAAATACCCACAAAAGATTATATAAAGCTATTATTGTGTTAAATGAGAAAGTAGCAAGTAGACATTACAAATAGTAGCTTTAGAAAGAAATGTTTTATTTGATTCAACATAAAATTTATTACACATAAACATATAGGCTGCAATGGCCTAACGTAAACTATGGAACATAAAAGAAGATAATTTGAGAAACATCTCAGTATTTTTTGTTCATACAATGGAAGTCATTGGTAACCAAAATATTATTATTTTTAACACTCTTCAAAATACCTTTTTTCATGTTCCACAAATGAAAGGTTTGAAACGATGAGGGTAAATTATGAAATTTTTTTTTGGCTGAACTATCCCTTTAATGTTTTTATTTTTATTATTTAATGAAATGATACTCTAAATAAGAACCTAAATCTGCCAGCAGGTGGTGTTAAATGTCTTTATACGTTATTTATTTATTCATTCGATTCCTTCAAATGACTGATTCATTCATGAATTAAGTAAATGGCTCTGTTTATGAATGGGCCTTTGAATCATTCGTTCACACGATTTGTTCAAAACACAGATTCATTCAACAAACTAAACTGCTGTGTTGCTCAGAGACGCACAACAATGCTGCTATGGCTTCAAAGGTAATATGTTCTTTGCAAAATTGAGCAAAAACATAATATTGTGTTTCAAACATAACACAATATCAACTTCTTATTTACTGAACTGTTATATAAAATCATTTAAGCTTGTGATTGATCGGGACAAAATCAACACTCGTGTACTGTATATTGCTGATGCTATCCATGTGATATATGATATATATAAATATGACACAAAACACATACAGGGACTTTTTTTGGCACCGATATCTTGAATTTTAGGGCATAACTGCATTTATGGAGTTGTTGCCCTGCATCATATTTGTCAACAGTCAAATAAATGAAATTTAAGATGATGTACAGGTCTGGGGGCGGGGCCAGTGCATTAACTGCATTAATATATTTTAATTGCGTTATTTTTTCATAACTAATTAATTAAGTTGGCACATTAAATCGACAGCCCTACTTGCAATATATTGTAATTACCCTGGCCTGCACGGTTCTTTATAGGTAGGATTTTCTGCTGCTCCAGGGCATTTTATGATTGTGCTGGCTTTCACACTGGCATCCTGTAACATATTTTACTCAGGCTGCATTATGCACGCTTCTAGTGTTATAGTCACATACATTGTGTTATTGCCAGCTGAGGACGGAGAAAGCTGATATGAGGACATTGATACACTAGATGGCAACTCCTGTAACACTTTTTCCTCTACAGACTACAGTTTCAGGGCTGGGGAACAGCAGGTGCCGCCTGTTTTTCTGTGTTAAGTGAATTACCACCGAGTTAAAGCCTGACTTTAATCTGAATTACGAAGACTTAAGGTTTAGGATTAACACCATCTCTCTCTAACCACAACTTACTGACAAGCTTCTACACACCAAATCTGTCAAACAAACACACATAGACACACATAGACGCACACATGCGGACAAACGCACACAGCGGGCAGGAGTGAAAGAGAGTTGTTTATCACTACCAAACACCTGTGCAACAGAGAATAGTGTTAGCGAAATCCCCCCTGAATAGAAAATAATCCTCCGTTTTCGGATGACTTTTAGACAGCAATGGTGACCTGTGTTTGTGTGTGCGCGTATGTATGTGTGTGTGTGTGTGAGGGGTCTTTCTGTTTCTTGCTTTTTTTTGGATTGAGCTTTGATACAGTTTGAATGAATAGTTGGATTTGTGAAATCTGGAAAGGAGCACAGAAAGCAACACTCAGCACAGGCTTGAACCGCAACCGAAGAGTGAAGAAAAAGAGGGTGTGCGGTTACCGTAGAAACCATGTAAAAATGTGTCATCCCTAAATTTATCAAACCTTATTAATTAAGGGCACTTATACCTGTAATTATCTCCCTTCGCATGAAAAATGAAACACAGACAGTTCCCTTGTCACAGATTAAACCTAGTTCTGTATTAAATTGTAATGCCAGTTTAATTGTTCATTTGTGGGGAAACCAGCTCTGATAGTGCACTGAGGTAAGGTTACGGGTTACACATGATAGCATTTTAGCACATACGCTTCATGAAGCAGCAGGATATGCGCACGCAAACAGGATATAGCTCCACCTCCCCCTAAGAGAGTAAATGGCATCACCTATAAAAGTGAGAAATATTGGCGAGGAGTGAAAGTGTTGAGCTCTGTGTGAATCTATTTTCGCTCTAGTGGCATTTTAGCTTCAGCGACTATTCTGTTTACACTCTGCCATTAAAGGAAGTAATTCTGCACTGTCAATCAACTCAGTATTACAACCGTCTCACTGATATAACCCTGGAAAAGCCCTTAAGCTAAAGGTTACTTCCTTTGGGCATTAGACTGCACTAGCGAGTGTGTGTGTTTGCGTCATGTGCAAGTGTTTGAGGTGTCAAATCAACCATGATCTATAGGGTTCAGTGCGTTAATAGTCAAGGGTCCCAGAGAACATCATTCATTGTGGTACAGTGTATTAGTAATGATCCTGTCTGTTTTCCTGTCCCATGAGAGGAGGTGGACTGACTTGACTCTTAAATTCATAAAAATCGACATCAGGTCAAATCAACCTGATAGAGCAGGGATGGCCAGTGTCGAAGTCCTGAAGAGTTTTGCTCCAACCTTGATTAAAACTCACCTGCTTTACAGCAGAGGTTGTCTTAAAGGAGAAGTTCACTCCCAAAACAAAAATTTACAGATAATTTACTCACCCCCTTGTCATCCAAGATGTTCATGTCTTTCTTTCTTCAGCCGATAAGAAATTATGTTTCTTGAGGAAAAAAATTCAGGAATTATCGCCATATAATGGACTTCAGTGGTGCTCTCAAGTTTGACTTTCCAAAATGCAGTTTAAATGCAGTTTCAGATTGCTCTGAACGATCCCAGCCGAGGAAGAAGGGTCTTATCTAGCAAAGCTATTGTTCATTTTCGAAACAAATTGACAACTTATATACTTTTTTTTTTACCCCAAACGCTTGACTTGTCTAAGTCTGCGTTCAGGTTCAATACGGTCAATACAGTTAGGGTATGTCGAAAAATTCCAATCTCGTTTTCTTCCCAATTTCAAAATCGACATTCATTGCTGCCGACCCAGTGTTTACAAAGTGATGCAAACCAGATCAAATGCCCTTTACAAAAAAAAAAAAAAAAAAGGTAAAACAGCAATGTAGGATGGTTTCGACGTAGAAGAAGAAAACGAGACATACCCTAACTGTATTGACCCCGAATTACAAGACCGATGACAAGACGAGCATTTGAGGTTAAAAAGTATAGAAATTGTCAATTTATTTTAAAAATGACACATCATTTTGCTAGATAACACCCTTCTCCCTTGGCTGGGATTGTTTAGAGCCATTTGAAGCTGCATTTAAACTGCATTTTGGTTCAAACTCATAGACACTACTGATACAAGCAATACATCATTCGAATCTGTAGAGGGTCTGCTTTTATTTGTATACACTCATACTAGCAATAAATCCCTGTGCTTTTATAAAATAATGAAAACAGACAGGGTGCGCTCTCTGCCTTCTCTGTCTCTGTCATCTCTCTTCACAGACACATAAATGAAACAACCTAAATCTCAGCGATTACATGACTCACAGAAATAAGAAATATATGTATAGAAAGCTTGAAATGTGTACTTTTAAATAAACCAATTCAATTCGAAAACAAATATTCTCTGATTAAGTAATCCGTATGAAAGTTAGAAGAGGTACAGTTTCTCCTCTATCACCTCATTATAGTTAATATTGCAAATAGGTGTGTCTTAACATATTATTTTAATGTATTATCTTAGTGCATAGTGCAAACAGTTTTACCGTTCATGTAGAGAATCTACTTTATTACCAACAAAAAAAAATTCATGAAATATTCCATGAATTCCACATAAATCTTATATGTGAACCTCAGCAAAGTAATTTACATGCCCTACTATTCAAAAGTTTCATCAGTAAGATTTTATTTTTGAAAGAAATGACCATGTTTATTTGGCAAGGTTGCATTAAATGAATCAAAAGTAATAGTAAAGACATTTATAATGTTATGAAACATTGCTATTTCAAAGAAATGCTGTTTTTATGAGCTTTCTAGTCCTGGAAAACGTATCACAGTTTCCAGAAAAATACAAGTAGCACAACTATTTTCAACATTGATAGTAAGATTTTATTATTATTATTATTATTATTTATTATTAATTATTATTATTATTATTATTATTATTATTATTTATTTTTTGTTTTGTTTTGTTTTTTAAGAAATGAATGCTTTTATTCTGCAAGGATGCATTAAATTGATTAAAAGTGACAGCAATTACTTTTGTATGGTTGCACAAAAAATATTTATTTCAAATAATTGTTGTTCTTTTGAACTTTATATCCTTTTTCTTTAAAGATCTATTTTTGGGCATCTTTTGCCTTTGTTGTGATAGTAAAGAATTGACAGGAAGCGAAGTGGGAGAGAGAGGGGGGTGGGATTGGGAAAGATCCTCAAGTCAGGATTCGAACATGGGATGCCCACATGGCACTGACTATATCCTTTTTTAATAATTATTTAATACATATGGTTTTAAGCAGCACAACTGTTTCCAACATTGATAATAAGATAATGTTTCTTGAGGCATAAATCAGCTTACTAAAATGATTTCTAAAGTATTATGTGACACTGAAGACTGGAGTAATGGCTGCTGAAAATTCAGCTTTGTCATCACAGTAATAAATTGCATTTTTGGCATTTGCAATAGAAAACAGTTATTATAAATTTAAATGAAAATATTTTTGATCATATAAATGCAGCCTTGGAAAGCATAAGAGACTTTCAAACACATTCAAAAATTCATACCAATCTCAAACTCAGTAATAATATTTCAATTATTTACGTGCCATGGATTACTCAAAACCGTGTTTAGTTTGTGATTATGCTAATTTCATATTTTGTTTAGAAAAAAATTGCTAAAGGATTACAGGATTTCGTTTTTTAATTCAATAGTGGGTATGTCCAAACATTTGACATTTATGTCCAAACAGTTGTGCTGCTTATATTTTTTTTAGAAACTGGAATAGAAACAGCATTTATTTGAAACAGTAATCAGGTCGATTTGACTTGGTCTCATTCCTTCAAAATACTGCACAAAATGTATTGACAAGGATGGGAAAACGTGTATGAGATGTAGCATAGTTTTAGAGTTTATGTTCATAGCTCGTCAGTTGCCGCATGCATAGTGTAAGTCCTGTTCAAATTTGTATTTGTCCTTTAAAGATCACTGTAGGACACATTGTTGAGCTGCAGGCGAGGACAGGACACTCATTCATTATGTTGAATGTGCCTCACAAACAATGAAACAAGCACAAACTCATGCTCACAGGAACACAGAGGGTTTTCTATCTAAAATGGGTCAGATCTCCTAAGTTTATGGGGGAAAGGCACACATACATACGTCAGTGTGTGTGTTTCTTTCAATAGTCTTATTTCTAGGTAGACAAGCAATAGCAGATTCAGCTCACCGCCTCAAGCAGAAAATCACACCGTAAATCTGGCACAAAGACCTTTACAGCTCTATTGCATGTCAAGCATTTGAGCCGAAATGACAGCTAGCCTTATGGAACCTGTCTCCCAGACTGATTCTGCCTTCTCATGGGCTACATGGGATTTTATTTTCAGTGGACAATAAGCAGCTCACATCAGTGGTTCAAAGCGTTCTATACGTCCTGGAAATGAACCTATAGAGTTCCCATAAGTTAACACTATCAAAGATTTACACTTGGCACAAGAATTGTTTTCGGTTGTGCTGCAGGGCTGCAATTGAACATTTTGCTGTCCGAGTCACTAAACTGAATCTCAGTATAGAGGAGGCTGCATAATATACACAATGGCTGCTACAGTGTAGTTTTGAGCAGTGGAGCCTTGTAGATTTATCTTGAGATACTAAAGACTAAATATAGCTATAGATGAGGTCCAGAATGTGGTCACTGTCATTCCAGACCTGTACCAGACTTTCATTCTTCTGTGGAACACAAAAGTGTTTAATGAAAGTCAATAGGGTTTTTGTTTTCTACATTCCTTATATTAAGACAAAATTCATACAGGTTCTGTAGAAGACAAAAAGTCATACAGGTTTAAGTACATAATGACAGAATTTTTATTTCCCTTTAAAAATTCAAGTATATTACAAGCTGCACATCATCCGCATTGATGTGATTCACTGCACATGTCTGTTGCCATCTTTTTCTGGCCAGTTGTCTTGTTAGCTCATGCTGTCTTTGTAATAGCTTGTTTGTGTATGTGTTGCAGCTGCTGTCCGAGAGCCAGATAAACATGGTGAAGGTTGTCAACTCTGTGAGCGATGCTCTAAACGCCATGCAGAAGGAAACGGGAGGTCTGAAGGCCAGGGTGAAAGCTGACCTGCAGAGGGCACCAGTTAGAGGAGTTCGCCTTAAAGGCTGTGCTAATGGTAAGGGATCTAGCCTGCCAGTGTTTAACATGGGTCCATTGTCCATTTGCTCCACTATACACTTTTTAAAAAGTTTGGGGTTGTTAAGATTTTATTATGCTCACTGCTCTTTCTGATTAGCTCTCTTCCAGAACAAAAATGTACAGATAATTTACTTACCCCCTTGTCATCCAAGATGTTCATGTCTTTCTTTCTTCAGTAGTACAGAAATTATGTTTTTTGAGGAAAACATTTCAGGATTCCTCTCCATATAATGGGTTTTTATGGTGCCCCAGAGTACTTTTTTTATGGTACTTCCAAAATGCAGTTCAAATACAGCTTCAAAGGGCTCTAAACATTTCCGGCTGAGGAATAAGGGTCTTATCTAGGGAAACAATTGGTTATTTTCTAAAAAAAAAAAAAAAAAAAAATGTACAGTTTATATACTTTTTAATCTCTAATGCTCGTCTTGTCTAGGTCTGCGTTAACTCTGTTTTTCCTAGTTCAAGACGAAAAACTCCCATTTCATTTTCTCCTCCAACTTCAAAATCCTCCTACATCGCTGTTTTACCTTTTTTTTGTAAAGGGTGTTTGATCTTGTTTGCATCACTTTGTAAACACTGGGTTGGTACTTCTGCAGCGATTTAGGACGATTTTGAAGTTGGAGGAGAAAATGAGATGGAAAAAACAGAATTCACACAGACCCAGAAAGGATGAGCGTTTGAGGTTAAAAAGTATATAAATTGAAATTTTTAGAAAATAACCAATCGTTTCGTTAGATAAGACACTTTTTCCTCAGCTGGGATCATTTAGAGCCCTTTGAAGCTGCATTTAAACTGCATTTTGGAAGTTCAAACTCAGTGGCACCATAGAAGTCCATTATATGGAGAGGAATTCGTTTTGTAAACAATGGGTCGGTGCTTCCGCCTACGTCACACATGACCTTTCCAACGTGACTACGGAATGTGCGAAGTCCAGCTTTTGTGGTTAATAAGTATATAAATTGTTATTATTATTATTTTTTAAGTATTTATTTCTTACTAACCCCAGACTTCTTAATGGTAGTGTGTGTTTCATTTTTAATTCACATGTCCTTGATCCCTCTAAGCATCCATCCATCCCTGTCTTCATCCCAAGTAATCCAGATTTCTATTGACATCCATCTCTTCTGAGAACCATTTAATTTTATTTGCATGCAGTATATGTACTGCTAATATTTCATTATATTATAATGACTAGTGACAAGTTCTTTTTTGAAGGCTCTTAAAAGCTTAATGGACTTTTTTTCCCTGTCATGTTTTTGACATCACAGTTAATGATAATTGCTAGTGAGGAATTCAGAAAAGCATAGTAGCATACAGCTCTTACTATTTCCTTCAGAGTGATCAGTCACTTGGCATTTTTCGCTCAGGTGACTGGCTTTGAAAGTTCTATGGTCCGGTGAGCAAAGATTCCGATGCAGATCATGTACTCTGACATCAACTCAGAATCACAAGCACTTTGGTCCCCCGAGCAGAGGTGCTCTGATCCTCCTCTCATTGATTCTCAATCCGAAGAACATCAGACAATTTCACAGAAAACCGTGTTTAAAAAGCGCACATAACTATTGTCTTTTTTTGTGCCCCCGCTGATATGATTTCTCATTAGACGAGTCGCTGGAAGCCGAAGGAAAGTGTCTATGCTTAAATTGTGCTCTCGGGAGGTCTAATGTGTCTGAAAGCATTTTACCACTTTACTTTTAAGGCCCTGATGTGTCTGCCGAAGCCACAGGTGTGGCTCGTAATGAACCTCGGTATGGAGCAGACACTTGTATGCAAGTGTGTGCCAGCGAAGGGGAGAGTGTTTTCTATAATCAGGGAAAAGGATCGGTCTTTTGGGAACAGAGACCAGTAAACTGAGAAGCACCAGCTGCCTTGGAAAAACCTGTGCAAAATCATGTTGGCTAACCTATAGCAATATTCCTTTAGTCATTAAATTAGCCTTGGCCTAGTTTAGCCATTTGCTATCTTGTAAGCATCTGGTGATCTAGTCTTTGTGGTTTTTGTGTTTGACTCTCTCTCTTTCTTTCTCTCTCTTTCAAGGCTCTCGTCCACGGGACTGTAGTGATATATATGCTAGCGGTCAGAGAGAAGATGGCATCTACTCGGTTTTTCCCACTCATTACCCTGCCGGCTTTCAGGTCTACTGTGATATGAGTACAGACGGAGGTGGCTGGACGGTGAGTCACATTACCACACATGCGTATTTGTTTGTGTGAGTTCGTAGTATTACGCACTTTCTGAAGAGTGATTCATTGGTATTGGTGGTATCACACCAAAGTTAGGCTATTATTTTAATTTAAATGGGAATTAAATAGGAAAAAAGGAGAGAAAATGAATGTGGTTCATTCACCTTCATCTAGTTCTGAACCATGACTTTCTTTTGTGTAACACAAAAGATGTTTTGAAAAATCTGTGGGGTTTTTTTCTATACAATGCAATGGTTGTTTGGACCCCAGTGTTCTTCATGAGTCAGAATATCTTGATATGTGTTCTACAGAAGAAATACATACATATAGATTTTGAAAACCATGAAGGTATGTAAAAAATGACAATTTTCACTTTTAAGGTTGGGTAAAAATATAGATTTCTCAATTTTAATCGATTAGCATTTTTATGCAACAATATTCATTCTTAAATCTCAAGAATCAATTAGTCTAGTCTGTTTTCAGTTAATGATTGGATCACTGTAGCTTGCCAGTCATCCAATAAATCGCAATAAGCTTTATGCTTTATTACTTTGTCTCAGATTTCAAATTCTGTCCATTTTATTATAGTATTCAAACACTAAATGCCATTTGCTGCTTTAACTAGGAGTGATAGATGTAGCGTCTCAGTTCAAGAAAAGTGCCAATGAAATGACTCTTCCCACCACTTTAATACCAGTTTCAGCATGAAATAAACATGAATAAACATCTGAAGGTATGTTAACAGAAAGAGTGCAACTTACAAAATCCATATCCTGTCTCATATAATTGCTTAATGAGTGTTTCCACCGTGCAAAGATGTCAATATGACAACTTGTAAACAATGTCACGTAGCATCACATTTACCCCAGAAAAGACATATTTGTTGGCCAGAAAGGAGCATTTTGCCGAATATATGCACCATATAACATTGTTATTTTGTGACATTATAATTTTTTAGTGTTCTTCGGTATTTAATTTATGTTTAAATTAGGGCTGTCAAACAATTAATCACATAGAAAATAAAAGTTTGAGTTTGCCTATGTGCGTGTACTGTGTGTGTATATATATATATATATATATATATATATATCAAACTTTTATTTTGTATGCGATTAATCTCAGTTAATCATTTGACAGCCCTAGTTTAAATAAATACATCAAGTTTTTATGACAGCCCCCATTTAAATGTTTATAGTTCAAAAATGGATTGGAGTAGAAGTATAAATTTGTAATTGTAACAAAAACTCAGTTAATTTTAATCTTCAATATTATAGTAATATAGTACTAACTGACTCTCTTATATTTCACAGGATTAGTTGAGAGATTTTTTTTTCCTTGAGAAAATTTGTCATGTTCTGTACCTGATATATATCCAAAATAATCAATATTGAATCGAATCGAAATCAAATCAAAAGCTTGTGAGTCAAAATCGAATCGAATTGTGAAATTTGTGTCAAAACCCAGCTCTGTTCACTATCTCTCTGAAGAATTGCAGAAGAAATAAAATTACACAGGTTTGGAATGATGTATATGAGTACATGACAGGAGTTACTTTTTTGGGTGAACTATCCGTTTACCATTGTGCACAGATTTCTCAAGCCAAAAAAGATCATTATTTATTTAATCCATCACATTTCAAGCTGTCTGGCTTGCTTTTCCCTCTATTTTAAATCTAATTTTAAAACCCAGATTGGGGTAGACTAAAAGCACAAAAAAAAGCCAAATGTACTTTTGATATCATATCAAATTTTATGCAACTAATCTCCCCAAACAACCGTACTCTAGCACTAATCCACTGTCTGCTTCAGTAATGACATGTAGATATACTGCTGTCTTTATTGAGGTTCTTCACAGAATGAGGCTCAAAGTTGCTGTCATATTTAGCTGCTTAATATGATGAAACGTATTGTGAAAGCACTTAGTGAGATTGATCTCATAATGACAACGATATGATTCTGATGCTGAGGGTCGTTATTCTGATTACTCTGGGTTTGGAGATTGTCTGTCCACCGGGGTCTTCCTGTGTACGATTGAATCCTGCTGACTACAGAGGCCATTCTTTTCTGAACTTTTCCTCAGGGATCAATAACATCTGCATGCACATCCATCAATCAGTATACCGAAGCACATTCTGAAGTCATCCATCTATATGCGAATATGCACAGCTCACAGAACTGGAGAATATAAAACATTATGTTTTTTCAGGACGTGAGAGAGAAACAATCGGAAAGACAGTTGTGGCAGCAGTACAGATGGTTTCTCTGTACCCCATTCCAGCAATCATTAAGTGCGCATGGGCATATTGAGTGTACTGTATATGGAAGAGAGTAAATCAATGACATCATAGAGGCTGCTGATAGAATGAGAGAGATAGAAAGAGTTGAGAGGAAATGGCTTGAGGCGAAAGAGGGTGCATGCAGTCTGTCAGGCTATTAGTTCTTCATAACTGTCCCACTTTCTGTTGCTCAAGAGACTGTTGCAACTAGGAAAGAAGACACCCACAGTCATATTGTGTTGTGTGTGTGGGTTGAGAAGGGGGTTGTACTGGTATGGTGTTTGTGCATGTTGAGGGGAGACTAATGAAAAAATGAAATGAGCCAAAGAGGCAAAGAACAAGAAGAGCCAATGTAGAGATTTAGATACACTATACCTTTCAAAGGTCTGGGGTCAAGTCGGCACGGGTGGCCTCATAGGTAGCACGCTAACATGTAGTGCTGTTGTGCTTTGAGCGTCCCGAGTTCGAGTCTTGGCTCACGGACCTTTCCTGATCCCATCTCCCCTTCCTCTCTCCCACTTTGCTTCCTGTCCTGTCATAATAAGGCAAAAGCGTCAAAAATAAATCAAACAAAAAGTTTGGGGTCACTTCTATGGTGGTCAGGGCACATTAAATTAATCAAAACAGTGAAGACATTTATAATATTGCTAAATATTTCTATTAAAAAAGCTTTATTTTTTTTAACTTTAGATCACCAAAGAATCCTGAATCTCCCCCCAACAAATCCAATCATAAGTAGCACGGGTATATTTGTAGCAATAGCCAAAAATACATTGTATGGGTCAAAATTATTGATTTTTCTTTTATGCCAAAAATCATTAGGATATTAATTAAAGATCAGGTTCCATGAAGAAATTTCCTACCGTAAATATATAAAAACGTAATTTTTGATTAGTAATATACATTGCTAAGAGCTTTATTTGGACAACTTTAAAGTTGATTTTATCAATAGTTTTATTTATTTATTTATTTATTTTTGCATCCTCAGATTCTAGATTTTCATATGGTTTTATCTCAGCCAAATATGGTCCTATCCTAACAAAGCTTATTTATTTAGCTTTCAAATGATGTATAAATCTTAATTTAAACAGGTTTTGTGGCTCAGGGTCAAGCATGTTAAACTGTTTTTAACTTTGCTAATAATAAAAAATATTTCTTAAGCAACAGATCAGCACCAGAATGATTTCTGAAGGATCATATGACACTGAAGACTGCAGTAATGGCTAATGAAAGTTCAGCTTTGTCATCACAGGAATAAATTACTTTGAAAATATATTAAAATATAAAACAGTTATTTTAAATTGTAATAATATTTCAGAGTATTGCTAATTTAATCAAATAAAGGCAGCCTTAATAGGAGGCTCCTTTCAAAAACATTGAAAAATTTCACCAACCCTAAAATTTTCAGTGGTATTTTTAAAGCAGAATAGGAGTATTTTCACTCATGGTATCAGACTTTTGGACATCAATTTTCAAAGTCAATTTATTAAAAAAAAAAAAAAAAAAAAAAAAAAGAAGAAGAAAGAAATGCTCAAGAGAAAATAAGGCTTAAGTTTTGATATGGAAGGTGGCTTCAAAATAGCAGCCCGACCCAAATGACGTTAATTTCTTTCAATTGTCAACAACAGAAAAAATATGTATGCAATAAAGTGACAATTTAAACATTTTCCTAAAGTGCTCTCACCTAGACATTGAAATTAAAGTCAGTTATGTATGATCTAAGATGGCTATTTTATTCTCTCAACTCATAATGACCTTTGTTTCCATTACCGGCTTTCGTTTACAGTAAGTCTGAATACATCTTTTGTCTAGTTAACTGTGTGTGTATGCGGATATGAGCCATAATTGCGGGCTTGATCTGCAGCTTTTGTTCCAGCACTATCATTCGTGATTTTCAGTACAAAAATGGGTCATCCTCTTTCAATGCTTTAAGCTTAAACAGCCCTCCAAAACACACACTGCCTTCCTATTACAGACTGCACATCCACAGCCACTACACTGGAAGTTTACGATGAATTCCACCCACTCAGATCCATTTTTTGGACATCTAGTAATTGATTGCATCTGTTAGCACTGTCCAGATGACATAGCTTACAGTGAAGTGTACCACCGCGATGACAAATTGAAAATGAAATAGAAGAATTTATAGACTGAGCCACTTTGAGCCTATGCAGTGACCTACAGCTTTGCCTTAATATCAAAATGAGACCTTTCAATCCTCTTGTTGTTTACTATGTATTTCCTGCCCCTTGTCCTTTTTTGCCCCTTGTTTTCATTTCGGCAGGGAGCATGACAGAAAAGAGAAAACACTTCTGTCTGCCAGACACCGTGAGCTCCTATAAATAGGAATGACACTTTTTTCCTCAGCATTAATGCTAAACAGATAGAGAGAAAAAAGGTGGAGAGATGCAGGGAGGGACATAGAAGTTTCTGCTACTCTGATATTTCTCTGGGTAAAGCCAACCATAACATTACATGGCCATGCACACACACACACACCTAAGGCTTTGACAGAAGAAAGAGTAGAGGTATCAGTCAAGAAAAATGTTTCATATCTTCTCTTTTGACTCGATCATGCATTACAGGCTCATTTTGTATGGTAGTTTCTTTCTCCCTAGTTACTCTTTCTTTCATACACACATGCAAGCACACATCTATGCATTCATGCATGCACAAAAACCACAGAAGCTCACACGCATTATCACCTGTGGTGGCAATATTCTGTATTCCGTTCCTGACCTGCGCTCTGCCCCGAGATAATGTATTCCACTATTATTATTTTATCTGCTAAAAGGAGAGGACTAAAAATGAGCACTCTATAAATCATTTATGGGAGCAGATCTATTAGAGTGCTACGTGATCTGGCATTATCAAATGGTGCTTTTATCAAAAGTACCCACAACTCCTCTCTGAAATATTAAAAAAGCACTAAGACCTGAAATGTAAAAGTTTTAGATTGAAACTCAATTTGTGGACTCACTCGGGGGGGAGGGGGGAACTTGGAATGCAAGTTGTTTTTCTTCTCTTTCTAGAAAAAATGGTTTTCAATGTCTTGCTTTTTCGTATTGCTCATTCATGTTTAATATCTCGGTTGTATATTTCTAAATGCGTGTTTTTAAATAATTGCTCAGGGCGTAGGCTGTGCCATTGATTTGTAGCTGTGATTGGATAAAGTAAGCCTCTATTTTTGTAACACGGTACATGGTGTAAGATTTATGTTATGAGATTAGGTTTTGAGATGAAATGAGGGTTTAGAATTCTAGACGTTGAGAAATTGAGACATATGGACATAGAAAATAAAGCATAGCAGGAGGGAAATGTCAGACCATTGATTTATTGTATTATTTTTAACTGGAAAAGATTGTGCAGACTTGACCTTTTGGAAATGACCATCTTTAATGGTAGATAAGTGTGTATGTGTGGTGTGAGCTGTTAAATGAAGCATTTTGTCTTGTATGGGAGTACGCACATAAAACACCCCTACCAAAAATGGAATCAAGCATTACATTTTACAATAAAGTTCTGTATGTAAATATTAGTGAATGTATTAGGCAGCATGAACAAACGATGAACAGTGGTCCTTATTAGGGTTTTAATGTTTTCCTTTTTTTTTTTTAATTGGTTTATTAGTAATTTAGTATGGAAGATCAGTTCTGCCACCGAATAAAAAAAATAAAAAAAGGTAATTGAGACATTTTGTCTCACAATTCGGACTTTTTTCCCACAATTGCAAGTTTACATTTTGCAATTCTGACTTTTTTTTAATTACGTGATACAAACTTGCAATTCTGTTTTTTTTTTTTTTCTCAGAATTGTGAGATATAAACTTACAATTGCGTGAAATAAAGAAAAAATTGTGTATATATCTCACAATTCTGGCCATAAAAAAACAGTGAACAGTGGTTCATGTTTTGTTTTTTGTTTTTCTTACTTATTTTTTTTTTATTTGGTTTATTAGTAATTTACTATGGAAGACTGTTTTTGCCACTGAATGAAAAATAGGTAGTTGTGACTTTTTTTCTCACAGTTGGAAGTTTACATTTCACAGTTCGGACCTTTTTTCTCAGCATTGCGTGATACAAACGTGCAATTCTGACTTTTTTCTCAGAACTGCATGATAGAAACTTGCAATTCTGACTTTTTTTCTCAGAATTGTGTCATATAAACTTACAATTGCGAGTTCTAAAGTCAGAATAGCAAGATATAAATTCAGAATTGTGGAATATAAACTTGCAGTTTCCGGAAATGAAGTCAAAATTGTGTTTATATCTTGCAATTCTGACCATGAAAAGCAGTGGTTCATGTGTTTGTTTTTTCTTACTTTTTTAAAAATTGGTTTATTAGTAATTTACTATGTAAGACTACATACCACTAAATAAATTTTAAAATAAAAAAAAGGTAATTGTGACTTTTTATCTCACAATTCAGACTTTTTTCCTGCAATTGCAAGTTTACATTTTGCATTTCTGACTTTTTTTTCTCAGAACTGCATGAAACAAACTCACAATTCTGTTTATTATTGCATTAATTAATGTTAATGTATACTACCTTATAGTAAAGTGTTACTGAATCAGTTTACACTGATAAAAAAGTGTTACTGAATCAGTTTTACACCGGTACACTACCACTCTCTCTCTCTCTCTCTCTCTCTCACACACACACACACACACACACACACACATTCTCTGTCTTGCTGTGAGATATCCATAGTAATGATGGCCAGTGACAGTCTCTAAATCTTCAGATTAAGCATCAAACATGATTCTGCCTTTCCCAATTGATCACTCTATACTAATCCAGTAATTCCCCTGTCCAGAGCAGAAAAAGAAAGATGGTTAAGGAGAACAGAGGGAGACAGACAGAGCAATAAATGGTAGAAATCGACGACAGAGAAAAAGGGGAACACAGGAACAAGTATAGAGGAGTAAGCAGACTGAGAACAAAAGAGTGCCTTTTAAGCCCCAGCTTCATAAGTGTGCTGAAACAGCATATGTTTCCCATCCCTGCCGGCTGCGTTCTCACACTTCCCTGCGAATGTGATCTTGTCAGAGAAACATTAAGCTGTATCTCTATAGCCATCATTTCCTTGCCGCATTCATTTATTCTCCTTTTGTATCTGTCTGGATCTCTCTCTCTCTCTCGCCTTCATAGCATGAGTTGTTAGTGGCAATGACTATTGCCATCCTGATTAAAACCAGACATCTGTTTTGAGTGTCTTGTAGACAGGGGATCCTGCCCTCGTGATGCAATCAGCCTCACTGCCAAGCACAGATTAAACACTGACCGTTTAAGCTTATCCGCTCATGTTTTTGTGTGTGGAGGTCTCCACACACTTACAGAGTGCTGTAGGTGATAATGTACAGTCAGGTGTCACCATCTCAAAATAAACCCCGACAGGGGAATCATAAGGATTATTTTGCAATAACGGCCAACTAATTACAAGCCAGGAACATTATGCACTTTTGTTTTGAGTCCTGGCTCACTTGGTGGCATTTCAAACCTGTCTGTCTTTTCTTTCTGCCTCTTCACATTCGAATTTAAATTTTCGCACATTTTCTGCCTCAGTTTAAATGTAAAGTTCAAATTCAGGAGCTGAATTAAGAGGCATGCTGATTTCACAACCCTGTTAGCCACATAGAAAGCTTTATTGATTGATTAATTGAATATGAAGCCCTGTACATGCGCAGGGTAAAAACAGTCGATCGCTGGGTTTCCATCCAAAGTTGTGAATGTAACTTATGAGCAAAATTGGAATATTGCAAGAAATATTTGTGAATTAGCACCGTTTCCATCTAACGAGTCAAAGAGATACAAATTTTCACTTCCTGATAAACTGGCACTAAATTTCGCTAAAAAAAGAAGGAAAGAAGAGAAGCCACTGAATATAATATTTTTCATATACAACAAATTGCTTGTGGCTCAAAGCGAGCAGACGAAACACAATAAAGGGTTCTGGGAGGCAATTATGCAGAAATACTTTGACAACAGACTTTGCTCAGGCATGTTGGAATGACCATAACATTTCAAATGCTGTGCAACAAGATAGGTCCACTGGTTAGTCAGGTTATGCCGTCTCACAGCACAAAGTCACATGACTTTTTTGATTTGCACAGAGGAATTTATTTGGCAAATGCATTCCCATCTCCCATTACTCGCATTAACTCTTAACGTGCATTAAGTCAAAAACCACCTCAAGTTGGCACCAATAGCCTTGTGGGCAGCATGCCGTCATATAGCGCCATTGCACTTTGGGCGTCCTGAGTTTGAGTCCCGGCTCGCAGACCTCTCCCGATCCCATTCACTCTCACTTCGCTTCCTGTCTAGCCACTGTCCTGTCAAATTAAAGACAAAAATCAGGGTTGCCAGGTTTTCGCAACAAAACCCGCCCAATAGCTAATCAAACCTAGCCCAAAAGTAGCCCAGTCAAGTTTTGAGGGGGGTCATGTTCTGGGGGGGGTTTTTTTGGCAGGGTTTCCCTCCCTTGGCATTTCCATTATCGTTTTTTTTTTATGCGATAATTAAAAATATGCATAAAAACAGGTGATTAAAATATAGTTAATGTGGCTAATAAGTTCCCATGACTTAATTATTTCCCTCTTTTAAAGTAAATCATGGCCATGTTGTATTAATTTGTATTTTTTTGTTTTTTAATTTGTATTAAGTTGTATTTGGTTTGATATTCAAATAAGACGAGGGAACAAATTAGTACAACAAGGCAACAATAACCAAAATTGAGGAAACAAATTGTGGCCACAAATTAATAGGTTTTGGGAAGAAATTCTTAATTTGTGGCCATGATATCTATTTTATTATTTGGTTTTTTTTGATGTACATTGCTTGTTTCTTGTTCTCATTTTATGTGAAGTGCTCTGAACTTGACAGATCACCATGCATTTTCAATTTTGATGGGCATGACACTTTTGCCACAAGCATACATTTTATGAAAGCAATTTCACAAAAGTATTTGTGCAATTTCAGGTTGTCACATGTTTGATGCAAACATTTTTAGCATCCTTTTTTCCCAAATGCTACTTGATGTGATATTTCTATCTAATGCATTAAAATAAGTGCATGACCATTGGAACCACTGTATGTGAGTGGGACAAGACCCACTTAAAAATGTAGTTCACTTCCAGAACAAAAATGTACAGATAATGTACTCACCCCCTTGTCATCCAAGATGTTCATATCTTTCGTTCTTCAGTCATAAAGAAATTTTCTGAAGAAAAATATTTTAGGATTTCTCTCCATATAATGGACATCTATGGTGCCCCTGAGTTTGAACTTCCAAAATGTAGTTTAAATGCAGCTTCAGAGGGCTCTAAATGATCCCAGCCAAGGAAGAAGGGTCTTACCTAGTGAAACTAATCCTTTAAGACCAATGATATTGGACCCACTCACTTTTACCATCTAATTCAGTGCATATGTCTGTTCAGTTTTCAGAGCATCATCAGTCAAATCCATTCCACTTGAGTAATGCCCTAATAAATTAAACTCCACTCCACATTTTTGGTACAGCCTTGACTTTCAATCAAATGCAGTGAGGGCTTAGCAGCTGTCTTTTAAGTTCCTTCAGCTGACACTCTCCTGGCAGTTAAATGCACACAGCTGTGTTTGGAGACAGATGCATTGACTGTCTCATTGACAGATTGACAGACACATTGATCTCTTAATGACCACTAACCGTGCAAGACCTGAGAGAGAAACACCGCCTACACTATTACACCTCCCCCACACACGCATCTTGCTCATTGTGCTAGTGTTTGTCCTGTGAACAGCAATAGAGACGTCTTGTGTTTCTCCGCTGTCACCCAAGGGTTCTTTGTCACTTGTTTAAGTACTCTGCAGTGAAGCTTTGCAAGACTCCAGTTCCTAGGGAGAGACGCAGGGGCTTAACTTTCTGTTAATTGATATTTTTTGTGTAGATACGTATGAGTATTTTGTAGTTTACTGTTGATTCTTTTTTTTTCTGTTTATTGGGTGATTGGATAACTAGTTGACTAATTGTGTCCGGTATAAATTGTACTTTTCCCTGCACTTTTTGTTTGCCTAACGAAGACTTTAGGTTCAAAACGTTGTGTTTATTTGAATAAATTGATCTTTGGGAGCAGCAGTGGCAGCATGTCGATTCTTGTTTACGTATAGGGTAGGCTGATGAAGGCCAAAGTCTGTAGAAATCAGTTTGTAATATAGTATTAGAGACGTTGAAAAAATGTCTTGTGCTGTCTTTTGATTAGCCATTTGCTCTTGAACTTGTGGTTAAAATCTACACACACATTTTCAGGAAGGCATTATGATGAAATTCACTAATTTTTAAATGAATATATTTTACAAAAAAAAAAATAATACAAATGAAATTTATCTTAGAGTGGCCCAAAAATACTGAATGTCTGAATGTCACTTCATTAGATTAAATATCAAACCAAGGGGCATCTGCTAAACGAATCATGCCAAATAATCTTTTTTCAAGCTATTTTCGATTATTTTTAACCTACTAAAGGTCATTTTTAGTGTGTGCATAAAGTTCACACAAGGTAGCCTTAAAGTTCATTACATTTTGTGTTAAATTTGAACAATGTGTCTACTGATTTATTCATTTAACCTTAAAATACTTCTTTTTGTGCTACACAAATCCATTGCCTAGAATAAAAAATATTCACTCTGTAGCTGTGTGAAATAGAAGAAGAAGAAGAAAAGACTTTTATTTAAACCGAGGGAATAATTTGAGAACCCAAGTCTTACTAATAATTTAAGTCGTACTGATAAAAAATAAATGTATATTGATTTTGTTTTGAATTCATGTTGTATTAGGAATACAAAGGATTTACAAGTGAATGCAATATGTAAGCTAGATTCTTACAATTCATGTGAGACTGATTATTGGTCTACAATAACTGTGAAGATAAGTAACATAGACAGCTAGAAGTGTGAGGAATACACAATAAACGAATAGTTCAAACTGATGAAAAGTGACTTCATTTTCTTCTCTCGTATACTCGTATTTCAGTTGTTTTTATTAAAGACAGGTGAGCCCCATGGCAAAATGTACGGCCAGGAAAATTCTCAAAAGTTCAGTTTTATTGGACACAGCTATTAATGAAAACTAAATAATAATTCACCTTACGCCAACTATAATTTTAACCGCAAAGTCACGACTTGGGTCCTCTGAATATTTAATGGATGGAATAAACTCAGAACTTTAATAATGCAGACTTAATTTTTCATTTTTATTCTCTGCGGAATGTAAAAGGCATAACCCAAGTGGCACATCAAATGTCAAGTAGCACTTAAGGAATTGACCTACTATAAGCAAACACAGCAGAGCCCTCCTCGAGCGAGGACAAATCATTTTCACTTTTTTACCACATGCAAGAAATGATATCAATTTCAGGAAGGTTCTGTACCGAACAACCACACGGAGCAGACGCCACTGCGATGCCCTCAGCTGCCATAATCCTCCAGTGGTGGCTTTAATTAAAAGAGAATCTTTAATTAGTCTAGTCGGCAGCAACTGACATTTTGGGTGCAGTTTGTCATTTGCGGTGATATGGCACAGTCATGACACAAAGACCACAGGCCAGGATTCACAGATCACTGCACTGTAAGGGTTTCGGATCAATTACTGTAAACACCAGGGTGTGAAGAGGCTAATTTTATATGAGGTGACATCAAGTCTTTTGATTGTGTAAATGACATGAAACAGCTCACTGAGCCTTTTGGGCTAAAGGCACACTCTAAGAAAAAAAAAGTGCTTTTTACTGCGCCCAAAGTGTATGATTGCAAAAAATATACACGTTTGTATTGAACATTTTTGGAGCCACATTTTGTGTGAAAAGAAATCATACAAGTCGTTTATTTTGTTTAAAAATCGTATAAATGTATGAGGTGGCGGGGCGGGGCGGGGGGGGAGTCAAAGGCTCACCAGCATGGGGTAAAAAGGCACACAGTATTGATACAAATACTTAAGATAAAATAATGTTTTTTTGTTTGTTTGTTTGTTTGTTTGTTTTTTATGATGCATAAGTTTTTACATATTCAAAACAATCACTTTAGCAAAGTTTCCCAACCTAAAATATGATATTTACCATCTGAATCTAACAATGTCATGTCAACAAATGGAAAAATCAGCCTTCTATTAATTATCATGGTAATTACTGTGTCTTTTAGCCCCAGCAGCAGGGACGCTTTTTTCCCTAAATATCATAGTTTTACATATTCTTTAGTTAGTTAAAAACTGCAGTTTTTATTATCTTAAACCAAACATTTAGTGATTCTCATTTGCTGCTAAAATCTAAAATTAATCAAACATCAAACATTAGATCAAGTAAGCACAGAATTGACTTTGCGCTGCCACCCGCAATCGTGTCAAGAATCAGACAAATTTGCACGTGCATCTTGAAAAGCGAATGTTTTGGAAAGTGCTACGCCACGTTTTTTTCTGCCATCTAATGGTTTATAGGAAAATAACATTAAAGGCAACATTTGCCCTGTTGTACCCTACCAGTCAAGCCTTTTGGAATTATATTTAACTTTATGCCTTTTTTGGAGCTTGAAAGTTTTGATTTCTATTTACTTTCACTTTATGGACAAAAACAACTGAAACATGTTTAAAGAGATACTTCACCCAAAAACAGAGAAGTACCCCATGACTTACTCATTCTCAAACCAACCTAGGTGTATATGACATGATCTTTTTTCAAATACAGTCGGATGAACACAATCAGAGCTATATATGTAAAAAGAAGTCCTGGCTCTTCCAAACTTTATAATGGCAGTGAATGGCTGTTGAGATTTTGAAGTCCAATAAAGTGCATTCATCCATCATAAAAAGTACTCCACATAGCTCCAGTGGATTAATAGAGGCCTTCTGAAGTGAATTGAGGTGTTTGATATAAAGCTTCTGCTAACTGTACATGTGTTCATGAGAGCGTGGCGTTTCAGCGGATGACGTAGGATGCAATTAAAGCGGCTCTACTTTTAGGTGTATGTATTGGAGAGATTGCTTTATTCCAGAAAGCTGCTGGGTGACAGTGACAGTGAGAAAGGGGTTGACCGATTCTGATTTCACCTTTAATACTCCCTGTTTCTCTCCCTGCCTGTTTCTCTGCATCTGCTGACACTATTGTTAGACAGTGATGGTCAATGCCCCTTTGACCTTCACTACTTGCTTGCCTTGAATCTGTGGAAAAAAGCAGAGATAAGACCCAGGCATGATTGTATGTGTGTGTGGATGCATGTGTAATTTCTAGCTTGACAGCAGTGTCTGCGTCAGTTCTGTGCAGGTAGGGTTGATCTCCCAGGAGCCTCCAGGGCAGCTACAGGGTGGGAGTGATGCAGGAGAGAGGGAAACCTTTAAGATGACTGACAGCTGTCATCCAGTACTGGATCAGCCCCTTTCCCTCCCCGTCTCTCGTCTCTACCAAATTTCAACAGAAAACAAAATATACCTGCTTATGAATTCAAATGACCAGACATTTTCCACTGATAGGAGAAATGAAACGCGTTAGACGCATTTTGTTTTCCATAAACAGTCATTCAGTGATGTGGTTGCCATTTACATTCATATTGGACATTAAAATCACTTAGACTGACTCCACAGAATCTATTTTCTAGACTTTTACAGAGTAATTAATGCAAAGTACGCAGCAAATTAGTTGGTAAAAGGCTTCAAACTTTTCCTTCAATACTTCAATCAAATTAAAGTAATTATCAGTTTTGCAAACATGCCATTTACCCGGAGGGTTTACAGATAACGCAGAAGAACAAACATAAACCCCTGAGTGTTGTTTCTGATTACCATATTGCACTGAATGGCCTTCTCTGCCATAAAAAAAAAAAACACACATAACATCTCGCACAGACACAATCAAAACCAGTGTCAGCGATTTTGACAGACTCATTATGAGCTGGCACATTTGATCTCTTTTATTCTGTGCACGTCCACTATGACACTTTCTTAAGGCGCATCGTCTTTAATGTCCTTTTTGCTTAAAGTTGAACTCTAATTCAACTGTCCTCTGCCTCTGCTTGTTGTACACTGGCAAAATGCTTTTAAACTTCAACGTAAACATGTTTTTATCCTTTAACAACCTTCTAACTGACCATTCAGATTTTATGGTTTGTTTTAACACTGGTTTTAGCAGGAATTTCTTAAAGGGATAGTTCACCCAAAAATGCCGTTCCAAACCCATAAGACCTCTGTTCATCTTCAGAACACAAATTAAGATATTTTTGATGAAATCCGAGAGTTTTCTGACTCAGATGGGGCATAGACAGTAATGCAACTACCACATTCAAAGCCCAGAAAGGTAGTAAGGACATCATTTAAATAGTCTATGTGACATCAATGGTTCAATCGTAATTTTATGAAGCTACGAGAATACTTTTTGCGTGCAAAGAAAACAAAAGAGATGACTTTATTCAACACTTTCAGTCAAACTGGTCATATAGTATATGAAATGAACTCAATCTTTAGCATGGCACAGTACAGTATGTAATTGTGTCTATATGCAAATGGATTACGAGCTCTGTAAGTCCTACTCGTTTGAGTCAGCCTTGACTAGATCAAGATATCATACTCCATTAAATGATGTTATCCTTAAGATCACAATGCTGAGCTGTTCCATCATTATGTTTGTTCAGGTCTCATATCAGTCTCTGCTGAGAGAGTTTAATCATTCACTTTTATCATGGATTTACTCTAAGAAAGAGCTCTAATATCATACAGTAGGAAATATTTTATTCAAAAGCACTTGAATTCACACACACACATCGTACAGTAAAATTCCTCATTGCGTTATGACGTTAAGTCATTTTAAAAAGCTTAATATCTACTATCATGCAACCCACTAATAAAGTTTTGACACAAATTTGTTGTTAATCATTATTCTGTTCCTGCTTTTTTTGACAGGTAATCCAGCGGAGGGAGGATGGGTCTGTGAACTTCTTCAGGGAGTGGGACTCCTACAGGGAAGGATTTGGCAAAATCACTGGAGAGTATTGGCTTGGTATGTTGTATATTTGTGTTTGTGATAGAGAGGATGCCTGTGAGCGTAAACTGTGATTTTTTTTTTTTTTAAATTTCAGTGTGAAAAGCTGCCAACACCTGCACACCCTCTCAACCACAGACACCCAGACAACTGCATCTGTTCCTAGGTGTTTCCACACATCTGTACACTGCAGTTTAATTCAGTACTGGTAGATTACTTACAAAATGTAGTCCACTGAAGATCACAGATTCCATGATAAAAACTGTAGTTAGGAATGTAATGTAGGTTACTCATTTTAGGTAATGTATTCTGATATTAAACATACCATACTGATATAAAAAAGCAGAGAGAAAGAATTTTTATTTTTTTTTTTAATCAACATCATAAAATGCATTAAACATTACATTAAGCCAGGGTTGCCCAAACTGGGCTTAATGTAAGAACTTAAAAAATTAAGAAAATGCAAATTTAGAAGCATGGATTGTAAAATTATTTACATGACATTTACATGACAATGTTTTGCATTAAGTGCAGTTGCATATTCAGTTCTTGTATATTATGTATATACGGATTCGACAGTAAAGTACAAAGCTTGAGTTGGGAAGCATGCAAAATGGATGTGCAAAATCAAATTTTTATATAGAAAATTGATATATTCTACTCTTACTAAATGTACCATTATTATTCTATAGTATTATATGGAATTGACCAACAACTTCAGTGTTTATAAATTTAAGGAAAGTTTGTTTTTCAAGGCACTTTGTGACTCTTCTTACTTCATACACAAAAAGTGTAAAACTGACAAAATCTGGTCTCTTGATTTGATTTGATATTTTATAGTAGTGATTTATAATTTCAAAATATGAAGCAAAAAGTAGAAAATGAATGAGTAATAAGCCAACAAGTGATCCTCTGTATCCATCTACTGGTTATAATTGTGATTTGATTTTTAATTTTACATAAGTGTTTACCACAAAGTATATTTTGGTCATCCCATTAAAAGTAACATTCAAATTGGTGAACTTTAAATTGCTGGAAATAGTGTAAATAGCTTGAAAGTCATTGAAAAGTGCTTAAATTTCTCTCTCAAAAAGTTGTACAAACCCTGAAATAAATAACAAATAACATTCGACTATTTCTGCCACAACACCATAGTATAGTTATTGTTACTAATTTTGGTTTTCTGACGTACGTCAACACTGTTCATAACAGAGAATTCTATGCGGAATTTGAATGCATCTCACTAGATTTCGCAACAGCCTTTATATTCCTTCTGTGATGAATTCAAACACTTCACACTAGATCTCACAGCACTGTGCAGTAACGGTGTCTGTTCTGAGCTCGGACAAGTTCGCTTGCATTGCGGTCCGAGCTGATAAATGGTCCATGCTGTGCATCTCAAATGAGCAGCAGGGTTTTGTTTCGCTTTTGTTTCCTTTACGGTTTCTCATATGAAACAGAAATGGCAGTGCTTATGAGTTGATGCAGTGGTCATGCCAGTGTGTCCGCTCACAAAATGTAGTTGCACCAGAAGAAAAAATTAGGGATGCACCGATACCGATACTGGTATCGGTATCGGGCCCGATACTGAGCTCTTACTGTACTGTACTCGTACTCGTACTCGTTAAAATGCCCTGATACCAAACGCCGATACCACATCATGTGACAAGTGCGTATGCAGGCAAAGAAACACCGACAACAAAACAACAGACAGCAGAATGGAGTCATATGAAGTATATGTATGCAAGTAATATAATGTTAAACATTCAGTATTAAGCTTGTATAACTGGTGCGCGTCAGCTGATAGGCAAAGCACGCAGATTGGATTGAGCGCGCGGCGGCCAAGATGTGCGGGCTTGTCGAGTTAATATCCCGCCTTGACATCACTGGAAAGTTTGTAGTTCGGTGAGATATGTCAAAAACAATTTAAGTAAATCAATGCACAAGTTATTTAACGGTATAGAGAGAGAGGGAGTGAGAGAGAGAGCGCGAGACAGACAAAGAGAGAGAGCGCGCACTGTTGGGTGATCTTTATTGACGTTCGCATATTTAGCACACGCATCTTTTGGATTAAAACAAATTCGTAAGTCTAAAAAAAATATATAGGGACATTCGCTATAAACATCTTTTTTTTTTTCAACCTTAAGCATACACGAATGTCCGGCGAAAGTGAAATTATAGCAGCCTATGTGAAATGCGATAGGCAGTACTGTACTTGCGCATGTTTTGTTGCTTCACGAGTGTTTCTTCATTATTTGAGTCGCTTTGGATTATAGCCCAAATAGCAGCATATTTCAGATGAAAATACGCTACTTATATTTCTGAAAATATCAGAGTTAGGAGATTCATAATGAGTGGTTGGCGTGATTACAGCACTGAGCCGCTGAAATGGAGCAGTTTAATGCTATTAAATTGAAGATGATGTACCATAGAGCCAAAAAAGAAAAAAAAAACAAACAGTGAAAGTAACAAAACACATTTTAATGGGCATAATTAAATGTAAAAATAAAAATAAAGGGATATGTAGTCAACCCAAAAATTATTCAGACAGTAGATATACACCATCTTTTGATAATTTTTGATATATATATATATTTTTTTTTTTTTAACTAGTGGGTGCAGGACACAGTTTATGATAATGGGTTCTAAATACATTTTGGTTTGACTGTATCTATTTGATAAATGATGTTGACCAACTAACACTATACATATTCTTTTAGTTTCTGTACCCTATATTTTACAAATCTACCAGTAAATTTTAAAATATTGGTATCGGTACTCGGAATCGGCAAGTACCAAAAATAAAAGTATTGGTATCGGGCGAGTACTGAAAAAAGTGGTATCGGTGCATCCCTAGAAAAAATGGTCGCAAAATGCAACCATTTGGTCGCAGACTGGAGCCTTTACATTCTGTATGTGCACAGTAAGATCTTTAGAAAGGACAATTTAAAAGAGAAAAAAATAGTAATAGGCAGAATTAATAAATGAATTTATTTATTAGTTATTTACTGCCATAGTTAGTTATTTACTGCCATTGTGTGAACATGTAATCATGTAATCCATAAAAAAGTAACTGTAATCTGATTATGAGCATTATAACATATAATATAATCTAATTACAAGTACCTGATTTTTGGAATCTGATTACGTAATCCAGATTACATATAATCAATTACTACCCAGCTCTGACTGTCAGTAAATCTGTCTGTCTAATCTACAATGCTTTGTAAAGCCAACATTCTTGTCTTTACAAACTTTGCTTTTCTATTTTAAAAAAATCCAGTTATATAAATTTCTTTACTGCAAACTGCAATTATCTATTCTGTTTGCTACCGTATTTCTGTGTTTTTTAATGGTGCACCCTACAGACCTTTTAGACCTGCAGAGAGTCATACAGTCAACAGTACCCATCACAGATCTGTCAGGGTTCATTGTGCTACAATGCATTACCCCTAAACGCATTTATTTGTTGGTCCAACCTAGAAACTGAAAAGCACTGAATTAGAGCACTAAACATCTGTCTCCACATGATCAGTAGATGAGCAGCAGCAACTCTTTCCCTCTGCTTTTCTTCCACTCCATGTAGCAAGCAGGAATCTAATCAACAAGAAAGCCCAAATTGCCATGTTTACCATTTTTGCGAGCCAAAATGGATTTTGACAGCCAAAGCGCTATAATCAAGCTCTTAACCTGCAGAGAGGTTTAAACTAGAATTATTACTGTGTGTGTTGGTCTGCGTGAGTGTTTTTGTTCCTCTGTTCGCTTAATGAGATGAGCACTGGCGACTGGCTTGTTGTTCTCTGCTAAGATACAGAGAGAGAGGATGTACAGGGAATTTAAAGGACATACACACACACACTATGTGTGAGGTCATAAATTGGCGCAACGGATGCAGGATGACAGATGGATGTGGCATCAGTCAGGCCCATGGGAACGTGGATGAAGATACAGTTGTTTCTAATACTGCCTCCCCTCCTCTGCTGGTGTGGCCAAGTGAGGCACTTGTGCTCCAGGGCATACTTATACATGGAAATAGATTCTCATTGTCTTTCCCATGTTAAGTAGATTATCATCAAAGAGACGTACAGTTCGGTTTAGTCAAGTGTGAACTTACAGACCCTGTTTCTCTGCACAAATTGTGTTGCAGAAGGTTGGCAGTCATTGCCGTTTCTATAGTGTCCTGTTCTGCTTATTCCCCACAGGCTGAGAGAAGGACAAGAGTAGCAGGCCATATTATTGTGTCCATAGTGGCCGTGTAAAGCTTCTCACACTCATGGACAGTGTTTACCCTTGAGATTTAGATAAAGCTTACATCATGTTCCTTTTAACCAGTCTAATTCCCTCATGACTCAATTTTTCTTCCTTATCCCTGACCCTCAGTGCCATCAAACACTTCCACTGAAGGCTCATGGGTGTTATGGTGATGGCAGAGGCTGCTCTTGTTGGGTGAAATAGGGCTAGTTTTTGATATACAGTGGTTGAATTTTGAAAAATAGAGCTTCTCCTCCGATTTTTAGTATTGGGCTGCAATCTGTGCCAAAGTAGAAAACTGCTTGTGCTCAAAAGTGCAGGTCTACCAATATTTTAGATGCTGACTTATATTGATTTACTTATTTTCTTCTTTTTTTTCAGCATGCACTCCTGTAGGATTGGAGTTAAATATCTATTGGTTATTGCTTAGCTGTACTTCCACTGCGCTGATTTTATGCCCCATCTGAAAAGAAGCAGAAGTCACAGACCTCCTTTCATGTACTTGCATTATGTTATCAGACTATTATTAATTACATTTCAAAAGTCACAAACTTTTTAAACCTGCAAGTTAAAGATTTTCAAGCAATAGGCATAAAGCCAGACAGCTTCGTACTCAACAAAGGACAGGCGGCAAGGATTGTGAAGTCATTCAGTTCTCTTTGATTTTTGTAGTTCATCTGATATGGTCAATAGAAATGTGGGAGAGAAAGATGACATGAAAGAGGTCACACGTCAAATCAAACAAAAATATGAGTTTTTCTCTATTTTTCTATTTTATGGACCCAGTGAGTCAGAGAAAGAGCATTGAAAAAAAAGAAAGTGCACATTGAGAAAGTATTGACTGACGCAATGTACACGTGCATAGTGTTTTCACACATACATTTAAGCTATGACTGACAGTTCGAACATAGGCGCATAGTATACAGTATAATGGCTAGAAGGAAGGTCATGTGTTGAAAAATGCCTTTGATGTGGGACATCAAGGCAAGATCTTTTTACAGTTAAAGATGTACATTCTATAAATCAAGAAAGATTCTTCTCTCTCTCAATCAGAATTCATGCTGTGATCTGTCCATTATCACAGAAAACTGTGTGTGAGTGTTTATTAATGTCACTGTTAAAATAACTGTTAAAATAAGGACTTTAAACAGCTTTCTACTAATGCTGAAAAACACCAGGAAAAAGATGCACAGGGTTGCTGCTCACCTGCATGAGCATGCCGTAGTCCTGCTGCAGGGAGGCATTGCAGAGGTAGCCAGAGCAATAAACTGCAATGTCTGTAATGTAAGATGTCTAAGACAATGCTACAGGGAGACAGGAAGGACAACTGATCATCCTCACAGTGTCAAACCATGTACCCCCAGATGTGTCCGGGAACTTGCAAGTGCCTTTGGTGGAAGAGGGAAGCAACATCTCACAGCAAGAACTGTCAAATCGGGTTCAGTCCATGAGGATAAGATCCACTGTAGTACTTAAAGCACCTGGTGGACACACAAGATGCTGCAACTTTTGAAATTGACCCCCCAAGTTGATAGTGAGAGGAAATTTCTTTTTTTTGCTGAGTTTGTAGATGTTTCTTTACTGAATATTTTGTGTTATATTACTTTTCCACCAATGGATCCTCTGCACTGAATGGGTACTGTCAGAATGAGAGTCCGAACAGCTGCTAAAAACATCACAGTAATCCACACATATTTATAACCCTGCACCACAAAACCAGTCGTAAGTAGCATGGGTATATTTGTAGCAATAGCCAAGAATACACAGTATGGGTCAATTAAGCCATAAGCCATTAGTTGTACTGGAGTTTTTTTGATTTTGAGATTGCTTGTGGATTATTGTGATGTTTTATCTGCTTGTTGGGCTCTCATTCTGACAGCACCCATTTTGGTGAGCAATTGGCATAATGCTGAATTTCTCCAAATCTGGGAAACATAATCAGATACATCTTGGATGGCCCAAGAGTGAGGAAATTTCAGCAAGTTTTCATTTTGGGCAAACTATTCCTTTAAAGCAGGCAGGAGTCTGAATGTCAGATGGTTTATAAAAGCTCTTTGGCTTGGGCCAGTGATGGCAAACTGTGGTAATCTCCACTGAACTATTGCAGCTCCAGGAGCTTAGTGTTACAGAGTGTAGCTGGTACACAATGTGTGTGAGTTAGTTTTGTCTACAGTGTGGCAACTAGCCAATAGCCCCCACTGGGAAAACAGCTTAGAGGGATAGTTTACCCAAAACTTCAGTTCAGCAGAAATCAGGAATCTACTGTTGTGTAAACTACACAAAACTATAGAAGTCTGAATCAGGCAATTTCAAAGGTTTTGATGCCATGTACCTATTTATATTTATTTGGAGTGGATCGTAGTTGATCTGCGATCCGAACGGGCCAGGCCCCACGGTTTGGCACGCATGTGATTCATGGATTAATTGCAAAATTTAACCACAATGCATGTGCATGTTTTGTCTTGCAAATTCAAATGATTTTAAACCATTCCACGTGAAGAAGAGGCAAAAGAGAACTTAATTTAGTACTTGTACGCCAGTAAATACCTGCTGTTGTCTGTGTCATTAATGTTAATCAAACAACAAAGCACAGTTTTAACTAAGGTTAATTTATATTTAATTTATTCAGTGAACACAATGCAGAATTATTTCATTCTTAATTATAACACTGAATATTCTGTATTGTTAAACCTTATTTCTCTTGTAACTTTGTAATATTGTGTTTATCTATGCTTGTAATGTTTGTATTTGTTCTTTTTTTTTAACAGCCTGTGAATTGCCTTTCATCATGTTTGAACTTTCTTAGTCAAGCTAGTAGGTTTTCTGTGCTATTGAGTATGTACTTAAAGGGATAGTACTCCAAAATCCGTTATTAATTTCTCACCCTCATGTTGTTCCAACCCCAAGACCTTCATTCATCTTTAGAACACAAATTAAGATATTTTTGATGAAATCCAAGAGCTTTCTGACCCTGCATAGACAGCAATGCAACTGACACGTTCAAGGCCCAGAAAGATAGTAAGGACAACATTAAAATGGTCCACATGACATCAGTGGTTCAATTTTCTGAAGCTACGAGAATAGCTTTTGTGCACAAAAAACATCTGCTGATGCAGGAGCCGGCGTTCTGACATAGAATGTCCATCTTTCTTAGTTCATCATCTGTATATTCTCGCAACATGATCCCAGCCGTGAGTTTTGGGATCCATTGAAGTAATATTATTTAAACAGAACTGTAAAGACAGAAACACAGAGAGGGTGGTCCAGCATTGGGCATTACACAGGCCAAATTCAGACTTGCATCACTGCAAGCACAAAGGCAGCTATGTGTTAGGAGTATGTGCTCTTTCCTTTGTGCCCTGGTGCTGACAAATAGATCCTTTTAGCTTCTTGAAACACTGCTTTGTGCACAGTTAAGGCTCTGTCATTGATAACATTATCTAGGGACATTGTCTTATTCACTCCAAATCTGACTTAATCAGATTTTAGGAAAAAAAAAAAAACAGAAAAAACAGTGTTAAACTGATTCCGTTGTCACTGGGGAGCTCATTCACACTTCACATGGAAGATATGACGGAAGAGATGAGAGATCATTATCATGTCCTATTTAGACACATTCACTGTCTTTTTTTTTATTTTACTCTGTGTTCTCTTTCTGTCTCTATCAGCAGTCTCTCTTTTATTTCTTTGCTTCTTTCTGGTTGTAAATCCTCACACTCCCCAATCAATTATAGCACTATGAATTATGGCTCCCTAACAAAGAGCATCCATTTTCTGTGTGGAGTCATGAGTGCCCCCTCCATAATTCTTTCTCACGCAGACACACACAAACCCGGGAACGTCAACGGGTGCACTTCCCATAATGCACCAGCTCATGCTGACTATGGGTGTCATTGGAGTTTAATATTGCTAAGAAATATGATACACATAAAAAGTAAGAAGAAAATGAAGGGAAGAGCTGGAGGATGTTGAGATGATAGATGTCTTAAGTGAATGAGTGAGTGCATTAATATCAGTCCAGTGTCACAGAGGTGAACGTGAGCTCAAGCGTACATGTGTTGTGTTTGTAAGTACCTCACTGAGACCTCAGAGTTATGAAAAGATTTATCTTAATCCAGTCGACCCAAGCTCTGTGGATGCATGGATGACATTGCATTTGTAGTTACTTGTATGTCACCTCCGTCCTTTTTAAACGCTTTATTCCCCTCAAATCCCCAACCCCTTCTCATTCTGCCGTTCTCTCTCTCCTTAATAGCCTCCATTAGTGTACTAATCATCTCTGTTAATCATCTTGTTTTGCTCTTGGATCACTCTCGGTGGAAATCAGCACATTTTTGTCATGTTTTCAGCACTGATTGTGGCAGAAAATCAGCACAATTCTTCAGAAAAGATTTAAGTATGCTAAAATATGTTAAATGGAGCTTAGAGTACCACAATCTATCGGTAGCTGAAAGCATTATTAAATTAGTCGGAATGTTATTTAAACAACGTCAATGATGGAAAAAAATACCTCTGAAACCAGCTTAAAGGGACAGTTCACTCAAAAATGTACTTATTCTCATGTTGTTCCAAACCTGTGACTTTCCCCCTTCTGTGGAACACAAAAGAAGATATTTTGAGAAATGTCCCAATGTTGTTTTATTTAGTTATTTTTTTTATTTATGTCAAAGGTTTGGTTGCTGACATTTTTACACCAAAGTATATTATTTGGGGGAACAGAAAGTCAGGTTTGGATCGACATGAGGGTGAGTAAATGATGACCCCTTTAAGGCTGGGTGTTTTTGTCAGCAGGAATGTATTCAAAACTCTTTCAAAATGCAATTATATGGAGGAAACTGACAAACCATTTAATTTTTTATAAAGCTACAATTTGTAATGTCTACTTGACACCTTCTCATTTAACAAAAAAAAACAAAAAAACTTTATTCTTTTGTGGGTATTTTCACAGTCAAATTTATTTTGCAATTAATTAGATTAATTAATCAACACATTGTGTACTCTGACAGCCCTAATATATATGTATGTATTCTGGAACTCAAAACTGTAGACTGTAATGTAATGTTTTATCTCTTCTCTGTAGTGATCTTTTGACTTATTCTTCAGGTTTGGCAACTTTTGAAACCACTTTTTAAAAAAAAAAAAAAAGAAACATTATGTATGAGTACATCTTATTTAGTTTGAGGGATTTCCATTGCTAGTCAGAAAAAAGGATAATTCCCTCGGTTGTTTTGCATAATGGCTACTAAAGATACATTGGAAATGTTTGAAAAGACAGATGATGTCTCGAATGTAACTCGTCTCTGACTCTGGCTAGATACTCTGGTTTTAAGTACAGCTCTGCTGGTGAGTCATTTCTCTGGCTCTGCTCTCTGCTTTTGAACATCTACACACGTGTGACACGTACTATGTGTCAGGAAGTGAGTTAGAGACTATATAGCTGCTTTTCCCCCTCAGGTGTCACTTTTTTTGAGCCATTCTTCAAACCTAGGTTTTCCTTCTGTAACTGGATTCTAGAACGCAGTGAAAATAGGTGATGAAACCTCATCCACACTGATCCAGAGCTCACTGGTGTAGCTCAGGGCATCCGTCCCAATGTCTTCATCTAGTTTTGTCCCTTCAGGACACATCAGAAGCTACTTTATTGACTGAGGCCAACATCAACACCATAACTTTATTACAGAAAAGAGGATTTTACATGCTTCACAGCTATTGAAAAGTTCTATTTTTACTATATATGTTACTTAATTGACTTACATATTATAAAAAAAAGAGCCTATTTACACTAAATCCGCCCACCAACGTGTGGTTGGACTAGACAACATTACAAAAGATGCCTGTTAAACAACAGCTCCAGTGACATAGGTGGTAAAGCATGTATCAGTGACAGTTTGACGTTATGGACCCGAGTTTCAAACTACCTTTTGCCAAACTTATTCTTTTCACATCACATATCAATTTCGGAAACATTTATTTTCAATAAAATATATCTAAAGTACATACATCTGCCACTTGCACTACGTAATACAGTTTTATGCAAAATTTTGAGAACCCCTTGCAGAATCTGTGAAAATGTGAATAATTTTAACAAAATAAGATCATACAACATGCATGTTATTTTTTATTTAGTACTGTCCTAAATAAAAAATTTGGACATCTTCATCCTGTTCAAAAGTTTTCACCCTCTGGCTCTTAATGCATAAACAACCATCACAAAACAAAAAAAAAAAAAAAGAGTCGTAGATCATCCAGGATCATAAATCATCTAGGTAACCCAAACTTTTGCAGGGGTTTATTTTAATAATTTTAGCTCTTTTTTTGTCTTTTGTCTTTTGTCTTGTGAACTATATGTAAACATCTTTTATGTAAAATATCTTACTCAGAACAGTACTAAATAAAAAAAAAAAAATAGCATGCATTTTGTATGATCTCTCTTATTTTGTTAAAATTATTTACATTTTCACAGATTCTGCAAGGGGTTCCCAAACTTTTGCATAAAATTGTATAAATAGCATCTAACTAATATTATTGCAAAGAAAATATGCTATTTTTACTTAGTGTAAAAAGAATCTATGCTTTTGATTATGCTTTTTATATAAACAAAAATGAATACAGGCAATTAACACCATTTTATTTTATTCTAGAATTTTTATTCTACAAACCAGAATATTGCATTAATCTGGTTTTGGAAATCATTTAGAAAGCAGAAAAGTCGGCGGAAACATAATAACGGATTAATATTTATCTTGGATTTTCAAAATTTCTTTACAGTGGTCACTTGAGGGAAAAAAGAGAGTGAGAATGATATCTTTTTGCAGATTTGTAAGTGTGCATGATTTTTTAACAAAACCTTTGAATCTTGTCAGCAC
Organism: Labeo catla; assembly: GCA_012976165.1. Taxonomy (NCBI): domain Eukaryota; kingdom Metazoa; phylum Chordata; class Actinopteri; order Cypriniformes; family Cyprinidae; genus Labeo; species Labeo catla. Next base: position 85,644 of record VONZ01000186.1, on the reverse strand, counting down.
GTTGGTATTTTTTTGTGCGTCCTCTTAAGTTGTGTGTGTATATGTGTGAGCTCAGACAAATTGCGTTTTCCCCCCCTGAGCTTCTCCCTTTGAAGTCTGTGGGAGATCCTTTCCGTTCTTCTCTCGTCTTGATGGGAGAGAGAGAGAATAGACAGGTGTTCAAAGACACCCTTCCACTTTCTGCCCTCTCCGCTGCCCTCCATCACTCCATCGCACTATTCATGCCTCCTGCTCATTCTTTTTCACCAAACACACATTTCACGTTAGTTCCTGTGAGTTCTCCTTCCCCTTCCCCTCTTCTTTTCTTTCCTTTTCTTTTCTTTTGCGCAAAGTCACAGAGAGAGAAAAAGCATTATGAATATTTTAACTTGCAGAAATGTCACTGAAAGAGGACAGAAAGAGAAAAAGATAGAGTGTAATGATTCAAGTGCTGTGTGCTGTGTCTGTTTCCTGGAGTAAAACCATGTGAATGTGGAAAAATGGCTTGGGGGATATTTATAACTGCTCAGTGCGTTTCCCTCGCGACATACTTTTCAAATCTTAGCAAATAAATCATTAATATTTGAACCTTTTGCCGTGCCAAAAAGAAAAGTATAGCTGTGCACAGTCTGGATGAATTGTTAATGAGCCAGACAATTGTATCACTCAAATTGGGTGCAAATTGCAGACATTAACACATTAATCAGAATCAAGATGTTGTGTTTTGTCTGTTCAGCTGGCAGAAGATGGAATTTAGCACTGTTATTTAAATGACTAACAATTTAATGTGTGTATTATGCATGTCTACAATAAATGCTTTATGTTTCCTGTTTTAATATGATTTCGTTATTCGTTTGTGTGTGTATAGTAACCTAGAGGAGCTTTGAAATGTTACGGATTGCTCTGACCCAATTTTTCCTTGCATAATTGCAGAAATATGTCATTTTTAGAGTGGTATTTATCACAGGTGTGCTGTGTGACTGCCGCTGCCCGTAGGCTTTTTATTGTGCTGCTCTCTTAAATTTGTGCTCAACACACAATCCGCTTTCTGCCTCGATATATCAGTGTCTATTTATGTTTACTGGCAAATAGGAACTGCCCAGGCTTCACCGCGGTGTTGACTGCCCGTATCACAATAGCAGGGCATCTGGCAGAAGGTGCAGAATGTGCGCTGTAGAAGAGCGAGAGTGTATGTGATCTATCATGTGCACTTTCTTTCTCCTTTTCTAAATATATGTGTGCGTGGGGGTTTGCTTAGCTGTGGTTGGGGACTAATGTGTCCCCAGAGGTCAGATAAATCTGGCAAAATATCTTTTTAGGGGCGTTTGGGGGTTGCCGTCAGTTGGATAAAAAATGTTTGCAAAGATGCAAAATATATATCAAAATTTCTGCTTTAGTTCTTAATAATCAAAGAATCATTCCCCTCATAAAGCCATCCAGCAGCACACCCTGACTCACATCCACTCTCTCTTGTTAATTGAGCAATCAGTATGATAATTCAGGACAAAATGCAGCTTAGTTCTTACGTTTGAAATGTCTTCACAATAATGTTTAATTGAAAATTCAGGCACACCTGAGTTTTATGCGCACAGACTTGCCTGTTTGGCCCCTTCTTTGGTAGAAAAGCAAGAAGGGCGTAAAATACTCCCAATGTTTAATTATTCCAAACGAGCCTCAGGGAAAATCTCAAGGGTTTTAATTAAGCCAGAATTAAAGATATGTAAATTGCATGTGAAAGTAGCAGGTTTCGTTTCCTCTTTTCAAAAATAAATCATTTTATTTATATATTTTTTTGAATGAAGCAAACAGACTCGCTTTTGTATGCACTCATGGAAAGCTGCCGTTTCCGTCCTCATTTTTCATTCATTCTGCTTTTCTGTATTAATTTCCTTGTGCAGATACTCGTATGTTTGTAGTCACGCTGTGCCCTACACGTCAAGTTAATTTTGATAATTCAACTCAGTGTTTATATGTAAGGACGGCGCTGCAAGAGTTTTCCTATTAGTTGTAGGTTTATGGTCTAGTGCTGGAAATGTGATACAAAAACAACAAAATAAGAAAAGAGTCTCCCCTAAGACGTGGCTGTTTTCCATGCAACTTTAATGCATAGTAGCCATGTATGAATTTTTTAAAGTATGCATTTGCTCTGCATAATAATAGATGTTTGAGCATTTCAGTGTTTTATTGCATTGTTTTATATGCAAGCCACAGAAGGTGAAAATGAACCACACGTTCATACTAGGGATAGGAACAATAATGTGTTTATTTTTTATTGGCTGTTTAGCACGTTGAAAATAATTAACATAATTAATGCAGACTCAGTTTTTCTGCTCACTGAAGCTATGATTATGTTTTGTTTTGTTTTTTTTCACCACTTCCTGTGGCGTTTAATGCTCATGCTATTTGCATTTTGGCTACTTGGTTGATGAAAAGCCGTCTCCAAGATTAAGCCGCACAGGTGCAAGTGTGGAAAGAAGAATCAATACTTATATTGTTAACGTGTTTAGAGAGAACAGAGGATCCATATAGAAATATGGATACATTTTGACTGGTGATATAGTATTAGTACTAGTAATATTTGACTAGTTATATTACATATATTTAACAAATGAATGCATTGAAAAGATCTGAAGTTAAAGAAAAAAAAAATGAACAAACATCTCTCATTCAAACAGGAGAGCAGAAAGGATAATGATAGACAGAAACAAAGTGAGCTAATTTTTACAAATAAAGGCAAAGCTAAAAGACATTTTAATTGGTTTGTGTGAAGATCATTCTATGTGTTATTTGAATATATTAATTAAATTGTTGTAAAGGATAAACAAGAACAGTGTTTGATCATTTGCAGTTGGCTTACTGAATGTTAAAATTATTTAGATATATTCTTAAATGGTTGTAATTAGTCATTTTATGTGCAAAATATTTTTAAAAATCCATTTAACAAAGGTATTTGTATTGACAATACAGTCTTGATAATACTTAATACTACTTAAAGGGATAGTTCACCCAAAAATGAAAATTAGCCTATTATTCACTCACCCGCAGACGTCCTAGATGTATATGACTTCCCTCTTTTAGACGAATCCAATCTGATTTAAATTAAAAATTACCCTGCCACTTCCAAGCTTTAGAATGGCATAGACGGGTGTTTCTCTTCTTCAGTCCAAAACAAGTCCAATAAAGCGCATGCATCCATAAAAAAAGTGCCTCACATGGCTCCAGAGGATGAATAAAGACCTCCTGTAGCAAATCAATGCATTTTTGTAAGAAAAATATCCGTATTTAAAACCTAAAAATCACGTTAACTTGCGCCGACTGGTTGTACTGTACACGGAAGCAGCGGATGACAAGCTCTTGTTTGAAAGACGTTGGCGTTGCGCATGCGCCACTCAGAAGTGACGAATGTGGACGTGCAATGGAGAGAACAAAACAATGGTCACAAATTAGAAGCACAAAATGAGGATTTGTGAAGAAGAATGTTTGAGGATTTCGATATAAACCAAGAAGAGACTGGTTTTCTTTTGCTAAAGTAAGGAAACGTCCTTTGCTTCTGTAAACAAATGTTGGTTTGTGTGAGACTCACCAGCGCATGCGCAACAGCGACTTCTTACGTCATCTGTCTGGAACCGCTTCCGTGTACGACCAGTCGGCGCAAGCTAGATTAAAGTAATTCTTAAGTTTTAAATATGGATTTTTTTAAACAGAAATGTATCGATTCGCTACATAGATCCGTGTGAGGCACTTTTTATTATGGATGGATGCACTTTATTGGACTTGTTTTGGACTGATTAAGAGAAACACCGTTTATGCCATTCTAAAGCTTGGAAGTGCCAGGATAATTTTTAATATAACTCTGAATTTGGATTCATCTGAAAGAAGGAAGATATGTACACACAGGATGCTTGGAGGGTTAGCAAATAATGGGCTTATTTTAACTTTTGTGTGAACTGTCCCTTTAAAAAAAAAAAAAACCTCCTTAATATTGATTCTACATTAATTTAAGTAGATAAAAACCTTTCATCAGAGTTGTCCTTAAACCAAAACAATACCTGTTTTTGTCTTAGGACAACTTTGATTAACTTTTTTGATCCACTTCAAATGTTGACTACTGTATTTTACATGATTCACAGCCCTAACTCATACTTTACCCTCATAACAGGGTTGCCAGGTTTTCATAACAAAACACACCCAATTGCTACTCAAATCTAGCCCAATCATGTTTTAAGGGGGGGAGTCCCCTGTTAAAAATTGCAGTTTTTGTCAGGTTCTAATGGAAAATTCGCATTTCAGGGGCTAAATATGTCGTTATAGGGTCACTTCAACCCGCGGACATCAAAAACTACCTGCAGCAACAGTGTAAAAGTAGCCCAAATCCGCCGGAAAACCACACACTTGGCAAAACTGCCTCATAATCCAATTGCACTTCCTATAACTAAAAATAATCTTGTGATTAATTCTCTTTCTCTTTTTCTCTCATCAGGGTTGAAACAAATCCATGCTCTGTCTATCCAAGGAAACTATGAACTGCGCATAGATCTTGAAGATTTTGAGAACAGCACAGCGTTTGCACAGTATGGCGTGTTTGGGGTTGGACTGTTCTCTGTTGATCCTGAGGATGACGGTTACCCCCTCACCATCGCTGATTACACAGGCACTGCAGGTACGCACACATATTTGCATACTTACAGACCGTGGATCAATATCTTCAATATTGTGTAATTAGTATGCCTTATTTAAATCACACTCGTAATATTCAAGTAACATTGAAAGACCCGGTATGCAAATCAGTTAGCAAGATTAAATCTTTGTCAACAATAATAAGTGCTTATTCATTCAGATAATTGGTCCATTTCAGTGCTTGATGGAATGGACAGAATAATCATGGCACTTAACACACATTTTAGTCACCTCTCAGCTGCAAACAAAACATATATCATCTTCCTCTGCAAATCACCATGCAAAATCAAAAAGCTAAGACTGGGTATCAATACAAATTTTCTAATTAAATTTGATTCTGATTCACAAGCTATCAGTTTGATTCAGATTTGATGAAAAAACGAAACAGCTGGCTTATTTGAGTAATTTCTTCATACATCTGTCTATACTTGTGACAGTGTATCTTTTTGGATGTCACTAAAAAACCCAGCTCATTTGTTTGTAAACCAGACTACACTGGTCACACTGTATTTTATGGATTCACTAAAAATAACTCACTCATAAATATAATTTGTTCATGAATCGGACCACACTGGTCATGTTAAATGTTTTTGCTTGCAGTCTGCAAGGTACCAAGGACTTTTCTTATCATTATTTTGTGGTACGCTGTCTTTTTATTGCATCACATTTAAATCAAACTGCAAACCCATTCCCATCTCAAGATATTTTTGAATGCAACCATTGAGGAAATCTTTTTGGAATATTAACATTAATAATCAGGATTATTCCAAATTTTTATGTTTTCACCCAGTCCTCACAAACTCTCACGCACGCACATCCAGAAGACAAAATGCCTCCCTGTTTATTACTACCAGTGACTTAGACAAATGTCAAGAACAGACACAAACTGAATTGGAAAGCTCCTCAAAGTCCTGTAAGAAACAAGTGAGCAGCAAGATAAACAGAAATAGAATTCTAAGTCTGAACTCGAGGGCAGGTGTAGAGGAAAATACACCATGAAGAGAGCGTGAAGGAGAGAGGTGAGAGATCTCCTGTCTGTACAGCAGGTATATCCGGGCTTGAATTGGATCGTGTCTGTAGCGCCGGTGTCAGGTGAGCAGGTGGTCTCTGCTGGGCAGCATCTTCGTGCCCTTGAGCTGCTGGGTTTCCTGTTTGCTGGCTGACAGGTCTCCCCTAATCACAGCGCTGAGAGTATTATTGTGATCATTTGCATTGAATTTTGACAGGCAGTTGTGCTCTGGACCGGCCTGGTGGGGCCTAATACGTCTCAAAATCCAGACAGCGTCAAGGTGACTCCTTATTCACGCCGGCATGCGAGCACAAATAGGCCTAAGCATAAGTGTGTGCACATACGGTAACTTTTATCCAGGCTACACATTTACACCGAGCATTTTTAGAGAGTCACATGTGATATTACCACATCACCCCAAGGCTTTCTGAAATGATAATATCCCCTTGACAAATGAAAAGCGATTCCCAAGAGCATGTGACCGAATCTGGGAGTTTGCAAGGACATGTCTGGGTATAACACTCTTAATGCAGAAATGTCAACGGCAGCAATACAAGTATTTTCTGTGGGCTCCATGCGACCCTAGTGTGACTAATGGCTTATTCCCATAGCTGCGGACAAAATCTGTCAAGCTTGAATGACGCGTGTTTCCACGGGGAAATTGAGCGTCGGTCTGGGATCCGTTGCTCGGCGTATTGTCTTTGACGTTATTGAGTAAAACTGACTGTGGATCAGAAGATTGGAGATCTTCAAGGTCATGTGCTGTTAGAGAAGAGGAATGAAGGTTTAGAGCTTTCATTCTGAAAAACGTTATCCTTTTCCATGAAATGTCCATTGTGTTTTAAGATGGATGAAAGGTTAAACTCAAACTGGTTCTGAACGAATCCCAGAGAGGTTTTGAAATACCACCTGACATTTACCTCTATTGTACTCATCCTGGTACACTTTCTTTTTCTTCCGTCTCTCTCTATCTCCATGGGACACTTTGTTCCAGCTCTTGTTTGGAATATATTCTCTGTTCATGTTGAGCTGACAGGAACAGTTTATAGGGCAACAGACACATCACCACCTGCCCTCCTGCCAAAAAATCCAATGAAGTGGACAGCAGGCAGGATGGCTTTCCAAATTCCCTTTTCAGCCACAGAAATGGGGAAGGTTTGTTTCTGTTGGCCAATAACACCCAATGTCTGTTGCCATCAGATAAGACTGACACTACAAGACATTTCTTGAGGGAAGAAGACTTGTCGTTGACCCACAGGTTTACCCTTTTAATACTCTTGCCCCACAGAATTCTGAAAGAATCTTTACCTGACAGAATGGCTGAAACAAAAAGAATCTACAAATAAAACCATTCTTTACTTTAAATCTGTAGTACATCCACGCCGTTATCATTCAGAGATATGTGCGTTATTATCTACTGATGTACCACTGTAGTTCAGTCAAACCCTAGAAATGAATGCATGAATGGGTGATGGTTCAACCATTTGATGGCATGTTTTTACTGGTTGATTACAGATTAGTCAGTAAATGTAGGTTGAATATTTTGGAAATGGATTGGAAAGACAGTAATGCATAATGCCACTGTGTGCTTTAGACCAGGGGGTTTCAAGCTGAGGTATGAGGACATATGAAGTCATATGAGGTGGAAATTTTCATTCTCTTTTTTTTTAAAAAATACTAAATGAATCATGTTTGTTCTGTTAAAAGCAGTTTTTATTTTTTATTTTTTTTCTGTTTTATTTATTACCTGTCCTTCCTTATAATACACTGTAATATACTTATTCTTTCACATACTTTTTTTTATAAAAATTTTCATTACAAATTTAATACTTTTTTTGTACTTGTGTTATAGCCTTCTGTGGAGATTCTCCTTACCATTGTTGCCTTCAGCTTTCTACCTTATCTGGAAACTGTGAAAAGCACTAGTGAAATGAATTAAAATTGTGTCTTTTCAGGTTTGTCAAATGTAAATTTTGGGAAAAGTAAGATTTTTTACAAAAGTTATTTTTATTCAGCAAGGATACATTAAATGATAAGTTTGACAGTATTACCGTTTGCTGTATTTTGGTCAAATAAATGCAGCCTTGTTGAACATATATGAATGGAATGCTATTACAATATCAATCTTACCTTTTGGTATAAATGAGTCTTTATACATGGAAATACCTAAAATAGTTGCCTTTATATTCAGGGGATAGTTTACCCAGAAATGAAAATTCTGTCATTAATTACTCACCCTCATGTTGTAAGACCTTCGTTCATCTTTAGAATACAAATTAAGATATTTTTGATGAAATCTAACAGCTTTCTGACCCTGACAGCAATGTAATTACCATGTTCAAGGCCAGAAAGGTAGTAATGATTGTTAAAATATTCCATGTGACATCAGTGGTTCAGCCGTCATTTTATGATGCTACTAGAAAATGTTTTGTGCGCATAGAAAACAAAAATAATGACTTTTTCAGCAATTTCTTCTCTTCTGTGTGATCACGTGAGTACCATGCACATGCCTCTGATTGTAAACAAGGTGGACAACATCCAGGTTCTACATCAGAACGCTGGCTCCTGCGTCAGCAGCACTACACACATACATCATGGCACTTTTTATGAACATGCATTGACAACTGACAAGGAAGATAAGAAATTGCTGAATAAAGTCATTATTTTTGTGTTCTTTGCGCACAAAAATATTTTATGTCCTTACCATCTCTCTGGCCCCTGAATGTGGTAATTACATTGCTGTCGATGCAGGGCCAGAAAGCTCTTGGATTTCACCAAAAATATCTTAATTTGTGTTCAAAGGTTTGTTTGGAACAACATGAGGGTGAATAATTAATTGCAGAATTTTTTAGCGTACTATCCCTTTAATTTAGTGCTCACGAGTATGGTTGGGTATCGTTTGAATTTTATCAATTCCGATTCTGCTGAACGATTCTGATTCTTTTCGATTTCAGTGTGATTAAAAAATGATATCAAATATATTTATGCTGTGCCTCATTATTGCAAAACATTTAGTTGCAGCTGAATACCATAAACAAAAATCAGCAGGCCACATAAAAACTGGACTTGTTTAAGGGCTGCATGATTCTGTTTGTTTGTGTTTTTTAAATGGAGACTCTATCTAGTCTCTTCTATCAAGATTGTGAAGAAAACAATTAGACAGCTAATCAAAATCACATGTAATTTATGAATGAATGATTCAGTGACTCACTTAAAATTTATCGGTTTCATTACTGGATGAATCAGCATTTGTGAACAAATCTCTTGAATGATTTTAACAGCTCCTTTTTGCCACCTACCGGCATAACAACGTAATCAATCGATCTTTATTTGAAGTGTCAAATAAAGGTAATTTAGCTACTCTACTCTATTTTGATCACTAACATACAATTTAGAGTTTATATCCGAACTATAAACTTTTATCCCAATACTTCTGTGATTATCTGAATGTTTGTAACAGAAATAATGATACTGTGTGGTTGAAAAGACTGCGAAGCTGTTTCATTCATATACATGACAGCTGCTCTTTTCAGGTCAGCGGCAACGCAAACGCAGGTTTGAATGTTCAAATCGCACTAATGTGATCATTCGCTGCACAGACGTGATCGCACTCATCAAAGGTTTATGAATGAAACTGATGAATCATTGTAATTTAGGAATAGAATCATGTTGGTGTTTGAATAGTGTTTGCAATCTTAACAACCTGTTGAAATGAAGTGCTTTTTGTCATGTTGGTGGTGACACCTCTCTTGCAACATGTTTATCTTATCACAAATATTATGTTTAGCTTTTTTAGCCTCTGATTACAAGTGAAGCCAAACTGGAGCGCTTAAATTAGCAAGCAAGGTCCTGGTCAGGGTTGCCAGATTTTTACAACAAAACCCGCCCAATTGCTACTCAAAACTAACCCAAAACTAGCCCAATGGCATTTCGAGGGGGTCCCCTGTTAAAACTCACATTCTGGGGGATAGTTATTGAAATTTTAATTTTACAACAAGTATCGAATTTCTCAACTTAAGTATCCGATCTTGGAATTGGAATCGATTTTTGATTCCCAACCCTAACTATGAGTCCACTTCAAAGTCATCAGTACTCGTTCAGTTGCAGACAGTACTGAGTGTGTGTTGTTTTACCAAACTATTTGAGACAACGTTTAAGAAAATCTTTTTTAAGTGCCGGCAGCATAACGTAACACATTACAGCTAATTATGGAGTGGCACCTATACGCGTTTGTACAAGAGTTCTTTAAAAAGGATTATCAAAAAGTCGATGAAACTGATGAAATGATTGAACGCAGACTGAGTCATCCCTACTTTTTTAAGTGATGCAAAAAGTTGAAGCCTTGAAGGATGGAAGTGTGAAGGAAAGAGACAGGAACAAAGCATAGGAGAGACTACAACTCTATATGCATAAATCACACCCAAATGAGAAAAATGCTGAAGATGCTTTCATCTGGGCCACAGAGATGAGACAAGTTTGCTTATGTATGCTAACTCATTTTCATGTATTCCTGGGCGTCTAGAGTTGTTTGTGTGAAATGGCTTTCTGTGGTGATTTTCACAACGTTCTTTCTAGAATCACACAAATCAGCTCTGTTGCAACTTAAACATGCATTAACATTCAAAAGTTTAGGGTTGAATTTATTCCATCAAAAATACAGTAAAGTACAGCAGTGATATTGTGAAATATTATTACAATTTTTACATTAGTTTTAAAATATTTTTTTGATATATTTTAAAATATAATGTATTCCCATGAAGCCAAAGCAGAATTTGTCAGCAGTCTTCAGTGTCACATAATTCTTCAGAAATAATTTGAATATGCAGATATTTATTATTATTATTATTAACAATGAAAACTATGACAGTATTTTAGTGCCACATTAAAAAAAAAAAAACTTAAGATTACGAGATTAAAGTTAGCATTAAATCGAAATTACGAGAACAAAGTCTATGTTACAAGAATGTAGTCAAAATTACGAGAATAAAGTTGAAATATTTAAAAAATAAAGTCAAAATTATGAGAATGAAGTCGAAATGTTTCGAGAATAAAGTCAAAATTATGAGAATGAATTCATAGTAATTACAAGATTAAAGTTATAATATTTTGAGAGTATATTGAGAGCTTCTGGAGATATTCCAAAGTCTCAGCTTTCAAAAGTTGTTTTATAGTCAGTTTTATAGTGAAATACAAACAATATGTCTATTACAATAATGTGTTTTTCATGCTTTTCAATGTGGCGTGACAGATCGCTTTATTTGCTTTAGTTTAAGCGGCATGTAAGTCAGTCATCTTTCCAATTACAATAATGAGACATTCATTTCAATAAATTAGGCTATACTGTTTTTTCCATGTCTTCTGATGTTCCTTCACTTTTATATCTTGCTATAAACTTGAAAAAAAAGTAGAAAATCACATTTATAATTTGTATTTCTTGATAAATTTGACAGAATTTTAAAGCTGAACTATGTTATATTAAAAGCAACAAAGATTAAAGTTTAAGAGATTAAAGTCATATTTCGAGAATAAAGTTGAAATATTACGAGAATAAAGTCGAAATATTTGGACTTTATTCTCATAATTTCAACTTTATTCTCAAAATATTATGACTTTAATCTTGTAATCTTAGTGGTTTTTTTAAAAAGGCACTAAAACGCCGTCGTAGAAAACTTTTTTAAAACTTTTTTTAAATAGAAATATTTCAGAAATTTTTAAATGTCACTTATGTATCTTTTATAAAAGTGTTTCTACTGACAAAAATGATTAATTTCTTTCAAGAGAAAAAAATCTTACTGACGCCAAATTATTCCCTTTTTTTTATGTGCACCGATATACAGGAGACTCGTTGCTTAAGCACAACGGAATGAAGTTCACGACAAAAGACAGAGACAACGATCATTCGGAGAACAACTGTGCTTCGTTCTACCACGGCGCCTGGTGGTACCGCAACTGCCACACGTCCAACCTGAACGGCCAGTACCTGCACGGACAGCACACCTCTTACGCCGACGGGATCGAGTGGTCGTCCTGGACCGGATGGCAGTACTCGCTAAAATTCACAGAAATGAAAATTCGACCAACGCGCGAAGAACGAGAAAGCAAGTAACCTCACAAAAAGTCAAATTTACAGTCAGTGTAAGGAAATAAAAAAAGAAACAACATGTTAAAAAGACTTACATGTGGGACTTACGATGTGGAAAACAACAAGGACATTGATTGTTGCTAATCTGAAAAAGAGCTTTCTGTTGTCCTGTTCATTAATTTGGCAGAAAAGTCACACTGTTGTGTGGCCGTGCTGTAAGTCCTGCCCTCCATATGACAATCTCTTCATCACCAGGCCTTGAAGTTTCTTTACACCCCAGCTGTCGGCTCTCAGCTCACTACTGCGAGTCACACTTTGGCTCTGACGAAAATGACACTGAATCAAGGATCCTATTTTTTTGCCACTGGTTAGGGAATTAATTAATAGAGGACTATGTACATGACAATGAAATGTTGGAAAGGTTCCTTCTGTCAGCAAAGCCCGTTTCCGTTCTCTCTTTTATTGTTTAACATGCAATTAATATGCCAAACGCACAGACCGAGGCCAAATCTCCACTAAGAATGCTAGTACAAAAGAAGAAAGTGTGAAAGATGGGAGGGGATGGGAGAGAGAGAAGCGGTCTAGGAGGAGAGCAGTGCAAAGGTTTCTGTGGGAGTTTGTCTCTCATCTGTCTGACAGGCCATTAGTGAGCATATTGGCCACTTTGTCCGATCGCCATTGCCAAGTGATCATCAGTCAGGCTCTTCATCTCGCACATACGCAGATGGAGGCTGTTTATGTATGTGTGTGAGCGAGATAAAAGGGAAATGCGATATTGTCTCGTCTCCTTCTCGAGCGGCGTTTCTGACTCAGCGCGAGTTTGAGTGTTCTCGAGGAATCTCTTTATCGGCCCGACAAGCTCGCTCGAGTGTGTTTACTTAGCGCTCACGCACACGTCATTTGCTCACGCATGCCTTCGGACGCCGTGTCGTAATGCTGATTTAAATGAGCCGCCGTAACGTGTGTATCAGCGCATTCACTGCCGTCTCTCTCCAGCTCACTTTCCAAAGGTCAGACATCTCGAACGTGAATATTGTGCTTCTCTCCCCTCGTGTTCGAGCGGCTCCCTTCATCTCTCGCCCTTTCTTTTTTCCCTCCTGGTCTTCTTCTCATTTGTTCTCCTTCCACTCTGCCTTTACTCCTTTGGTTTGTTTTCTGTGGTCCCCTGTGGAAGTGGAAAAGGTCAACATGTCATTTAGTACAATTACGCTGCTCACTGTTCTCTCTTCTTTGCTCTTTTCTGACTTTTTCCTTTTCTCCCACTTCTGTTTCGTACTTCCTAATTATGTTTCTTTGAAGCTCCATTATCATAATGATGACAGTTTATTTGTACTTTGCTTAAATAGTGTAATTCTGAATTCAAAATGGAGATATTTACATATTTAACATGATTAACGCACTAACAAAACTTTTGTTCCCTCCCTCGTTTGTTTTTTTTTTTATGTATAAAGACAAGCAGTTTTCGTGCTGACTTGTGAATGAACTTGTGCAAGTAGGAACACTGATTCACTCATGTTGGATTTTGCGATTTTTGAGTTTTCTTTCTAAATGTACCAAGAGCTTTAAGATGTGTGTAGATTTCATGTACAGTGTGTATGTTTTAGAGACTTTTAGCGCATGTGAAATGTTTTGTTACGGGAAATTGACAAAAGCACACAAATGAAGCAATGTGCTATAGAAAAGATCCTCGATGTGTCCTTATAATGCCTGTAGTCACGTGACTGGGATCTGGAGTCTCTAGAATGGACGCTTGTTTCAAATTCTGGTCTGCCAGAAGCGGAGTTGAAATCCATTAAACGTACACCAACAAATAATGAGCACATTACTCGAGAAAATATGTGGCAAGATGACTGTAAAAGCAGCATTACAGGATGTTGTCAAGACTCTTAAATGGACATAAGTGAGTGCTCATCCTTGTCTCTGGAGTCGCCTCTAAGTTTGCACCACTTTAACTGCAAAGTTGCCTCTGTCGGTTTGTGTTTTGGTTGTGTATTTTCTCTTGTACTTACTTTTCTTGTTCACTCAGCTCTGAGTTTTTCCCTTCCTTTCATTCTGTGGAATTACATCACAATCAGCCCCTTTTCTCTGTCACCATTTGCTTCGAAGTTAACCATGCTGCCTGTTCAGCTGTCAATAACGTTTCTCCAGTGCGTTGCCATGGTAATGATCCCCTGAACAAAAGCTAACAGGCTGAACAAAGAATGAAGGAAAGAAATGTTAAATGATGTAACAATGTCATGAAACTGAGTCGAGAAAGGACGAAAAGAAAAAACAGTGCACATCATTAATGGGACAGAAACAATTTGAAATCATTTGTAATTAAGGGTCTCTGTGAGAATGAGTGTGTGACTGAATGAAACAGAAAATATACTTGTAAAGAAAAAAGTAAATTGTTATTTCTGTGTATGACATTGGCTCTTCATATTGTGTGCATATAAAAAAAAAAATATCAATAAATAACATATAAATAAACTGATTTCTGCAATGGCACTGCATGGATTTTGAGATAGATCTCCTGTGCGTCTTTTCTGAGCATCCATACAAACACCCCTCTCCATTTTCAGCAGGAAATCCTTCCATCGCCCTCTCCAGCTGTTTTTAATACTTGCACAGCATTCGCTCTTGACACATTACACTTTTTACACAGACTCAAGGTTTGTGACCGCTCCCTATGGACGCGTTTCCTCAAACCTTTGCTCTATAAATAAGTCTAAATTTGTTTCTGGCTGAATTTTTATGTGTGGTTTAAAGCAATTGGCAACTGTCAAAGAACATCCTGTACCCATTTCCCAGTTTTAACAGGTTGTGTGTGTCTGTGTTTGTCTGTCTGTGTGTGTATGTGTGTTGCTGGATGTGTTTTTTGCGTTTTGAGGGAGTTAAAGTGAGGGACTGAGAAAGGCTGCATGGATGTGCGAGTGGGAATGATAGAGAGTAACACATGGGATTGTGTGTGAGTTCACTGCTGAATGCGCTGGTCCCGCTTTTGCCGCAATAATGGCAACTCCCCAGGGAAGACACCAGCACGAGAGATGAGCAATAAAACCGTAACCACCTAATGGCCGTCACTGCTTAAAAGTGCTAACAAGAGTGGCACAAACATTTGCAACCTAGACCATCATTGCTGTATTAGAAAATGTAAACATTTGATGAAATGCCTTTTTATTTTTCATTTAAGTTCAGTATATATTTACAGTACAAAGACTTCATGTTGAGTCTGTAGCTTGTGTGTCAACCCTGTTACCAGTGTTGGGGAGTAACTAGTTACATGTAACAAGTTACATGTAAACGTAATTTAATTACAAAATAAAGTGTAACCTGTAACGGGTAATATTTTATTTTATGGTGTCCTTGTTACACGTTACATGTATTTACTATTAGAATAACAATAATTACGCATAATTAAATATAAGAAACTTTAAGTCGTCGGCGCGATTGCCTTGTGGGCAGTGCGACATACAGCGCCATTGCACTACTGGTGTCCCGTGTTCGAATCCCGACTCGAGGATCTTTCCCGATCTGTCTCCCACTTCGCTTCCTGTCCATTCTGGTCTGTCCTGTCATAATAAAGGCTAAAAATGCCAAAAATAAATCTTAAAAAAAAAAGACACTCTGAGCTAAACCCTAACCATTTAGTAAGTACATGTAGTTAATTAATACTACTCAGTACTTAAATGTACAATTACACTGTAACATAACTGTAATTACAGTTACTAATGATTACAAAGGGGGTTACATCTGAATATTTTTTTTAAAAAGTTAGGATGTTGAATAATATTAATTTGCTGCTTTGCCTGTTTTTGATGTGCACAATGCCTCCTGCCGTTTAGTAAGGTGATGCTATTCTGATGCTTTTAATTAGTTCTCTTGTTTGAGTTTGCAGCGCATCAAGTCTGCCAATTATATCAGTCTACTTTGCTGCTGAAAGCTTTAGGCTACAACCTGTCTGCGAACTAATTAACAGTTGAAAACATTCTCTATAAAATTTCAAAAAGTAATCCAAAATGTTATCTAATGCAATCAGTTACATTACTTTTTGGAAGAGTAATTAAAATAGTAACACTATTTAATACATTTTAAATAGGGTAACTTGTAATCTATAACATATTACATTTCCAAAGTAACCTTTTAAGAAGTTGGCTCTTTAAGAACAAGTAAAAGTCTCCTTTTTATTACTTTATCTTATGTTTCAGTATAAAGGATGTAATGTAATCAGTTACATTACTTGAATAAAGTAATTGAAGTAGTTACCCTTATTATTACATTTTAAATAGGGTAGCTTGTAATCTGTAACCCATTACACTTCCAAAGTAACCTTTCCAAAATTGTTTGTTACCATTTTTTTAAATGAATGAATTGAGATCCTTTTAATATGTCAACTCTTCAAGAACAAGATAAAGTCTCATTTGTATCACTTTATCTTATGTTTCAATATAAAGGATGTAATGGAATCAGTTACATTACTTTAATAAAGTAATTGAAATAGTTGCACTACTTTTTACATTTTGAATAGGGTAACTTGTAATCTGTAACCTATTACATTTTCAAAGTAACCTTCCCAACACTGCCTGTTACCACCATTTTTGTTTTTCATTTTAAATGAATAAACTGACATCCTTTTAAGAAGGCAACTCTTCAAGAACAAGTTAAAGTGTCCTTGTATCACTGTATCTTATGTTTCAGTATAAAGAATGATTTTAAATGTCAATGCTGTCACCATTTAGTTTTTGTTTTCCACCGTGAACAGGTTATATGAAGTGGATATTTGCATTCAATTCTCTTTCTAAGAAGCTCCTAGAAGTTTTGTGACCTTGAACCTCAAATTTCTCGTTACCATCAGCTTCATTTCTGGAGGTGTATGTGTGTTTATTTATTCAAATATGTTTAGAATATGTTTAGGTATATTTAGAATGCTTAAAAATCTTACAGAAAACTGACTCTCTAAAAACTACTTCATAAACTGGAGAGAGAGAGAGAGAGAGATGGTTCTCCAGTGAAATAGTGAGTGAAATTTGTGTGGGATGACAGCGATATACGAAGAGGGGTGTGTCAACTGTACGAGCCGCATGTCAAAAACACATGAAAAGACAACTGTGTTCTTTGTTCTTTCAAGATGTGCATGCTTTCTCCTTGACAGACCAGAAAGTTTGTTGTGATACTGCATTCATAAAGGAATAGATGTATCATTCAAAAAAAAGAAAGAAAAAAATAAAACTTTAAACCTTGAAAGTAAAAACAACTGCACACTCATGCACGTCTATGCCCATATAAACTAAAGATTACAGATCGAAAGGTGTTTTAAGAGCTAGTTAGCTTTAGTAGAGACGGCAAATTATCATCCAGCATCTTATTGTTTCAGTATCATGACCTTTTCATGTTCACACTGAATCCAGTTTTATTGTAGCGTGACTCCAGTTTTGTAGGTTGGAGGTCTGAAGGCTTTCGTCTGATTGCTGCCTTGCTCTGGCATGTGAATCTGTGATTTTGCCGTCGGGATGATGAGAGGAAGGGAAATGTCAGAGGAAAATTAAAGCGATTTTATTACCATGGCAGCTCCTTTTATGTCTTGCAGACCCGACGCCTGTGCATAAGGGAACCTACATTAGCATAACAATCAATACCACCGTGTAGAGGGAGTGAAGAAGAGACAGATTTATTATTATTATTTTAGATTGAGTGTCGGTTTCTCCGGCTCTGAATTTACCTGCTGGCTGTCTCTGTGGCAGAAGTAAACGAAGTCAATCATGGCGAGCACATCGAAAAGGATTTGTGCGTGAGTGTGGGTGTGGGGGTGTGTGTACATTTTATGTATTAACCTCTCTCTCCTTCCCTCTCAGACTCACTTTTCTTTCACTTTGACAGATTCTCATTTCCAGAGAGAAGAAAACAGCAAGATTAGTTAAGCATTGGTGAATCTAAAGATCTGTAAAACAGTCACATTCGCAAGCGTATGACGCACTTGCCGCAATCTTGAGAACCTTGAGAAGAAAGCTCAGAAATGATGCTGAATATTCATGAAGGAGTTTAGTTATATTCATTAGTTGAATTCATTCAACGAGAATTTATGAGAAGTTATGTTTCTAAAAACCCTCTTCAAATGCATTTGAACCCAGTCCGGGTCTTTCTGTTTACTCCTTAATTACTTGTTTTTTCAGGTATTTCATAATTAATAGTTTCATTAAGGCTATTGTCCAACCACTATAAATGCGCTGCATGTTTTTAGTCATTTCTAATATTTACAACATTAAAATCGAGTTATTAGCAAACATTCATCCAGAGAATAATGTTTAATTAATCACAATCAGACTGAATAATCAGAATGCTAATACTAATACAGGGGTGACGTGTAAATACATTACAAAAAACATTGCTTGGCTGGCCTTAATCAGTCAGTCTCAAGAGGTAAAGAGTAATAGTTAGCAGCAAAACAGTTTTCAACATTTTATAATACAAGAAATTGCTTCTTGAACAATAGGAATATTAAAATGTGACACTGAAGGGGGGGGTGCATATATTACAGTACATACATTATACAGTATGTCTGTATTATTATAGTACTTATTACCTTTGGACAGGCATTCATTGTACTATAATCCAAATAAACTCTTAAACCCCTAAACACCACGTAAATACACTAAATACAAAAATAAAGGTGCTATAAAAGGTTCTTCACAGCGATGCCATAGAACAACCATTTTTGGTTCCACAAACAACTATTCAGTTAAAGGTTCTTTAAAGAACCATCTTTTTCTTACCTTTTTAGAATCTGAAGAACCTTCTTTTGCCACAAAGAACCTTTTTTTGAAACCGAAAGTTTCTAAAAAATGACAAAAAAGGTTTTTATGACATCGTGAAGCACGTTTATTTTTAAGAGTGTGCACAACAAACCATTGTTGGTCAGTATAAAGTGCATGTCAGTCTGCTGGTTTCTCTCTCTCTAAGGAGGCTTGTTGGCTAGAATAAGCTGCAGTGTGGTCAGACCTTTTGCTGTTTAGTTAAATGTCTGGCTATGCAAGACTGACATCTTAGTGCCGGCCCGGCTGTGTTGTACTGTACCATTCCTGCAGGACACTTGGAGCATGAACAGAGAATACAAATGAGGTGCAGTGCCCTTTAGGTGTTTGTGCTGTTGTTTGTGGAGGATGATGTCATTAAGGAGCCCAAAAAATGAACTGGGCTGACAGTGAAATTAGGGAGAAGACTAAAATGTCATTAGTCAAATAATGTCATTAGTTCCTGTATGAGTACTGTATGTGTGAGTCCTGTATGGTAACTTCGTGACTCCTTAAACCTAATCGTGCTCACTATAGTTGTGAGACTGTTTATTCTCAGCGTCAGCGATTGCATGTGTTTTCTGCTATTTAGAGTGTTGCCACCCACTGGCAGCTTTGATGCTGGCGCAGAGAACCAAAGCTGTCATTACCACTTCACTGAGCAGTCTAGTCCATCTTTAACCCTTTTATGCCTCAGCGGACCAGAACCGTTTCAACAACAGCCCTGCAGTGAGAATGTTCTCCTAAAATGTTCATACTATGTTTCAGTGAATGTCAAAACAGTCGTGTTGTGTAACGGTTAAAGGACTGGTAAGCAGAAGACTGCTGATTGGATCCACAGTGAGTAGTCCATGAGCAATTGCCAGTGTACCCTTGAGCAAAGCACTTAACCTCAGGTTGCTTCCAGGAGGACTGTCCTAGTAATAAGTGAACTGTAAGCCACTTTGGATAAAAGTGTCTGTTGCCAAATGACTCACTTCATCATAACTGTTTGACTAAACCCCTGTGCAAAGGCAGAAAGCACAATTTTAAAATTAGTAAAAATTTAACTTGTTACCAAAATCAAGTCACTTAGTCTATAATTCAGGGGTGCCCAAACTTGGTCCTGAAGGGCCGGTGTCCTGCCATGTTTAGCTCCAACTTGCCTCAACACACCTGCTGGCAAGATTCTAGTATGTTTACTAAGAGCTTGATTAGTTGGTTCAGGTGTGTCTAATTGGGGTTGGAGCTAATCTCTGCAGGACACCGGCCCTCCAGGACCGGTCGGGCACCCCTGCTATAATTTGTTCTGGGACAACCAAACAGTTTCAGTTCCCCATAGCATTTTGTCCATAGAAATGGAAACAATCTTTTTTAAAATATGTTTTGATGTTTCAGAGAAGAACGAAAGGTATGTAACAATAAGAGAGTGAGTAAATGATGACAGAATTGTCATTTTTTTGTGGATTAAATACTCTCAGATTTAAAGACAGAGAAAAAAGCAGAGAGTCATAGTTATTGCATTTAACCTTTTAATGTAGATCTGATCTCCCCATGAAACCAAAGTTCAGGAGCTCTCACAAAACAGATATCTGGAGAGAAGATCTCAAGGAAAACCGTTTTCTCACCCATCCTTAACCTCCCTCTCTCCCTCCTGGGCATATGGCCTAGGTCATTGAAAGTTAACTCAGACTGTCAGGAACTCAGGCTACTATACTTACATACTGCATTTATTACATCTCAAGAATTCTTTCATGTTTGTTATCATTTTAAATGTCTCATGCAGTGTGATTGGTAAAATGGTCTCAATTTCAAAGCAGTCACTATATTATGAGAAAGACTGAATTCTGTTCTGCTGCTGAGGGATGTGTTTCCCTCAGGGCCTGGTGAGAATGTTTTCCCATCTCTGGCCAGGTGTTAAAATTCTTTTATGTTTTTGAAACTAATTTGAAGATTTCTTATGTCATTGGCATGATACATTTTTACCTTATAAATAAAATGGTATATTTGATTTATTGTGAACTCTTCTGAATTCATTATGACTAGTAGATAATGTGTAGGCTGATGTTACCTCAAATCTGTGTCCAAGATAGGACAAACTAAAGGCTCATGGATGAACAGACCAGTAGGCCCATAATTGGAGATGTTACCGACTTAGCAAGTTGTATTGAAGAGACCTGACAAACTACATTTTTTGTTCTAAGCAAGCAGTGGGCAGCCGACTTTAAAGGCCGGGACCTACCAAGCCGACGGTTGGCCATCGCTCAACGTCGGGCCGTCAGCCAGCGTCTGTCAGTCTAGTTTGTTTGATGTGTTCCACTAGTCAGCTCTTGTTGGGCTCACGTCGGCAGAAGTTTGCCCGATTCAACATGTTGAATCGGCGTTGGGGCTGTCGGGGCCATCGGTGAGAGTGAGAACTCTGATTGGATGTTCAGTTTAGCAAACGAGTCAGCGCCAGAGAATTAAAGCAAAAGTGATGAAAACGAGTAAGTAAATGAAGGCAGCACAAACAGAAAGCTGTTCTAATGTTACGTGATCTTACCCAAGCATTGCAGTACTTTTTGGTCCGGACGCTGCCGACGCAAGGCGACAACACCGCCAGCTTTTTCGCCGCTAGTTCTTTGAAGTCGGCTTGGTTTGTGACAGCCTTAAGGTATAGGTCAACCTGACTAAGTTTGTAAACGGCCTTCATAAGACTCAAATGTGACATCAGGACTCTGTTGAACAAATGAAAAGTAATGGATGTCTAAAATAATCAAATATCTAAATTAATACAATATTTGTGATTGGTTCTTAATTAGAAATACTGCCTAAATTGAATGATCACTTGAAACTGAGTCAGATTAAACACAGAGCTCGAATCAAATTGAAAATAAATCCTGAGAAATTAAGTGAACTTTGCAGAAGCATAAGTAAAAAAAACTACACTCGATGGCACTGATAGCCTTGTGGTTAGTGTGCCGACATATAGCACAACTGTGCTTGGGGCGACCCGAGTTAGATTCCCATTTTGAGGTCCTTTGCCAATCCCGTCCCTCTCTTTCCATCCAATGCTTTTCTGTCTGCTCTGTACTGCCGTATCCAAAAAAAAAAAAGCATAAAAAAGCCCATAAATATAACTTTTGACACTTTTAAATTAATATACACCGATCAGGCATAACATTATGACTACCTTCCTAATATTGTGTTGCTCCCCCTTTTGCTGCCAAAACAGCCCTGACCTGTTGAGGCATGGACTCCATTAGATCCTGAGGGTGTGCTGTGGTATCTGGCACCAAGATGTTAGCAGTAGATCCTTTAAGTTCTGCAAGTTGCGAGGTGGAGCCTACATGGATCTGACTTGTTTGTTCAGCATATCCCACAGATGAATTAGGAGGCCAAGTCAACACCTTAACTCAGTGTGCTTCTCAAACCATTCCTGAACCATTTTTCACATTGTCCTGCTGAAAGAGGCCACAGCCACCAGGGAATACAGTTTCCATGAAAGGGTGCACATGGTCTGCAACAATGCTCGAGCTACAGTAGCTTGTCTGTTGGATCGGACCACACGGGCCAGACTTTGCTCCCCCGTGCATCAGTAAGCCTGCTCATAACCCTGTCACCGGTTCACTGCTGCTTCTTCCTTGGACCACCTTTGATACTGACCACTGCAGACCAGGAACACCAAACAAGAGCTGCAGTTTTAGAGATGCTCTGACCCAGTTGTCTAGCCATCACAATTTGGCCCTTGTCAAACTCGCTCAAATCCTTAACGCTTGCCCATTTTTCCTGCTTGTAACACATCAACTTTAAGGACAAAGTGTTTACTTGTTGGCTAATATATCCCATCGACTAACACGTGCCATGATGAGGTGAGAATCAGTGTTATTTACTTCACCTGTCAGTGGTCATAATGATATGCCTAAATGGTGTTTCAATGTTTAAATATTTGGTTTAAATCTAAGCTTTCTTTGCATAAGCAGATGCCATTTTAAAGTAAAATTGGTTAATGATTGACATGACAAAATATTGACTAAAGTAAAATATATTAAAGCACTGCAATAATAAAAACTGTTTCACAAAAATACATTACTGCACTGAAATCGGTAAAGATTTATCTGTATGTTGCATCAAATTCTGTCATGTGATCTGCTGCTGCAGCAGGTAGCACTGTCAGAGTAAAACAGCTCACATAAAGACGTCTCAAACTTCACCTTCTTGGCACTTTTTAGAGGAAGAGAGAAGTGTATATACATTTGTGTGTGTGCGTGTGACATGACTGCTATTTGAGCATCCGTCTCTAGCTGTCACGGCTGGGTTTGATGTTCGTGGGGTGACATCCCCCCTTCATCTCCCCTGTCACAATCCCATCTCTCTGTCTTGCCTGCACTCACTTCGTTTTCCTTTAACGAGAGGAATGTGTCCATCACAATATTCCAATCCTCTCTCCTCCTTTCGTTTCATCACCCCACTGATGTGCTTTTCTTGTCATTAGCTGAACATTCGCTGTGTGACTCTTGACTGTGAAAATATGCAGACCTATTAATAAGCAGATGCGTGACACACAGACCAAATGTAGGATTACATGCATTTAAACAGCATGTTTTTGCTAATAGCTCACACAATTATTAGTATTATTATGGGCTGTGGTAGCCTATTAAACTGGGCTGGTAATTGAAAGGTTGTAGGTTCAAACGCATTAAGCGACCGTGAGCAGGACGCTTAACACCAGATTAATTCAGAAAGACTGAACGTGTAATAACTAGTGGTATTTATACAGCAGATGCTACACTTTTAAAAAATAAAGGTGCTTCACTATGCTGTGGAAGAACCTTTTGTCTAAATGTTTCCATTAAGAACCTTTAACATCTGAAGAACCATTGACTGAATGATTCTTTGTGGAACCAAAACGTTTTTTCTATGGCATCACTGTGAAGAACCTTTTAAAGCACCTTTATTTTTAAGAGTGTACTTAAAAAATGCATTGCAATTGATATTGCAGTATGTACAACCATTCAAAGGTTTAGAAAGTGTTTTTGAAAAAGTCTCTTATGCTCACTAAGGCTGTCTTAATTTGATCAAAAACTGATATTTTGAAATGGTATTGCCATTTAAAATAACTGATTTCAGTTTGAATACAAGTAATTTATTCTTGTAATGCAAAGCTGTAGTTTCAGCAGCCGTTACCCCAGTCTTCAGTGTCACATGATCATTATTGACTTGATGCCCAAGAAACATTTCCTCCATTTATTATGGTACTTTATTCTCATTCATGTCCTTACCAATAGCAGATTAGGATAAAGGATGAATTGGAAAATGTAGGCCAGTAATGCTTTTTGGATATGTGACTGTTACATCTGTATATTGATTTAAGTACATCAGTTTTAATATCTGTAAAAGCGAAACTCATAAAATATATGTTTGACACTGATCTGATCAAATATGACCAAAGCCAGCTTCATATTGTAATAGTCTTGTGCATGTAAACATTTTTTAAATTAAATACCATGGGCAAAGAGGTTTAATGCCCTTGCTATGATTTCAAATGAAAATGAATTCATGCATGAACTGCCAGATCTCAATAGGAAAATCACTGCCAAGTTTGCACAAATGAACAATCAACTACGATTTCCTTTCAAGTGAACCTCACTGGTGAGTCACTCTGATTTCATTCAAATGCGTTTAAAATTATTGCTTTTGAAAGTATTTTAATGATTTTTCTTTTGACAGTGTTCTGTATATTTCCTATGTGATTTTTGGTGTACATTTGTTCATGAATTACAAGATAATATAAACCACCTTAGGCCAACATGGATATTTTCAATGCTTAATCCATATTCTGTTTTTGCTCTCTATGAAATAACTAATGCCATTTGTGCATGCACTCTTGGTGGGTTAGTCAACTTATTGACTCTACCCTACCAGAAATAAAAAAAAAAAAGGCTGGAGATGACACTGGTTATAAGTGTTGCTTTGGTTAAAATCATCAGCTAAATGACTAAATAGTATTCTAATTACACTTTCATTCTTCTGCACTGCTGGGTGCCTTCCATTCCTCTGTATTACACTCTTTAATGCTCTAAATCTCATCCATTCTGTTACGAGTGTCAATTTCTGAAGTCCTGAAGGACATGAGCTAAAATGCTGGAACAGCGTAGGCTTTTCACAGCTGGTAGAGGAAGAACTGAAGAGTGAAGCGAATCTGCCACGTGAACAGCACAGCGGCAGCAGCTGCAAATAGAAAGTGAGTGATAACAAAGGGAAAAGGTGAGTGTGCCTGTTCATCCATCTTTGTGCGCTTGTGAGTGTGTAATGCCGGCATGGGTGGTTGACTCAATGACTGATTGCTGTCAGGTTTTGATCGTATCATTATGATTCTTTCATTCAGTCATTCGCGTCCCGTTTCAGTAAATATGCACCAACAATGATGCATAGGGGGCACTTGTGAGCACATAAAATGTTAAAGCGATTGTTCACCCATGCTGTTCCAAACCTGTATGACTTTCTTCTGTGTCCACATATGAATATATTTGAAAATGTCTGTTTTTGTTGTTTTGGACACCATTGACTTATGAGCAACAACAGCTGAAACAAAATATCTGCTTTTGTGTCTCATCATCCTCATTACCTGTTAGGAAAAGATGGATTTAAAATGACTGGCCTAGTGGGCAGGAGAGACAAATAAAGAGGAAATGTAGGAGGATAGTTGGAAGAACTGAGTTAATAAAGAAATTTACTATAGGGACCAATCCCATCAGCACAGGTTAAACCAAAAGCATCTGACGGGACAGGCTTCATTTCCCATATCAGCAAAGGTGCTTTTGTGCGTCACAAAGACCAAGAGAAAAAGTCCAGGTGTTTGAGATTACAGGTCTTCAAAAACAGTCTCTATATCAACAATCATTTCATTATTTATTAAGAAAATGACTATTGATGCAGACGCCTGAGTCACTTTGAGGCAAAATGAGTTCCTGGTCTCCGTGGACCCAGAGCTATTGACTGAAGTGTGTGTTACAGAGGATGATATTTTTCTTATAGGTTTGCTTAGTGTTAATAGTGTTTGCAGAGCTTTAGGCCTTCAAAAACACATGGGATTCGGTTTATTGAGGTTCTGTTTTAAATCAGCACAATTCCTTCAGTGGAGACTATAGTGGGGTGCTTGTGTGTTTGTACGCTGCAAGTTGACTTAGTGAAGCTGAAAATTGGTTGCACTTTATAATGTCTACACAGGTTAGACAGGTTGCACATGTTAGTTTTCACTTCAAGTAAAAGAACTACGGTTGATATATATTATATATATATTATATTTTTGAAAGAAGTCTTTTATGCTCACAAAGGATTTATTTATTTGATCAGAAATATATTAAAAACAACACAATTGTAAAATATTATTACATTTTAAATTAATTTTAATCACTTTTAAATTACTTATTAAACTATTAATATAAAAAATTGTAATGGCAAAGATGATTTTTTAGCAGTTATTACTTAAGTCTTCAGTGTCACACGATCCTTCAGAAATCATTCTAATATGCTGATTTGCTGCTCAAGAAACATTTCTTATTAATATCAGTGTTGAAAACAGTTGTGCTGCTTCAGAAGGAAACCCAAGAGCCAGGGGGTGAAAACTTTTGGAATTTGAACATCAGGGTAAATTTAAGTTATTTTGTATTCTGGGAAACATGTAAGTACCTTATGTAGCTTCTGAAGGGAGGTACTAAATAATATATATATATATTATTTAGTACCTCCCTTCAGAAGCTACATAAGGTACTTACATGTTTATATATGTAAGTACCTTATTTATATATATATATATATATATTTATTTATTTAGGCAAAATAAGAAAGTTTTCACATCCCGTCTCTTAATGCATCATGTTTCCTTCTGATGTATCAGTGAGCATTTGAACATCCTGTAATAGTTGCATATGAGTCTCTCAGTTGTCCTCAGTGTGAAAAGATGGATTTCAATATCATACAGTCATTGTTGGAACAGGAAAGGGTTCAACTACACAAAAATGCAGAAAAACCAAAGAATTTGTAGGACCTGAAGGATTTTTTTTAACTGTTTAACTGTTCAGGACAAACAAGGGATTCATGAACAACTATCACAAAAAAAAAAAAAAAACAGCTGTGGATCATTCAGGTAACAACACAGTATTAAGAATTAAGTGTATGTAAACTTTTCAATGAGATCTTTTTTATATTAATTCAGCTATTATTTTCTCTTGACTATATGTAAATGTCTTTTATGTGAAATATCTTATTCAGGTCAGTACTAAATAAAAAATAACATTAATTTTGTATGATCCCTCTTATTTTGGTAAAATAATTAACATTTTGCAGATTCTGCAAGGTGTATGTGAACTTTTGACTTCAACTGTATTTTAATGGAAACCGTGATACCTTTTTGAATGGAAAGTTTAAAAGAACAGCATTTACTTGAAATATCTTTTGTAACATTATAAATGGATTTACTGTCACTTTAGATCAATTTATTGCATCCTTGCTGAAAGTATTAATTTTTGTATTAAAAAATCTAAAAAGAAACCCTAACTTTTTATCAACTAAAATACATAGCTACAGCACATTTTAAGATTTATTTATTGCTTATATGAAATATGTTATTGGAACAGCTTTTGAGATTCATTCTTCTCCATTTCAGTAGACAGCAGCTGTATTAGTATTAACAAGGTGTCTGTCGGATGAGCTGACTTGCATTAAAGGGATTTTGCTGTTACTCACTCCTCTCCTGGACAGACTCTCAGCATATGCAATCAAGCTTCTGCAGCTGATCCGGACACCAGCTAACTGGCCGATATTCAATATTCATAGATACATGTAGCACCTGAGCTCCACTCTCTACACTGGCTTCCATCCCTGCTCAGATCAAGTTCAAACCCACTGTCTTGGCATACAAAGCATTTAACAGGCAAGAACTACTTTAAATACAGCTAATGATGAAATCATCCTCTTCGTCCCAATATGTTTAATGCCATCCACTCTCGAATCTGTGCCTATGGATACTGCATTTCATTACATAATGCATTAATAATGTAGGGCTAATAATGAATTAATTATAAACCAGTACATAAGAAATACATTACTGTGTGTGTTTTTTTTATATATATATATATTTTGTTATGAACACTCCCTTTTCATCCTAATACACACATTTACTAACACCCCTAGTAAGAATTTTAGTAAAAATTTAAATGCTTTTTCAGAATCACTGTTAATCAGTTGAATTGTAAAACATGAAAATGTGGTGAAAAGACTGAGTGACAGTTCACATGGATCACTATGGATGGAAATAACAGCATCTTCTCCATATGGATCACCCAGCTAAAATAGCTGACACAGAGCAGAACTTCAGTAGTTTAGCCCATTCTTTTCCAACCCAGCAATTTGCAAACCATGTATGCATAATTTATGTACATATTCAAGGCTACGAGGAATGAAAGCAACAGTTGTGTGCTTTGCAACCAGATGCGTTCAGTGTTACAGTATTTCAAAAGTTTTGTAGTAAAACACTTCAAATAAGCCAAAACAACAGCTAATTTACTGATTAAAGGCAGTTTTGGTGTTTTAATTAGCAGTTACAATGTCTGGATGATTTGGCATATAGTCAAATGTACAATTATAAAAAAGTGACAGTATTTTTTGAATATCTCAAGGCTGTGATTTGGCTGTAGGCACTAAGCCACAGGCCAAGTGCCGCAGGTCATTTTATACAAAGTTAGACAGACAAAAGGTAATGTTTATTTACTTACATTTTAGACACACATTTAAACACAGCAGGTAATTTTGTCTCTTTTTTCCTCTGCCAATGAAATATTTCAAACGAATAAAAAAACAGAACTGCTATGCATCTCCTGTTAACATAGTAGTGCTGAATGAATCAATGTTTTCTGAACAAATCGCTTGAGTAAATGATTCAACGACTCATATGGTGTAACTATGTAGCATGCAGAAAAATGGCCAGACAGACCATATATCTAGAATAAACACAGGCAAGTGGATTGATGTAAACAGTGAAAAGTCCCAGTGCTGTCAGTCCTCTCAAAACGCTTTTTAACAAAACAAATTAGATGACTGGAACTAACTGTTATACAGTACAGTAAAGGTCAGTCCACACATACTATGATGATAAGAGTGCTGTCCTGCTATGTGACTTTAACCTTGTTGCAAAGTTTATTGGATACCCATAACCTCATTTTGCCTCTGGTATACCAGAGTCAGCTATTTATTCTCTCTCTCTCACTCACTCACTTTCTGTTTGTGCGTGTGTGTGTGTGTGTGTGTGTGTGTAAACGTTGTTTTGGCAGCAGACAGCACTCTTTCTCAGATTTTCAAATGTATTTTTACTTATTCCATGGCATTAATGTGTTTCTTCACAACTTGTACTATGCTCATATCCATATTTCTCACAATAATGTATGCTTGTCCTCACCAGAGCCCAAATGACAAGCAACCCAAATGTGCTTGTATGTGTTAGTGTCATTTACTGAAACAGAAGGGAGAATGAGTGACACCCAAACCAAGCTGTTAAGAGTGTCTCACACTGGCTGGTTGGCTGGTGTTTTACACTGAGGTCCAAAATGCTGAGATAAAGATCAATCTAGGATTCAAAACCAAATTTAATCCTGGAAAAAGAATGAGAACATGATCATAAAGTTTTATTAAAACCTGTGAAATTTGTGCAGCTTGAGAGCTGCTGCCATCAAAGCTAAAGAAAGATGAACCAAACACTAACACATTCTGAAACTCGTGTTTCAGAATATAATTGAGAATATAATTTGTAAGTAAAGCTGTATTAAAATTCAGATCATGCAAAATATCAGGCCTTTTCATTAGTGGTCTTAGACTTTTGGACCCGCACGTCCTGATTTTGCTGAGTTAGATGTGTTCCTGGGTCAACATATTTTGTTGACCCTGGAACAACATTTTAATCCAAAAATTTTATCTTGACCACATCCCTACACCTAAACCTAACCTTAGCCATGAGTAATCCCTCAAATCAGAGGAAATGATAGATGAATGACACTGATGTACAAGCACCAAACACTGACTGTAAGCCTAAACTTCACAAAAACTATAAACTGTTTTTTCAAATCTTATTGGGTAATCACAATGTTGTTCCAGGGCCAACAAAGATGTTCATCCAGGAACATGTCATACTTGGTAAAATCAGGTTCTGCTTTGGGGCACCACTGTATCCATTCAGAGCTTTTGCATTAAAATGGAAATAAAGTTGTTTCTACACCACAGGAAGAAATAAAAAGAAAAAAAAATACACACAGATTAATGGATAAGGACACCTGGAGAGAGATAGGGTAATTATAGGCACATTTTCATGAAGCTCTTTATTCATGCTGAGTCAGTCAGTGCTGGAAATCATGACTGCTGTGTGTGTTTTTACAGAGCTCAATTTATCGCCAGCAAACCACACTGGCCTTAGATACAAAAGAAAAGACAACAAAAGCTTAGCCCTTTAGCCCTGTAATATTATGTGCATGAGAGTATAAGTGTGTGTGTGTGTGTAGGGGAGAGCGGGATGATTTTAACCTGTAGGGAAGTTGAGCCACCCCTTGTTTCTAGGCAACCTTAAACAAATTTGGTGATATGACCACAAATATATGACGAGTTATCCATTTTACTCATCCTGTGATAGAGAAAGGCTCTTGGAGTAATTGAGAACTACAAAAAAAAAAAAAGTTTTTGCTGTTAGCACTTTAGGAAATTAATATGAGGCTAAAATGTTAGCATGATGTTAGATTTGTTAAAATGGTAGGAGTGGGGTAATTTGAGCCAAAAGCTCTGGGGTCGAGTCGAGCCAGTGGCTTACCCATTCTTATGGCTATAAAATATGATTTTACTGTAATTCTACAACATATTTTGTTCATTTTAGACCAAACATTTCTGATTTTGTTCTTTGTTTTGAACTCGATTTTGCCTTGTGAAAATTGGCAGAGAATTGCAGTTGCAGTCGATTCTGTTTTTTTTTTTGTTTGTTTCGTTTTGTTTTGATTATTTGATTTGAACTGAATTTGAACTGAATTTTTTTTTTATTTAAAAATGCCTCAAAAGTTGTGAAGTGTATCTTTAAATAAAACTTTAAAGAAGTCATCCATCCATCTATTCCATTATCCAAACTAACCCTAATCTTGAGCCACAGCTGGGGAAACTCCCTGGATAAATTGCCAGGCCATCACAAGGCTCACACATATATTTTAAGAAGTTGTTTTTATTGAATTTATCTTCCTTTGATGTAGCATGAGGTGAAAATGTTCAGTTTTACTTCAGCATAATCAGTGGAATGGATTAACTTCATGTGGCTCAATTTACCCCCTCAACTGGGGGCAAGTTGAGCCAAAAGGACACTTTTTTTCAACCAAATTGATTATTCCAAAGATGCATCACATTCTGAAATTTATTTCCATATTTAAGTTTGACCCATTACTGTGATGTGCTTGCTTTAAACACACCAACTCACTCAACTCACCCTTCTGTCCCCTATATAGTATGCATATACCAAAAATATGCAGGCCTACGTACGTGTGTGTGTGTATGTATGGGTGTATATATATATATAGTTATTTATTTATTTATACAGCAGTTCTTTCTGGTTCTCGAAAATGATTGCCTGATAAGAGTGCGATATTAGAGTGATATCAGAACTCCAACAGCCATTTTACCATTTGTAATTATATCACTCTGCTTGCGGTACTTCTTACAGCGAGAGTCATGGCGAACAGGCAAGAATGTACTTGTTTATAGTTCAGATATGCAGTTTGTTAATAAAGATAACATCTATTTTATAATTTGTCTGAATGTTGTCAGACATGTAAGCTCCAGATCGTCAGTGACTGTTCAGCGCTCAAGAATCCGCCTAAAAGTGTATTAAATATTATTATTCAATAAATAATATTTTATATAAAAAGTATGAAGTTGGTTTCAGTTTCAACAACAGCTTAATGCAGCTAACAAATGCACTGAGCAGCGCTATCTTCAGAAATCACCCTTAACAGATGAAAGGATATTAACATTACGACAACGATAACGCTTTCCTCAGCGGACATTCAAACTAATGTTTCATCATAAATATGAAGAATGAATCTTTCTCTCATAATACTCTACATAATAATGCAATGAGCTTTTACTACAGTAATACAATAAGCCTTCAATAAGCAACTCAACATTCCTTCGTTACTAGTTACTGCATGTAAAGTGACATTTTCGATTTGGCAACGGAGGCTTGGGCTCAGCTGTTAAACTGTCAAACTGAGATTTGAATCCTTGGCGGAAGAAAGTAGTTCTGCCCAAAAGAGGGTTTTTAAAGACACTCCATTGTTGTTTCTCATGTATTTACACACTCATGCCGTCTAACTGTTGTATAAACACAATATCACACGAGGAGATGTGCGATATGGCTGTTTATCGGCATGCTGTGATATACATTTATTATATAATATTACAGATGTCTTTACACTCAGTTTTGATCTAATAATTTAATGTTTTCTGTGCAATAATATGTGGTGAATAACAGCTGTGGCTTTAATGAGAGTAGCACTGGATGGTGCGGAGAGAGAAATGCATGAAACCATGAATTAGTTATATTGAGAAGGGGATTGAGGAGAGGTACTGACAGCTTCATGACCGCCACCTGAACAAACTGAGTGGACTGTTCCATGCGGCTGCCTCTTGGAGTCATGTTAATAGCAAATGACTGAGTGCCTCCTCTTTCACATCAGTCTGTAATATACATCAACATAACCTGAGGCAGCCTGAGCTCTAGAGGGAGTCATGCTTAAGACACAATGAACACATACAATAAATATTTACCGTCCATAGACTATAAATACAATACATAAACTAAAAACTGATAGGCTGAAAGACATAGTAATTATACCTCTGGATGTGGAGGAACGCTGGCAAAAGATTTGGCAGTTGTTGTTTGTTTTGATGTTTTAGGCTGAAAGAATAAATTGAAAGTACACTATTGGGAGGCTCCTGGCGATCACAGTGAAAGTGTTGCTGATGAATAAAAGGCGATTGGTATTTTTTTATTTTTCTTCCCCAAGTGGTTCTGCAGCGCTGACAGAAGAAATACTGCAAATAGACAAAGCGAATGATGGGAAATTTCTGTGCTGCTCTTCACACACAAAAGCATCACAAAAAACATTTCATGAACACATGGCTCTTCCTTCAAGAGCCTAACCCTCACCCAATTCTCTTGTAGCAAATATGTGACAAAAATGCACAAGTGAGCACACCTGCCTGGCCGTCTCCTTAATAAATGTGTCTTGTACACTCAGTTTTTTCTTTTTTGCATTACCCTTTTACCTAGTGTCACCTTTGCAGAAGGTTAAATAGCGTTACGGCTGAAGTATATACAAACTGATTGGGTTTGAAATAAGCAGGCACGACAAACAGGGTTAGGCTAAAGAAAAGAAGAAAAAAGAGAGAAAAAAGGGGTTGCAGGGGGGTTAATAAACTGGACCGAGTATGAATGAATTTCAGCCAAAACATCTCAGCCTCAATTCAGAAGCGCAGAAGCTTTGAAAGACTAACTCATTTTGTTCTACAGTTTCAAAGTGATTGTGCACAGGTGCATTTGTGTGTGATCATCTGCTCTATTCATGCTGTGTTTTTTGCTAAATTTTCATTAATTTCATTAATTCGGTTCCATAATCAAAGCCATTGAGTCCTGTGGAAGCATTTGTTATTGTATTAGAAAGCCATTTGTCTTCATTAATCAGAGTAAATTATGTTTTAACACCCCTTTTTTATGTCAATCAATTTTCTGTCTTACACTTCCACAGTCTTGATGGATGTTCTTCGCTAATTACCTTTGTGTGTATAAGACAGAATATTATTTATTAAATGTGTATCCTTGGAAATAGCAGATCTTTATAAATCACATTAGGCTAGCAGAAATGCGCTTCCTACAGTATGACCAGAAAATCCTTCTTCTTGATGTTTTAAATACCGAGTTAATGTGATTATTCTGCACCTTCAATAATATTGTGACCAAATATGACTATTATAATCAAATGGAAAGCTAGAGGACCACATCTGAGACTGGATTTAATGCTGCCGCATTCAGATTTTATATAGCGCTGCTAATCATGTTAACAGCGAGCCTGTCCTAAATAGAATCAGGCTACATAAAAGTGTTAAAGAGGACTTTTGACAGAAAGGCTGAGTGGGTTTGATATTGTACTAATACAAATTATTACGTAAAATGCGTTAGAATAGATCTGCAGTGTATGTTTGCGAACGCTATCATTGAGTTATTCAGTGATTTTTAGAGGGTGTCCAGTGGTCTGTGAAGTCAGGCTATTTTCACAATTGATAGTCAAGTCACAGCACACACGCTGTATTCCCCAAATAGACTGTTCTCAATGTCACCGGATAGAAAAGCATGACAAACATCATGGTACAATTTCAGTACAATCAAACTATGTCTTCAACTTCATGCACTTTTATGTCCCAGGGGTTGATTTTTATTGAAACATATTTTAAAAGGTTTTTTTTGTTGTTGCATGAAGATCATATAATATCATTTATTTATTTATTTTTACTGTTTTCGGTAAAATTATGTAGAATGTGTTATTTTAACCTTTTTTCAGACTTAGAATTTAAGTTTTAAACTATACAAATCTATTGTGAAGATGCATTTTTGCAAGTTTAAAAGAGTGATTACGTGAATAGTATCATTTGAGATATTCATGTGATGCGTGTGTCTATTGTTGGAAATTGTTTTTGGGCAAATCAGCCTATGATTTGAGAAAGTGTCTTTTCTATTCCATAGGGCCAAAATTCCCATATATAAACTTAATTGTCTGAGACATCGAGGCTGTTTATTTTTGGCTCAACCGTAGCCCAAATGCAGCACAAACAGATTTATTGTCTTGCAATATTTTGGAAGGAGTTCTGATTTCCTGACTCACCAGTAATTTTTAAGGTATATTTTTGGGCTTTTATACTTTTATTTTGCAGGACACTATGAGACAGATAGGACAAGAAGCAATGCAAGAGGAAAGAGGGGAACAGGATAATGAAAGGATCTCGAGTCGAGACTTGGATGCAGGTTATCTGAGGCACTGCCACACCACATGTCAAAGCTCTGACAGTTTACTGCAATTTTTTTTATTTATTTGTTTAAATATTTATTTTGCCTGTCATAACAGAGAACCATTAATAACAATGAACAAAATGAGCCATCAATCCAACCTCCTTAAGGACAACCATTCATTCATTCATTCATAAATAAATAAAACTTATCCGACTTTTTCTGTTTACTAGGCAGTTTGCCGCTATTTTGTGACTGTGCCTTTATATGAATCAGAATGCATGAAACCGTCACAAAACCACTGCATTTTAATCACGATCCAAACGATGAGCCGTTTTTGATGTGAATTAGATTGTATAATTTCTCTGACCTTTGCTTTGTGAAATTATGCTACATAAAACATATCTGCATGAAACAGTGGACGGGCTGAATGACTCACTCTCTGACAGCAGGTGGCACTTATGGAACAGTGGCAACACAGCGTTTCCTTGGTTACCGCTGTAAACAAAGCAGTTCTGCACTTAAATACTACATTAATAGATCAATTTGAAGTAGATGTCACAGTTACATCACTTCCCTTATGAAAATTAACCATGTTTTATCATTGTATATTGTGTATTAACCACGTTTTTCTTGGTTCATTGATTACCATTTGTATAACCATAGTTTTAACTACAAATACCATGGTTATTGTAGCAAGAACATGATTAATTTGTGGTTACCATGGTTAAACTGTAGTATCCATGTTTTCTTTTTTTTTGGTTTTATTTGTAGTAAAACCATGGTTAATTTTTGTAAGGGTTGCAGCTGTGCGTGCATTCTGGAGGCAGAAAAACACTGGTAACAAGTGAAGTGAAATGGGTAAAATCCAAATGAGAGATCAAATGTTTCCCTATCTGTCGTACACTCCGAGTTGTGTCGAGTAGTGTACGACACTAGGGGTCGCTCTTGAGAGCCCAAACACCTCTGACAGTTTTGAGAAAGGCCAATGAAAATTGGGTGTGCAGATTTGCATAGCTGACCACGCCCCGGACGTCCGGGTATAAATAGGCAGCGTGTGCATCTGCTCACTCGTTCTGTTTTTCGGAGCCGAATGCAGCGTCTCTGCGTGAGAAGCGGCAACATTCACCTCTCTCGTCGTTGGATCTACGGCACAGACAGCGGTCTCTCCCTCTCTGACACTGCTCGTGTTGTGAGAGTCCCCTGGGTGCGTCGACGGCGATCTTCAAGAGAAGATTCTCTTCTGCAGAGAGCAAATTTTCTCTAAAAGAGCTCCACAGACGGATTGTGTGTTTCACGATGCCTTTCCGTCTGTGTCCTACTGGGTGCGGATTCTACCTTTCCCCGAACGATCGGCACGAACGCTGTGTTCAATGCTTGGGGCGTGAGCATGCTGACGCAGCGTTCGCTGAGGGAGGTTGTCAGCACTGCGAAGACATGCCCTTGGGCACACTCCGCTCGAGAGCCGCGTTCTTTTCGAAGAAGCCGCGGCGCTCCTCATCTGCTTCCCGCTCCGGTCCTTCTACTTCCGGGTACGAGGCCGTTGCGATGTGCGTCGAGGAAGAGCGGCAGGTGTTGAGCGAAGTTTTGCCAGTTGCGTCCTCGCAAACCGCTCACCCTGTGTGTCTACCGATTGAGTCTCCGGACGATTTTGAAAGCTCGTCTCAGTATGGGCTGGATCTTTTGTTCGGGGCTCCTGCTGAGGAAAAGGCAGCGTCCGTAGCATCGGAGGGAGAGCCGTCAGAGGCTGACGTCACAACCGAGTTCGCCGCTCCGGCGGTTGAATCTCAGTCTGTGGCAGACGCCGAAATGGCCGCCGCACTACAACGGGCAGCCAAGGAGATCGGGGTTGCGTGGGTTCCCCCGCCCAGCCCTGAGCCTTCAAGGCTGGATGACTGGTTCCTGGGCAGGGGGCGTGACTCGAAGCCACGCTCCTCCCCGGTCCCGTTTTTCCCGGAAGTGCACGAGGAGTTGACGAAATCGTGGAAAGCCCCTCTGTCGGCTCGTTCACGGTACGCTAACTCCCCGTCCCTCACCACCCTCGATGGCGGTCCAGCGAGGGGGTATTCGGAGGTTCCCCAGGTGGAGAGAGCGGTTGCGATGCACTTGTGCCCGCAAAACGCCGCCTCCTGGAGGGGCCGCCCGAGACTCCCGTCCAGGGCCTGTAAGTTTCGTCTGCGCTTGTAGCGAAGGCTTACGCGGCCTCTGGGCAAGCTGCGTCCGCCCTCCACGCTATGGCGATTTTGCAGGTCTATCAGGCTAAGGTTCTTAAAGACCTGCACGAGGGTGCTCCCGACCCAGAGCTGTTACACGAGCTGCGCTCAGCGACCGACTATGCCTTACGGGCTACGAAGGTTACTGCGCAAGCTCTGGGGCGGGCGATGTCCACTATGGTGGTCCAGGAGCGCCACCTGTGGTTAAACCTGGCCGAGATGCGAGACGCCGAGAAGGTTCGCTTTCTCGACGCTCCCATTTCCCAGGCTGGCCTCTTCGGCGAAACCGTGGAGGAGTTTGCCCAGCAGTTCTCCACCGTGAAACAGCAGACGGAGGCCATCAAGCACATCCTGCCTCGGCGTGCAGCGAGTTCCGGCCCAGCTCAGCCGACGCAGCAGCCTCCGCCTGCTCCCCGCCGTGGAAGGCCCCCTACGAGGGTGGCTCAGACCCCGCAGCCTGCCGGGTCTGCAGCCAGACCCGCCCAACGGTCCAGCACTCGTAGGAAGGTGGCACCGCCAGCTCGTCCTCAGGCCACTAAGAACCCCCGGCAGGTTTCGAAGCGTTCCTGAGACGGGCAGCCCAGGGAGGAGGGATCGTTTGGCCTGTCCGGATCCACACTCGACGAGGGGACGAGCGCTGGATTCGGCTTCCACCCGGCTGTCTGCCACCCGGCAGACGGCCACCACTTGGTCAACAAAGAGCAATTTTCTCCTTCTCTGGGCATATTACACAGCACCCCCGACCCTCCGCTCGATGGTCGGATGCTGTCTCCTCCGTTCAGGGCATGC
Organism: Labeo catla; assembly: GCA_012976165.1. Classification (NCBI taxonomy): domain Eukaryota; kingdom Metazoa; phylum Chordata; class Actinopteri; order Cypriniformes; family Cyprinidae; genus Labeo; species Labeo catla. The sequence continues at coordinate 48,086 of VONZ01000186.1, read as the reverse complement.
GGTCACACACCTTCTGTGCTCCCTCATGCTCTAGAACAACGGGCTTGGTCAGACGATCTCCCCTGTCGGGTGGATCCTCTGCTAAGCTCGCACGGCTCGGTCTCCCTGGGCAAAGCAGCCAGTGGCCTTCGGGGCTTCTTACCTCCGACCACCCGCTGTTTTCCCAGCGAAGGTTCCCCCACCCTTGGTACGTCGAATGTAACTCCTCTGCGGCCCCTAGCGGAGAACTTTCTGGATTGGCTGAATCTCCCCAATCCTTCCCGCTGGCTGCTCAAGACCATTCGGCTCGGCTATGCTATCCAGTTTGCACGTCGTCCGCCCAAGTTCTGCGGTGTTCTCACTACCTCGGTCCAGGGCTCCAACCCCGCGGTTCTTCGGGCGGAGATCGCAGTCCTTCTGGCGAAGGGTGCGATAGAAACTGTCCCCTCAGCCGAAATGAAGAAAGGTTTTTACAGCCCCTACTTCATTGTACCCAAGAGGGGTGGTGGGCTCAGACCTATCCTGGATTTGAGGGTTTTGAATCGGGCCCTACTCAAGCTCCCGTTCAAAATGCTGACCCTCAAGCACATTCTTACGTACGTCAGGTTCCAGGATTGGTTTGTGGCGATAGACCTGAAAGACGCGTACTTTCATGTCTCGATCCTTCCAAGACACAGGCCGTTTCTACGGTTTGCCTTCGAAGGACGGGCATATCAGTACAAGGTTCTCCCCTTCGGCCTCTCCCTGTCGCCCCGCGTCTTTACGAAGGTAGCAGAGGCTGCCCTTTCCCCCCTCAGGGAAATGGGCATTCGCATTCTCAACTATCTCGACGACTGGCTGATCCTGGCTCACTCGTTGGATACGGTTTGCGTACACAGGGACATGGTTCTCAACCATTTGGCTCGCTTGGGGCTTCTGGTCAACTGGGAAAAGAGCAAACTCTCCCCGGCGCAGAGGATCTCTTTTCTCGGTGTAGAACTGGACTCGGTCGGCATGTCTGCACGTCTCTCCCCGGAGCGTGCACAGTCAGTTCTGAGATGCGTGGCAACGCTCAGGTGCGGCTCAGCGGTCCCCCTAAAACAGGTTCAGAGGCTCCTAGGGCACATGGCATCCTCAGCCGCGGTCACGCCGTTGGGTTTGATGCACATGAGACCGCTGCAGCATTGGCTCCGTACCCGAGTCCCCAGGAGGGCGTGGCACCACGGCACGTTCCGTGTGAACATCACACCATCGTGCCGCCAGACACTCAGCCCTTGGACGGACATCGTGTTCCTTCGGTCAGGAGTGCCCTTGGAACAGGTGTCCAGACGCGTCGTTGTCACCACGGACGCTTCCAGGACAGGCTGGGGTGCCACCTGCAACGGGCAGGCAGCTTCCGGGGTCTGGGCAGGCCCCCGGCTGCATTGGCACATCAATTGTCTGGAGTTGTTGGCAGTGCTTCTAGCTCTGAGGAGGTTCTGGCCTATGATTCAGAACAAGCACGTGTTGGTCAGGTCGGACAACATGGCGACAGTAGCCTACATCAACCACCAGGGCGGTGTACGTTCCTTTCGCATGTCACAACTAGCCCGCCACCTCCTGCTCTGGAGCCAACACAGACTCAGGTCCTTACGGGCCACTCACATTCCGGGCGATGCCAATCGAGTGGCCGATTCTCTGTCACGACAGGTTTCGCTCGGAGGCGAGTGGAGGCTCCACCCTCAGTCGGTTCAACTGATTTGGGATCGATTCGGCCAGGCGCAAGTGGATCTCTTCGCCTCACCGGAATCCACCCACTGCCAGTTGTGGTACGGGCTGACCGAGGCTCCCCTCGGTATAGATGCACTGGCACACAGTTGGCCGAAGGACCGGCTCAAGTATGCGTTTCCCCCGGTGAGTCTGATCGCACAAACTTTGTGCAAAGTCAGGGAGGACAAGGAGCAGGTCCTCTTGGTAGCCCCCTTCTGGCCCAACAGAACCTGGTTCTCGGACCTGGTTCTCCTGGCGTCAGCTCCTCCCTGGCGCATTCCCCTGAGGAAGGACCTCCTTTCCCAGGGGAAGGGCACAATTTGGCACCCGCGCCCCGATCTCTGGAACCTCCACCTGTGGCCCCTGGACGCGACCAGGAGGACTTCAGAGATCTCCCACCATCAGTGGTGAACACACTCATTCAGGCAAGAGCTCCCTCTACCAGGCGGCTGTATGACTCTAAATGGCGCGTGTTTGTGAACTGGTGTTCTGCTCGGCTAAGGGACCCACGGAGTTGCGGCATCGAATCAGTGTTATCCTTCCTCCAGGAGGGCCTGGACAGGCACCTATCTGCCTCGACACTTAAGGTTCATGTGGCCGCTATATCGGCTAATCATGACCTGGTGGGTGGCAGGTCGGTGGGAAAACACGATTTGGTAATCAGGTTTCTGAGAGGAGCCCGGAGACTGAACCCTCCTCGGCCACATCTTATCCCCTCTTGGGACCTTGCTGTGGTTCTCCGGGGCCTACAGCAGGGTCCCTTCGAGCCTCTTCAGTCAGTCAAACTCGATGCTCTCTCCCTAAAGACGGCTCTCCTGACTGCGCTCGCCTCGGTAAAGAGAGTGGGAGACCTCCAAGACCTCTCCATCAACAGTTCGTGCCTGGAATTCGGACCAGCGGATTCTCACGTCGTCCTGAGACCCCGGCCTGGATACGTGCCCAAAGTCCCCACCACTCCCTTCAGAGACCAGGTGGTGACTTTGCAAGCTATCTCTTCCCAGGAAGATGACCCCAACCTGACCTTGTTATGCCCAGTCCGTGCCCTGCGCATCTACTTGGAACGCACTCAGCCCTTCAGACGTTCTGAACAGCTCTTCGTCTGTTATGGGGGACAGCAGAAGGGGAAGGCTGTCTCCAAACAGAGGATCTCCCACTGGCTGGTGGACGCAATTCGGGTGGCCTACCAGGCCAGAGGCCTACCCTGCCCTCTGGAGGTAAGAGCCCACTCGACTAGGGGCGTCGCTGCCTCGGCAGCCCTGGCAAATGGGGCCTCATTAACAGACATCTGTAGAGCTGCAGGTTGGGCTACACCTAACACATTTGCCAGATTTTACAATTTACGCATGGAGCCAGTGTCAGCTAGAGTCTTGAATACCAGCTCTTGACTCAGTTCTCTGGTTGGTGTAGAGCTTGCTTTAAAGCGCTTCCCCTAACGGTGATTACGCTTCTGAGTTTCAGTAGGTTTCCTAGCGTGAACCCTGGACACCATCTCCATCATTGGCACCTCTGGACGTGGCAGAGTTTTGCGGAGGGACTCGCTACGAATTCGGTCACAAGGTATGGTCACCTTTGTTCTGATTGAATTGTGCCCCATATGTAGTGGCTCCTTATGTGGCCCCATGTGTGTATCCCCACCTATAACTCCTGTAGTGCGGTGTTTCCCCTGAGGACTGGTTTGTCTCTAGGGTCTGAGTCTGGTGGTCTCCCCCGGTGTGAGTCCCACCTCAGCCCCCATGTTTAATGTTGTCACTTGTACCCCCCCTGTTGGGCAGGTTGTGAACTCCGTAGCGCCGTTTTTCCTTCGGGGAGGAGGCGCTTTCCCAACGCTCGCAAGACACTCGGCCGCTCTACTGAGGAAGGCCCGGCTGCAGAACCCTGGTACAGGTCAGTCTTGGACGTTGGATGGTCACGGAGGAGGTGAGCTGCACTTCGTTAACACGTTGCCTGTTACTTCTGCGCTTATCACTCGTGACGCGGCCAGTAAGGTGGCGGTTTTCTACGGGGACCCCTAGTGTCGTACACTACTCGACACAACTCGGAGTGTACGACAGATAGGGAACGTCTCGGTTACGTATGGTAACCCTCGTTCCCTGATGGAGGGAACGGAGACGTTGTGTCTTCCGTGCCACCTTCCTGGACCGCCTCTGAGTGAGTTGAGACCCTCGGCTCCTCAGATCAGAACGAGTGAGCAGATGCACACGCTGCCCTATTTATACCCGGACGTCCAGGGCGTGGTCAGCTATGCAAATCTGCACACCCAATTTTCATTGGCCTTTCTCAAAACTGTCAGAGGTGTTTGGGCTCTCAAGAGCGACCCCTAGTGTCGTACACTACTCGACACAACGTCTCCGTTCCCTCCATCAGGGAACGAGGGTTACCATACGTAACCGAGACGATTTTTGTGCCTTTAGATGTCAGAATCGAAATGCAAATCATTTTTATAGAATACTCTCATCAAAGATGCCATTTGAAGCGAAACTTAGATGTTTAAACAGACAGACTAATACATGAAACCTTTCATGATTATTCTACTTTTAAAAGCATAAATTTGATTTAAACAATAGGTCTACATAACATTCACATATGCAGTTCATAGGGAACATATAATATTAGCCCTACAATTACAGCATGAAATACTATTTAGACCTATAACATTTTACATTTACTTATTTTATCTCACAATTCTGACCTTTTTTCTCGCAAATGCAAGTTAAAAGACTTTTTAACTTGATTTAACTTAACAATAGTAAGTTTGTCAATAATTGTAACTCCTGATTTTGAGCTAAGTGGAAAAGAGAGAATGACAAGTTGATTTTTCTTAAAAGAATTGTGAGATATATTCTCAGAATTGTGAGAATAAAGTCAGAATTTTGAAATATAAACTCAAATTTACCATTTTTATTCTTTTATTCCAGACTGCTACTTAAAAACTGTCAATTTCTGCCAGCAGATAGGCTCCGCCCACAGAAAAATTATCACTGTTTGCAAACACTGAATTAGTCAGAAATATGCATTATACGAAGGTATCATGAATGAATGAATGAAAGGCTAGCATTTATGTACTTTCTTTTTTTTAAAGAAATTGGTGGTTAAACAAACAAATGACGGTTTAACCAATTTACACTGTTTACTAGGCTAACATGTTCCATTACGCCACTATTTTAAACGATAGATAGATAGATAGATAGATAGATAAAAAATATATATTATAGCTTACCCAACTTGATGCTGTTTCCAAGGCTAACATTTATTTTCACGTTTTTCCACTATTTTAAAGAAATGTGTAAAAAGTATTTTAAAATATTTTAAAAATAATTTTCTAAACATTAAACTCTACTCCAGATTTTTCCTTTCTCAAGCAAATTCATATTAATTGAAAGGCATAAAACTGGAAGGGTTTCAGGTCATAAAAGTGTGATCCTAATTAGATTTGAATATACTGTGTCCAATAGAATCCCTTAGGCTCTCAATAGGGTACACACACTGTTAACTACAAAAGCAGTAGGCCTACCAATTCAAGGACTTGCCCTTCAGCCATGCGTCAGAGTGTGCCAGAGATGAAATTGCCCAAATCAAACTTGAAACATTTTTGAATAATTCCTCTGAACACAAAGGCCACGGTTAGGCACATGTAGTGCATTGTTCAGTGAAGTCCTGCATCTGTCTGGCCGTGTGAGTGAAGATAAGAGGACACAGCAGCCCTCTCCTTCATTTTAATGCTGCACTGGTTGCTAATTGATTCTCCCCACAATGTTTGTGCTCCAGTTAAAGATGCAGCTCACGCAAACAAGTTCACACACACACGTACATGTTGTTTATCTTTATCATCATTAGCATCATCTACCTTTTTCTTCATTTGACCCCTGCAGTGACCAACAAGACATAGCAAACACACCACACGCCGCTAAGAAATGAAAACATTACTCCTTTTTCGCATGCAAACACACGCACAGTGTTCTTGTGTATAACAGAAGGTTTACTTTAGTTCGAGAGGAGAACGCGTGGCGATCGTGTGACTTAGCTGAGGGTTTTTAATAAAGCTTGTCAGCCGGCAATACGCCACTGGAATTAAGAAAATGGGATTTTGGATTTTCAGCCGCCTGACGCACCCTCGCACGCACACTTCTCTTTACTAAGAGTGGGAAGCATTTGCCGTTTCCGTTGTTTGTAGTCCCCAAGCAGCATTTTGGAGAATAAAACTGGCATCCGGTGAGATTATGTTAACACAGATGTACATGTTCTCACAGAGACGTACATTTTTATTTACACGCAAGGAGACATAGGAAATGAAATATTGCACTGAGCTGTACTGAGAAAGAAAAACAACATCCGTCAAAAAATGTGAAAATAAACCAGGAGGGAGATAAGAGGACAAAAGTGTGTGTTTGGTGTGCCTGAACGCTGTGCTTTAAACCTCCCACGTCTCTCAATGAATCCATCAGCAAAGTCATTAACAATCATTACCACAGTAATTAAATATACCAGTCGGAGATTTGATTGAGTCCCACATCTCATAATTACTTTTCAGCTTCAGAACTGTATTCGAGCAGGAGCAGCTGAGATGTATGGAGACACAGCTAATTGAACTAATTATGCAATTATGCAAGGAGACTGAACTTCCACTGGAACTGGACTGTAGTGTTCAGAAGGAGAGGCAAAGTGAGGACACTTAATGAGACAGTGGACAGAGATTGACAGGAACGAGAGTGGGTGGAGCTTGTGCTCATTACACATAACAGCTTTTGTTTCAGTCTGGCCTACTTCAAGTCTTGATCCTATTCTTTATCAACTTTCATGTCTTTTTAAAACTGGCCTTTGTAGCCAAGTGGAGAAAATTAACAAAAGTTAATGTTAAGCATAAATGGGTTGTGGCTCCTTTAAGAAATGGTGTTACGACACTTGCTTTGCGGCGCTCCAGCATGTAACACTTGTGTACCAATCTCAGTATGACGGGAGCAGTGAACGCAACTAATGCTCCAGGTTTTGCACCACTAATTTGAATTGGGCAAGGTAAATGTACATCTTTTTATAGAAGTTGTGAACGAATCTCATTAAATATGTACGTGAGCATAGTATGCTAATAAAAAATGTTTCGTAGATTGTCTTTACGGACGTTTATTGATTGCATGTGCAAGGTGGATCAGGCTTGACCACGTTTTGAACACCTGCAAGGACTGGGTATGTACAAAGAATGTTAATGCAATTTCATTTAGTCGATTTAAAGCCCAGTGTATTTTCCAGTTTAAGGTGATTGAAATATGCATGCTAAAAACCGTTATGAGTGTTCCTAAAACATTTGATACCCTTATAAAGTTGTTAGAATGTACTAAAAAATTGTTTCTTTACACTTAACATGTAATTTCATGAAAACTGTCTAATGGTAGGCTAATTTATTGTTGTCATTTTATTCAAATATTAGCCTCTACTGTATTTCACTTTTATTTTATTTTACTACATTTCATTTCACTGTAATTCAACTCAGAAAGGCTGAGTTTTCCTGTAATTGAACCTTGAAATTTTTGATGGTGGTGAATATTTCTGGACTGTTTCTGGGATTTTTGAATTCACTGTTTGATCTCTTGGTTTTTGTCAAACAACCACAACAGAGACATAAGTCTCTTATGTCTCTTATATTTAATTTTTTTATTGAAACTTTTACATTATCTAATTCTCCCATCGATCGCTGTCCTTCCCAAAGACAGCTGTCAGAATAAAGCCCTCTGAAAGTGATTTTTTGTATCCTGTGCTGCTTCCTTACAACCCACAGGCCACACCTTTATTTTGGGCAGGCCCGATTAACAAATCACAGAGGGTTCTTCTTAAATTAGTGAGGGTGCTCTAACCTACATATATAGATCAGATATAACATTATGTTATTATATAACAGATCAGGCATAACATTATGACCACTGACAGGTGAAGTGAATAACACTTATCTTTCATGACGGCACCTGTTCGTGGGTGGGATATATTAGGCAGCAAGTGAACATTTTGTCCTCAAAGTTGATGTGTTAGAGGCAGGAAAAATGGGCAAGCGTAAGGATTTGAGCGAGTTTGACAAGGCCCAAATTGTGGTGGCTAGACAACTGAGTCAGAGCATCTCCAAAACTGCAGCTCTGCAGTGGTCAGTGTCTACCAGTGAACCAGCGACAGGGTCATGGGCAGCCAAGGCTCACTGATACATGTTGGGAGCGAAGGCTGGCCCGTGTGGTCCGAACCAACAGACGAGCTACTGTAGCTCAAATAGCTCAAGAAGTTAATGCTGGTTCTGATGGAAAGGTGTCAGAATACACAGTTTGTTGCTTATGGGGCTGCATAGCCACAGACCAGTCAGGGTGCCCATGCTGACCCCTGTCCACCACCAAAAGCGCCAACAGTGGGCACGTGAGCATCAGAACTGGACCATGGTGCAATGGAAGAAGGCGGCCTTTCTTTTACATCACGTGGATGGCTTACCTGGGGAACACATGCACTATGGCCAATGTTCTGCTGAGAAAACTTGGGTACTGCCATCCATATCGATGCTACTTTGACACATACCATCAGTGTTGGGGAAAGTTACTTTTAAAAGTAATGTCATCATCGATCATGTCATCATCGAAGGTAAGCAGCAAAGACACTGGTTAATAAATCGGGATTAAATAAAGGATATTTGTATTACTTAATATATTTAATTATTGCAGGTTTGTGTCATATTCTGATTTGCATTTAACTGTTTTTATTAATTTTAAGAAAAACTAATTTTTTTTTTTTTTTTTGAATGAGATGAATTATTGCATGTTTACATTTATTTTAGAACTAAAGCAACATCTTACTCCCAATTTCTCTCAGTATGGGGACAGGAGAGCTTTCAATCAATAAATGGGAAAAAAGTAACTGGCGTTACTTATTTAAAAAAGTAACTCAGATATTTTCTTACCTTTTCTTACATTAAAAAGTAATGCATTACTTTACTAGTTACTTGAAAAAAAAGCAATTTGATTGCTTGTAATGCGTTACCCCCAACACTGTGTACCATCTACCTAAGCATTGTTGCAGATCACCCTTTCAAAAGGTATGCCCTAGTGGCTGTGGTCCCTTTCAGCAGGACAATGCGCCCTGCCACAGATCAAAAATGGTTCAGGAATGGTTTGAGGAGCACAACGATGAGTTTGAGGTGTTGACATCCAAATTCCCCAGATCTCAGTCCAATTGAAAATCTGTGGGATGTGCAGAACAAACAAGTCTGATCCATGGAGTCCCCACCTTGTAACTTACAGGACTTGGATCAGGATCTGCTACCAACATTATGGTGCAGGAAACCACAGCACAACCTCAGGGGTCTAGTGGAGTCTGTATTAATGTATATTAATATATTATATATATTAATTGCTTTCAATTGTAGTTGCAGAGAAAAATTTTATACAAATGTAATATAAGATTCTACACTGTTTGTAGGCCACTAAATGTAATAAATAAAACTAAAATCAATACATAGTATTTAATGCATTTCCTTTCATACCTGTACCAATGCAAATTAAATTGGTTATTATTTACTGATATTACCACAATTATACAGCACATTACATTTAAAAGTAGCATTTCACAACACTGCTAAAATAAAGATTTAGTAATGCAAGTAAAGGTTTAAAATCTATGCCAGCAGCTACAAAGAAAATTAATGCTTTATAGAGAAGGAAACAAAAGGCACTAAAACAAATTAAACCAAAAATAAAGAAGCAGAAAATGGGAAGAGAAAATCGATATTACCCTTCCTCGCCAGAAACGGTTGTGGTCATGATCCAATTTGTCCAGTGCTGAGCTTTACCAGCTGATGTGTGTTTGCTTTCGTCCGCTTTCACAAACAAACAGCTGTTTTAGCTGTCTCTTATTGATCAGTTTGCTCTGGATAAATAACCTTGAGGAAAGCAGCTCCTTAACTTGCAGAGAGAGTTTTTGACATGTGACCTCACCAATTTTATTTATTTATTGCATATGAGTTATGGGCATGACAAGATAACGTAAGAGAATTGTAATCACCGTGTGCTTGGATTAGATCTATTTTAAATCATTTAGACATGTTTGTTTGTTTACATGCATGTAGTTTATAGATTCTCCATTCAATTCAAGAATGCAACTAAGATTATATTGTAACGTTTTCACACTAACTGACTCGATAACGGTAGGGAATGTCAGAGCAGCTGAAATCTTGCCCTCCTCTGTCTGTGGGTCTGTCACATTCTCCGATTAAGCACTGAAGAAGGATGACAAATTAAACGACTGCCTCTGAAATTTCCCTGTCAAGTATTGCACCACCCGATTCTGGCAGCAAATCATCTTGAAGCTCACTGAAATAAGAGCAGGAGCACTGTGTAAACCAAAACAGTTGTCATAGACTGAATTAGGACACAGTTTGTGGAGTGCTTTTGCCCTGTGAATGTGTGTGATGTGTATTTGTCCCTTCAGGCCTTGCCATAGAAAATATATGTACTTGTCAGCTTCTGTGAGAAAAAAAGACATTCTTTCAGTAAACACACACTGTTGCTTTGTTTTATTAGTCAATAGGTTTAGGTAAACACTTGGTTTCACAATCACCATGCATATTGTTCTGCCCTACTGTTGCATTTGCAGTATGTGCCTTTGGGTTTGCAGAAGAAAAATGGCTTGTCAGTGCTTCAGTGCAAATCAGAGGTGAGAAGGAGCTCACTGGTCAGTGCTAAAAGAGTATGAGAGCATGGACCACCAACTGCCACTAATAAATTCCAGCCTGCAGGATGTTCTAAGAGGCTGTGAAGACAGCCAGTAGGAGACCATTAACAGGTATTGAGTCGCTGCTATTAACATTTATCTGTTCCTTTTCTCTATACAGTAGAACAGTTTTTAATATGTTATCTATTTATTTCAATTAGAATAAGTTATGTAGGTTAAAATAGGTTATTTCTGCATCCAGAGTTGCATACTGAGTTGGTACTTCTTTGGAATAAGTAATTAGTTTGTGACTGTTAAAGAAGTGCATTTTATATATGAATGTGTTCCAGACATATTACATTTGTCAAGTGACCTGCGAGCGTCAGTTGACAGTTGACAGTTACTTCACTGTCATTCACAAATCCTCTCCCATGGCCTCATGGGATAGTAAGATGTCCACTGGATGCATACTGAGAACAAAACCTCACGTAAAATAGGTCATCCAGGTGCTTTTCGTCTACTGTTTCGTGAATACTGTGAATTCAGACATACTACTCTTTTCACACAGTGTTTTTCGCCAACTATATAGTAGGGAGGTATGAGACTTTAAGCCTATAAACCTATTCATTCAAAACTATAAATGAAACTCCATTATCTGTGTTATTATTTGCTGCTGCAAAAGTTCTGCTGAGATTCATTTGAAACTATTATCACTTACAGATCTAAAATAGACAAAGTGAAGGTCCTTGCACGCTGCATCTTCCTTAAAATTCATCATGCACACCTTGCACACTGAGTCCAATGCAGATTAAATAATCTGTTGCAAAACCTTTGATCTGGCTATAGTATTGTTGTTGCAGCCGCCGCCATGTTGTGGAGATGCTGTGTGTTTTGTTGCTAAAGCGAAACTACTTTGTTTGGCCTTTCAAATGAGTACACAACTCGAAATCAGTGGTTAAGTTATATTTACAACACTGTTCCAGAACAGTACAACACAAATATTCGAGTGTGAAGCACATTTTACAGAGGACTGTTTCCTGAACCTGGGAGAGTAGCCTACAATGGCGGCTGTGAACACTATAAAGTGGGGCAATTCCAACTTTGTAAGGACAGTCTGGCGCTTCTGACTCACAGCCTGTAAGTACGTTTTCATATTCAAAGAATTTGCTATTGATTGTTCAAACATGAGTTCTGAGCAGTGTAGAGTAATGCTTGTTCATAGTTTTTACGATCACAAATGCAACACAACATATAAAAAGACAGTATGAGTCATTATAATCAGTAATTATGTCCTCACTGTATCCAACAAATGCCTCATTTATAATGGGTTTTATTGTTTTTGTCTTGTCACCCCGGGACACGGCATCACAACATAATAAGGAGCGTAACATTTCTGTCACACGCTTGAGGTATTCGGCCAATCACAACGCACTGGATAGCTGGGTAATCAGAGCACACATTGCTTTTCAGAACAATGAGCTTTGTAAAAATTCACAATACAAATTAAGATATTTTTGATGAAATCCGAGAGCTTTCTGACCCTGCATAGATGGTAACACAAATACCAAGTTCAAGGCCCAGAAAGGTAGTGAGAACTTCATTAAAATTGTCCATGTGACATGCGTCGTGGTACTGTCATGAATGTGCAACGGAGACTGACAGGGAAGAGAAGAGATAGTTGAATAAAATCATTATTGTTGTTTTCTCAAAAATAAAAAAAAGTATTCACGTAGCTTCATAAAATTATAGTTGAGATGTCACATGCACTATTTTAATGATGTCCTTACTACCTTTCTGGGCCTTGAACATGCCAATTGTGTTGCTGCACTTGGATTTCCTGCACTTGGATTTCATCAAAAATATCTTAATTTGTGCTCTGAAAATGAACGAAGGTCTTACAGGTTTGGAAAAACATAAGGGTGAGCAATTAATGACAGAATTTTCATTTTTGGGTAAAATAACACTAACTTCTCTCTATTAAACTTGTATAAAAAGCATTCTTAAAAATATGCTTTCTAATTCAATAACTTCTCAGACATCTTCCCCACACATTCATCTGATCTACCTGCTATTGTCTTTCCCTCCATCTGTGGAATGAACAACCATATTTCACATATCACTTCATCCAAACAAACTTTTATAAAGACATTTTTAAATACTTGAAGATGACGCAACTGGATAAACATCACTAACATACATAAACTCTTTGAATCGTATATGAAGGCACTGCTTTTATTCAAAGCCCATTTTTATACAATGATATGAGCTTAGTAAAAGAGTCGATGTTTCAGTCCATCTACAGAGGTGAGCAGGTTGCCGTTGTTGTGTGTGAGTGAAATAATGATAGATTAATTACAACAGTTAATAGAGGCAGTAATTAAGGAAACAGCAGGACGTGGATGTGTGTGCGTTGATTTATGACCTGTGCCTGAGGGGTTGCTCTCCAGTGACAGCGTGCATGTGTGTGTGTGTTTCTGTGTCTGTGTATCACTATATCAGGTTTATGACTCATACATCAGATTCTATCCTTCCTTTTGTTGGTGTCATAAAACAGCTTATATTGTCAGAGTGAGGTTGATCCATAACTCACTGCTCCCCCTCTGTGGAGATCTGGGTCTGGAGAGACGAGTGTACACTGTTGCTGTTTTTAGTTTAGCGTATGTGTGTGTGTGTGTGTGTTTAGAAGTGTGTGCATCTGAGAGCCAGAAATGAAGTTTTCCTAGAGAAATTTGCATTTATCACTGCATGATAAAAATGTTGCTTGCATGGCTCTTCTACTGAGGATGTGACCTGACAGGTGTGTTTTACTCTAGTTTACTTTAGTTCTAGTTTTGTTATACTCTGTGTGCCAACAAAAGAAAACACATGAAAACAATGGCTGTATAAAGCATCTGGTTTCCAGTCTAATTAATGTGATGAATATTTTTAAATATTGGTTGATTTGCTTGTTTTTGTTGCTTTATAAGCTTCCCTCAGTTCCCAACGTTTATGTATTATGAATAATTTTTTACTCTTGCTTTCTCCCCCTCATTAGCTCAGCAACATCTGTGTGTTTTTAGAACACAAAGGGATCTCTTGAGAAAAACTCTGAGGAGGACACACCAGGCTAATCGGCCCACAGATGCCTTCGTATTTCTGCACATCACAAAGACCACAGCAGGGCTCCAGACAGTGACAAAAATAACAATGTGCAACAAAAATTAAAAATCGGGAGAAGTTTGAATGCAACGGTATGCTGTTTTGTCCGATTTCTCATTATCTGGTAAGCACTCACCAGCGTAGAACAACGAACACAGTGTCTGTATTTCCAACTAAGTCAGTCAAACGCGCTTATGAGTTAGTGGTTTCAATCAGACTCAGTCAGCGAATCATATGAGATTCAGTCTAGAGGCTGTTTAGAGGACAACGTGCATTTGAAAATGCATATTCACAACAGATTTTTGTAATAAATCAATAATAGTGTTTTTTAAGCAAAAAATGTTGCAATTAGTTACAGAGATTCTGTCATTTGTTGGCTAAAACATTTTTATGCACCACAACAGTTTATTTTTTTATTACATAAACCACTTTTTATTAGTGTTAATGTACACCATGAAAGTTTGTGTGCAGATTTTACCTCTCTCTCTCTCTCTCTCTCTCTCAAGTGTCACTTCATTATTGTGGAGGAGTGAGACAAAGTCACAGTGCATGATTGTGTCTGTATTACATTCATTAATGAATGCTCACAAAACATTATTGTCTCTAATTGTGTTTTGTACCACCTTCCTCCTCAGCATGTTCTTGCAGGTATGTCTAAGTGTTAACCGAACTACAAACCAAACCAGACAAAATCTCCAAGCGATCATGACCACAGACAAAGGATCAGACATGGAAATGTTAGCTAAAAATTAGCTTGGCAGATACAATGGGCCAAGCAGTTCTCAGGCAGTCTCTCAATAATAATGTGGTATACTAGCCAGCCACAACAACGTCAAGCAACATCGTGTGTCTTTATTTTAGTTGCATTACATTTTTCCTCTGGTATGCATCAAGTGTATCCTTTGCATCACCCACAATCCTTTTCACATTCCAGTTCACAATTCGGCACTGAGCTTGTTCGTGTTCATTATAAAATAAAATTGTTTTCAGAGATAAAAGCTTTTGGCTAAAGTGGAATATTTCCCCCAGTCTATTGAAAACTAACCTGAAACCCATCCTCTCATTTGTCAGCGGTGATAGAAAAGTATTTTTTTAAGATCAACGTTTTTCAAAACACTACACAAAAGCCCAGTGATGGGAATAACGGTGTTATAAATGAACAGTGTTACTAATGGCATTACTGTTTTCAGTAACAAGTAATCTAACAAATTACCGTTTCCCCCCGTTACAACGTTGTTACCGTTACTGACAATAAAATGTGGCGTTGCTATAATTTTCGCGTTGCGTTCTTCTGAAGTAAATTCTGGCTTATTCCTCTCAGCGCATCTTCTTGCAGAAACGAAAAGTAGCCAAATTAACTTGAAGAATGTGGGTGCTCATGGGTGTGATTACATCAGAGATGAATTTAGACTGGAAAACTGGAGCTCACATTTACATTGTACAGATTACTTTATCAGAGAAGATTTGTTTTTGTGAAGATTCATGTTGTTTTATTTACATGTCTGTAAAGAGAGCTGACAGAGACTGAGATAGCAGAGAATGCACCATGTTTATTTTATTTATTTTACAAAAGCACATTGTTTTATTGTTATTATGACTTTACACAAATAAAAGTAGACCCTTTGCAGTTTCAAGACAGTGAATAGTAACTAAGTCAGTTACTATTTGTGAGAAGTAACTAGTAACTATAACTAATTACTTTTTTAACGTTATGTGCCAAACACTGACTATGCCTGTATTCCAAAAATTACCATGGTGAAAACATTAAATGTTTTTGGATATATACTATAGACAGATGCCATTTAGAAGTCTACATACACCGATCAGATATAACATCATGACCACTGACAGGCGAAGTGAATAACACTGATTATCTCTTCATCACAGCACCTGTTAACGGATGGGATATATTAGGCAGCAAGTGAACATTTTGTCCTCAAAGTTGATGTTCTAGAAGCAGGAAAAATGGGCAAGCATATGGATTTGAGCAAGTTTGACAAGGGCCAAATTGTGATGGCTAAACGACTGGGTCAAAGCATCTCCAAAACTGCAACTCTTGTGGGGTATTCCCAGTCTGCAGTGGTCAGTATCTATCAAAAGTGGTCCAAGGAAGGAACAGCACAGGGTCACGGACAGCCTCATTGATCTACATGAGAACCGCAGGCTGGCCCCTGTGGATCCGAGCTACTGCAGCTTAAATTGCTCAAGAAGTTAATGCTGGTTCTGATGGAAGGGTGTCAGAATACACAGTACATAACAGTTTGTTGCATATGGGTCTGCATAGCCGCAGACCAGTCAGGGTGCCAGTCAGGGACCCCTGTCCACCGCCGAGAGTGCCAGAGATTGCCTGAATGCTGGATGCCCTAACAATGGTAGGCTGCAGAACTCAGCATAGCTTTAGAAAATCTGAGCACAAATGAGATACATTGTCATGAAAAATAAGACATTATTGTATCTTGATAAAATATTTGTTTCTTAATATTCTGCAGCAAAAGGCCATTGTATGTAAGTATCAGCAGTGCATGATACATCATATCTTGAACAACATTAGCAATTACAAATGCATGAATCAAACGCACTCCGAATACAGTCAAGTTCTGACACGATTTTCCATGCAGAATTTTTTAAATTGCTGTATGTAGGCAGAGGCCCATCACAGAGATCAGTGAAATCACTCACAGTAACATTACCTTCTCCTCCATCTTGCCCACACTTTATTATGTGTAGGCTTCTTAATGCAGCACGAAGAGTCAATGAAAAGGCACACACATCTGCTGCCTTCTTTAACACTTTTGATATTAGATATAATGAAACACAATAAGCAGAAAATTGACTCTGCAGCCCACTTTTACTTAACACTGATTCAGCTATTGCAGTGTCCATAATCACTTTTACTAAATGTTGAATATAAGCAGCATTTGTTCTTATCAGCATTTGTACAGACTGTAATGTTTAGTAGTAAAAAACATTCTGAGCTACCATCCAATTCTTCATTTCTGAAATAAAAGACTGTTATTTTTCAGTCTCACAAGGAAGCGCATCAATTTGATGCTTCAGCTATTATGCCAATTCAGAAGATTTCTTGAGTAATGTGTGGGCTAAACACTTCTCAAAGACCATTTGAGAGGAAATGGCTTGTAATTATGCACAAGACAGGCAAAGTATGTGAGATACAGTATGGTGAAAAGTATTCACCCCCATTATATGCTACACTGCATGCTTCTGGATCTTTCATCAAGTGTGTGTGACATTAAAAAGACTTGTGTTTTGAGTAATAAGAACTCTGAAGTCATTCTCACAGGTGTTATTCTCAGGTAAAAGTTTTAATTCCCTACTTGCGTCAACCTTATTGAAAGGACAATTAAAGCCATCTGACTGCACACTGCCACCTTTGATTAGAGCTAGTCATGCTAAATATAGACCTCAGTCACCAATCTGTCTGTCATTCCAATTAACCTTTTTTGCTAATGATTAAGGACAAGGAGAAACAAGCATTATGACTAGCCTAATTGACAATACAAGACTTCAGAAGATGAGCTTCAGATACCAGGCATTTTATGTAGCAACACCAAAGGTGTTTAGTTGCTATCTCTAGAGTCTAATGAATGCCAAGCGGAAATAAAAAGACAGCCTCTGCACCTTTCATATACAAACGACAGTCACATTTCTTTTATCTGTAATGTTGATTAAACTTGGCTTTGCACAAGATGGAAAATCCTCGGAAAAGCCCGCTAGTTGGCAAACATGGGCATATTTAGGTCACCAACTAATCCAAGAGAGGATTTTGTCAGATTTCACAGCTAATCCTGTTGCAATGAAAGGTGCACCTTTATCTGGCTTTGTAGGCAATAATGAATGACATGAATTATATATAACCTTTGGCATGAAATAATATCTCTGGGGCTCCTAATACACCCTGGAAAGCAGCTAAATTTGCCATTTTCAATTTTCACTTGATCACTAATTCTGATAGCAGCTCTGTTATTTCACGTAGGGATTTAATTAGAGCCTTTTCGAATTAAGCTTTAACTATGGTGCGGAAGAAAATGGAGACAATTGTGTCACATTTAAGCACAGTAAGTTTGAGCATTCTCCAAGAATCCAGTCATGCTATAAGTATGTTACAAGCACAGGCCTATGCACAGCTGCTCTAATGGCAAAAAAAATGTAAAACTCACACTTAAATGTGCAAATTACTTTCAAATGTGTTTCTTTTATTTTCAGAGATCTCAGCAGAATTTCCTTGGTATGAATATTATAATGTGAGACGCTTTGGCTAATGACCGGGATGATGCATTTTTCATCAGTGTGATGAAATTCTCAGCCAAATAAAAAAAGTCATTACTCTACAGTCAGAAATAATCTGTATACTTGCATCACATTGTGCTCAATTACATGAACTGCTTTATTACATTTTCAATCTATACAGAAGATAAGCCAGTTATTTCATTCTCTTTCGGTCACTAAACTAAAACATGCTTTTCTGAGCACTCAGTTTTTCTCCTGATAGGGTTCAGACTTCTTGGCCTATGGTCAGAAATGGTTTGTTTACCGTTGTTATTTTTTGTGTAGAAACACAGCCTGCTCATTTTGTATAATTATTAATAGACTGTGTGAATATGTGTGCTCATATGTGCAGAAATGTGTTAGAACAGTTTGACATATGTCATGAAGTCATATAATTTCTCACTGCAGATTGGAAGATCTTGCAAATGGCATATTAAAGCTTTTTGCGTACGTACACACACTCGCGTTCAGAAAATACTGGGTGACAGGCTTTTTTGTGCAAAATAAAAATAATACGAGGTCACCAGAGGCTAATTGTGAGTCTACCTCACTTTCTCTCACCTTCATGTAGACTAAAAGCGGTGTGACGTGTGTTAGGGAGGGAGAAAAGAGAGAAAACAGTGTTTGATAGCATGAAAGCAGTGCTACAGATGGAGCCTAAATAAAGCCCTATTAGTCTAAATTAGTCCATCACACATTTGCACACCAGGGAGGCTGATTTTTGACAGTGCCGGGTTTCTCTCAGTGTCAAGTTGATCCTGACTGTACGTTTATGAGATGATAACCTTTATCTAACCAGGAGGTATGTTAGGGTAAGTTGGCTGGATATGACAGATGGATCAAATGACTGATCGAATTTTACACCGCCATCATTGAGACTATTCTCACCTAATCAATCACTGTCTGGTTTGGGGCCACGTCTGCCCACACCAAGGACAAGCCACAGCGTATTATTAAATCTGTAGAGCGCATTATGAGTTTCACCTGCCTTCTCTCAACAACCTCAGGGCAAGGAAGAGTGCGAGGAGGTCCAAAGCCCACCCGTCCTCCCCCACACCAGCCATCTCCTTTTTTAACCCGTTCCCTCAGGTCAGTCAGAAAAAAGGCGAGCAAAACAGTGAATCATAGATACTCACCTTTCCTTTTGACATTACCCGAAATGCCCTCACATACATGAGGCTAGTATGCTGTTTTTCTGCTAACGCTATGAAAATGTTATTAAACACCAGCCAACTTTGAATTGAATGTACTGGAAGAATGATTGTTCATAAGGTTCAGAAGCTGACCAAAACATTAGCCAAAGTTCTGAGAATGTTCCCTGTTGGCTGGGTTGTGTGCTTGTTTCACCACCATCACAACTAATTCTTGCATGTAAACATGGCTGATATTAAGATTGAGATTACTGTGAAGTGGAATGATGGATGGATGCAGGTCAGAGAGTCCTCCAATCAGTCAGACATCGGAGATGATCAAAGAGATGAAAAAGACCAAAGAGTTTATGGGACATTACAGCACAGGGAAGGTGCATTAGTTTCACCAGTGCTGCAGCACAGCTGCTTCAGCTTTTATGTGGCTTTTCGTTGTACTTTGATCGTATTTAGCGAGTTATTTATTTCTATTACATACCTGTTTTCCAGCTCCATCTAGTGGTGGCCTCTATTCAATTGGATCTGAAGACAGCTATCTGTTAACCTTCCCACACATTTTCATAGCCGGAAATATGCGACCTGTCATTCCATTTTTGCTCTTGGATAGTTTTTTGTTCCAAGCCAATCATCTTAGTCCTAAATGCAACTAATTATCCTAGCAATGCAGGAAAGATATGCAATCGTGACACTGACTGGCTGACAGCACCGCAGTAATGTGCGCAGTCTCAAATCCTTTAATTCCTGACTATGAGTAATACCAAAAACAACAGGCAGGCAAAAAATTCTTAAAGTTCACGTCACAGCTTTAAGCCCTTCAAAACTCTCCACATGTAAAACATCTACTATAATATACTGAAATATGAAATTCAAGATTTATTTGCGTGCAAAAAGAGTATACACAGCTACTTTTTAATTACCTACAAACTGTCTCTTTAATGCATTTATGCTGCTAAAAATATCTATATTTCAAATGGTCATTTACAATGGATTTTCATACATTTGTCATTTTATTATAGGCCTGCTGAATGAATTGCATGATATGTTGATAAATCAAATTAATTGTATAAATATTTACTGAGGAATTTGCAGTGTAATCATGGTGAGAAGATTGCAGTAGATAGTCTGGGGCATGAATAGAGTACTCTCATGCTCGTCCTGTTCTGTTCCACTCCATCTTCTGAAAAAGCTCCTCATTACCCAGCTGTAGTGCAATCCAGTATTCACGGAAATTAGATCACATAGGAAATCTCATACGGAATGAAATGTAACTTGAGAGAAAAGTATGTGTTTGTGCCTGTTTGTGTTCTGTTCTGGAAACTAGAATGCTGAAATATTAATAAATAATAATTGTTTGTGTTTAGGTTGAGTAGAGCATTTAATGCCTTGTTGCATTAATATTTATAAGGAAAATAGCAATGATGAAAACATTACGTTTACAAGTGAAATTCTTTCACTTTCATATTTTCTATGGCTTTTAAAGTCAGACTGTTGATGGAAATTGGAAAATTGAATCAGATGTGATACTTATTGCTAAGAATTTGTAAAACCACTATGCTAAACATGCATATGAAGGATATATGAATACAACTAAACAACATAATTAACATTTAATGCAAGTTGTGTCAGGCTGTAGCATATTACATGCCTATAATATAATGTAGGCAAATAAGTTGCATTTAAAAAGCAGTTTTATTCTGCTTGCTACTTTTTGTGTCTTCTCTCATTGTAAATATGAAGTATATGTACAGTATCTTTGCTTAGCCTATCCACCTTTTTCTTTAAACGTGGAAGTAAGCCTATGGGTGAGACTTCCGGTTCATTAGCCGCCATAGGGAAATAACGAGAAGAATAACAACGCGCAATAAACTACAAACCAGTGTAGTCATAATTAAGATAATACATTAAAATAATATGGTAAGACACACCAATTGGCAATATTATGCAGCAAACAAGCTGTTTTGTACAGCTAAAAATAGCTGGATGCAGATTAAACCGGAAGCCAGACCCATAAAATGAACAAATGGCCGTGCCCGCTCGTACGGGAGGAAAAAGTTTGACATATGACAATATTCGCTCATTGTACAAAGAGTTGCACACTTAACTTTACAATAACAATAACTGCTTCCATCTTCATTGTTGTTCAATGTGTTCGTTGTCCTTTTGACTGAGTTATAATGTTCACTATCAAAGATACCTGTTGAAAAAAACAGCATGCTGGTAGGTAGGTTTTGATGCTGGTTTAAGATGGTCCTTTGCTGGTTTATGCTGGTCCTTGACCAGCTAAGGACCAGCTTAAACCAGCATCAAAACCTACTTTACCAGGATCCCAGCATCAAAACATACCTACCAGGTTTTTTCAGCAGGGATGTCACTGTCAGAGTTGTTTGTGTGCTGAGTGTTAAATACTAGGTATTCTTTGCACCAAGTACAGCAACAAATAGCACCTTGTTTACACTAAGTAGGTGCAAATAGGGATAGATAATATTAACACCAAGTGTAAATTGAAGTAAAGTGCTAAAGGTTGTACTAAAGGTCGAATGTCTGAGTGATAATGGACGAAAGTAATGGAAACAGCCTTTGCCAACAAGCTTTGCAGTTTGCACTGTGTAAATAGACATTTTGTTTTTATTGGTGAGATCTATATTTGTAATGATTACTTTTTAACATAAAGTCCAGGCAGACTGCTCAGGTATAATGACACCTGATGTGTTAAACACTAAGGTTGTAGTTGATTTGTAGATCAATGAGGATTCAAAAAGGCCATTATACTGTGAAATGCCCTTTTATTCAGCTTCTCTGGTCTTGCTTCTGCTGTTTGGGAGGTTTAAATGAAAGTGAACCGAGAGGACATGCTCAATCAGTGGCCACATAAATCACACTTAACCTACATGTGCTGTGTTCACATACCAGCCCTCTCATACTCTCCATTAAGGCTCAGTTAGCACAGTCCATCAGATTTGCCATCATTGTGCTTTTCACTTAAACTTGTGCTAAACAGCTCAGAGAATATAGCAAAAGATCCATCAGTGTAACATTATACATATGGTCTATCATCACATTTTATGCAGGAGGAACAAATATTAAGTACACTTATAGTAATGGTAAATGGATAGTTCACCCAAAAATGAAAATTCTGTCATTAATTACTCATGTCGTTCCAAACCCGTAAGATCTTCATTCATCTTCAGAACACAAATTAAGATATTTTTGATGAAATCCAAGAGCTTTCTGACCCTGCATAGAGAGCAATGCCACAGACATGTTCAAGGCCCAGGAAAGTTTACATCGTTAAAATAGGATGCAGGATGAAAATGTCCACATTTTTCTTATTTTGTTGAAATATTTTATTTTTCCATTTAGTACTGCCCTTCAGAATCAAATGAAGATGCTTGCATGTTTCCCGGAAGACAAATTAAGTACAATTTACCTTGATCTTCAAATTCAAAAAGTTTGTTTTGTTAAAATGATTCACATTTTCACAGATTCTGCAAGGGGTTCCCAAACCACTGTATACATGTCAAAGCACTTACAGGTGAATTTAATGGCTAACCTTGACTCATCTTATTGTTCTTTAATACTTAGAAATGTATTTACACAGTAAATAATAAGCGAGCAGGGGAGGTGGTTCGTGTCATGCAGCCGGATGTTGAAACAATAAGCATTCGCGCCTTCTCCTACTGTGTCCACAGTGCATTCTGGGTAACTCCCACAATGCGTCTATGAGAGGGCAGCTGCTTCAAGTAGTTTGGAGCAAGCAGATGCTCGCGATTGTCTCTGACAGTAATGCTCGGGTGGAAAAGGTAAAGCATCCGCTTAGAGAGTGAACAGCAGTGTGCTGAACTTTTGTTCGAATACACATTGTACGCCTCCACATATTTACTCCCTACTGTTCGCTTGACTCACGCAGGGAGACATCTATGCATTGCAAACATGTAAAACAAAAACTTCCCTTTTCTCTGTAGTTGATCACTTTACAAGGACCTGATGGTCTTCTCAGAGTGATACCACACATGCTGTTACATTACCATATTTGCAGTCTACATCATTCTTCATTGTGCTAATGGAGTTTGACTGTGATACACAGAAAGTATAAGGTCTGGACCCACATCAAAAGAATTGGATTTATTCTCATTTATTCTAAATTTAGATTTGCATTTTATCCAACTGTTATTTCCAGTTCTTTCTTTGGCTTAGCAACGTATATATGTACTTTAAATCTGAATGTATAATCCACTTTCACACGTGGAAGCTGTTAAATTACAGTACAACTGTCACATTACCTTTCCCAGTAAATGATACAAAGTGACAGTGTCTCTCTTCTGTTCACACATGCAAATGCTTTTCCTTTTTCTCAAATACAGAGAAGCATTTTCTTTTTTAATGTCTGTCTAATTTGTCGTTTCCTTCCACAATGTAGAAAATCACGATTTTCAGCTCACGCGTCACAGGCTTACAACTACTAAATGGCATCAGTAATTGCATCAGCTCTTCAGAACTTGATTGGCTCAATCTCTTTAACAGTAGACCTCTTACGTCAAAGCATCCCAATCATACGTGCTTAAAATGTAAATCTTTAATTACACATACTGAACGTTACTGAAGGACCTAACGATCGCCAAATGCAAACTGTTTTGCTTCTAGAGAGCAACCATACATTTGTGTTTTTTTACTTCTTTTCTTTTATATTAATTTATTCTTCATTCAATAATTTATGATTGTTTATCATATAATCATTTTATTATTCCATTTAATCATTTACCTCCGGTTTCACAGACAAGGCTTAAGCCTAGTCCCAGACTAAAATGTAAGTCTGAGCTGTTTCAACTGAAATAAACTTGTACTGATTGATCTTCAAATACGTCAATGCCCTTGTTTTGTCTCAAGATGCACACCAGTAATTTTTTTAAGGCATGTTTATAAAATTTACTTTATAATCCTAATTGAACTATGACCTAGTCCTGGTTTAAGCGAAGCCCTGTGTCACGTAACATGTGAGGAAGGGGCGAACGAAGACGAAGGTCAAAGATAAAGTCTTTATTATGATCCACAACAGGCGGGTAGAAACATTCACGTACATATTGACGAGACCAGGCAACAAACACTACGATGAACTTAATTAAGACACAGGTGTTACAAGGTTAACTAATGATGATTAAACGAGGACAGGAAACAGGAACAACCAAATATGGGCAAGAGAGGGAGAAAACGACACAAACAGTCCAATGGGGTGTGACACCCTGTCTGTGAAACCGGGCCATGATCATTTATAATAATCATTTTAGGCGTTTATGTACTCATTTAATTGCTTCATTGATTAGTCTTTTTACATTATTTTTCCATTGTTGTTTAGTCTTATGACTGTGTGTTTCAAGGGCTGTTTGTCTTTATGAATAAGAAACAAGAGGGAATGTTTATGGAAATTCAAGTTTTATGGGTTGTCATGAAGCAGTCTGGTATACTTGAATTTGTGTTTCATCAGTCTGAGCATTGAAACATACGCAACTAAAGATTATTCAAAAAACTTTAGACTTTAGACAAAACAGATATTATCTGACAGGATCTGGCATCTGGGGCCGGATCTGATCATTTATGGCTTGGAGGCATGATCTAACAAGACGGAGCAATACAATAAATGTTACAATAAATGTTACTTCTAAAACTGTTGGAGCTAACACTGCTTTGAGGCCTGACCTATAAACAGAAAAATGTGATAACATTTAATGAAATAGTTTAGCAAGAAAGAAAGAAAGGAAGAAAGAAAGATGTATGACCTTGTTTTTTTAATAGAAGCCTAAGTTTAATTGTAGCTTTTTTAACTGCTTTTCCTTTAAATTTTAAGTTTACACCTTGCAATTCTGTTATTTATTTATTTATTTCTTTATTATTTTACATCTCATAATTCAGTTTTTGTTTTTTCAGCACAAAAAAAGTAATTGTGAAATGTTAATTGTTAAATGAAAGTGAACCGAGAGGACATGCTCAATCAGTGGCCACATAAATCACACTTAACCTACATGTGCTGTGTTCACATACCAGCCCTCTCATACTCTCCATTAAGGCTCAGTTAGCACAGTCCATCAGATTTGCCATCATTGTGCTTTTCACTTAAACTTGTGCTAAACAGCTCAGAGAATATAGCAAAAGATCCATCAGTGTAACATTATACATATGGTCTATCATCACATTTTATGCAGGAGGAACAAATATTAAGTACACTTATAGTAATGGTAAATGGATAGTTCACCCAAAAATGAAAATTCTGTCATTAATTGCTCACCCTCATGTCGTTCCAAACCCGTAAGATCTTCATTCATCTTCAGAACACAAGTTAAGATATTTTTGATGAAATCCAAGAGCTTTCTGACCCTGCATAGACAGCAATGCCACAGACATGTTCAAGGCCCAGGAAAGTTTACATCGTTAAAATAGAATGCAGGATGAAAATGTCCACATTTCTCTTATTTTGTTGAAGTATTTTTTTTTTTCCATTTAGTACTGCCCTTCAGAATCAAATGAAGATGCTTGCATGTTTCCCGGAAGACAAATTAAGTACAATTTACCTTGATCTTCAAATTCAAAAAGTTTGTTTCAGATTCTGCGAGGGGTTCCCAAACTTTTGCATACCACTGTATACATGTCAAATAACTTACAGGTGAATTTAATGGCTAACCTTGACTCATCTTATTGTTCTTTAATACTTAGAAATGTATTTAAGCTCTACACAGTAAATAATAAGCGAGCAGGGGAGGTGGTTCGTGTCATGCAGCCGGATGTTGAAACAATAAGCATTCGCGCCTTCTCCTACTGTGTCCACAGTGCATTCTGGGTAACTCCCACAATGCGTCCATGAGAGGGCAGCTGCTTCAAGTAGTTTGGAAAAATAGTTTTTTCAGCACAAAAAAAAAAAAAAAAAGTAATTATGACTTTTTATTTCACAACTGTTACACTCTAAAAAATGCTGGGTTAAAAACAACCCAGCGCTGGGTAAAATATGGACAAATTCAGGCATTGGGTTAAATGTTTAACCCAGCCTTCTAGTTTTATTTAACTCAACTGTTGCTTAAAAATGACTGTATTCCTAGCACAAAATGAACCCCAAATAGTTTGGAAATTAACATTTATTAATATGTTCAATAAAGTAACTTTTAATAATAATTTGAATATATAATAATTAAACAATTAACATTTTTAGGTAGCTTATTTTGATTATTGCTGATGCCTCTAGTAACTATCTGTCTGATTTTTAATTTACAACCTATTTCGCTTAATTTTAAGCCCAGCCATATAGTAATTTTTAAACAATAGTTGAGTTAAATAAAACTACTCAGAAGGTCAGGTCAAAACAACCCAATTGCTGGGTTTTTCGATATTTCACCCAGTGCTGGGTTATATTTAACCCAGCTTTTTTTAGAATGTACTGGTATATCTTGCAATTGCGAATTAACATCTCGCAATTCTGAGTTTATATCTTGCAATTCTGCGAAAGAAGTCTAAATGGTGAGATATGAGAAATGTAAGATAAAACGTTCCAATTACTTTTTTTATTTTTTACTCCATAGTGTAAACTTACATATTCATTCTTTGGAGAACACCAAAAGAAGATATGTAAATGGTCTCGGTGTTTTTGTCTACAATAAATGTAGTTTTAGACCCCACTGATTTCACCGTATGGACAGAAAAGCAGTTCAAACTTCAAAAACTTCACTGTGTGTGTTTGTGTGGTCCACAGATGAAAGAAAGTCATACAGATTTTTTATAACATGAGTAAATGACAATTCCGATGATTCATTTGCGGGTGAACTATCCCTTTAAGGAAAAGGCTGTGTGTGCAAAAGCATATTGTCTGTCAAGGTTTAAGATCTACCAGCTCCAAAACTCGCCTGTGGTGCTACCTGTTATAGCTGTTTGTACTTTGTTTGGACATGAGAATGTCTCAAAGGGAATTATTTATTACCTTCTCCACTGTTTTTTTGGATTATTTTGTTGTTTTTGTCTTTCATTTAGAGCCCAGAGGCTAACCTCTGCCTCAGTGTAATGGAATTTGTCCCTGAGGCGTTTTAACCCCACAAAAAGATTGTTCTGGAAGTCCATCAGGGGAGAAACACACTGGAGACATACAGCTCCATTGCCCCCATTTTGCCCATCAGTAGAGCAAAGACACCCTCCCGAGAGAAAGAGTGGGAAATGAAGGCTTTGATGTAGAAGGTGTATTTGTGTCTGAGAGAGTGTGAGGGTTTGTTTCAATAGAGAACTAAAAAGAGGAGTGCACATATGTGATGCCATTTAGGAAATAATATGCACTCATTTTGTGAACACGTCCCGGTCCGCTGGTAGACTAAACGGTTTATGGCGAATACATTGGTGTGCAACCATACATTTAAAATTACATACACACAAGCATTTGATTTAAACACATGGATATTTCACACATGTATTGCCTATAAGAATATGAATATCACACCCGTAGGTGTCATATAAAAAAATTATTTTCCTAATGCTTTTACATTTGTCTAAAAAAAAAAGCCAAACTACACTCCCTTCCTATATCTAGTTGAGCTCATCACCTCTCTCTGGATGATTATATGCGTGTGTGTGTGTGTGTGTGTGTGTGTGTCGAAGATTTTAGTACTGGATAAATATTTAACACGATAGGGAAAGGAGGTAAAGCGAGTGAGAATGTGCGAGAGAGACAGAGAGCAATGAAATCGGAGGACAGAGGGGTGTTGGGCTGCAGAGTCTCAGAGGAGAAAGGAAACCTGCGATACAGAGCAGTGAGCACACACTCGTTTGATCTCCTTCTCTCCTTTTATTTCCCTGTCTTCTCTTTGTTTCATTCTGTTTGTCTTTTTTCAGAAGTGAGAGAGGAAACTCAAAGCAAGACTGAAGAAAACGAGCGGGGGAACGTTCTCGATATTAGACGGGTAGATGGAACTGCACACAAATATTAGCATGAGCAAACAGACAATCTCAGACATGCTTTGAGACCAGGCACTAGACGTGGAGTGCTAACAATGTCTAAACATACATTCGTTCAGTCTATGAAACACTTCAGTGCTAATACCGTGTGGGGACTTTTCAGTGTTTAAAGTTCTTTCTCAAAATTTATTTGGAGAAGCAACTTTAAAGGAGTTTTGATCATGTCAGTTGCCTTATGAAAGCTGTTTTGCTCATATGACTGAATCAAACATGCCACTAGGTGTCAGTATAACTCCCCTATTTATAAAACTTCTAAATGAAGTAATTTGTCCAAACACAGAGGCGCAACAACCAGGGTTGCCAAGTCTGTTTTTTTTTTCCACAAAATTGGGCTACTTTTGGACTTTTGCCACTGGTTGATCAATTCCCTGTGGGTTAAAGGTTTGAAATATTGCATAAATTACATTTAATTAATGAAATGCTTGTATTGAAACATTTTGCATTCTACATATGATAAAACTGATCTACACTCTAAAAATGCTGGGTTAAAAACAACCCAACTTGGGTTATTTGGCAACCCAGTGCTGGGTAAATTTTGGAAAGAACTTGTATACATAAAATGTATACAAACCTTTTGTCATGGTGTCGTGTGCTGGGAATGATCAGGTTGAGCGAGGAGGTCCAAAACATAGAGTTTTATTTATAATATCCACAGGGAAACAGAAACGGACAGGAAACAGCAGGGAACCAGCAACCACAATGTAAACTGACGGAGTAACAATCCAAACTGACGGGTATGACATAACAGAATGACAATGTATAATCACCGACAAACAAACTTGAGAACCAACCAAACTTAAATACAAGGACTAATCAGGGGGAGACGGGTGTAGACGATCAGACGATGACGTAACAAATTGAAAACGGAAACGGAAAGACCAAATAAGGGCATACAGGGAAACACACACACACAAAAACAGTCCAAAAGGTCTGACACCTTTATTTCACTGAAGAAATGCACCAAATTGGCAGCACCGAGAAGCAGTCTCTCCTGTAGTGGACGCAAAAAGCCTGTTTTCTGACTGACTGTAGCTCAGCAGCTGGTTTTTTCGTCAGAGACAGGTTCAACCCAGCGGTTGGGTAGAAAAAAATAACCCAGCATTAAAAATGACCCAGCAACTTAGTTACAGAAAAACTACCCAGCACCTGGGTAAAAATATTAAAAATAACCCAATAAAATGACCCAACCCAGCATTTAGGTTAAAAAAAAATACGCCAGCATTTATTAGAGTGTACATGTCAAGTTTTGTGAAGGAGGGCCACTGGTGGGAGGCCTTTGAGCTGTGCTTATGATCAACAGTGACTTTAAAAAATGCATTTTAGGTGTGGAAATGATGTTTTGAAATTTGGGATATAGTAACTGCCCCACTTTGTGCTGTTTTTGACTGACCATTGGGCTAGTTTTTTGTCACACAGACCTGGCAACCCTGACAACAACCAACACAAAATGTATATCTGTTTCCAAAAACACACTATTCTCTTTCCAAATTTGGAAAAATAGCTTGCATTTTCAAATGTACATTAAAAAAAATTCTTTAAAAAAAAAAAAAAAAAGAAAGAAAAATGCTGGGTTAAAAACAACCCAACTTGGGTCATATGGCAACCCAGTGCTGGGTAAATATTGGACAGAACACATGCTGGGTTATTTTGATCCAGCCGGTTGGGTTAAATGTTTTTACCAAACATGCTTAGTTGTTTTATTTAAGTCAACTATTGTTTAAAATTACTATATCATTGGCATCAAATTAAATACTAGAGGCAACAGCAATAATCAAAATATGAACATTTATTAATAAGCAAGAACAACCATGGTCGAAAATATAAGACAATTTGAATTTATTTGGGTGAATACAGCATAATTAACAATATTACACACATTTAAACTAATTTAACAAGCATTAAAGAAATAAAAACTGTAACATTTAAAAGAAGCATGTTAATTTAAGTGTATTGAATTATTCTCTGTAATCCCTTTTCACCAAAATAATGCTAATTCTTGTGCTGTGTGTCACTGAAAGCTGAGCTGGTGATGAGCTGCTGTTCGCCGGGGGAACTGCGAACCTCAGACCACCGTCTCACATTTCACTCATAGCTGCAAGATGCCGTGACTGACTCCATGACCTGCCCATAAACATACAGTACAGAGATTAGAGAACATATTTTAACACCAAATTAATTTAAATTCAGTATTATAATGAATAAAATTAGTTTATGTTATGCAAGGCAAAAGGCGTTTCCATCATGAGAAACGACTGCTGCTGATGCTTTTAGCTGACTGACATCTCATCCTTGTATACAAATTTTTATTTCGTTAAAGAAGCGCATTATATTGGCTCTGAGAACCGCTCTCTCCTGTAAAAAAGCCCATACTCTTTTTCTTCGCAATTTTTTTCCATATGCAAAAAGCCCATACTCTGACTGTAACTCAGCAGCTGGGTTGTTTCATCTGAGACAGGTTGGGTAGAAAAAAATAACCCAGCATTAAAAATTACTCAGCAATTTACAGAAAAATTACCCAGCACCTGGGTAAAAATATTAAAAAATAACCCAATAAAATGACTCAACATGCTGCAGCGTTTGGGTTAAAAAAATAACCCAGCATTTATTAGAGTGCAGACAAACTACCCAGCACCTGGGTAAAAATATTAAAAGCAACGCAATAAAATGACACAACATGGCTGAACGTCTAAGGTTACGTATGTAACCCTGGTTCCCCGAAGGGAACGAGATGCCGCGTCGAAACGCTTTGGGAACGCCTTCAGCGTGACTGCGCTCTGAATCACGTGTGCAATCAAACCAATGGAAGAACGAAACGTCACAGGCGGGTGACGTCACTGACCAGGAAGCATAAAAGCACGTGCGCCAGAACGAGCGTCAGCTTCCAGGAGAGAAGCAGCGCTCGCAGGGACGCAGGAGGATGGCTACGAGACGCGGCGTCTCGTTCCCTTCGGGGAACCAGGGTTACATACGTAACCTTAGACGTTCCTCTTCAGGAACTCGAGCCGCGTCGAAACGCTTTGGGAACGAGATGCCCACGCCGCCAGACCCCTAGTCCCTGCCTAGGATGTGCTAGGACAAAGGACAGAGGTACCAGGCGAGACCCGCAGGTCCAATTCATAAAACCTAACAAAGGTCAAAGGTGAGGACCATCCCGCAGCGTTGCAAATATCTTGCATGGGAACCCCAGCAAGAAAAGCTTTGGAGGCAGCCATGCTCCGGGTAGAATGGGCTCTGACCCCTAAAGGAGGAGGGAGGTCAGAAGCCTCATAAGCAGAAAGGATAGCGTCCACTACCCAGCGACTTAAAGTTTGCTTAGAAGCAGGGAGGCCCCTTTTTGGGGGGCCATAACAGACAAATAACTGGTCTGACTTTCTCCACCTGGCAGCCCTGTGGACGTATGCATCCAGCGCTCGCACTGGACACATACAATTAAGCTTCTGCTGGTCAGCATCCCGAAAGGGGGGAGGACAAAAGGCCTGGAGTA
The DNA here is from genome assembly GCA_012976165.1 of Labeo catla. Lineage (NCBI taxonomy): Eukaryota > Metazoa > Chordata > Actinopteri > Cypriniformes > Cyprinidae > Labeo > Labeo catla. The sequence goes on along the minus strand of VONZ01000186.1, from coordinate 16,679 downwards.
CGACAGGCCGTGGTGTCGAGGTGGGGACCTTAGGGACATAACCCGCTTTTGGAAACAGGAAAGCTTTAGAAAGGCCTGGCGCGAAGTCCAGGAAAGAAGGGGCCACAGAGAGGGCCTGAAGATCCCCAATTCTCTTAAGGGAGGAAAGAGCTAAGAGAAGGACAGTTTTTAAAGTAAGGAATCTGTCCGAGATTTCCTCAACAGGCTCGAAGGGAGGCCTGCAGAGAGCCTCTAACACCACAGACAGGTCCCAAGAGGGGACACGAGGTCGTACAGGAGGCCTGAGCCTCAAAGCACCGCGGAGGAAACGTGTAACGAGAGGGTCCTTTCCCACGGAAAGACCACCAAGAGGGGCGTGGTAGGCCGCAATGGCCGCCACGTAGACCTTCAAGGTGGAGTGGGATAACCCTGCAGACAACCGGCTTTGCAGGAACTCCAGCACTGAGCCAACTGGGCAGTTAACTGGGTCTTGCTGGCGGTGTCCGCACCAAGAAGTGAAAAGTTTCCACTTCAAGGCGTACAGTTTCCTCGTGGAGGGAGCTCTAGATTGGAGGATGGTCTCAACAACCTCAGTTGAGAGACCGGAAGCTAAGAGGTGCGCCCCCTCAGAGGCCACACCCAAAGCTTCCACAGCTCCGGCCGGGGGTGAAGAATGGTACCCCCTGCCTGTGAGAGGAGATCTCCCCTGACGGGAATCTCCCAGGGAGAGCCGTCGAGGAGAGAAATCAGGTCCGAGAACCATACTCGGCCCGGCCAGTACGGGGCTACTAGAAGAAGGGACACCCCGTCCCGGCGCACTCTCTCTAGAACTCCCGGGAGCAGAGCGATCGGGGGAAAGGCGTACAGACGTAGCCTCGGCCACGTCTGCACCATGGCATCCAGCCCCAGGGGAGCTGGATGAACTAGAGAGTACCAGAGGGGACATTGCGTGTTCTCCCTCGTGGCAAACAGGTCCACCTGGGCTGGACCAAACACTCTCCAGATCTGCTTCACCACCTCGGGGTGAAGCATCCATTCCCCGGGCCTCGGCCCCTGTCTCGACAGGATGTCTGCTTCCAAGTTGAGATGCCCAGGAACATAAGCTGCTCTCAGCGAGAGGAGTTTGTCCTGGGACCACACAAGGATCTGGTGCGCCAGCTTGTACAAGGGGCGCGAACGCAGACCTCCCTGGTGGTTGATGTAAGAGACCACCGAGGTGTTGTCGGTGCAGACCAACACATGGCGGTCTCTTAGGTCCGGGAGAAAGTGTTTCAGAGCCCGAAACATGGCCAGCATCTCCAGGCAATTTATGTGCCACGTGAGTTGGCGACCGCTCCACAGACCGCGGGCAGGGTGGCCACTCATGACCGCTCCCCAACCGGTGAGGGACGCATCCGTCGCTAGCGTTACGCGGCGACAAGGAGCTCCCAACACCGGGCCCTGAGACAAGAACCAAGGCTTCCTCCACATGTCCAGGGCACGTAGGCAACGCCGCGTGACCCTGATCATGCGAAGTGGGTTTCCCCTCGGGGAAAACTCCTTGGTCTTGAGCCACCACTGTAGGGGTCTCATGTACAGCAGGCCAAAAGGTATCACGTTGGACGCTGCTGCCATCAGACCCAGCAGTTGCTGGAACTGCTTGACAGTGAGTGACAGGCCTTCCTTCACTCTCTTGACTGCAGTGAGGATCGACTCGATCCGAGCAGGAGACAGACGTGCCTGCATCGTGGTCGAATCCCACACCACGCCCAGATAAGTGGTCCTCTGTAATGGAGAAAGCACACTTTTCTTGGCGTTCAGTCTTAACCCCAGCGCTTTCATGTGAGCGAGAACGACATCTCGATGCCGAACTGCCTCCATCTCCGACTGAGCTAGGATCAGCCAGTCGTCGATGTAATTGAGTATGCGGATGCCCTGGAGTCGCAGAGGAGCCAGAGCTGCATCCACACACTTCGTAAAAGTGCGGGGGGAGAGTGCTAGGCCGAACGGAAGAACCCGATATTGGTAAGCTTCGCCCCTGAAAGCAAACCTCAGGAACTTCCTGTGATGAGGAAGGATGGAGACGTGGAAATATGCGTCTTTTAGATCTATCGTGACAAACCAGTCCTCGGACCTGATCTGAGACACGACTTGCTTGATGGTGAGCATCTTGAACTTCAGTCTCTTGACTGAGCGGTTCAGCAGACGCAGATCTAAAATGGGACGCAGGCCCCCATCCTTCTTCGGAACAATGAAGTACTGGCTGTAGAACCCGGACTCTCTTTCGTGAGGAGGGACCACCTCGATGGCCTCCTTCCTCAGGAGAGTAGCTACTTCCTGTTCCATTACCAGACCCTGCTCGGGGCCCACCAGAGTGGGAGAGACCCCGTTGAACGGCGGAGGTGGTGCGCCGAACTGAATGCGATAACCTCGCTCTACAGTATGCAGGACCCAAGCAGACACATTGGGCAGTAGTTTCCACGCTGCCAAATGATCTACTAAGGGAACCAGCCTCTCGAGGCTGGCCTCTGGTGTTAGGGGGGCCGCTGGAACGGTGTCCTGAAACGGTTGCCCGGCAGGAAGCACCTGAACCAGCGGTCCCAGAGACCCCCGCGGGGGTGGCGAGCTCCCCAGCCCCGCTACGTTGCCGGGCGGGAAAAACTGGGGTGGATGCTCGCTGGAGACCGCTGCGCCCTGAAACACTGGCAGGGTAGGCAGGGCGATCTCCCGGGGGCACGGGGGGGACCCGGACACCGAATACTGCGGTGCTACCCGTTTCCCCCCAGATGGGGCTGCCCCCGGCGGTCCCGACCCGTCAGGACCGCTTGGTCGAGGACCTCTTCGACTGAAGCACGACCCTCAGATCGGGCTTAGCCTGGGAGGTCCTCGACCTAGAGCGTTTGACCACTCGCTCTCGATGGGGAGGAGTGCGAGTGGCCACGCTCTGTTTCTGAGCTTCCCGGTACGAGGAGCTGGTAGACGGCTGGGGCTGCTCCGTCGCAGCAGCCCCGCGAGCCGGATGACGGCGAGGGAGGAACCGCTGGAACGCCGCCGCTTGCTTACGCGCCTCCTGGTATCTGTCGACGACGGCATTGACGGCGTCGCCGAACAGACCAGCAGGCGAAAGCGGGGCGTCCAGAAGGAAGACCCTGTCCTTCTCTTTCATGTCGGACAGGGTCAACCAGAGATGTCTCTCCGCGGCCACAAGGGCTGCCATAGACCGCCCAATGGCACGGGCGGTCTCCTTAGTGGCGCGGAGAGACAAATCAGCGGTCCTCCTGAGCTCAGAGATATCGCTATCTTTGATCTCCTCACCCTCATCCAGCTCTTTGAGCAGGTCAGCCTGGTACGCCTGTAACACCGACATGGTGTGCAGACACGCACCAGCCTGACCCGCAGCCGTGTACCCCTTGCCCACCAGCGCTGAGGTGACTCGCAGCGGCTTGGAGGGCAAGACCGGAGCCTTCAGAGACGATGCAGACTCGGGGGACAGATAGCTCGCGAGCGTCTGTTCCACCCGAGGCATCGCTCTGTACCCTCGCTCATCCAACCCCGCCACATAACCGTAATTATAGGAAGCGGGGATGAACAAGCGGGACGAGAAGGGTGCCTTCCATGATCTCGACACCTCAGTGTGGAGATCAGGAAAGAACGGAAGGCTCCGGCGTGCTGGAGGTGGTCGAGACCGCAGAAATCTCTCGTCCAACTTACTCTTCTGCGGTTCGACTAATGGCTCGGCGGGCCAATCGATGCTGAGCTTGGCCACCGCCCGAGTCACCACCTCCAGTAGCTCCTCGTACTGGGGAAACTGAGGTGCTGCAGCCTCATCCACACTCACCACATCAACCTCCTCGGAGGAAGATATGGCGAGCGTGGAGGCCGACCCCCGGGGGGAAGAAACCGCAGCGCGGGCTTCCGATCCCGAAGGCCGGGCAGCGGATCTGGTGGGTGAGGCAGAAGATAGGGGGTCACCCGTCTCCATACCCTCCACCAGATCCAGTTGCGAACCCCACGAGTGCAGCCGCCGCTCCGCCTCGGCGGAAGCGGGACCGGACCCGCGGGGAACGCTGATGAAGGACCCCTCCGCGGAGAAGAGGTCCTTCCGGGAGCGGAGCAGACGCATAGGCAATGCGTCACAATGCGGGCAATCGGCCCACTCGAGGGCCGATGCCGCATGCTCCGCTCCCAAGCAAGCCACGCATAGAGCGTGTGTATCCCCGCTCGAGATGTAACGAGAGCAGGGAGGAACACACGCTCTAAAACCTGGCTTGCTGATGTTCTTTGACTTTCTCTCACTCTTTGACATACTGTCTCGAAATAAAAGTGGTGCTAACTTGCGACCAAAAAAGAGACAGCACAGACAAACACAGAGCGCTGCTGAAAGACAGAAGCTGACGCTCGTTCTGGCGCACGTGCTTTTATGCTTCCTGGTCAGTGACGTCACCCGCCTGTGACGTTTCGTTCTTCCATTGGTTTGATTGCACACGTGATTCAGAGCGCGGTCACGCTGAAGGCGTTCCCAAAGCGTTTCGACGCGGCTCGAGTTCCTGAAGGGGAACCCAGTATTTGGGTTAAAAAAAAAAACAGCAATTTTTAGAGTAAAGTGACTCAAACTCAAAACTCTTGTGGAAATGGAGCTTCTATGGAGTAGCATTTGTGGTGAGCCAAGCCATGTGTAAAATAAATGTTGCTGTTTGAAAACGCAGCATTTTCCAGTTTGTTTAGTAATTGTTTAAGTCCATTTTGCAATTTATGTGGGTCGGAAAATTTAGATATCCATATAAATAAGGCATAGCCACATGCCTGCAAAAATGACTTGATCCAGCCTTTATATTCATTGATTCACGTCTCTATTTTTAACTGAAACGATTTGTTCTTGTCACACACCATTCTCTTATTTGGTCATGTGAAACAAAGAAAGCTGGAGCTTCTCCACTGAATTTTCCATTTCATATTTTGTATGAAGATGACATTTGCGTGGTGGAAGGTTACAATGACAGACCCCCCAATCTTTATGGTTTGCCATGTAGACCCTCGATTGATAACAGAATCTGGTTGCATTCCAGTTAAATGAATATCCAAACTCATTTTCACACTAAATTTAATTAAGACATCTTTACGTGTTCGCTGAATTTCCAGAATACCTGTGTTGTTCTCTGCATGTGACTACTGTAAGTGCATTCATGAAACATCTCTGGAAGCTGTGCAAGACTTCACTCTCTCATCATTTATGTTCTCAAATCCAATTTTCTATGGTCCTTTGCACTCCCCCTTTTTTTTTAATCAAACTCCTCTTCAGGAGTGTGGTTACCTGGGCTTGTCATTATTCCATTAACCATTAACCGCTCTCTTGTTATCAGCTTCCACTGCCATGCTAGTCTCCCTCATTAACATTGATTTCCTTCCCAAACACGGAAGGAGTGAGGTCCGGCTCACAGCACCGCTCATCCATCTTTTTCTCACAAACACACACTCATTTGTCATTTATCTCCTGCTCTTTTTCTGCCTGTGTGTCTCTTAGGCAAATATATGCCTTGACGCAAACCTGAGCATAATTTACCTTGAATTTTTTATACTCGCATACAGCGTTGGATTCAAATGAATGTAAACACACGCGCACACACAGCTTTCTTTAATCACCCGTCTCATTTTCGCCCCTGTTCATGTTGAGACCCATACGCTCTGCACATACTAATAATGTCTCTTTGTTCATTTCAACCCTTGCACAATTCTTCTGGCTTCCTCATTTTTGGATTCGCCCCTTCTGTTGTTTTCTTCTCCCTCTGTATTCGTTCATTCATTTATTCCTCTTTCTGCTCTAGCTCTCTCTCTCTCTTTCTTCCCTCTCTCTGTACTGATGTAAAGGTTATCAGTTCCTGGCAAAGCCTCTCTGCATTATAAATGAACAGCTGAAAACCCACTCCAGGGACAATTAAACCTGAGGCTGTTTAGCATGCAGAAAGAAAAAGAGGGAGGGATTGACGAGGCCGACGCTGGGCGAAGAAAAGAAGGCTGGCACTTGAGCAGAGGATTTAGTTTGTTTGTTAGCCCTGAGTCTGCTTTGAGCAGACACCTACGTTCCCCTGAACTCACCGTCCATGTGAATCATGCCGACTTTCAGCATGTTTACTGGAGTATTTGTGCACGGCAATTTGCAACAGTGCCAAAAGTAATAATTGCATCAGTGTTGATTATATCCCTGCTACGTCTCCATCACACCATCCTTCTCTCTGTTCAAGCACCTTCATTTTCTTTCTATGTTCTTCTATAAGCACTTTTCCTACTCTGTCCACAGTGCATCTATCTACGTCTAGTAGTTTGGAAGCACCAGATGGTTGAGATTGTCTTTGGCAGTTATGCTCAAGAGGAGAAGGTAAACCAGACTTCACCCTTCTCCAAAGTTTTCTATTTGTCATCTGTAAATTTTTGGCTCTCTGAGCGGAGGTGACGATAGCTATGGACGCCATAAGAGGCTATGTAATATTTTTCATTATTTTTTTCTGTGTTGTTTTCTCATGATCATGTACTTGTTATCTCAATTTAAAAGCTCTCAACCAGGTGAATCGAACACTTTCTTTTCCTTCATATTACTTTAACACACGATAGTCTAGTATTGTCATTTTTGTTTAACATACAGTGGGACAATATAGACCAATATATTTAGTTAATAGCAGCAACTGAAATTATAATTCTTATTTCATATACAAAGTTACTCAATCATATCACAGCATTTACATTACCATTTTAAATCAAAGGGCCTTTCATTGCTAAATTATGACTGTTTTTGATGTAAAAATCTTGCATTTTAGTGATGGTTTTAGTAAAGGTTTAAGCGAGTGGAATTCGTAAACTGAAAGTACATTGATATATATGTATACAAATGGCCATAATGTGTGCACTGAGAGATACATTCAAATTTGACATATTAACATGGTAAATGTACTAACGAAACGCAGCAAAAACTAATGCCTTAAAGGGGTCATCAGATGCCGAGTTGATATGATTCTTTAGGGTCTTAATGAAAAGTGTATATTATACTTTGGTTAAAAATTCTCAATGGTAGTGTAAAACAACACCCTTTTTACCTTGACAAAATCAGTTCTGCAAAAATCATCCCATTCTGGTCGAGGCTGCTTTAAATGCAAATGAGCCCTGCTCGCCCCGCCCCTCTCTTCTCTCTGTGGAGTGACAAGCCTGTTTACTTTAGCCGCATTTAGCCACCTTTAGCCGTGTTTAGCTGCTAAACTTGCTAACTAGCACATTATTAGGAAAGGTGATCGCAAAGATACATAAAAAAAACCCTTATACTCACTTCTGCTGTAAGTGAAGCTGGATCATGAATGATTTACACGAATCAATTTTTTGACAATTTTTCTGATTTTCTCAATTAATTTGAATTTAATGTTTTGCCATGATTTAAGTTTTTTTTTTAGAAAAGCGTGGAATCACGATTTTGAATAGAAATGTTACCAAATGTTAAAATTAGACACTTTGACAATATGCCAACAGTAAAGAGAAAAAACAATCCAACCACATGTTGGTGCACGATTAACCGCTCACATGTGACATGCTTATATTTGGTGTGATTTTTTTTTTTTTGTTAAACAAAGTACTAATGCTGAATTGCAACTCAAAGAAAAGGATATTTTATTTTTTTTATGAGTATACTTTTGAGGGAGACTAGCATGGCAGTGGAAGCTGATAACAAGAGAGCGGTTAATGGTTAATGGAATAATGACAAATTTCAAAATTTGGTATATTGTGAATTTACTCATTATATATGGAAAATTCTTTATTCATAAATGTAAATGGGCAGTGAAAAAAACAAATTTTACTCATTTTAAAAGAAATAGTCATTGTGTACATTAAAAGAAAAAAATAACAAAGCAAAAAAAAAAAAAAAAAAAAAAAAAAAAACCGGTAAATTACTTTAAAGCCTGAAATATATTCTTTTGAATAATTTAGAATTATTTGTACTTGATTATGGATATGTGATGTTACTGCTTTCCTGCATTTTATTTTTAATTTTATTTTGTTTTTTCTTTTTTCTTTTTTGTTTTATTTGTTTAATGTTGTGACATGCTTATAATGCTAGGCACCATTCACAAAGAATGCGCTTTTGTTTTGACAAAAATGCAGCATGGGCAGTGGGATAGAAAAAACATGCAAGAAGATAGGAGTGAAATTAATTTAACTTGAGCGTCACGTTTTTTTAGAATGCTTCATGCATACAACTGCAAGAGACACGAGTGCAACAGTCAAATGCGTCTATGTTTACATAGAAAAAATAATGGAAAATCAGTGCAAATGAATGAAAAACCTGTAAAGAACTACTACCCTGTGTCTGATATTTCATGTTTGCATCATGATGACAGGCTGAAAGCTGCTGTTCACTGTTTTTACAGAACATTTATAGTTAATAATAGTCCACTAGTGTTATACCTTGTCATTTTGGATTGCACTGACTTGGAGGAAAATGGGTGAGATTTATAGAATAATGGAAAAATGTGTTCTTAATTTTTATGGAATACCACTGTCAAAGACACAGTGCAGTGTGGCGTAAATGTATTGTTGTTTGACTTGTTTATAATAGCCCACTTTTTCCACAAGGTATACAAGAACGTCCATTCTCTGTAATTTTGGCTATTTTTTGACCCATAGACCCGAATGCTAAGGGTTAGTTTATTAGTGTAAGACAATCAGTCTTTTGTTTTGGCAAACCATGAAAGTAAATGGGGAAGGCATCTTGCTTTGTCTATGTTGTAAATATTTTTGACACTTACATCTGACCGCTACTGCAGAACTGTCACTTTCTAGAACCAGATAGGCCCGCACATCAAACATGTCATCAGTGTTTACAAACACCTGACATTTCAAGATAAAAACCACATGCAGTTGCTTTAAGCACACTATTGGTGATCAGTCTTCAGTGATCTTGTGGTAACAAATCAGATTTTTGAAAAATCTTAGAAAGATGGCTGCAGAAATACAAAAAAAAAAAAATGTAAATGGCACATTTTAAATTAAAAATAGCAAATATTAATTTTATTGTTTTTTGAAAGGAACAATAAGTTGACATTTAAAATATATATATGAAGAGTTCAGATGCAAAACCAGCTAAAAGCCATCTTGGTCAAAAATGAGATAATGATACTGAGTGAATGCTCCTGACACATAGTATATGTCCATCAAATACTTTTACTTCAAACTCGCTAAATTCATGCCTCAGCCCAATCAAAAGTACCAGTACTTACATAGAAACCTATACAAATTAGCCAGAAAGAAATGCTATTTTTAAAGAAATACCTCAGATGGATTTAGAGGCTTTTTCAAGATTATGATAAAGTTAAGTGGATCACACCACAACAAGACAAAAAACTAAATAATACATGCCCTTTTTTATATATAACATTGTTCGCTTGACATAATTAAAACTATAATGGCCAGCTCCATTCAAACCTGTTGGATAAGCCCATTTGGCTAGACATGCAGGTTTGTGTTTGTGAGTGGAATCAACAAGAAGAACCCAGAAAAGCTGCACAGTGTAATGCTCTTGGCTGCCAGGTGGAGAGAGTGTGGATTGTACTTCAAAGCCCAGGAGTGAGCTGGGATTGCTTCGGTTGGAAAAAGACAGAAATGAGCAGATCAGCTCTAAATGGGATGGACATTTCTGTCTTCTTTTTCGTTTCACAGATGCAGCCCACACTGTGTGTCATGCTCGTGAGGTTATGCAGCATTTGAAGAAAGAAACCTGTAATAAATGTCATGAAAATGCCCAGCGCAATCGATTTAAGTGAAGCAATTAATGATCAGCCGCGTTGGTGTTTTCATCTTTCATCTTTATCTTATTCTTGTTTCCACTTCCTCTGCTCTGTCTTCCAGTAATCAACTATCCTATAAATGGGTAAAGCTATGTGGGCATCCTAAACTGAAATCTTCTGGCATTTCCAGCACGGATTCCCACTGAACCACAGGGCTGTCTGCCACTGTACGTGCCCAGGGAACAGTGCGCTCAACTGGGGCTGGAGATGATGGATGTGGCCCGCGCACCACTGGAGGAAGCCTCCATGTGTTTCAAGCTCCATAATACACCTACTCATTCATCTCTCTCTCTCTTTTCTCTCTCCCTCCCATCCAGCACAACATTCCCATATGCTCTCGGTAATTACGGCCTGCGTTTTCTCTCTGACGCTCAGTGGAGGGAGAAACACTCTATGGATGCATCTGTGAAGGTGCGTATAAACGGTCTCCTCGAGCTCCTCTTCCTCTGGAGCGAGTAGCAGCAGAGCTCGTTCCCTCGCGTTTCTTTTCGTTATCTGTCTTATTTTAGACCTGCGATCCCATCACAAGGCTCTTGGTGAATTTTAAAGGCTCTATTGGACAAGTTTAAAAAGGAATGACTAAAACTGAAAGTCAAACCATTTTTCTTCTTCTTCTTTTTCCACCCCGCCAACACGCCGCAGGAGTGGCCACCGAGCCCGCTTAAGTCTCTTAGCATCTCACCCTCCTGCTGAGAGACACGACAGATCAAAAAACCTCCTCTCTGCGTTCTCCCTCTCTCATCGCCTCCGTGTCTATTTCTTTCTTGCACCCTCTGTCATTTCTTTCCCGCTTATTCCAGTTCTCTTCTTTTAATTTTTTCCATCTCTCTTAGTCAATCCTCTCCTATTTTGGTCATCTGCTTTCATGTCGTAGTTTGAGAGACTGACTCGAGGAGTCTTTCTGGGGTGTGTGGAGGGAGGGGAGGTGTAAACGGAAAAAAAAAAGATGATGGATTGGTTTGTTTTGCGAAACCAAGCATGCCTCATCCCTCCACTCCAGATATGCAGTGCTTCTTTCTGCAGTTTCTTGAGTAGACTAATTATTAAAAAATATGCAAAACCATTCGAATTTAGACAAGGCGTTTGTGTAATTAATTTAACCCTTTCTTCAAATTTGATTTCTCCTTTTCTTAATTTAGTGTAAATCCATTTACTGCCATCAAGCTTGTTTTCCTGAGTAATAGTTGCTCAAGGAAGATTTCACTTTTTTGTGGACACATAGAGCCATCTAGTGGTTGAGGGATTGTACCAGCATGCAGGACTATAAAACAATTATTGATAATTATTGATAAAATAATGTATGTTCCAGTTAAATCTTGAATTTTATCATTTTAGATATATTGTTAAACGAGTAATGTTAAGAACAAGGTACAGCATAACCTAAAAAATCTTTCAAGGAAAAAAATAAAATAATCGGGTATTATTAGGATTGCAAAAAATATCCGTAGTGACCAAATTAATATGTTTCGAAACGGCAACATTGTAGATTTTAAAGTCAAAATCATACTAGAGCAGAAATTTCCCATATTATTTACGAAGAGTGAATGCTGGTTAATTTAAAGAGACACACCACAGTTACACAAAGTCAGAGGAATAACATCTGTGTAAAGGAAAATCAATACATTTAAACCCTTTAAATAGTTGTTTCTGATCATGTATAAGGGTTTGTCTCAACATTGTAAGTTTTTAGTTCTTATTAGTAATTGAGGAATTAAGGGTTAGTTCACCCAAAAATGAAAATTAGCCCATGATTTATTCACCCCCGAGGCATTTGATGTATATGACTTTCTTCTTTCTACGCATATAATCTTACTAAAGTGATTAACATGAACTAGGAACATGAATGAGTCTTTATATTCATTGTGTTAATGCAGAAAAGATCCATGTCCATAGTAGTTCAGAAGACTCCATTAACTAAATGTTTTGTGGTGTTATGGGATGGAAAACAAGTGCAGTTTCGACCCTTTGGGTCAGATTACAGATGACAACACTTTTTTTCTCATGTGCTTCATTGACCCCTAAAAGCATTTTAATGGAAACATTTGAAGATGTAAATCTGATCAGATGAAGGAAGTCAGCGGTTAAAATGGGGTCAGTGAAATGGGATATGAATGTCATGCATGCATCTAAAGTTCCGTTTGAAAAAAACAAAGATGTTACATACAGTCAACTTTATTTTCTTTGTAATGCACAGAAGAAAACAAACACAAACCATTAATAATCTTTGGAAGATTACAAAATGAAACACTTTCATAACTGAAATACTGTTTTCAAATGGCACTGCTGAAAAATAAAAATTCAAATAACTGTTAAAATTACAAACGGATGTAATAGAAATACCTTGGGACTGATGGAATGTGATTCTATCACATTTGATGCCAGTCATCAGATCATGTATTATGGATAAACAAAATCAATATTTATACTGTACATAAACATTGTTGTCTTTTTCATTTCAACCCCAGTTTATATTCTTAATATTCTTTATATTCTTATATTCAAATAAAATGATAGATAGAGCTTTATAGAATACTTTGTAGATGTTTGTTGAAATTGCAAGTAGTTGCATTAGTAGTATATCAGTATTTTAGCAAAACTATTTCATGTTCAGTTATATATTTATTTTGTGGGTTACCATAGAAAGTGGGATCATTTATAGTCTGTTTGATAAACCTTGGATTAACTTTGGTGTTTGACAAGCTGAGTAGAAAGAGTTTCAAATATGATTACATAATTTTGAATTTTGAAATATGATTACATACTTTTTAAAATAAAGACTAATACATTGTGCACATACATTAAGGTTTGTTTGTTTTTGTTTTGCGGTTCAGACTGTGCTGTGTTGAAAATTTAATGCATATATGCATTACATATATAGGTGAAATATTGACTATTATAAATCGAGACTCATGGCATATTTTTGTGGGCTTTTACACACAAAAAGCATTTTTCAAGAATGTATACATAAATATTTGTATATTACAGCAATTAAAAAGTATGTATAAAAAAAAAATCAGGAACAAATTCAATCATAAGAACAATCTTTAAAAACATACAAATTCACAAAAACTCTCCTGAGTAAAATGCATTTGCCCGTAGTGGATTAATAGTTTTGCCAGCTGAAATCCACAAACTCCTGAGGGTGAGGGTGAGGGCCAGAGTTTTTCCATCTTCCCACTTCTTTTGCTGATCTGGAATTTTGCAGAGCACTTGAAGTGTGTCAGGATTTATCCTCACAATGAACCTTCACAAAAAAAATAATTCATTAGATTCATATATCTTTTGTAAAAACGTTTTAGAGGATCAGTTCAGCCAAAATGAAAATTTTGTCATCATTTACTATGTTGTTACAAACCCATAAAAATCTAGTTTGTTTTCAGAACACATGAAAATTGATATTCTCTCTTCATTTTTGTCTATCCAGGCAACCAAAGTCTTTTAGCTTCAAAACGTGCATAAAGACATTGTAAAAATAATCCATATGATTCGAGTGGCTTAGGACACCTAATCAGTTCTCAAGCATGTTTGAGATTCTGTTTACCACATTTGACGCACTCTACATATTTGGATGATCAATGTTTGTATGTGAATAAAAGCCCACGGATTAATCATACGGATTCATTCCATTTCTTTACGCACTTTTTTAACTGGAATATTTTGGTTGTGTGTACTTTCAGTGGACAGACAAAAATACTGTTATGAATTCATTAGAAGAATAAACAGAATAGTACACCAGTTCATTTTATTTAACTCAAATTGTCAGTTATCATTACTGCATGGCAAGAAGACAACACCCAAAAATTGTAATTCTCTCAGTATTTACTCACCCTCATGTCATCCCAAATATACTTTCTTCTGTGGAACACAATTAGAGATTTTTAGAAAAAAAAAAGAAAAAAGTAATCTGAAACAAAATGATAGGTTTGTGTGAGAAATGTTTAAATATTTTTTAAAAATTAATATTATAAACCACTGCTTCCAGGCAAGTGTCCTATAAGTTTGTTTGACGTAAATGTCAACATGTTGTGAAGCATCAAATTTGAGGGACCTATCCATTTGCATTATATGGACTCACATAGATGGATTATTTTTCTAAAAACCTCTGTTCGTGTTCCACAGAAGAATGAAAGTCATGTACATCCGGGATGGCATGAGGGTGAGTAAGTGATGAGAAAATTTAGCATTTTTGAGTGAGCAATATTGATGGGCAAATTAAGCCTGAAAGACTAAGACTTTCCTCTCACTGTTTCGGGAAAAGATTCAAAGCTTTGAGTGTGTTGTAAAAACAGCTCTATCTGTTGGTTAGTAAAAAATAAAGCAGCCAAAAGCCTATGAAAGAAGCTCCGTCGTAAGCAGCATCACCACACATTCCATAGATCGATTCATGTTACGTGCACATGATGAAATAATTTGTATTCATATTGTATGATTGGGTATATAAAAATGTAATTAAATAGGTTTAAATGTAAATGTACTTGTAAGATCTGAGAGTTCGAACAGAAAGAAAGTAAGGCTTCGTATGTCATTTGTCACGTGATTTCTACGTTAAAAGCACAAGCCTTAAATCGAGGCTTCATCTGTCGTGCCCATTTATTCTCAACACAAGCTCCAATGCTTGGTTTAAATCTCACATCACTAGTGAACAATCCCTTAAAAAAAAAGGGATAGTCCACCAAAAAAATGAAAATTCTTATCATTCTTTACTCACCCTCATGTCGTTTCAAACCTGTATACACTTTTGTCTACTGTGGAACACAAAAGATATTTTGAAAAATGTTGGTGACCAGTGGTGGTGTTTCAGGTCCTGTTGACTTCCATTATATGGACAAAAAACACAATGAAAGTCAATGGGAACTGAAACTGTTCGGTCACCAGCATTCTTCTAAATATCTTTTTGTGTTAAACAAGAAAGAAGTGCATACAGGTTTGGAATGACACGAGGGTGAGTAAATGATGACAATTTTCATTTTTGGGTGGATTATTCCTTTAAGGGATTGTTTACTCAAAATGCAAATTCTCTTATAACTTGCCCTCATGCAATCCCAGATGTACATGGCTTTCATTTTTCTTTTTCCCTTTAATGCTTACTTAATATTTCAGCATATTGAAAGATGTACTTACCTCTAAATAAACAACAAAGTAGTGGCTTCCACTTAGTACTTGATGTTAAGCACATAAATGAAGAGAACAGTAAATGCAGAGGACGTATCTGGTAGGTCAATCACAGGAAAGAAGACTTTGCTTTCAATCAGCAGCATCCATTTTTTTGCTGTGTAGAATTGAATCTCCTAAAAAAAAAGGCAATTAATTTATTTATTGTGTTCATGTTTTTTATAGTGATATTTGTGACTTTACAAAAAAAAAAACTTTCATATTTGATTATGGTGTCAGTAAAAGTAGATGCAGATGTTGGGGCCTTTCTCATTAGTTCAAAAGGATTGTTCACCCAAAAATGACAATTCTATCATCATTTACTTACCCTTGTTATTCAAAATGTATTTGAGAAGATGCTAGGCAGAACGTTAGATATAGAGAGCCATGAATAAAGTGTGACAAAAGGCTTATTTTTAAAAACCATCCCTTTAACATCGCTAAATCATGTACTAAAAGATCTTACCAAGCATGATCAGAGTAGTGAAAGCCTGGTCTTTGCATCTGCTGCAGCTGTTGTGACCTACACACACACACACACACGCCTGGTTTATTATCTCTTTTGTGGGACTCTCCATAGGCTTAATAGTTTGCTTCCACTGTCCACACTGTGTTTCTGTCCCCCTTTACTCCTAACCCCACCCCCTAAACCTAACCCTTACAGAAAACTTCTCTTGCATTTTTGTATTCTCAAAAACTCATCTCCTGTAAGGATTTATAAGCTTTGTACCCATGGGGATTCCAAGCCAGTCCCCACAATGTCAAAAATTTCAGGTTTCATCATCCCAGGGGACATTTGTCCCCACAATGCAAAACAAGTGGCCACACACACACACACACACACACACACACACACAGATGTCTGGTTTATTATCCTTGTGGGGACTCTCCATAGGTGCAATGGTTTTTATACTCTCCACACTGTATTTTCTGTATTATCTATTTTCTATCCCCTTACCCTAACCCTACCCCTAAACCTAACCCTTACAGAAAACTTTCTGCTTTTTACTTTCTCAAAAAAAAACTCATTCTGTATGATTTATAAGCTTTTGTACCCATGGGGACCTCAATTTAGGTCCCCATCGTGACACGAGTCCCCATTAGTATGTGTGTATTCAGGTTTAAGTCCCCACCAGGATATAAAAACCAAAAGCGCGCGCACACACACACACACACACACACACACAGTTTTTCTAAGTGTCAGTTTTAGAAATTATCAGTTGTCAATTACACAAATGAAAAAAACTTACACTGGCTAAAAGGAACAGCAAATCCTCTGCTTCTTTTAAAGTGGGCCATTAACAACAGGACAATTACATCAGTATTCACATCTGGCACAGCAGCAGAAAGCACAGTAACATTAATATCTACACAGATTTCTTAAAATCACATTTATGCTGTGTGCTGAAAATAATGACTTTTCTCTAAAATACTTTTTACAGTTACTAACTGGACATTAGCTTTTTTCTTACCATCTCGAATGTGCCATCTTAAAGACTCGTTTCTCCCAAGAGGTACAACCACTGATCTATATGTAATGACTGGATTGCACATTGCGTTCTAAACTACGGTCAGTCAGTGAAGCAACCGAAAGTGTTCGATCCGCCATCTTACTCTTCCCTACTGGCAGAGATCACCATTGACTCACAGCTAAACCGCTGACCTAAAATTACCCGATTTTAAGCGTATCAGTCACACAGGACTAGTTTTTAGGATATGTGTATGTAAATAAAGTTTTACTTAAAACGT